>VZRV01009802.1:697699-1434284 GCA_013398115.1 Falcunculus frontatus
GCTGCCCCCTCCTGTCAGGGAGTTGTGCAGAGCCACAAGGTCCCCCCTGAGCCTCCTTTTCTCCAGGCTGAGCCCCTTTCCCAGCTCCCTCAGCCACTCCTCAAATGACTCACTCTCCATCGTCTTCCCCAGCTCCGTTCCTTTCTCTGGACCCAGTCCAGCCCCTCAATGTCCTTCTTGTCATGAGTGGCCCAGAACTAGACACAGCACCTGAGCTGTGGCCCCACTAGTGCCCAGCACCAAGGGACAAACCAGGGGCAAGCCCTGGCTGCCTGGCTCTCTGCCTGGCCTTGACATGAGGCAGGACAGAGGCAGGAGCCGGCACGGGCGGCCGTGCTCCTGGTAACCTGGTGAGGGGGTGGAGGTGTGCTCGCCATAATGAGCGCAGCATCCATCCCCTAACCTCGTTTGTGTGAAGGGTGACACAAGGCAGATGACAGCTGGGTACCTGCAGGATCTAATTAAAACGTATGCAAGGCTGGGCAGGCGGAGCAGAGGGGATTGCTCATGCAGCTCGTGCTTAGAGCAGGAAAAAGAAAAACAAGGAATTGACTACTGGATTTACTGAAGGGCACAGATGGGGCGGGTGGGGTTTCTTCCCTAGGCTGGGGATGTGCAGGGAAGAGCTGGGTTAGGGGACAGGGAGGGGTGTGCAGAATGACAGGGGTTGGGGCTGAGGGACAGCGGAGCAGTGCAACAGTGCAGCTCTTCAAGCCGTGATCACCCACATCCATCTTCGCCCATAGCTCCTGTCTGTGCACACAGGTACCCTCAGCAGAGGGTATTTGTCTTGCTTCCCAGGGAGAGCACATGCTTCCCCATCCATCTGCACACATCCTTTGCTGTTCCTCTCCCGCACAGACCCTCTGCTCTCTCTCTGCAGACGTGCGTCTGCATCCATTTATCTGGGTGTCAGATAAACTCCTCTCTTCATCCCTCTCTCCAATTACTTTGGATGCCCTTTCCAGCCCAGCACTTCAATTACATTCTAAAGAACAGAGTAAAATAATGTCACATTTTTTCTCTTTCATGTGTTCATTCCTTTCTTGGGTTTTTTGGGGTTTTTTTCCCATTTTTTCCCATCTGGAACAGTCCCATTTTGTCAATGCCTGGAAGCAGAAAATTTTGCAGACTCAAGAGCCTTGAGGCGCCTTGTTAAAGGTGCTGGGGGTGTTTGGGGAGAGTGACAAAACCCCGGACAATGGGAGCCCTGACGTCAGGCTCTATTTATACCTCCTCCTTTCAGAAACCTCCCTGGGATGGCGCTTTTCCTAGAGCTTTCTGCTAAATGCTGCAGCCTGAGCTGTCCCTGTCCTCCTCAAAGGGCACAGTTTTATTTCTAGGCGTACCCTGGCAGCACAGGCCATATCACCAGGGCCAGGCTTCCGCAGGCAACTTTTCATGGGAGGAACAGTGTTGCCACAAGCAAGGCTGCTCCGTGTGGATGAGGATCTGTGAAGGTGTTTCAGCTCCAAAATGTGCCTCTTGAAAGGTCAAAAGCGTTACAGAGCTTTGTTTTAGTGGCTGGTGTTTTGGTGTTCTGATTATTCTAGATAGGCGTTGTGGCTTTGCAGGGTTGGGTTGGACGTTGGCTCTGTGTGCGTGTGAAGGAGAGATGTTTTTGAAGCTGGAAGTTTAATTGCAGGCAAAGGGTAGCAGGAGAAACCACCATAAATCCATGTGGTCCAAACTACAGCAGGGTATGGAGTGAGGGATGCCCCATCCTGCAGTGTGGGGACTGACACCGAGCACCCTGAGCTGCGGGATGAGCTCGACAGAGACACTGGAGGGCTTAGACCTGGAAGGCTTTGGGCATTCTGACCACAGTTATTATTCCAGGGATTCACTGGTATTACTAGGAGCAGTCAGGGTGGCTCCTGAGGACATCCTGCAAGTATTTTCCAGGTTTTATTTTTTCCTTCCAGATGCTGCTGTTTTGCTTGTGAGCGTTCCTTAGACAAGCGAATAAAGCAGCAGTTTGCTTGCAGGAGGGCACTTTGTGTGAATAACAAACCTGTGAGAAGGATGGAAGTGGTCTGTGTTGTTGGGAGTGTAGGAGTTGCTTTATTCTTAGGGGGACAGAAATAGCTGGGCAGAAGGGCACAGGGAAGAGTGGAAGAGTTTCATTGTGCACAGCAGCAGTGGGCAGGTACCGTGTGTATTCTGTTCACTGTCACAGAGGGACTTGGGTTTGTGCTTCTTCAGGCAGCTCAGTCCTCCCCCACAGGAGATCCCCATCCCCACTCCAAAAGCATTCAGGGATGAACCAGCATCACTCAATATATGGCAGTTAAAGGCAGGGAGGTGAAGGGCCATGCCCAGGGCTATGCAGAGAGACCATGGCAAAGCCGGGGAGGACACACTGCCCCATCCCATCCCATCCCATATTTCCTGATCCCAGGGCCCTACGCACTCCCCCCGAAGCTCAGCACCGGCTGAGCCGCTGGCCAGATTTCACTGAGTCTTTAGCACACATGTTCACGCTTTTTGTTCTCACATCAGGCCTTCAAGGGAGCCCTGATGAGCTCATACTGGTGCTCTGGGAAAGGTGATGTTATCGAAGACTGGTGCAGGTGCGACCTCAACGCCTTCGATGAGAATGGACTCCCGAACTGCAGCCCTCTCCCTCCGCCTGTGTACGTATCCCTGGGAGGGTCACCAGCCCCTTTCCCATCTGTCACAGCCCCCCAGAGCCACCCCATTTCCCAGGGGCTCAGCCCATGGGCACCTCCTTCTGTACCCCTGGGCCTGGGGGCTGCAGTCCAGCCCTCCTCACTGTGTGACTGATGCCTTTAGGATATCCTGGCTCTGTCCATGGCCCTGGAAGGTTTCCTTATAGATTTTCATCACCTGATTAGCAGGGCTCGTAGAATGGGATTTCAAATGCTGAAAGAAATGGAATTACAGTGCAATTCATTGTGGCTTGTCAGAGCAAGAGCAAATCAGGAGCAAACTGATGGGGAATTAGCTGAGAAAGCAGGAAGACTGGCTCCAGCAAGCCACAAGGAGCAGAACACCTTCTTAGTGAGCCAATATCCTCAGAGGGGATTCATTTCCCATTCCGAGTCCAGCAAACATGCTGTGTGTTTTGAGCCAGACTCTCCGTAGCCCTGTACTTGGTGTTGTCATCTACCCCGGTGCAGAGGGAGCACACGCCTCTGCACTAGCACGGCCAGGAGCACAGAGCTCCTCTGCCTTCATCCCAGCCCACGTTGTTCCTGTTCTGGGCAGGAGCTCCTGCACAGCTGCCCCGCTCTGGCTCTCGCCCACACGCCTCAGAGGTTTGCAGCTGGGTGAATTCACGCCATGTCTGCCCCTTCCTTCTCCTCCTCCTGCCCTCCCTCACCTTTGCTCGCTGGCGATGCAGACCTGACCCTCCCCTCCTGTGGACTCAGCCCTGCTGGGTTTCAAGAACCTGGATCCTCTCCTGTTTTGCTCCTGGGGTGTTGGTCCTTGCTTCCCTTGCTGAAGTTCAGCAGCTCTCCCAGACAATGAAGGCCCCTTTAGATGAGATATTTGGGGTTGCATGAGCATGCCTTTTCCAGAAGCAGGGGGAGGCTCCCAGGGGCACACATTGCCATAGGCTGGACTCAACTGACCTTCAACTGGAAGTTCATTGATGCTCACCAGCCTGCTCTGCCCTCGTGGCTTTGTGGGCACATCCACATGTGACTGTGGGCCCTTTTGGGGGTTGTGCTGCTTGGAGATGTGGATTCCTCCCCAGAAAGGGAGCTCATGTCTTAACTTGTTCTCCTTCCTGTCTCCCACCCAGCCTGCGGCTCTCCCCCAACGTGGAGCCCTCCAGCACCGTGGTGTCCCTGGAGTGGCTGGATGTGCAGCCTGCCATCGGGACCAAGGTGTCGGATTATGTCCTGCAGCACAAGAAGGTGGATGAGTACACGGACACAGACCTCTACACAGGTGGGTGTGAGGGAGGGCAACCTCCTCATGCTGCAGAGGGCTCCTGGCCATGCTTCCTCTGCCCTGCCTGGCTGGGAGCTGCTGCTTTGGTGGAGGGTGGTGCATAGAGCCAAGCTGTTACATGAGGTATCAAACCCGCTCTGTTTAGGAGAGGTTTCTGGAATCTTCTGCGGACATGGCTGTTTGAGGGAAAGGGGAATTACAAAAACGCAGTGAGGCAGAAGGAAATTATTTGCCCTTTTTTGGGAAGGAGAGCTGTGACTTGGAGTTTCTGAAGTGAGTGTTGATGTGATCAGTCTGAAATGCCACAGGATGGTGGCTGTAGGGGGAAGGTCATCCCTCAACAGCTCCAGGGCTTTACTGGTTTGTTCCAGTGAGTGAGCGACCAGTGACCCTCCTTTGAAAGAACATTTTCAGTTGTCTTGCCCACCTATCAAAGTAACTCAAAACCAGCAATATTTGGGGAGATCATTTAAAGAGCACAAAACTTCTCCAGGAGAACTTGAAACTTCCTTGGGTTGGAAGTTTAATTCCCAGGCTTGTACTGAGTGCTCTGTGCTTTACAAAGGCTTTGTCAGCAACTCAATCCATGCTCCAGGAGCTGCTGGACAAGGCAGAGGGCTGTGAAGGATGGGACTTGATTTGGGTGAGTCAATGCTGGATTTCAGAAAATAGGACTTGAGACCGTGAGTGATGGCAGTGCTGCAGGGAAAGCCAGGCAGAACCTACTGCTTTGTGCTTGAGCATTTTGGATGTGGTTTGAAGGCAGGAATGTTGTTTGGTTATAAACAACACACAAAAAAAGGGAGAGATTTAGAAGCTCACAAGAGTTATCAGGGGCTGCTGGTGGTGTTGACCAAAGCAGAGATTTACCTGGGGCAGGGCTGGTGTTGGAGTGCAGAACCTCACTGTCCACATGCAGACTTTCATGGGCTCCCAGGGCACCCTGGCAAGATGTTTAGCTGTGTTTCCCTGTTGGGAAGAGAGGCTCGGGGAGATCATTCAGACCTCACAGCTGCAGGGAAGTTTCCATCCTCTCTGTTCACCTCAAGCCCATCTATTCTGCTTCTGCAGCACAGATGCCACCATATCCAAAAATTGTGTGCTACAACAGCTGGCCTGTCTCTGCTGGAGAGAGCCAGATCCCCACCTCCTAGGGGGGTCTGGCTGTTTGTGGAGACCCCTGCAAGAAGGAGCTCTGGTTCCTGGCTCATACACCAGTCCCATCCTACAGGACCTTTCTCCTACACCATGCCAGCATCCCCTCCCAAAGCTGCCCAGTGTGGCCATGGACCCTGGGTCATGTCTCTGCTTTCATGGCATGGAGGAAGGTTTGTTCTTCATCTTGGGGGGGCACCTTGCAGTAATGGAGAAAGAAAACAAGCCACCAAAGGAGGGGCTTTGTTTTGGATGGGGATCCCAGATTGCTCACACATCAGTCAGGTGAGGCCAGACCAGAGAAGCATGGGCTTTCTCCTTTGAAGTGGCTGGATCTTTGCCTGGCAGCCAGAGTAGGAAATACAGATTATTGTTATTATTATTATTATTATTTTCCTTTTATGACTGCCATGTATTTGACAGGCAATTGAATTCATTGTGGGGAGCTTCCCTCCCCTCTCCCTGCTCCGAGGGACTGTTTGGGACAGAATGACCCTATGAACAATTAAAGAGAAAAGCCAATCCTAAATCTCTCCCTTTTTTTCTGTGTTGTTTATAACCAAACAACATTCCTGCCTTCATTCCTTTCTTACCCTGCAGGCCTCTAATGCCAGATGACTTGATTCCTGCAAATACCTTGTTTAGGTTTGCAGAGGTGCTGACGGCTACAGCTCTCTACAGCCAAAAATCCTGCCCTGGATATCCCCTGACCACCATCACCCACCCATCCTGCTGCACCACAGCTCCTCCCATCTGAGCAGCATCCACAAAAACAATAACTCAGCCTCAGAGGGGGAATGTTTGGGAGGTGGGTGTGGGATATGAAATTTGGATGGCTTTTGATGGATATAGGCAGATCTTCCTTCCCCATCAGTCTCCCAGCTGCTGGCAGGGAGGAGCAGGTTGTTCCCATTGCTGGGAGGTGTATCACAGGTATTTGCAGAGCATGCCAGCTCTGGGCTGGGAGGATCTGGCAAGGTGTTAGGGCTCTTGAGGCTGCTGCCACTGATCCCTTGGAAATCTTGAATTTAAATGAGTGGGTTATTTGTGCTTGGACAGTGGTTTTGTTTGCTTTATTGCAGTTGTAGCCATTTCTTTTTGGGATTCCTGCCACTGACAGGGGCTAGAGCTCTGCCAACCTGTTCTTCATCCCCGTGGCAAACTAGGTGGTACCTGGCCCCAGCCTCACCTGCCTTCTGCCTTCCTCCTGCCCCTCAAAAGCCTCCAGTCTCTCACCCTTGCAGAACTCTTTGGCTTCCCCCTTGTTCTGCAACTGGAAGATGTAACCATTCCCTTGAGCCAGAAAACAATTGTTCCTCTTCTTCTTGGAGCAGAGTCAGGAGAGAGTTTTGAGACGGGTCTAACGCAGGTCCCCTCTGCTCCCTGCTGGGCTCCCCCTGAGACAGGGATGCTGCAGGACAGGCTGAAGGGAGCCAGGAACCCACATGGGTCGGTTGCCCTCGGCCGCACGAGGTTTTTTAAGAGGCTTGTTACTGGTGCTTAGAAAAACACAGCCCTTGGCCCATCTGAGGCGGAGAGGAGGTGAACTTGTGTGTGAAACAAACCACGCTTTCAACACCCGCGCACGGGGAGCGAGCGGCTCCGCGCTCGGGAGCCAGCCGAGAAGACGGAGAGCAATTACATCCCAAACTGTTTATTAAAACTTGTGGAAATTACTCATAACTCCATGTGTGTGAGGGCTTTGTAGTTGAGTGATGCTCTTTGTTTGAACATGGGGCTCTCGGAGAGGGCGCGAGCGTGTGTGTGTGTGTGTGTGTGTGTGCGCGCACGGCCGAGCCCGCCAGCGCATTATGTCATGGACCAAGCAGGCGCTGCACTTGAGAGAGGGAGAGGGAGAAATGTGTTTTACAGGGTGAGGTACAAACTGAAATGGCTGTGAACATCTGGAACTGATATTAGGCTTGGAAAATGTTTTCTGTCACTCCAACACTCCTCTGGAGGAAGGTTTCTGAAGTTAAGAAGCTCCAAAGGGGATGAGGGGGAGGGATGAGGGGATAACATGGCTGTGGTGCAAAGTGCTTTTCATGTCTGCTTTCTCTAAGCCGGTCTGTGTCCCTGCATCTGCTGGATGTGGCACCAGGGGTATCACCACTTCTCATTGTTGTGGCCCTGGCTTAGGAGGTCCCCTGGACCAGCTGAGCCCCCCTTGCCTGGGGAGTGCAGCATCTTCCAGCCTGTGCTGGAAGACAGAAAGATCCTCGCCCTGGTTTTAGGGCTGGGAGCTGAGGAGCTGAGCTGGGAGGCCTTGTCTGAAAGCTGAAGGGTGAAGTCCTCAGGAGGCAACAGGCAGAACTATGCCTGGTTTAACACCACCTGGACCTTCTCTGGGGCCCACCTGGGAGGTCGGACCCACCTGGATTTGGGGAGGCTGCTGTGAGCTTGTGAAATGCAAGGCTTAGAAGTAAAAAAGTGCTTTGAATGTGTTTTTAGAACATTTTGGGGGATGGCTGGGGGAGGATGAAGGGCTGGGCTTGGCTGTGTGATGGATTGGGGTCTGTGGGCTGGGCTGTGTCGCTCCTGGGGTGGCGGCTATGTTGCTGCTGTGATGTTTTGTGGCTCTGGGAGCTCCTCAGTCCCTTTCTCAAAGTTCTCTCCCTGGTGCAATTTTCTTCCCCTCCTGCCCACATCTCTGTTGCTGCTGGGTCTCTGAACACACATCTTTGGGGGCTTGGGGGGCTGTCCTGTGCCTGCACAGGGCATGGTGAGGACGCTAGGGAGGGGGTGGTTTGAGGGTGTCTCAAAGAACTTTGCTGATGATAAGTCAGACCTTGCACGCTCTGAGGTAGGAATGGACTCTCCCTTAATCTGCAAATGGGGAGGACAAAACAAGACAAAGAGATAAAATTCCTTCCCTGAGGTCACAAGAGCAGTGAATTAATCTCAGCATGAGACCCTCACCATGGGGCAGTACTCACCTCTGAGCGCAGAGACTGGTGCAGGTCCTGGATCCCCCAGCTTTATGCTCTGTCCTGTGCTCACTCCTCTGTCAGGACCCTCAGGCTGACCACTGAACCAATCTGCACCTCCCAGTCTTTCCCCACCCCTGGGGTGAGCAGTCCTGGACCTGAGCACAGCACATGCAAGAGCCGTGTCCCTGAGCAGGAATCCACCTCCTCCTGCTGTGCTTCCATATCAAAGTGGGTAGAAATGGGCAGATGCAGAGGAAGGAAGCATCACTTGTTGTCCCCATGGTTGAGGGTGACAGAGAGTCTGAATGAGGTGTTGTCCTAGTGCTGCTGATGGCAAATCACAGAAGGACTGGGGGGCTCTGTCCCTCTCCCAGCCCTTCATCTTCTGTCCTGCTCTGTGTGGGCCCCCACACTGTAGATTTGCCCCTTTTCTGTGGTACTTTGCAGCTCGGTGTGTGCTGACAGCTGAGTCAGGGCAGCTGGGGATGTTGTGGGGTATTGGCTGAACAAAGTGTACCACAAACAGGCAAACAGCTCACCTGCTTCTGTACGGCACTTGTTTTGGGGTGCCATGGCCCAGCAGGACAGGTGAGGTCTCAGCAGAGACTCCCAGGCTTTATTATCTCTGATGACATCAAGGGATCCTGGCTGCTCTGGGGTCTTTTTGCTGGGGCAGTGACCAGGTTCATAAGAAGAAGCAGCCCTCATCCAGAACAACCTGTAATCCTCAAAGAAAGGAGGAGAACAGGAACGCAGCCTGCTGAGTGAGCCTGTTGGAGACCTCAGAGCAGGAGAATGTGGAGTTGGCAGCTTGCTCAGAGCCCTCTGCTGTACTGGGACCCTCAATACATGGGACTGTGGTGTGGAGGAGAGCCAGCAGGTAACCTGGGAGGGTGTCTGGACAACAGACAGGGCAGGAAGATGTGCAGGAGCGGAGAGTATGGCTATATAAAACCTGTGCACATCACCACGCCGGCACTACAGACTGCTCTGGAGCAGAGCTGCTCTGCAGAGGAGCCTGTGCACAGCATCATGTCTATAAAAGAAAGCAAAAGAGGTCAGCCCAGAATGCTGAGTGTCTTGTACACTTGCAAGTTGTGCTCTGAATTGAGGCCCAAGGGTGTCTTGTTTATAACTTCAGTGTGCGGTGTGGAGCGCGGCTGTGACGTGTCTGGATGGCTGGGGATGTATGGATATAGCTATGGCAACCAGCTCTTCCACACACCCTCCCGTGCGCAAGCTGTGCTGCTACTGCCGTGTGAAAACCAGGAGTAGGCTGGGAGAACAGGAGAAAAAACTGTCTGGCCAGAGCAAATACTGTTCCTGTCAGAAGGGAGTCAGTGCAATCCCCATGCAACCACGTTGCACTCCTATTACAAGCCTTCAAATCGTCTTTAAGAGTGCTGACTGACAAACTGGGCACCACAGAGTGCAGCAGGAGGAGTTGACTCTGCCCTTAGGAAGCTGTAGGAGCTTGAGGTCCAGCCAGGAGCTGGATGTGAACATTGCCCCTGCCTCTTCTGCAGCTAACACATGGCTAAAGATGTTCTCAACACCCAGAGTGCCCTTCTTGAGTGCTGAATCCACTTCACTTGTTAGCAGAAGGAAAGATGATTCAAAAAGAAGCCTTTGAAGTGAAGGTCAAGTTTTTGGATGCTGCTTCCTGGGATGTGTTGTGTAATAGCACCAAGCAAGTGCTTAATTTTGGCCATTACCCTCACTGTGAAGCTCTGATTTCTCTCTCCCTGGGACAGCTGTAGTTATTTCCACCTACCAGTGTCATTTTTGTATCCTGGAAAGCAGAAGGGAGGTGGAGGGTTCTCAACTCTCAATTAAGGTTAAGTCAGTTGCTGAAAAATTTCATTAATTCACATTTCCATATGGTTGTTCCAGGGTTTTTTATTTTTATCTGCCCAGACACCTTTTGGCCAGAACTGGGCATTATCTTTGCTTTCTCCCAAATCACTTTATAGGTGGAGACCTGGGACCGTCTGCCCTTTTCCTGCTGTCTGCAGAGGATGGAGCAGCCTGGCTGGTGCCACGAGTGTGTCATGCACTTAGGAGCACTGTGTTTGCCAAGGGCTTTGTGCTGTCTGCTCGGAGCTGCCTCTCCCTCAAGGACAGCTGTAGATGCTGCCTTCTAGCTAAGAAGGCTCTGAACTTCTTACATGGCAGTTAATGAGGCCAGTCGTGGAGTTTTTTTACTAGTCTGTAATTTTATCCTCTAGGATTAAGTTTCTCCTGATCTGGAAAAGTCAAGGCCACAAATCCATCTTGTCAGAAAGCATCAAAAGCCAAGGCTACTAACACAGCCAGACGGATCACAGCATGTGAGTGCAGAGCAGTGGAACTTTTTCATAGGAGCCTTTATTGACTAGACAGGCTTTTTTAATCAATAAATTGTAGCTCAAATTTGGAGGGAAGCTCCGTCTGTGTTTGCAAAGCTGGTGCTTGGCAATGCAGCCCTGAGCTATGTGGAAAATACAGGCTCTGGGGCATCTGTGGATGCAACATAACCTGCTCTGGGAGGAAACTTGGGCGTTCTCACTGAGCAAAGAATCTGGGTCTTCCTTTTGGATGGGCTCTGAATGACGCCCAGGCTGGGATCCTCTGCTAGGGTAGGATCTTCCTGGAAATTTTGCGTGTTGCTCTCGTTCTAGCCAAAGGCTGGGATGATATCCTGAATGGGATGGGGAATCTGCTTTCCAGTCCTCTGGCTGCAGTTGAGGTTTCCCATGCGGTCAGCGTTGTCAGGTGGCTGAAATACAATCCAAAAAATTAGCCAGTGTCCCTCCACGCTTCTCTGGAAGGAAATAAGGATAGAAAAGAGATCCAAAGAGGCACAAAGACTGCCTTGGGACAGCCTATTCTGTCCTGTTTGAAACCTCTCAGCCCCAGCACAGGGGGTGCTCTGGGGACATTGCTGTTGTCCTGGGTTGTGACCGTGTCCGGTGCCTGCTCTGTCCTGCCAGCATCAACTCTGCTCTAACCCTCACCATTCCTCAGGCCCATCCCTGCTCAATGGCACGTGGTGGCACCAACCCTTCACCTCTGCCTCTCCCAGGCTGGGCTGGGTCCACTGTGTGTCCTGAGAACCATCATCCCCTGCTCACCAAAATGATGGGCCTTCTCTTGTTGGGCAGTGGCTCAAGGTGGGGCCTGTCATCTATTCCCCATGTTGCTCCATTGTGAGGGAAGTTCACTAAAAGTGGAGAGGGATTAAACCTGAGTCAGGGAATTTGCCAATTAAATTAAAATAGCTGCTCCTCCTGCAGGTTTCATATGATACAAGAGAGACCCTCCCCATCTCCCCCATGACCCCTTCCCAGTTTGTTCAGCTTGCCAGGGATTGAGATCTGGTTCTTAGAAGTGAGGGGGCAGCTGGGTCTAGGTTACATTTCACGCTGTTTAAATAGGATAAACCTTTCCTCCCTGTAATTGGGTGATCGGACTTGTGAGGTTTCCCAGATATTAATCTGGAGACCCTAGAGGGGGTCAGATTAGGTTATGGAGACATAATAGGAAATACTGCTCTGGCTAGTTTGGGTTATAGGGGATAGGGTGGATATTCTGCAGCATTCCCCTGCTAGGTTCCCACTGATGGGGCCTGCATAGTGGGGTCAAGGAACAGTCTTATCTCAGCATCGCCTTGACTTGGTCTTTGCTGGGAGCGACTCTCTGTGAACTCTGTCCACCCCTATAATCCTACTTTTCCAGAGGACAGGACCACGACCCCTCCTTTGGCGAAGGGAGGGGTGGGTGGTGCTGATCTGCTGCTGCTGGGGCTCGTTCACAGGGGAGAGGGCATCTTTTTTCAAATGGGTGTCGTGTCCCCAGGATCCTTGGGATAGAAAAACCTTTGTATTCTGAAGTGGCGGCGTTTGGACCAAGTGAGATCTTCCTCGTTGCTCGCCCATGAGGTGCCAGTAGTGGGGAAGGGGTTGATGCCCTCCAGAGAGGATCGTTTAGTGAGCATTTAAGTGCATGTGCCCCTCTGTCCCATGTGAGAGATGTATTTGGGGAAGGGCATCATGTTAATCCAGTCAGAGCCAGTGAGATGAGCTTGTCCCTATAGCCAAAGAAGTGTTTTGGAGGGTGAGGGACCCTGCATTGAAGCAGCATCCTGAGGTGTCCTGGAGAAGGGAGACCCACCACATTTGTGCTGCAGAGCCGTTTGTTATGTAGGTTAAAACCCCCTCCCGTTCCTGCTGTGTTCTTCTCCCGTGTTTGGGAGCAGCTCTGCAAAGCTGTTGGACACAAGTTCTGCTGAGACAAGCCTGGCTCCAGGCACCAGTCTGCAACACTGCTTCCAGCCCTCGTTTCTTTTTATTAACAGTGAGATGACAGATAGGGGATGGTCATTAATTTAATAAAGGATGTTTCTGATCACGACTACAGAAGCAAGATCCTGAGGTTTTCCATGGTGGTCTGATGACTCACCCTGATGAAATAGGGTGAGGCTGGGATAGGAAATACCTCACTGGAGCTTGGAGTATGGCAACGGCTCTTCCCACAGAGCAGCCAGGCTCCCACAGTCATTCTGCCATCCTTGGCTCGGCTGTCCTAGGGACTGGCCTTCCCAATATGATGATTACCCCCACTGGGAAGAGCTGGATTTTAACTCCAGAGATATCCATGGAGCCAGTGCAGCTGGGTGAGCCTCACTCCCTGCTTCCCTGGTGCCAGCCCTGTAACACCTGCCTGGGGTGATGGTGGAGTCAGGGAATGTTGAGGTGTGGCTGGGGGACCCCATTCGCTGCCACCCCCCTCATGGCACAGTCAGGAGGGCAGTGCAGGCTGTGCTGTAAGAGGAGAGCTTGTACAGTATCAGAGATAATACCTGGCTTTCCTTTATCCTGTTCTGTCATCTGTGGCAATCAATAAATCTCACCAACTCCATTGTTCAGATCGGGAATGTGAGGTGCTCAGCAGTAATGGCCGAAAATCACGTGAGGACTCTAAATCCAGAAGAGCCAGTTAAGACCAAGGGCTCTAAATTCGTGCACAGTTAACAGTTACTGTGCTGGCTGCTCTCAAGCCCTAGAAGTTCACACTTTGGCTGCAGATTTTTTCAGATCTCAGTTGCCAGTTCCTGTAGAAAGCCTTGGAGCTGTCGTGGTAGATGGAGAGTGTCACAGGTGGATGTGCCCGTCCTGCTGGGACACAGTGAGCAGGAGTGATGGTGTCACCCCTAGGCACCAAAGAAACTATCGTGTCTGCCCCATCCTGGTGCTGAGCTTTCATGAATGGGACGTGGCCGCCCCATCTGCCTGCCCTGGGGTGTGCCAGACCATCTGGGGACAATGTGCAGTGGCTGCAGGTACTGTTCCTCCTCAGCATCCTGACTTGATTGTGGGTCTTCCCACAGCCTTGTAGCTGATGGAGCTTCCTCTGGTGGATACCCGCAGGATGGTGGGATGGTGTCTGTAACCACAACCCCATCTCAGCGCCCTCCCCGCTGGGGATAAAGGCATGAGACCATTGTCCCCTTTTTGGAGTTAAGTGGCTTTCTTTGCTATCTCCCAGACCTTCTCCAGTCCTCGCAGCTGAGCTTAGAGAAGCAGCAGTAGATGCTTAAAATTGGGTGTTGCAGCCCTCAGACCTCAAGAGTGGCTGTGCATTCCCTTCTCAGGGAAGCCGGGAGGATTTCTGGTGCCTGCTCAGCCTGGCCCCAGCTCCCAGCCCCCCTGCTCTCTCCTGTCCCCAGAGCGGGCGAGGCTTGTCAAGACTTCTGGGGAACTGGAGAGAGGAGTGTGTGAGCCAGAGAAGTGGCCTGTGGTGAGAGGGACAGCGGAAAGCCACCAGTTGCTGGGATAGTGCCGGAGGTGGGCGGCTGGACACAGCTCCAGCTGTGTGAGGGTCAGCTGCTCGTCATCTGCCGCGTCCTCCAGCCGCAAACAGCTGGAATGTTCACGGCAACACTGCCCTGGGACCAGCCCCACTCCGGGTCAGCCAGCTCCCCTTGGCTCCCAGCCCTGGGCTCATCCTGCACCCTGCGTGCTGCAGGGAGGGTGCACTGCCCTGGGCTTCCCCACACAGCTGAGATCTGAAAATAATCTGCAGCCAAGTGTGAACTTCTGCAGCTTGAGAGCAGCCAGCACAGTAACTGTTAACTGTGCACGAATTTAGAGCCCTTGGTCTTAACTGGCTCTTCTGGATTTAGAGTCCTCACGTGATTTTCGGCCATTACTGCTGAGCACCTCACATTCCCGATCTGAACAATGGAGTTGGTGAGATTTATCAGTTTTCCTTTGTCTGAATGGTCAGCAGCGGGCACACGGTGCAGTGGGCACAAAAGCTGGGCAGCAGGGTTGGGGATGGGAAATGCCCTCTTCCCTTCCCCTGTGCTCATCCTCAAGCACATGATAGCTTCCCTTTACCTGCCAACACAGTCATAAAACAATCCAGATCTGTCCATAATCCTGTTAGAGCCTTTGACTCTTGCTCCTGTGACTGCTGGCAGCTCTAATTTCAAGTACTTGTGCTGGTAATTAATGACTTGGTTCATCCTCAGTGGCACCAGTTTTACAAGTGCAGCCCGATTTCCCCCCCCACAACGATCTGTGTGCAGGGGAAATAATCCCTGTTACAAACCACCAGCACAGAAGTGTGGTGCTGGCATTGTGCCTCCATCTGGCCCTTCTGCATCCTGTCCATCCCTTCACTCATCTCCCCCTGGCCTTTCATCTCCAGGAGAACAACCCTAATTGCCGCACGCTCTAATTTTGCTGCACTGTATCCCATAAATCACTCGGACGCATGGAGCATTTTCCTGCTCCTTAACAAAAGGAATGGGATTTTCTCCTCTGCTGCATGTTTCACAGGTGACTAATTGCATCAAGGCACCTTTGAAGCAATGACTTCATCAATTGCTCATCCTGCAGGCACATTGCTGGTTTTGTATGCCTGATCAGAATCCTGCATTTATTAGGATTAATTTATTCTCCAATCATTTTTCATCCACCACAAGGACAGGAAAGTTGAGTGATGTTACTTGCTCAGCTACGTAAGCACGATTTCTTGCCTCATTACTGAGCCTGAGATATTTTTGCTACACACTGAAACTTCTCCGAATGAAAATGAGTAATGTTACATCTCGGCGAGAAGCGCTCCTAGAACACTGGAGAAATCAAGTTATTTCAGGGTGCCTACAAATTGGCTTTGGGTCTTCATCATCCTCCTTTCTAATTTTGCCCGCCCCCATTTGTCATGGGGCACGTCTGTGTGAGCAATAGCATGTCTTGGGCTTCAGACAGAGGGAGCCGGGGGTGGGCAAGAGGATTTTCTCTTTTTCTCTAGTTTCTCCCAAGTAGAAACCCTCTAAAATGAGGGGTTCTTGCTGTCCTATGGAAACAGGCTCAGAGAGCTGGGGTTGTTCAGCCTGGAGGAGAGAAAGCTCCAGGGAGCCCTTCCAGTACCTAAAGGCGTTCCAAGAGAGCTGTAGAGGGTCTTTGGACATGGGCTGGGAGTAACAGGACAAGGGGGAATGGCTTCAAACTGACGGAGGTCAGCGTTAGATGGGATATTAAGAAGAAATTCTGTATTATGAGGGCGGGGAGGCCCTGGCACAGGTTGCTCAGAGAAGCTGTGGCTGCCCCATCCCTGGAAGTGCCCAAGGCCAGGTTGGATGGGGCTTGGAGCAACCTGGGATAGTGGAAGGTGTCCCTGCCCATGGCAGGGGGGTGGAAATAGATGATTTTTATGGTCCCTTCCAATGCAAACCATTCCATGATTCTATAATTCTGTAGGTTAGCAAATCCTTATGGGGCTGCAGGAAACACTCAAGGTGTATGGCTGAGTGTAGGGTGTGGCAGAGCTGGCAGTGTAGAAAGGGGTGCAGTGAACACAGGCTGAGCATCTCCAGGGAGGATGATCTGCAACTGCTGGGGACAGAGAGCAGTAAACACAGACAAATTCACACTTTTCTTAGAGGGTGTGGGCAAGTTCTTGTGGGAGTAGTGGCTGATAACAACTGCCAGAAGACCTTGACTCGGTAGCTGACCTCCCACCGCCACAAAGGCTCCTCTTTTGGGAAGAATGGAGCTTGTTTGCATCCAGGCAGGAATTTTGCCTCTGCTACTTCCAGTCTGGTGTTCATCTGCTGGCCCCAGCAAGTGTCTGGGGGGTAGATTTTGCAGCATAGTTTATGGACCAAATGGGTTGTTTTGTATCAAGGCTGGGTTTAAGACTGGTTTGGGGCAGGAGTGGCAGTGCTGGGGAGCCTCAGCTGGGCGATGTGCTGTGCTAGGATGAGGAGGTGCAGGAGAGAGAAGCACGAGAAGTGGGTAACTTCCTTCTGTTGTACTGGGAAGAAGTGCACCAAAGCACCAAGGGGCTGGGAAAGGGCTCGTGCAGTGCTGGGGAACTGGGATTGGCAAGAGACCAGAGAGAAGTAGGTGATGGCTTTGGAGAGGGTGGAGAGAGGACCTGGGAGACACACCAAAGCCTGGAGCTGTACAGGGACGTGCTTACTTTATTTTGCCACAGCAAGCTGGCAAGGTCTCAGCTGTTTTGATGGCAAACTTGCTGTCCTGTGGGATGTCCAGCCTCGGTCCATGTCATGTGTAATGGGACTGGCCATAGAGCCCTGATCCCCCGCTGGCACCGAGCTCTGCAGCCCCACTCTCCCTCTGGCCCCGTGGTAGGGCTTGGGTTGGGGTGGATGAAGAGGGGTCGGGGTGGACAAAGGGGGGGTGAAAAAACGTGTCAGTGAGCAGAAGGAGCTGGTAACTGTGGGTCTTTGCCTACAGAGGGGGCTCCTGCACTGCCCAAGGCCATCCGGGCTGGGAAGGCAGGAGAAGGGATGCAGCGGCTGCCAGCTGACCTTTCTCAAACAGTTCATGGGTTTCCAGAGCAGCCGAGGTGTCAGCGGTGTAGAGCAGTCACAGCTTCCCAGTCGCTGGAGGAGGAAGGCAGGGGGCACTCGAAAGGGGAGGAAAAGGCTCCGTCCTGGAAGGGTGGAAACCTCCCAGCCCATTAACTGTTTCTCCGCGGAGAGCCATGGAAAGCAAACAAGGGGCTGCTTTTCCCCTGCACCAGCTCGCCCACTCCCATCCTTTCTGCCCTCCTCTCTTCTGCCCTTGCCTCCCTTTCCCTTCCTTTTGTAAAAGCAGGGCCTGGGATAGCGAGGGTTTGGGTGGAGAATCAGCTCAAGCCCAGCAGCCCTGCCCAGAGCAGCGTGCTGGGAAGCAAATTCTGCCTTGGCACCCGGAGCCCCGGCGTCCCCAGCGTTGTATCTGTGTGCAGAGCCCTCTGCTTTGACGAACTCTCTGCAATCAGACTTAATTAGTAGGCAGGGACCCACAGAAAAGCCTCTCCCAGCCCTTTCTAAGCAGCGTGTAGCGGGGTGCTCTGTGCTGTCAGATCTGCCTGAAAGCACATTTGTCTCAAGCCAGGGAAGGGGCCGAGTTGTTCTGCGACAGCCTAAAACTGAGACACTTTCCCTCGCAGATGACAAAGCCCGGGAGTAAATTAGCAGGCAGAGTCTGTGAAAGGAAATGTTTCCTTAAACGTTTCCATAAAAGCTAATTGGCCTGTAAGAGCAGCATACCTGTGGGCCGCTGCCTCCCGGGGTTCAGGGCTTGGGGAATCTATTCCTGGCTCGACTAATAATTTTCAGTGTGACTTTGAGCAGGTCATTTCAGTTCTTTGTGCCTTGGTTTCCCTCTCTCTGAAATGAGGAGAATACTCCCTTCCAGAGCACTGATAAGGTTTAAGTACTAAAATTTTATTGCGCCGTTGAAGATCCTTGGCAAAGGTATATTATGCAGATAGAAGGTTAATGATGATGATAGGGAGAGAATAAAAGAAGAAATTGCTGTTTTATTTTTATTTTGTTCTTTAAATGATGTTTAATAGCCAGTTTTCGATTGAGGAATAAAACCCAGTCCCCTGTGACCACCAAATTATCTTGCAAACGCTGTTTTTTGCCTGCTCTTAAAGCTTGCGGAGAGAATGAGGAGCCATACCCCTTCTCTCTGCTCGTAGGAGCAATCAGCAAGAGATTTCCTTTTCTCAATTAGGAAGCTTGTCTGGATTCCTGGATAATTGAGGGAGCTTCCCAAGAGTCCTCCACGCAGTGTTGTGGGTCTCTTAGGGGCTGATGGTCCCTGCTGGGACCAAGCATGGTGTGTGGTGGAGCAGCTCCTTGCCCATGACCTGAGCAGCTGGAGGGACCTACCTGAGGTTATTTAGTAGGTCAGGCAGGCCAGGCAAGCAGGACTTTACCTCTGCTAGCAGGAATTAAAGGCTGAACTGAGCCATTACCCCCACAAATTCACCCCACGCCTTTTCCAGAAGAATTTCTGGGCAAGCATGTCCCACCACTGTAATGACCCGGAGAGCCAAGGCACCCATTGCAGAGCCTGTGAGTGTCTGCAGCGATGCTAAGGGCTGGGAGGGATCCCTGCAGAGTGAGTGCCCATCAGTCCCTCTCTGACCCCACAGCCCTGCCCACAGTGCCCTGCCTGGCAGCACCACTGGCTATCCCAGTTTGTCATCCTCACCACAGCCACTGTAGGCTGCAAATGTCAACCACAGCGGAACCCGGCGCAGTCTGCGGCTAGGCCTTTGCTTATTTATTCCCTTTTTCATTTGTTTCTTTCACAAACATCAGCTATGTCAAGAATGGCATGTTCATCACCCCAGACTGTTACAAAACTTAAGGTCAGATTCGTGGTATAATTGTGGCTGGGGAAAAGGACAGTATAGATGTGTTGGTCCCTGGTGGGTAAAGTGTGGGGGCTGGAGGATGCTGTCTCCTATTTTTCCGCTGGATGAGGGTTTCCTGGCCTGTCCAGCCAAGGAGTGGAAGCTGCATCTGAAGATGCGCTCATGGTGTCTGTGCTCGCTTTTCCTTGCTGAGTTCCATTCTGGAGAAATAGTCAGTGAGATGTGGCTTGTTAGGAAAGATAATAGCTGTTGTTTGGCCAACTGATCTACCTGGAGAAGGAAACGGGGGGGAAAAAAGGACCGGGTTTTGGACACATAGTCCTCTGTTAGTCAGTGACTAATCCCAAACACCATTCCCCTACCCCTCCTCATGCTCCAGTGGCTCATTTGGGAGGTATGAGACCTCTGCCCACTTTGCCTGTCTCCTCACACATGATCAGACTCCGCTGGCTACTCACACAACCCAGTGCTGTCTCCCCATGGAGCTCCCCACTGTCAGAGCTCTGGTACCTGTTCACCATCTGCCCATGCCAGGAGCTGAGGAACTGGGAACAGGAGAGTTTGGGGCTTTGTACTGGCTCTTTCCTAGGGGAAGAATCCCACCTCAGAGCCTGTACTAGGATCATGGAATAGTTTGAGTTGCAGGGAACCTTCACAGACCATGTAGCCAAATTCCCCTACAGTGAGCAGGGACATTTTCAACTAGACCAGGCTGATCAGAGCTCCATCATTCAACCCTAAAGAGATGGTCCATCCCTTTTCCTCTTTGATATTGACCACTTTAATATCCCTGAGTTTCTTCTCAACACTTTCAATTTAATCACCTACACAACAGGCTCCTCAACAAGGATCCTCTCACAGTCCCCATCTCCTCACATGTTCTCTCAAAGCTTTCTCCCAAAGCTTCCATGTGTACACACAACCAGTTTTCTCTTCATCCTTGTGCCCTTCTCCCTCCTTCCTCCATCTCTCTCTGGATTCTCCAGGCTGTCTGGGCGTGGTTCAGCTCAAGGTGCAGGGTCTGTGCTGGGGAAAAGAGGCCATGTTCCCCTTAACCCTCCCACCTCAATAAATACCATTGTGGAAAATTTGTTGAAGACATGGGTTGATTGTTTGGTTTTTTGTTTGGGTTTTTTTCCCATCTGTGTCTGAACTGTGATGGTGACAGTATTTCACAGAATATTTCAAATTGGAAGGGACCCATCAGGATCACTGAGTCCAGCTCCCTGAAGCAGGAGTTGTCTGCTCATATGTATGCATATAAAACCTCTCCCAACAAGACCCTGGTCTCTCTTGGGACCTGCAGGACGAAACAATCAATACCGTTGCCCAGAAAAAGGTCACGTTGCATTTTACAAAGTAAAACCCCTCTTTGTAAAGAACAGAAGCTCGGTCTGTCTCTCTGGTTAAGAGCCAGGCTGCAGGTTGTTGCCAGGGGAGCTGTTTGGGTGCTTGGTTTGTGTGATGGATGATGGGGAAAGGCTGAAGAGGGAAGATCCCACAAGGTGTGGGTTTGCCTTCTGCTCCCCTGCAGCCTTCCTGCCCTGCTCTGGGTCCTGGTGCTTGTTCATATCAGCGATAAATCCAGCCCTTTTTTGACCTTAAGTGATGTTGTAGGATTTCTTTTATTTGTGGACCTTGCCTTGGCCTTCTGTCACTATTTGTCTCTCCAAAAAAAGGATTCTGCTCTTTCAATTTCTGCATCCAATTTGGAGGGGGGGATATTACCAATGGGGGTCAGTAAATAGCTCATCTGACTTCATAACACTTAGCATTTAGATAGTGCTTTCCACTGCCAGAGCCCTCTGCAAACTCCCAGTAATCCTCCCTGCACCCCTCCAGTTAGGTAAGTATAACTAATCCCAAACAAATAGCTTCAGTGTGGAACTAATGTAGGGAATGCATAAGAGTAATTTAAGGTTTGAAAGAAAACTAGTGGGTAGTCTCGCAGCAAAATTAGAAAAAAAGGGCAGAGAGAAGGAAAAAAAAATAAAGCCCGAGTTATTGAATGTGAAAGTTAAATCAGACTGGAATATGTTCTTAATTTGCATTTCAAGTAGCCATGAGAGGCTGTAGATACTACAACTACTTAGTGTAGGCTGTTTGGAAGTATGAAATACATCAAAGCTTCTGTAATGTGTAAAATAATAAAATGTAAAATGCCCTCAGGTATAGCGTTTTTGTGCCTGTTGGATCTTATCAGGTTTTTCATATAATTTTTTTTTTAATCCTGCAAGCATTACTGAATTCCCTCTTTTTTATGTGTTTATATCTAATAAACAGTAGACCTCAGATTCCAGGAAGTGCTCAAGACCAGGCTAGATGGGACTCTGAGCTTCCTGGTCTAGTGGAAGGTGTCCCTGCCCATGGCAGAGAGTTGGAAGAAGATGATCTCTAAGGTCTCTTCCATTCCATGATTTTATTTACTTACTGGAATCCAAATTTCATCCCCCTGCTCCCGCTCATCTCTGATGACTGGGAACTGCAGAAGCTCTGCACACCCTCGTTAGTAATTTCATCAAAGTGCCTTGAAATTTGTGTACCTTGCTTCACATTTTTCCAGGTTCCATTGACCAGTTGCATTTGGCACCAGCAGAACTGATGAATCCATGTTCCATTTGGGATAAATTTCTGAGAGGGCTCAAAATCAGACTTCCTTTGGAAACTGAGTACCTGATCTTGGCTCTCCATAATGACCTGCCTCCTTGTGCTTGCTGCCCTACATGCAGGAAATCACATCTGAAGGGCTTGTGGGGAATCAGAGAATCATGGAATGGTTTGGGTTGGAAGAGACCTTAGGGATCATCTTTTCCAAACCTCACCCATGCGCAGGGACACCTTCCACTAGACCAGGTTGCTCAGAGTCTCAGCTGAAATCAGAGGCTGGGATTTCCAGCCTGGTGGCTCAACAGGCCACTTCCCATCTGCTTTCCAGTGTCAGCCCTGGGTGCTGGGCCAGACCCAGGGCTCGAGAACAAATCTCTTGTGAAAATACATTTGCTTTTACAGTTATTTGCCCACCCAGGAAATCTCCTGTCAGACTCAGGAAGGCAGAGCCAGGAGTTTCCCTGTGTGTGTTCTCTGAATGGGTCTTGTATGGACTTTTAAAGATCATCTCTATGTAAAGGCACCTTTTTGAATTTCCTGCACCCAGACCCTGTTCTGTGTCAGATGTCACACAATCCATCAGGGCTTTGCAGAGCCATTTAGCTGCAGATGCTGTTGCAGGTGCAGAAACATCTGCTATTGCAGATGCAAACCCAAGGAGCTCTCAAGGAGATCCAGAATATCGTAAGGATTTTTTGTAGCATGTTTTTGCTTCCAAGCATTGCCCTTTTCCAGGTCCCTGCCACAGTGAGCACTCACAGCACTGGTGTGTGCCAAAGCCACAAGTGTCCCTACTGAGGGAGGGTTTAAATTAGATCTTTGGAAAAATCCTTCCCTGGGAGGGTGGTGAAGCCCTGGCACAGATTGCTCAGAGAAGCTGTGGCTGCCCCATCCCTGGAAGTGTCCAAGGCCGGGTTGGATGGGGCTTGGAGCCACCTGGGATAGTGGAACGTGTTGCAAGAAGGGGGTGGGAAGGAGATGAGCTTTAAGGTTCCTTCCAACCCAAACCGTTCCATGATTCTTTGACATGATGCTAATCTGCATATAAACACTGGATAAACACTGACAAGGTCCTGCAAGGCAGGACCAAGGTGTGCTGGGGTAGTCCTGATATGGGAGAGGGGACCAGCAGAGTGTGGTGGGGCTGGCAGTCCCAACTGGGGCATCTCAGAAGGGGGGACTAAAGGTGAGACAAGCTGTGGTCCATGCCAGGCTAAGCTATGATAGCAGAACTGCAGTGGATGCTCTTCAGAGGCTTTTATCCCTTACACTCACCTAAATCCAAAATCCACTGCCTCCTGCCCCAGGTATTTCCAAGCAATTACATATTTACCCCAGACCTTTCTTGCCCTTCACACCCAGCCACATGTTTTGAAAGGAGAGTAATGAACCATGCCTGAAGAGGACCAAGCATGACCATTTATTTCAGAGATCAGGTTCAGGAGAGGCAGGAGAGAGCCCACCCCTCCCTCGTGCCACTCACTCTCCCCTCTGCCTGCTGTACCCCTCTGCTGCGAACTTCTCAAGAAGAAAGAAAAATAAAGGTTTGGCAGGTCTATTCACACAGTGTAAAATTGAATTAGTGGAAGTATGTGAGGAACATGGCTCGATTTCCATGGGGATGAGGAGATTTTTATCACCACCCCCCAGGATTATCCTGTACAGCACAAAGCTGCTTTTGGCGCTGGTGGGTGGGCATCTCCCCGTGAGCCTCCTTGGGGTAAAAGGAGGCTCAAGGTGACATCTGAGTCAGGCTGGCCTTGCTAGGCTGGGGGCTTAGCCAGGGGGGGGAAGTGAAAGGGGAGAATGGAGCTCAGGGTAAGCTGGGATGAATGTCTGCAAAGGTGAAGGCTTGAGACCAGGTGAGCAAAAGAAGCTGGGAATCCCCAGTTGTTTCCTACCCCCTCTCCTTTGACAAGGTTCAGCACCTTTGGATGCTCTGTGGGGTTTGAGGAAGTCCTGAGCCATGGCCAGGGCAGGAAGGACTGTGGCAGGGGCAGGCAGTTGAGGAGATTGCATCCTAATCCCAAAAATAACAGGTCTGCTTTCCCTATCCACTGCTGATGAGCTCCACCTCCTCCTGCGTCCAAGAAAATGTCCTGGACCCAACCTGTAGAGGTGCCAGCCCAGCCCTGTTGCACAGGGTTTATCATCTGTCTGTCCCAGAAAGGTCCCTGCAACCCATCCTGGGCTTGTCCAGCCCAGCACATGGCCATCGAACCTCAGGGAAGGGCTGAGGCCTCCACCTGAGTGTGAGTGGCAGTGCCACAGGACAGACGTGACAGTGTGAATAACGGGGGAGCGGTGGGAAAGCAATCCCAGCTTTCTGGGCTGATGGGCTCCACATTCACTGCCCTGGACAGCGAAATGCAAAATGGAAAGGAAAAGGAGAGGGAAGAGCCCTGTCTGCACACCCGCCCCAGCACAGGCAAGCCAAGGCTGGGGCCAGCCAGCCGGGAGCGAGCGGCCTCTGTGCTTCCTCCCTCCCCACCCTGGAGGGACGTGGCTGGGTGGAGATCTGGCCAGAGATCCTGTCCTCTCTCTCGCCAGCACAGCTGAACTGGGGCAACTGGTATCCAGCCCCGGCGTGGTTCCATCACTGGCAGCAGGGAGGAGAGCTGTGCATCCCTGTAGTACAGTGGGGACCAAGGAAAAGTCCTTGAGTGGGATGGGAGAGCGTGTGGGATGGGGTGCTGTGGCTTTAGGGTGTGCAGGACAGGGTTTGAAGCAGAGTCCCACTGTGCCAGCTGGGGAGTTGTGAGTTGTCTTCTCACTCCATGGACAGCATGGGAAAAGGTGCAGGGCCAAGGGATGGGGCTGCTCAGGGCACAAGGGCACCCAGAAAGAGGAGAGGGAAACTAGGAGAACAAACCCATAGGGGGGTGGGGAGCAGGGGGGTCCAGCATGGCTCCAAATGGAACAGGAAGGCTGGAGAAGCTGCCCAGCCCTTTGGTCCTCCCCCCTCCATCGGCTGGATCTGCCACTCACAATGTCTTTTTCCCACCTCAGAGCGATTTTCCCTCCACTTCCTGCAGAAGGGCAGCAGCCAGGTTCTCATGAGGAGCCCTGCCAGATCTGCTCATCAGGATCTGCCCTTCCCAGGCTGGGAAAATTGGGCCCAAAATAACATGGGATGAGCAGATGTTCCCCCTGGGCTGCTGCCCACCCTGGGTGTCCCGGGCTCCATCAGCACTGTCCCATGTACTGCACACCGACAAGCCTCATCTTCATAATTTGGAAAAGGCTGTTTCATTTAGGTGTGACCCTTCACCACCTTAGAACTTAAATATCTTATTTTCCAGAGACTTGGGCACAGTCTCTATGGCTGGAACAGTTCCTGACTCAGCATGGCCCCTTTGGGCCTCGTTCACACCTCTGTCATCCCCTGAAATGGCAACCAAGGGCTCTGATGCTTTATTTTTCCAATGAGAAGCTGCTGATCCTTGCACACTGGTTCTGTACAGGAGTATTGTAGGGTTATCAGGACATCCAAGCATTCTCCAAAATGGGTGAGAAGTCTGCAAGGGGCATTTGGGGAGCTGCTGCAGGACTTCACCCATGGAGCCGCTTCAGCAAGATGGGGTTACAGTACATCAGTTTGGCCGTGCACGTTGGGGCAAGGCAGAGCAGCATTTCACCCTGCTCACTGGTTTCTGTCACTGAGGCTGTGTCAGCAGCCGGGCCAGGAACAAAACCCATCCCTGCCCGTGGGTGCCACTGGCTGCTCCCATTCCCCATCCAATGCAGCCCTCCCTGTATCCCACAGCATCACAGGACCCCTTTCTGATGCCAGCACACTGGCTTAGGTGGTGAAATGTTCAGTTCCCAGGCTAGCAGAGGGTTAAAAGCAACCCTGTTTGTGGGCACAGCGCTGCTGCCCAGGGGCTCCTGGGTGCTGAGCCAGCCAGGATGGGGAGCATGGGGCTGCCTAGCTGCAGTGCCAGCTCAAGCCCTTGGCATTTGCCACCACACGCCTTCCCTTGTCCCCAGGCAGCAAAGCACACGACCCTTTTGCTTGTTTGGTTTCGTCCTGTAACCAGTCTGTTTATTGTTCTGAAAAGGTTAAATTGGTCAGGGGAAAAAAAAAAGGATAGGTTTTTTTTTCTTCCCCTTTCTAATGAGAGTCTGGGGACCTTTTCCCTGCTGACGTCAGAGTCATATCCAATAGCCTTTGCAGTGAGGCCTGATTTGCAAAGGACACCCTGGGGAAGAGCAAAAATCTTGGTGAAACCTTTAAAAAGAAAAAAGCACCCTTTGAGACGATTTTCTGCTTCTTTTATGTCCTGATTTCACCTTCTAATTACTAATTCCTTATTCCCTTTTTTTCTCCCCAAGCTGAGGGAATGTGGGAGAGGAGGGCGTTTGCAGCCCCCTGTGCACGCACATGCTCCCCATCTCTCCCTGCGCTTGGCTCTCCCCCCCAGCTGCCATGCAAGGAGAAGCCAAGCCCGAGCAGCTGGGCTGCTCCGTCCTGCCTTGGCCGGGAAGCCGAGGGGGCCCCGTCTGGGTCGCTCTGCACTCAGGCAGCCCCAGCCCTGCCATTCAGCATGTGTTCCTTGCCTTGCCTTGCCTTGCCTTGCCTTGCCTTGCCCTGTCCTGGCATCCCATGGGACACCATCACTTCCTCCCTCCCTCCCGAGGCACGTAGGCAGGAGCAGGAGTTGCAGCTCTGCCTGTGTTCCTGCCCATCCAGGCTTTCCGAGCAAGACTGGCATCTCTGGCATCGTGTCCAGGCCGTGCCCTGCAGACCCCACTTCCCCACAGCTGTGCCCTGTCCCTGCAGCAGCACCAACCAGTGAGGGTGTCAGTGGCAGGGACATCATTTTAGCTCACCGAGTGTCACTCTGGGTAAAAATACCAGAACATCCCAGCTGATGTCCTGTGTCCGTGGTGAGGCTGTGGGAGATGCCCACACTGGTGGGGGGTCAGGGGCAGCTCCTGGCCAGAGGTAGCATTTCTGAGATGCTGCTGTGGTCACCATGGCTCCCTCACAGCCACAGCCCATGGGTGGCTGTGGTTGTGGTCAGGAATTTGACTCAATGCCCTTAATTACACCCAGCACAAATGGTGACTTGTGATCCCACGTGCCCAGGATCCCCAGAGATGAGGGGCTCCATTGCACAGCTGAGTCATTCAGTACCCTTTGGGCAGAGGTTCTGGTTTGTAGAAATGTTTTATATTTACCATGAAATGTTCGGCTGCCTTTTCCCCCCCTTCCTGTGCTGCCCAGGAATAGAGGATCCATGCGGTTCAGAGATGGCCTTGGTGTGCTCCTCTCCCCTCCTGCCTCGCTGCAGGAGCCTGGGATGTGCAGGCACACCCAGGCCTCCCAGATATGCTTCTTTGGTGACTTTCCAGGTAAATTGTTTGCTGGGTTTGAGGATGTTCAGGGGAAGATGTGTCTCATCCTCATTATATCCGACCTCGCTGAGGTTTGGTGGGCTCAGAGGTTCCTTGTTCACAGAACACAAGGTAATGTTGGCCACAGGGTGAGGACATTTGGTTACTCTCCCATGTCCTGAGCATGAAGTGTGTTGAAGTGGATGCAATTTGGGTGGGCTGCAGTGTGGATGTGGAGGTCCTTCCTGCCAGCAGCAATGGGTGCTTCCTCATGGGATGGGTCCCAGCAAAAAGCCTGAAACTCCAGCAGTACAAACTCAGTAAGTTTAGTTCTGGGTCCAAACTTCATGGCTATTCTCTTCCTGAGGAGACAGATCTTTTCCCAGTTGAATGCATCCAAACTTTGAGTGAGCTCAGCTCCTGGTCTGGCTCTTAAGCCAAGCTTTTCGGATTCAATCTCTCCTTTCTCCCGCTTTGCTCTGGACATACTTCAACACTAAGCAGGAGATCTGGGTCCAATAGTCATGCTCTTCTCATCCTCCCCAAACCTTTTCCTGTCTGACAGCAGTGGAACCGCTTGAGTTTTGTGTGCTGAGCCTGGTATAACTCCTTTACAGAATCACAGAGTGGGTCAGGTTGGAAGAGACCACATTGGATCATCTGGTCCCACCTCTCTGCTCACACAGGGCCTTCCCAGATCACATGGCACAGGGTTGTTTCCAAACGGTTCTGGAATATCTCCAGTGAAGGAGACTCCACAGCTTCAACCTTTGCTCTACTCTGGTGTGCGTGGTCTTGGCACACCAGGGGGACTGGACAAGTCTGGGTGTCCTCACAGGCACCGGAGTATGGGACACTTGCATCTCCCTGATGCAATTAGCAGGGCTTGCTATGAACCTTCCTAATTAACATCTCATTGCTTCCTGAGTGCAGGCTGTGGCCATGCACTCGACTGGCTGCAAACATCTTTGGTTGGACAAACCTGCTTGTTCCTCTGCTGAGTGCCCCCAGCAAGGAAATCCTGCTGGCAAAGGTGTCTCCTGGAAAAATAAGTCTCTCTGGGCCCTGCTACCCGGACTGTCTGTATATGGGGGCTCTGCATGTGGTGTTCTGGTGATATCCAGGACTCTTTGTACTGCAGATACATCTGCAATAAAGCAGGTACCCGTGGGGGTGGCAAGAGGCTTCACAAGACACAGAAGACAGGGCTTTACTGTGATGGAACAAAGCTCAGCATCTCATGTGTCTATTTTAAGGCAAGATTTATGTCATTGTGTTTGTGTCAGAACATCACTCTTTGGGGTAAATGAAACAAGTGGGGAGCAGCATCTGCCTCCAAGAAAAACACCCTGTCTGCTGTGGTCGAGCAAGAGGCTGGAGGGGATGAGTGTGGTAGTGTGACACAGGTGGAGAGGAGGTCCTGGTGACAGCTCATCCAGCCCCACTGTCCTCTTGCTGCACTCCTTGCTCCAGACCTGCTGCCCAGCCAAGTTTGTCTTGAACAGCCACAATACATTGGGAAGGTTGGGAGCACCCTCTGTCTGCCCCTCCTCCTTGTTTTCCCTTGTCTCTTGTTTTCCTCCTCCCTCACTGCCCCACCATCACTTTCTGCGGCTGCTTCTCACTTCGTTACCTTCAGCAAACTCCGCTGCGTCCTGCCCGAGCCGGTGCAAAAGCAGCTCTGGCCCCGTGGCCAAGTGCAGGCTTAGAGGCAGAGCACAGACACAGCTCCATTAAGCCAGGCTGAGCCTTACGGGAATCGTTCCTGGCCAGGGCTTGAAAAACAAATATAGCACGTTGGTTTGCTTTGGCTGCGCCAGGAGGGTCATGCAGGGACGCAGGTTTTCTGTTCGGATGGGAGGCAAGGTCCAAAGAGCAGCGTAATAGGCTGGAGAGCCGTGGAAATGGTATGTCATTATTTACATGTCAGGGACGGAGCCAGCAGCAAAGGCTGAGGATGTGCTGCTCGGAGGGACGGCCCGCGTTCGTGCTTGTGCTCCTCACATGCGGGGAGTCGTGGAGGCTGGAGGGCCCTCAGCCACGTGTTCAGCCGGGGCAGGTGGTGGGTGACAGCCGGACCCCGTCCTGCGAGGGGAAGGCAATGTCCCATCCACTGGCACTAGCTCTGCACCTCTACACCCTCCTGGGCGTCCCAAAGTGTGACAGCTCCGCTCCACCTGAAGGTTTCCTGGGTTCTAGCCGAGATTTGTCCACCATGAACGTGCCCCAGCTGCTTCTCCTGCCTTGGGTCCAGCAAGGGCAGATGTGGAGGTGCTGGCAGAGATGGTTCAGGCCTGAAGGCTTTCCTTAAGCACAGGATTTACTCTGCCCCTGGCCACACAACCTGGGCAATGTGACTTTTCTCCCAGTTTTGCTACATATAAACTGTTTAAATGGCCAGTTCTTTGGGGTAGGAATTATTCATCCATAAAGCATCCAGCATGTGTTGGTTATTATTTGGATATGTTATTATGAGTCAAATAGGCAGCAATAATTTATGCTGGAGCTGGAGCTGACCTTTGTACACCAGGGAAACCAACCTGAAGAGGGAAAACAGTGACGACATCCACTGTGTTTACTGACATTTTGGCTTTCTACTGGCATGTTTTCAAGCACCAAAAAAAAGTCAGTAAGTGAATTCACTATAAGTACACTTAGATGTAGTGTATAAACATGATGTATAAGCATGGGGTTTGGTTCTATATCTTTTTTGTGTGTGTGAATATGTATTTATATACACATAAAAATGCAGGCGTCAGGTTTGCAATATTAATATCTAAATGATTTTCTGTTTGCGTGTTTTCTATTTATGACCAAAACATGACTTCTTCTTCTTTCATAACCCTGCATTTAAATGAAAAACAAAAAAGCCATAAATCTAGATTATATATAAAACATTCTCATATCATCTTAGAGAAGACTAAGAGGGAAAAAAAATGCCTTAAAGTTAATTTACCATTTTTATTGCCGTGTTTTGGGTGAGGGGAGGAGGAATATGGACTGGTACCAAGTTCAGCCTTTGATTTTCTTTCTTTTCTTTACACCTCCTCTGGGTGATTTCGGAGGTGGTTGCTGGCCCCGAGCAGGAGGTGGGCATGGACGTGCCTGTGGGCACGCACACATGCACAGCCCATCTCTCTCCTCTCTTCCATGCTCACATCCAACCCAGCCCATGTTCAGCTGTTCAGTCATCACCTTATAAATAGCTTTTCCTCCACGTGCTTGGCCAAGTGCATAATGCACTGAGTGATACCCAGAGCTCCTTGGATTCTGCTTGCAGGTTTGCTGAGCCTTTTGAGGGGGTTTAAGCTGTTGCTTTGCCCCCTAGATCCTAATTCATCCTTTGGTTTGTTCTTTTGAGATCAGGAACTGTCCAGGACAGGGATTGTGTCTACATGCCCAGCACAACCAGGTAATAATTAAACCTGGAGAGGGCCTGGATGTTGAGTCTGGAAAAAGGCGTGTATGGATATATACATGTGTATATACGCTCAACATGCATGTATTTAATTATGACCTAAAGGAACAGTTCCCCTTCTTGCCTTCTAAAATAACTTGAAATATTCCATTAAATAAAATCTGCCCTTTACAGCCCCTACCTCCCATCCTTGCCCACTCGTAAAACCCACTTAGGGCTAATTTAGAGGTTTTGTTGTGCGAAAGTGAAAAGTTTTTTCTCTTCCTGACCTTTTAAAAACTTAGTATTTTTAACCATTGGTGATTGTCTTTTAAAAAGTCTTTTTGAAAGCTAGAATAGCATTGTTCCATTCCAAAAATGTCATAATGGGGCAATTTCAATGCTACCAGAAGCATTGCCTCACTTTGTTTCCCCCAGCCCAAAACTTCTTTGACCTGTACGTCTGTTTCTAAACCTGTTACTTTTAATAGAAGGACTTTTTTGCTGTATAGATGGTTTTGACCTCAAATTCCTAACTAGTCCTGTTCATAACTGCTGCCTGGTCTCTTGGGAGATCCTGGAGTACCTTGGGGATGACACTGGAGGTGAGACACCAATTTTGGGATTGTTTTTGTTCCCCACCGAAGCTGAAGAACAGGGGAGGCTCTCGGGCTTGGACATGGCCACGTCCCTGCCAAGGTCCCACCACCCACCAGCCCAGGCACTCAGAGCTGCCCTGAGCTGAGCTGTGCCAGCTCGAGGCAGAGGTGATTCAAACACCACTGGGAGCCCCCACACTGTGCCAGGCACGAGCACTGGTGTGCAGGTACGTGCCTGGAGCCTTGGTTTGTTGTCATGTGTTGTAACCACCTCCCTGGGGCTAGCCAAGAATGTGTCCTTGTCCTCCTGTGCCACAGCTCCCTGTTGGCTTCCTTCACCTGAGGGTTTTCATGTTTGCTCCTGTGATCTCTCCAGACAAAAGGGCTGGGGTTTCTCCAAGCCTAAGATGGTTTTGTGTTCTTTTGCTGTCATTTTTTTTGTTGTTTTGCATCCTCTTTGCAAGGTGAGCTGCTCCAGCTGACTGGCCATGCCTTCAGACTTCTCCTCCTTCCTGCCCATTCCTCATGTGGACACCCCAACATCCCTCTCGGGGTGTCTGAGAGCCCCAGGAGCCCCTCTTGGCTGCCCCCAGCCGTGTGTTGTGAACGTGCTCGGAAATAGCTCCAGCAGCACCTTTCTTAAATCATGTACATTACATCCAGCCTGGATGTTCGCTGGGAGGCCACTGGAATGGCTGGGAGGGATTTACCAGGTCCAAATTCACTTGACAGAAAAACAAAATTCCAGTGTAATTTTAACCAGCTGTGGTGGGAGAGTGAAAGAGACAGAGAGGGAAGGGGAAGGAGAGCTGGGAGTGGGGGGAGAGCGGGAAGGGAGGTGGGAGAAGGGTGGTTGGTGCTGAGAGGAGGCTGCCCTGGGAGGTCACCGTGGTGTGGCGTGGGGACTCCATGTCTGCCTTCCCCGTGGTGGCCATGGCCTCTTTGCTGTCACAGAGGGTGGCTTTGTCCAGCTGAGCCATCACAGCTGTTTTTGTGGAGGGGTGATGGGCTTCCCCCTCTGGACAGAGCAGATCCACACCATGCTCATGTCATCTTCAGTACCACTGTGGAGAGTGTGCATATGATGTTAAAATATTGTCTAAAAATTCAGCTGATGTTTAAACAAAAAAAAAAAAAAAAGAGCTAAAAGAGAGAAAAGAGAGTTCCATGGGTTCAATATTCAGCTTTATTTTTATGTTCTTTGGTAGTATAGGATGAGGATGGCATGTCCCCCAAATACACATGGCAAACAAATACATTTAGTTTCAGTATGATTTCAATTTTAAATTTAATTTAAATTACATAAAAATATATTTTACAGTGCAATACTGTATTTTATACATGTAAATGTTGTGTGTATTTTGTAGGTGTAATTGGAACTGCAAATTTAAATTAAATATGAGTTACTTCTCAGTCTAGCTATGTGAGAATACATGGTCATGATTTCAAAAGTTGGGGAACTTACAAAGAGAGATTCTTTTCAATAACCTGAAATGTTTATAGACATTTTTATTACATTTTATTATGTTTCCCATCCCGTTTCCATTTTAGACTGCATGTACCAGGCAAGTCAAACATCTGATGGATCTGGGGACTCCTGTTTGAACCCCATTGCTATGTAATAATTTTTCCAGATCCATAAAACATAAGCACAGCCTCAGCCTCTTCAGCAAGCTGCTGCTGAAAAGCTCATTGGAACCAGGAAGATCTCAGGCCTACACAAAGCCGTGCCCATGTCGAGAATTTGCAGGATGAGGGCAATGTGTTGTGATGCATAAATGTTGGTAAAAATGAGTTCTTGTAGGACATAAATTAAGGAGAATGTTCACACCATTTACAAGGAAAAGCTGTGCTGTTCATGCTGGTAAAAGTACTCAGCTGAACGCTGTCCTGTGGGGAGGGACATCCTGCTCAATTGCGGTGAAACTCATTGGAGATAAATGAGCTGAGCATCCCGAGCTTCCTGCTGATAATTTCCATGGAAGTAGAACAAGCATTCTTCTTTTATTTTGTTTTACTTTTTAAAGAGGAGCAGCACAGCACCATGTCACCGTGCTTGGCTTGGTGAGGGCTCCTGTGGGCAGCGAATTTGATGGACGCAAGAAATGGGGTGTGGGGGGCTGGGCTGGAGCAGGATGGCAGAAGGTTGGAGAAATCTGCTTCATGTGTGCTGCACAAGAGGCTGTTGCTGGGGCAGTTGTCCAGGATGTCCTGCATCATGTTGAGGTGGCTGAGAGTCCTTGTTCCTCCTGTCTCCCCACAGCTGTGTTCTCCTGCTTCCCCAGTGCTGTTGGGGAGCTGTGGTTTGAGGCAGGTCCATGTACCCACCTCTAAGTGTGGCAGTTGTGTCTGGAACCTTCTGAAAACCCCAGCAGATGCTGCTTGTCCCATGGACTGTGTCTCCATAGAGCCCTGGACTGTGTGCCTGCCCCTCTTTCTCTCTCGCTTCTCCTTCCCATGCATCATATGGTTCCTGTCAGACCAAATGGCCCAACCAGGCTTCATACAATCATTTTTTACCCCAATATACGTGGCTGACTTTGTTTCTATCTGCTCCTTCATGGCTGGGGAAGACATGAGAGAACTTGGGGAGGTCAGCTTTGTTGTACACAGGACTGTTTTACCTACAGCAACCTCTGTTCAACTCAGTCCTGTTCAGTACCCAACAGGTCAGGAGCAGGGAGACTGAGACAGCGGCAAATGAGTTGGAATGTGAATTTCCCATGGATTTCTGAGGTGCCCCTTTCCTCCAGCTGTTCTGGGGATGTTGACATCACCATTCCTGGAGATGCTGCTGTCTTAAGTATAATTTAATGTGAAAAAACTGAGCTTGGATGTAATATGTCTAAAAGGATCTGCCTTCCCCTGGGAGCACGGAGGTGTTGACTCTCTCTGATCACTGAGTCCTGGGCTCTCACCCACGGATAATTACGTTCTTCCATGCGTGATCCTGAAGGCCAAGTTCTGCTGGAGCAGGAGGACGTGCAGGTGGGCAGTGGTCAGCTCCTCACCTCGTGCTTTGTACAGCTGCTGCCGCAGCCACTCTGGTTTTCTGTCTAGGGAGGGTCAGAGGAGGGAAAAGAAAACCTTGATGTAACTGTCCTTCTTCTTCCCGTTAGGTAGCAGCAGTGAAATTCATGATCCATTCCCACTGGTACTGAGCTACCCTTGATGGCTTCTCACAGGAGCACTCAGGACTTTGGCCCAGCCCAAGGGGTGACACAAAGCAAAACACTTTGTACCTCAGCCCATGGTGATCTCTGGACATGGAGCCGGGCTGCTGTGGTGACCACCTCCCTTGAGATGCTTAAATCAGTTAGGCAGGGACACATCATCTCTGGTCTCTCATCTTTTTCCCAGTTGCCCTCCCCCATCCCATCTCGCTGCATGTTCTGTGTGGATACCTACCACTCCCAGCCGGTAATGACTTCCACATGGGGCTGGACCTTGTGGACAAATCCCCTGTAACAATAGGAAATGTTCCTTGGTCTCTCATTGTGTCTGTCTTTGGGAAGGAGGAGAAGGCGTTGACGACAAGCTGAAGAGCTCTAATATTCCTCCCGGACAGCTGATTAATTCCATCCTCTGCATCCGCTCTGGACCATCCCGCCCTGCCCCGCGCCTTCTGCTTTTTATTGTTCTCTCCACCTGGCTCCCTCTGGCAAGGAAACTGATGGGAGTTCGTGCCACGTGGAGCTCCAAATGGAAAACCCGAACTGCAGGAGCCTCCGCTCCCCCCGTGGACCAGGCCCAGTGGCTCTTGCTGGAGGAGGAGAGGCTGCACCTTCCTCACAGCCAAGTCGGAGCGCTGGAACAGAGACGCAGCATTCCTCCCCAGCACGTCTGCTCCCGCATGGGAGAGACGAGACCCTGCCTTTTCCCACTCCTTCCCCCACCATCAGGGCAGCTCCTCTCTTTGCGGATAGCTACAGACTCACTCTCACGCTCAGACCTTCTTCCTACACGTATGGGCACGTTCTTCCTTAGAAATGTCCAGGATCCTGCCAGGATTGCCCACCCTTGCTGGCTGTAGAGCCCCCTGTGCTCATTCCTTCCCCTGCTGATGTCATTTGTTCACTCAGAGGTGACATGGCCAGTGCTGTGGTGGCTCACACGTGCACAGGGGTTTGCACACTCCCTTGCCACAGTCGGGTTTCACCTCCAGTCCTTGCCATTCCCTCGCTCCAGCCTCACTGCTCAGCTGTGATCCATGGAAGAGGGGGAAAAAAAGAGAGACAAGGGCATTTTGATTATGGAGCTGATTTATTAGAATCATTTAAAACACAAAGCCATCTGTGTGCCTCTTCCCCATCCAAGATTTATAAAAGACAAAACCATCCATCTGACCCCCAGCTCTCCCTCCCTTCCTCTTCCCCCCCCTCATCCTCGCCTTCCATTCTCCTTTGTGGCTCTCTTGCCAAAACACTTGCCCATACTTAATTCTCCTCCCAGAGAGACAATGCTTTGCATTCTTGCATTGGAAGCCAAAAGAAAAGACAATTCTATTCTGTCTCTGCTCTGCTGAGTTACTTTCCCAAGAGTCTATGTTTTAAAAAAAAAAGATAAAGGAAAAGACAAGTTGGTGCTGAAAGGTGCTGGAACATCATAGCATGGGGGTAACTTTTCCCTTCACTCCACATATCAAACAGCCACTGTCAGGCTGTCCCCGGGCGGAGTGTGTGGGACTGCAGCCTCTTCCAAAGGGCTCACCTTTAGGGCGGAAAGACACTTTTGGACTCTGTCTCCCATCCTTCCTTTGCTCCCCTTTGAGGGCCTTGGCTCAAGCCCCAGTTTTAGAGGGTTGAGGTGTGCTGACAGATTCTCCAAGTCGGAGGAGCCAGTGGCTGAAGTCCAGAGCAGGAGGAGAGCTGAGGTCCGAGTTTCCTGGACTCTCCTTGTGACAAGCAGGGAGGCTCAGCCCTCCTCTTCCTCACCACTCTACTTGATGTCAGTCCAGCCTCCCTGGGGCACTGACATCAGAGGAGCTGTGTTGAGACCCCTCTTGTCCAGGCCCCACCGTGACCAAGTCTTTTCACCTCTCCGTGCCTCCATGTGTTCCAGATCTGCAATGCTTTAGGCATTTCTGTGGTCACCAAGAAAGCTCAACCAGCATCATCCACTGGCAGTCGAGGACTTTTATGTCATCCTTCTCACAAGGTTGGAAGGTTGGGAGCAGATCTAGAGCTCTGGAGCTCCTGGAGCTAAAGGGAGTATTAGCATGCAGTTGAAGGAAGTTTGAAATTACCTAATGCATGTTCAGCCTTTTCTTATTTACACATCAGGGAAGCATTTTCCTCAGTTTCAGCAAATTAATTTGCAGTCAAAGTCCAGCATTCAAAATCACAGTGATGGTGGGAAAAGGTCACGGGTGACGGTGATCGCAATTCTGAACAGCAGTGTTTTGACTTTGATTTTATTTGTGTGTGCTTGGGTACAAACAAAACGTTTCTGGGGTTTGTAACTATTCTTTTGAACTTCATCTTTCCATATAAATCTCATTTTTATGTTGTTAGTGGTTCCCATATGAGATCTGACATTTGTTATTTGATACTGGCAGAGGAGAATGAAACCTATTAGTGGAGGCTCATGGGTTCAACAGGATCCTAGGGAATAAGAGCAGGGCTCGTGAAAAGACCTGAGGATTTAGTGTCACTGTCATCTGCTCAAGCTTTTGAATCTCTTTCCTGACCCCTTTCTATCCACAGAATTGTCTGTCTTCAGTTCTCCTGGTTCCAGGTGTATATTCATTGAAGCCGATGACTTACCCACTTTGTTGGACACTAAATCACCCAAGTGCTGAGTGTCCTCCAGGACCTCTTCAAAATTCTCTTATGCCTGCTTAGAAAAAATAGGCATAACCTAATGCATTTCTTTTGGAAAGAAGCAAAAAAGGAGTTTTACTAAGAGCACAAAACTACCGCGGTTTGTGTGGCACCTCTTTGCACTGAGGTCCCTCTCAATCCTCTTCAGGAAAGACGTCTTGTAGAGGAAAGACATTACTCAGCTGGCCTACAGTCTATAAGAAATGCTCGGAAAGAGCTGGAAGTGATGGTCTCCCACGCCTGGAGCCAAATAACCCTGCTTAGACCAGCCATGATGAGGGTCCAACCAGCAGCTTTCCTAGAGCATCCACATCTACGTTGAAATACCTGGACATGAGGAGACCTTACAGGCGATCCTCCCATTTATAGATCCCAAAACGAGTGAGGACATGAATCTTATTCTAGGATCAGAGTGCGAAGATCCCACGCTCCATGACTGCAGGCTGAAGAAAGGGAATTTCCAGGCCGTATTCCTGACATTCTCAGCTCGTCCCTTTTGATATCTCTTGAATGCGCAGTTCATCTCCGTGTCCAGTCCAGCGCTGCTGTCTCATGGATTAAACAGCTGCCATGTCCCACCCTCGAGGCAGCTGTGTCTTGGGGCTGCCTCAGGACCATAGGGCTCTGTGCCCCGATGCTGGTCCTGCTGATCCAGTGGGATGCTGCCCTGCCATGGGCTCAGGTCTGGCTGGAGGGACGGGGCAGGACCGTGCCAGACCATCCCCTGGTCGTCATTCGCACTTCACAGTCTGGTACAGAGATGCCTTTTTTCCTCATTGTTTTCTTTCCCTTTTTTTCTTTATTTTTCTCTCTTTTTTTCCCTTTTTTTTTTTTCCCTTTCCATTGGTTGTTTGGATTAAGGGGCCTTAAAGGGGCCAGACATTTTTTGTGTTCTCTCATACCCTATAAATAACCGGCACCTCTCCAGTGCTCCAACTCCACCCTTCAGTTGCAGATTCCACTGTCTAGCTGCCACCGCTCCGCGTGGCCTTTCACACTCTTCCTTTCTATTTAATATGGAAATATTAGTAAAAAAAAAACCTTGCTGTCACCAATTCTCCAAGAGGAGGAGGGGGAAAAGGGAGAGAGAGGTGGGAGCTGGGAGGAAAGGACACAACCAGCCAAAAAGAGTATCCGAAGGAATGTTCTTCTCCCTCCCAGGTTTACAGCAATGCCTTTCCATCCAGAGTCATCTGTTTTGTTTTCCTTCTCCCTCAGCCTGAGAGTGCTGCTGCATTATCATGTAATGTTGCTTAATGGGACCGAAGGCTTCGGAGTCGCCTCACGGACCGCAAGCATAGCCCAAATTCCAGGCCAGCAATGTCTTGATGCCTGCGGTGTCTCATGAAAGCAGAGGACTTGCAGCCCTCTGTCTGCCCGATGAATGGTTGCTTGGGGTTTTGTTTTTTCCTTCTCTCCTTTTTTTTCTCCCCAAGGGCATGCCGCCACCCTATCCAGGCAGGGATTTTGTAACCACTGGCATATCTGGGAGGTATGTGTGGAATCTTCCAAGTGCTTGGTCAGTCCTCTGTGGTTTCCTTTCAGCAACTGCCCACCCTGCCAGCTCCCACCACCCCTTCCCAAGCCCCCTGACATGCAATCAGTTGCGCCATTCGTGCCAGAGTTTCACATGACAGTTGTCTCCTCAGGATTTCTCTCTGTTCCTTCCTCCTGGCACATTTCCTGATGCTGGTGAAGGATCGGAGGGTAGGAGCTCTGAAGACTGAAGCTGTCTTGAAGACCACAGAGCAGACACAAATAAAGAACAAGCTCTTACTTACCAAGTATCCCAATTTAAGGAGTGAGGTGTGAGCCCCACTCAGTTCCAGGTGGCATCAAGAATTTGAGTGAGGGAAGTGGGATACTCCAGCAGATGAATTTCTGACTTCTTGCTCTGAGGTGTTATTCCATCAGTATTTAGTTTCTTGTGATTTTTTTTTTCTGAGCAGCTATCTCTGGGACAGGGAACTCTTGTGATTCCCATTTAGGAAAGGGAGAGTTGAAGCACACAGCCCTGGAGAGAAGAGTTGGCTTGAGTATTGCTCTTAGCCTGGGCTTTCCAGCCCAGCTGGTGCCCAGGGGCCAGGGTGGTGGGCTCTGAGTCCGTGGGTGCCAGCTCTCATGGAGCAGTGCCCACGTGGCTCTGCAGATATGCTGCTGGGTTGTGCTGACTGTGATTTTGATCAGGGTACTTGAGACTAAGTGGGTGGCATGTGGGCCTGTGGGATGGCACCTCATGGCCCTCCACCCCTCTGCCACAGGCAGGGACACCTCCCACTATCCCAGGTGGCTCCAAGCCCCATCCAACCTGGCCTTGGACACTTCCAGGGATAGGGCAGCCACAGCTTCTCTGGACACCCTGTGCCAGGGCCTCCCCACCCTCATAGATAAGAATTTCTTCCCAATATTTCTTCTAACCCTGCCCTCTGGCAGTTTGAAGCCATTCCCCCTTGTCCTGTCATTCCAGGCCCTTGTCACAAGTCCCTCTCCAGCTCTCTTGGAGCCCCTTCAGGCTCTGAAAGGCCACATCCAGGTACAAATGCCAAGTGCATGCTTTGAACCCTGTGGCTTCATAACAAAAGATGTCAGTTGGTTTTTTACCTTTTTTTTTTAATATGAAGAAAACGATATTTTCTCCCAGCTGCCTTGCTGGAATTGGCTGGGCTTCTTTAATCTAAAACTTTCCCAAAAAATTCAGCCAGAGGCAGATACCCAGTGTGGAAAATTTCAACCCAAACAGTCGAAGCTTGGCAGTGTAGTGGGAGCTGAGCATAGGAAGAGTGCTTGAGCAGTGGGCTGAGCCCACAGTACCTGCTCAGCTCAGAGGGTGTCCTCATGGGGACCCCCTTCCCGGACAGCTGGGCATGGATCTGGCCTCATGCAGAGGTGCAGTAAGGGATGGAAACATCCAAATGGGGTTGTGGGAGGCTGACCATAAAGCAGGGATTTCATGATGGGATCCTTCCCAGAGGTGCTGCAGTGAGATGAGCCAGGTGGGCTGGATCACACCTGGCTGCCATCGGGGCAGGATGGGTGACTGGAATGAGGAGAGGAGCTCTCTCTGCTCCTGGTCCCTCTAACAAACTGAGGGTGGCACCAGGTGCTGGCTGGTGACATTAACCCATCAGAGCTCGCATCCCACATGTCTGCTCACATCCCAGAGGCACCCAAACGTGTCTGCTGTGCTGGGGAGAGGTGTCCAGCGTGGGCACCAGCCCACCCAGAAGGGAGCGGTGGTTTTATGTTCCCTCCATGGTATCAGCATCAAACAGAGCCATGATTTTGGCTTGGTACTTGAGCAGGATGGACACTGCTGAGTGCCGAGGGGTCCAGCTTCTGTGAAAGCTCCTTCCCAAAACCCTGCAAGCCCCAGGACTCCTGTCACTCCATTCTTGCTCTTGGCTTCGGAAAGGAGTCTGTGAGCCTAGGGTTGAGGTTCTGTTGTTGTGTTTTTAATGAAGCCTGCAACCTTTTTGAGAGAGTGGCTAATCATGTTCAGAGCCTGTTTGGGTTTCTCAGTGGGGCAGAATGCATTGGGCATTTATTTTCCCCAGGTCATGGTGCAGGAAGAGGGGATCTGCTCTCCTCTCTGCCTTCTCTCTCAATGCCCCTGTCTCAAAACATCCAGCCCTAAGCTGTATGCAGCTCTTCTCTTCCCTGCCCACCACATCCATGTGCAGATGCACACTGTCCCCATCACCTCCCTGAGAGCCACCAGCTGTCCTGTCACCCATCCCTGCCAGCTGCACAGGGACAGCCACATGCACAGGATGATGTGTTACCACCAGACAACCTGAGTGATGACTTTAGTTAGTTAATCTGGCTTTCCTCCCCTCCTTCTCTTCTATTTCCACCCCCAAACCATGGCAGAAAGCACCAGTCGCTGTCGGATGGTTTGCATAGGCAGGGTGACATCAGCTCCTTTTCTTTGGGATTGTGCTCTCCAGCCGTTTTTTTAGGGCCTGTTTTCATTAAAAGTAGCTTTTGAAAATGGTTAAGTAATAATTTGCTAAATCAGGCCCTGAGCTGCTCAGTTTAACAAATTATTATTTATTTTTTATGGAGAATATATGCAAAGGGAATGGAAAATGGCCAGGTTGGAGCAGGCTGGGTGTTATTTCCAGTTCAGTGTCACCACCATCTTTTTGGTCATGGTTTAGTCATGTCCTCCTTTGCATATTAATTAAACTGATGGGTCAGTAAGTGTTATGAGTACAGACTTGGATACTGTTTGTTTTTTTGCTTCTTCAGTGTTGCTTTTGCAACATTTGTTTAGTTTTTATTCAATGCATAAAATATGGAGGGAACAAAAAGCTCATGCACATTGTATCGTGTAATTAGATGAGTAACCAGATGTTAATTAATATATGAATATCGTTTTTATTTCCAATCGTCTGGCTGTGGTTTGAGCAAACCTATGTCCTTCAGCTGTTGCTACATGAGACACAGCCAGAGCAAAAACAGAGCTCGAGTTCAGCTGCTCTGTTCCCAGAGCACAGACCATTACCCCAGCTGAAAGAGGAGATGCTTTGGGGATGTGCTGTCCCCAGACATGACAGCAGTGTGACATTCTCCTGCTATCCAGTGGAGGGCAACAGGGGACATGCTCCCAGCTGTCTCCTCCAGCCAGTTTGGGCACCCAGTGGTGCCCTGGACTTTCCTCCCTGACACCACAGTCCGGTGGGATTTCAGGTCCTGAGCAGTGGTGGTTTAAACACCAGCTGTGTGGCTCATGGTTGAGTCCCTGGAGCTTTCCAAAATTCGGCCCTGAGGAGCCATGCCCTGTCCCCACATTTGGTCCCACTTTGAAGAGGTTGGACTGGAGACTGTGATTTTCTGGTGAGGCCGGTAGTGGGCCACCACATTCAGCCTTTTGCTGTCAAAGGATTTTATTCTTCCTAATTTCACCTGGAAGATCCTTTTAAAGAGATCCTAGAACTTCCTTTCCTTTTCTCCAGTTCCCATGTGGTTTTGCTGAGACCAGCCAGTTCATCCAGGTATTCCTCCTTCTCCTCCTTTGTTTCTGTCTGGAGAAGTTCCTGCTAACAAAAGAACTATTTTATCTCCATCTTTAACTTAATTTGCATTTCTAAATATTAAAATTCATTCCATTTCATTGCTATAGCCCTCAAGTTATTTTAATTTCTTTTGACTGATCCTCTGGTGCCCTAATAATGCACCACTTCATCTCTGCTAAAACCACTGCTGTATCTCCTGTGAGAAATAAGATTGATTACAGGGCTGATCATTGAGGAGCTCTGGTAGTGATAACTCAGTTCCCATCACTCTCTCCTCAGCATTGCCTGTTTTCATCTGTCCAAACCCAGTCCCTTACCTGCTGTATAATTCTGCTAATTCCCATCTTTTCAAGCTTCCCTAATAATTACCTGTGTCGCATCATGGTGCCTCTGGATACCCAGATAAATTAGATTGTACCACAGTTCTCCTGTCTAGGGAATGAACTGTCTCACTGAAGAAATGCATCAGGCTCATCTCACACAATTTACTAAACCTGGGGTTGCAGTTCATTCTATTTCTCTTCATCTCATTAAAAGAAGAAAAAAAAAAAGGGAGGGGGTCTATAATGACATAAATTTCTCTCTCAAAGCTACACCTGTGCCTTGAATATCAGCAGGGAAGGCTGGGCTGTCCAACCTCTTTGCCCATCACGTGCCCATGGATGCATTGACTTTTTCCAGGCATCCCACCTCCTGCTAAGCCAAGATGAAAGCCCGTGACTTTCTCAAAATTGTCTGCAAACTCCCTGACACTCTTTCACTTTTCTGCTTTTCCTTCCCTTCCCCCTCCCTCCCTCCATCCTTCCCAGTAGCTGGCATGAGGAGAATAACAGTGGAATCACCCACATTGCTGTGGTCTGAGCAGGTTTCTCTCGCATTATGTCTAAATAAATATTAATAAGAAAAATGGAATAAGAGCTCATTGACAAATTCGGCAAATATTTGCCTGTGCCTTCCCTTTCCAGCCTCCTGGCTCCTGCAGGAAAGTTTTGCCCTTTCTCAGACCAACGCATCCAGGAAATAAATACTCGGTTTATTTTCTTGGGAGGAGGAGGAAAATGAAAATAGCATTATGGGCCCTGAAGCCCACCCCTCACATTTTGAGTGGCTGGAAACAACTGCTGCCTTGAGCCATGGCTTTTGTCTGTGCCTTCCAGTGATAAGTTATCCCAGAAGTGGCCAGGATGGCCTTGAATGGTGCCCATGGGCCCGTCTTGATAACCTGGAGTGCTTTTCCACACCCATGGAGGAGCTGTGTACCTAAAAAGCTCACAGAATTAAGAGACTGAGTCTTCAAGATGGTCTCTGCACTTGAGAAATTGAAACAGCAGCAATGGGCAGAAGGAATGAAGAGAAGGAAAACCAAGGATGTAGTGGTGCCTGCTCAGTGGCACTCAGTTCTCTGGTCCAGTTGACAAAATGGGGATTGGTCAAAGCTTGGATTCAATAATCTTGGAAGTCTTTTCCAATCCTAATGATTCCATGATTCTGTGATACTTGCCTGGCACCTGGCCATGGCCACATGGCATCCCAGCTCCCTGCAGCTCCTCCAGCCCAGCCTTGGCTCCTCCCTGCCATGGCTTTCACTCCAGGTGTTGGCTGGGCAGAGAGTGGGTAAAAATTGTTCCTGGGACATCACGTGGTGGCATTCCTCAGTCCTCCAAGGATGGAGCAGTGCATCCCACCATTCTCTTAACGAGACTGACTAATCATTTATTGCAAAGGAGGTTGCAGGAATCTGGGGTGGAAACTACTCCCCAGATCACCTAACTCACACTCAGCACTCCAGGCTGTTTTCAAGGCACAGCACATGCTGGAGAGATCAGACCTGCTGCTGGGAGGCTCCAGGAGTGGGACCAAGGCTGGTTTATCCATGTGTGTCAGTGGTTCTGTGTATATATATCTGTATGTGTATAAAAAGTGCATGTGTGTCTGTGTGTGTGTATTTGACTATGTTGAGCTATAAACTGTATGGGTTAGGTATGAATTAGAACCTTATAAAATGTGTTTACTCATTCTGTGTAACTCAAAGCAGGGATTAAACAGTAGGAAAAACTGACCGGGAGAATTTTCCAAGCAGAAAAAGTTTTACAGCTCTCTTTGTGAAGTGCAGAGGGAGGACTTTTTTTCTCTTTTTTTTTTTTTGTGTTTAGGTTTTTTTCAGGGCAAGTATTTTCTGTTTGAATTTTTATGGTTATTAGATGAAAGGAGAGTGAGGGGGGCAGCTGAAGAGGAAGGAGGAATGGAGGAATAGCAGGAGAGCATTCGGGCAGGCAGAATTCACCCCAGGCACCTGAGCCCCATATTCTCCTCTCCATCTCTTGTGACAATGTACTTTGTGTGCCAGTGGCATCCAGGAGGGCCTCCCCATGGCATGCTGTGCTCCTAAACAGGCCCTGCTTTTCTCATCTCCTTGAAGGCATCTGTTACAGGGATAACAGAGTCACATAATGCTGCTGCATTTAAAGGGAATGGGTGTGGGAAAGGAGCAATGGAAGCAGAAGCAGCAGGGAGATGAGGCTCTCAGTGAGTGAGCATCTCAGAAAGGGGGAGAAGAGAGAGAAGAGCAGTAAATGGGGATGGATTGAAGTCTTACAGACTGTTGACTCTCCTTCTCATAAAGAAAGTCGGGACAAAGCACACAGGGAATAATCTCACCATTATCAAGTGAGTCATCCTAGGTCAGTTGAGTGATGTTTCATAAAGAGCAAGGTGTCTTGCAACATGGAACCATTTAATTTCTTATTTCCTTCCTTTCTTTGATACAACTTTGGTTCTGCACCCTCTGTTTGGTCTCTTCTACCTTGCAGTTCTTGCTGCCTTGGTGAATCATCTCTGTCTGCAGGACTGGTGATCCTTGCATAGTTAACAGAGCCTGACTCACTCTCCTCTACATGTTATTTCCACAGAAGGTTGGGTTTGGGTTGTTGGGGTTTGGGTTAGGTTTTTTTTTTCCACTTCACTTTATGAACATTTTCCAGGGGACTGGGGAAAGGGAGGGGAGAAGAGAGACCTGAGAGGGTTCATTGTTTGGGTAATTTTCCCTACTGCTAAATGTCAACATCCTACGCTTGATGCTTCGGATATGGAGTAGCAGGGCTTCTATTTCAGGCTTTGCAAGGGATGGGAGAGACTCATCTTATCTCTCTAACATGGCCCAAGTGATGTTTGGGTTCTGTTTAGGGATTTGAAGAAAAGAGGGAAGTGATAACCTCACCGTATGAGCTCTGGGTTGGGTACCTGGCCCTGGCTTCCCTCATCAGCACAGATCCTGGAACAGCCCTGGAATCCATTTACCACTTGGCTTAATCCTGCTCTGCTCATTCTGGGAATCTGTCTTTTGTCATGTGAGTGGTCAGATGTTGCACAGTTGCTGGTGATGACACATCTCCAATGAGCCATCCTAGAGAGATCAGTGGTCCTGGGGATGGGGAGTGTGCCCAGATCCCTCACTTTGCCAAGGACATCTAGGAGTCAAAGGGCTGTTCCCACCAGAGTCCCTTTGGTGAGATGGGCTCCCAGGGCACATCATCCCTGATCTGACTACTAACATCTCCCCTTCCCTGTGGATGACAGAATTGATTTGCCGTGGTTTCTAGGATGACTTAAAATTGGGAGTAGAAGGCATTGCCATGCCAACATCCTGCTGTGTGCCAATGGCAGGTGTCCTCAGTGCCTGGAGTTTGCACACTTGTGAGAAAAGGTTAATAGTCCTTCAGGGATGGAAATCAGCTATTAGTGGTGAGAGCTGGATTGTGCCTCTGGTTATAGCCTCAGATTTGCCTTTTCCCTGCTACTTTGGAAAAGTAATTTCCTTTCTCTGCACCCCTGCTCCTTTGCCTGTGGTCTGTCCTGACATTGCAGCCACTGTGACACAGTTGTGTCACAACAGAGCTCATGTCTTGGTGTAAATGACACTGTCAGAGGTATTAATGGCCTACATGGAGTCTCTGCATGTCAGACACCTCATTGGCATGAGTTTGGTCCTCAAGATCACCTCAGTTTAAGAAATTACAGATAATATTCTGTCCTCGTGGCAGCAGGTCTGTGCAGTGGGACAGGAGATCCTGTCTGACCTTGCAGCCTTAGTGGAAAAGGTGGTGGGGTTGCTGAGATGATGATGGGTGCTGAGGTAGACTCCTCACAAACAAAAGATTCCCAGCTCTTCCCTCTTTTCTTGTGCCTTCTAATGGATCAAAACTGTGAAGAAAAATGTTAACTTCATTACTGGAAAATCAGTTAATGAGTGATTCACGAGCTGTGTTAAGAAAGCTGTTGTGAATGTACTCCAGTAATTCAGGTAATTCTTTGTTCAAGAACTGATGTCAACTCTTGCATGTGTCAGTCCAAGTGGGTCTTTTCTAGCTTCTGAGTTGGGTCAGATAATTGCCTATTTTTTCAGTTTTTCAGTTTTGTCTTGGTATCGCCTTTGGCTTCTCTTGTGATGCCTGCTTGGATAAATGGAGAGTTATGGGAAGGGGCATGGCCAAATGAGAGGCTTTCTCCTCTCAGTCTGAGGTAACAACGTATCTACAAAAATATTTAGAACTCGCTGTGTTTGCACAAGTTTTAACCTCGGTCCTGCAAGCATGGACATTAGTTTATCTGGCACACGACTGTAATGGAACAACTCACATGAGTAAAGCTAAACATGTGTAAATGTTTGCAAGACATGGGTCAATAATTCTTTGGAAATCATAGCAAACCAACCCTCTATTTTCTTACACAGTGCTGTTCTCCAGTCCGTCTCAGACAAGTGAACAAGAATATCTGTAATAATCATTATGGTGTCGTTGTTCCAAAGAGCTCACAGCCAGGATGCAGAAACTCAACAAGTGTAAAGTGTTATTGTTCCGTTGACTTCAAGGGAGCTACAGGAGATTTTATGAGCTGAGGATCAATCCCCCCATTCTCAAATGTCCAAAACTGCAGAGTACGGCCAAATAAGAGGTCTGCTTCCATGCAGGTTCCTCCATAAGGACCAATTTTTTAAGTCTTTTTTGGATAACAGCCTGCAGGTTTGGCTGCAGTTGGGTTTGTTGAGTGCTTCGGAATGTACTGGTCCAAGGTCTTATCACTAATTCATCAGCATCTCTGCACATGACCTCTCTTTAGAATAAATGGGACCAAAAATATTTAAATATTTAAAATATTTAAAGAAGGTTTTCTTTAAATTTGTTGCCATTACAGGTAGTGGTTTGGTCCATTTTCCAGGACACAGGGCTGGGAAGTGTAAGAAGGGACTGGGAACAGGGTCAGGCAACAGTGGCAGTATAGAAGCCCAAAAATTCCACTTTCCCGATAAGTGGGAGGATATGTGAAGCACAGACCAGTTGATGGCTTTTCACCATAGGTTTACATGAATCTGATTTGACAAATTACCCAAGATAATTATGTTTTTAGCAATTAATTGCATACTGATTTTCATTCTAGGACTTGTTTCTTTCCCTTCCTGCTGGTTTGGTATTTCAATATTTGTGACCTTTCTTTAGGAAGCTTCCCAGGATTTGTCCTCAGACATAGCTCATGATGAAAGCTGCTCCCCTTCAAATTTAGCCCTCTTAATCCCAGCAGAAGGTGGAACCTCCCAGCACTCTGGACTAGTGGAGCTCAGGTACCTGGTGCAGTGTTTGCATCCAAAATTTGGGAGTCATTTTTGGATAGTAGCTCACTCCCCCAGGACCTACAAGAGTGTGCTGGTGCATTTAAGGAGAGTGAGGTTTTGGTGCCATCTCTGCAGTGTCTGAAGGCATTTAAGAGACTTCTGTGACACTGGAATGCACATGTTCATGCTGGACAAGAGTGGCTCTGGGGCTGGAGCAGGGCTGGTGGGGTTCCTGGTGAACGTAAGGCTCCGTGCAGACCCTGGATCTGCTACAGGCTGCCAATTATGGGCCTTGGGGACCACCAAGTGCTCTGCATCATTGGTCCATTGTTAGTAACCTCTAATTTAAAAGAAGCTAAATATGAAAGGAAAGCAAGAATGAGGGTGGGAACAAGATCTGTGGTGATGAGAGTGAGAACTCGCTCTGTGGTGATGGACAAAATCTTCTGCCAGACAAGAGGGATCTGAGGACAAAGCTTTGCTTTGTGCCTGCACAACTCCCAGTACAAATGGGTTCCCACCTTGCCTTGAAATCAAGTAACTATTTTAACGTGCTTCAGAGCCCGAGACAAACTCTGGGGAATGGAGACATTCACTTGGACTCTCCACCGTGCTAATGTGAATACGTGGCTTTGAGATCGGAACTGGCTCATGCCTGGATGTCTCTGAGCGTAGCAGAGTCAGCTCGTGTCTGGCTGGGGCTGACCCTTAGCAACCCAGTGAACCTTGCGAAATCTTGGAGGGCTCACAGCACAGAATGAAATGCTTTAATTCTCCCTCTCCTCCAGCAGCACACTGCCTTGGCAATGCATTTTTACATGAGTTGAAGTATTTTTTCTGAGGTCTTAGATATTGACTGTGAAAGACCTATGATAAGCAGTCTGTAGAGAGCTCAGATGAAGGAGCAGGGAGTCCTACTGAGGACCCTGAGAGAAGAATACACTCATGATTAACCTTGTGCATTGTAGAACATTGCAGCTCATCCAAATTAAGACCATTTCCTTCTGTTTGACTGGCCTCTTGATAAGAGCAGCTCATCCTTCAGTTCCGTGGGATAACTCCATGCAAGTTCCAGCCCTGAAGAGCACCAGTGAAGGCATTTAAGGGACTTCTGTGACACTGGAATGCAACTTTTGCTCTTAGCTCAGCTAAAGCCTTGCTCCTTAAATTTAGCCATCTACAAATGCTGTCTTCCATCCGCAGAGGACCTGGTGATAGAAACCTAGAGGAGATGGAGGCCCAGAGGAGGTAGAAGCCCAGAGGAAAGCTCTTCGTCATTATTTATATGTCTGGCAGCATACGCACATAGGAAACCAATTCCCCCAAAATTCATAACTTTAAAAAGGTGGAGCTGTTCAGGGAACTGCAATTTGCACCTTTGTACAAGTTGGGAAGTGAAGCACAAGCTGTGCCCAAAGTTGCAGCATAATCACTGGCTTTTCTGCCTCAGCCTAGACAACCTGTGCCCAGCCAGAGGGATTCCTGATGGATGTGTCTTTGAGAAAAGCCATGGCAAAGAAATTATTTCTGAGGCTACAGTGTTTTGGGGGATGGGATTTAGGCTCCCATCTAACATGAGAGGCTGGTGTGCATGGATGCTCCCAGAATGTGGGCAGAAATTTTTTTAGTAATAACTGTGCCTTTTTATTTCTTTTATAATCTGGCAAGCCATGTAGGGAAGGAGGTTTTGACATCATTCCACTAGGATCAGTAGGGATGGTTTGCTTTTAATGATCTAGGCAGCGAGACAGACCATCTGCTGATGTAAATCGGAACAGCTCCGTCGCCTGAAGTTATGTTACACTAATTTAAATCAGCCCATCATTTCCAAGATAAACCAACCACCTTTCATTGCCTTCCCCCACCGAGTGCCAGATCCAAAGCACGTTAAACCCAGGTACAACCTCATGGTGGAGGAACCACCCTGCAAACCTGTACTCCACATCCACTCGTCCAAAATCCGGTCCCAGCCTTCTGCTCACAGCCCTCCTCTGAACCTCCCCTCCTTGGAGGGAAAGCCCCAGGGGAAGAGGACCCCCCAGGAGGTGACAGACTTGGAGGGCCGAGCATGCCATTTGTTTCCTCATTTCAGGAACCAAAACCTGGCAAGGGGAAGTGGAGTAAGGTCTCTTTTTCCATCTGCTGCACTGGCATTGCTCTGGAGGTCACTGCTGGGGACGGAGGTCCTCCCTGGGCCCCATCTGCCTTCTCTGGGCTCCCTCATTTATGCCCACTTGGGCCTCTGACATTCTACTCTGTTTTTCTTTCCTTGAAAATGGATCGGGAATTGGGAGCTGCTGCGCAGGAACGCGCCTGTTCCCCATTACAGCTCCGCCGGGGCTGTAACATGATCGTGCCTGCTCCATACCCACACAGATATTTATTTATCCATACAGCCTTTCTCCTTGTTTTCATTAAGTTAGGCAGAAAAGGTTAATCTTTCTTCTGCTAAAGCTTCAAAACCAACCAAACTAAATAGAATATGATTTCTTTCATTTCTTTTTTAAAGGACACTCTCTTTTTTTTTTCCCCCTTAAGTACCAGAATGAGGTCACAGTCAGAGATGCCACAAGAGTAAATTGAAAACAGGTTGAAAAAAAGCAAAGGGGAGAAAGACAGGGAGAGAAAACCACAATCAGGGGAAAGCGCCTGGTAACGTTGCAGGGTTGGTTTCATCCAACTCAGTAAAGAAGCTGTCAAGACAGAGACATTGGTGCCTTCCTACTTTCCCCTTGTGCTCTTTCTAGGAATCTTGAAGGTGAATGGCAGTGGGGAGATCTCCTCTCGTCTTAATTTCCACTTTGGTTCCCAGCACCTGGGTTTTCTCCATGCTGCTCTTGGCACAGTGACGTGAGCTGAAGGTGTGGGAACGCCTGCGAGGGTCCCAGAGCTTCCTTTTGCTCCTTGAGCCTCCTGGAGGCTCCTGGCCTCGCTCTCTTGTTTAGTCTGGTTGAGCTCAGCGCTGCGTTGTAGCTCGCGTTGTCCTCGGTGGCATGGTTGATAGGTGATTCATCCAGCCTGCTGTCCGCAACTGCTGCGCGCTGGCACGGCCGCAGTGGAAGGACTGAGGCAGACTGAGGCTGTTGGATGCTGTGTGTGAGCCTGCTCCCAGCCATTTTCATTCCTCAGCCCGTTTTTGCCCGTCTGAGCCTCCTGCCACGAGAAGTGTTCTCGCTAGAGAGCACATCCCCAGCTCAGCCTTGCAGACAGGCAGCTGAGCTGGGGATGTTGTCCTCCTCCTTCTCCTCCAGAGATGGAGTTGAGTTCCTAGGTGGTTATCCCAGAGTGTCACCAGTGGTTTGACCCCTGGCTATGCCTGCTGTGGCCAGGAGAAGCTTGCAAGCCTTCCCAGAATGGGGCTGACCCCTCCGCAAGCTCCGAGTGTGCTGTTATTTTCCTCTGTTTTAAGGAGAGCCACACCACCAGAGTCAGTGTAGAAGATGCTTAGAAAACCGAAAAGAGGAGATCTGCCAAACTCCACAGCCATGCCTGTGGGTGAGGACGAGGCAGTAGCAAGGGATTGCACTGGGGAGAGAAGGGAAATGCCACCTGGAGGGAGCTGCACCTTCCTGACAGTTATTAGTAGAGCAGAGATGGGTTTTCAGAAGCTGCCTGGGGAAGTGGATGGTTTGGGGCAGATCAGCCCGGGGAAGGCATGGAAATGAGGGGGAAGAGAGTCTTGCAGAGATATTAACTCCTTGCACTTGGGAGTGTCAGCATCCCATTGCTGAGCACAATTGCCCCATAGCCTGTAATCACTGAGCAGCAAGTGACATTTTTTGCTCTGTGCACAACATTTTCCACAGTGATACTGAGCTCTGTTCTGGGTTTTTTGCTACTGAGAAGTGAACACAGGTGAGGCATCCTCAGAGGAGCCAGTTATTTGTCCTTGATATCTGTAACAGCTTATTGCTTTATTTAGTGTGACATCAATTATTTATTACTATTAATGAAGGACACAGATGTCTGTCTGGTCAATAAAATATCTCCTACTCCACAGAGATGATCTACTTAGCTGTCATTTACTCTGCAGAGAACCTTTGGATTCTTTCTGAAATTTAATAACGCAAGCAAAGATACTCAGGCAATCTAGAAGGTTTGTGCTTCAGGGCTGCTTTGGGAGGCTGAAATCCTTCTTTATATTTGCTGGTGGGGTGTGTAAGAACACAAGTCCAGATGGGAAAAAGAAGCCCCTTTGCCTTCCATCACGAGCTACTTATCCATGTAATCCCTTTTATAAAGTGATCAAACTCCTTCTTAAAAGATGGTTGGGTTATTTGCCCTTTGCAGGAGTAGACCAACCATTTATCCATGTCCAATTTACTTCCCTTTGCCATTACTGCCCATTAACCTAACTATTCATTTTCCATCTGAGTGCCTGCCCTGTTGATGTGCTCACAGTCATGTGTCTCTATTTGGCCTTTTTTTCCTGTTCTTAGTGGTAAATTCGGGCTTTTTGTTCTTTCCCTATGAAATCTTCTCTCCCGCTTTTCCTGTGCCTTGGTCTTGAGCACAGCTGAGGAACGCTGTGCACTGAGCTCTCACATGGCCTCATGCAATTGGGTCGGCGTTCTCCTGCTGCTGCCTAATCGCAGGATCACTTTTTCTTGGCAGGGGAACATTATTGGTCAATTAAGTGGCCGGAATGTCCAAAGCCAGGTTGGACAGGGCTTGGAGAAACGTGGTCTAGTGGAAGGTCCCTGCCTGTGGTTGGAGGGGGGGTGGGGGGGTGAAAGGAGATGACCTTTCGTGTCCCTTCCAATCCAAACCATTCTCTGATTCTATGATAATTCTTTCACCATTCCAGTGAAAGCAGCTATTGCCTCAGCTCGGTTCCTCTGACAAGGTCCCAGTCTAAATCTAGGGAATACCTTGTTTTCTGCTCTTAAAGAAGGCTCAGGAAATTTCATTCCAGCTGCTCGCAGAGCACTGAGGACTGAAAGGTCTCTGCCTTCTCTTGTGAGATGAACAAATGCAGTCTCGGTGTGCTCTGCTTTGCCCAGGGGAGAGCACGAATAGCAGCTCCCTGTGCTGGCTGCAGATTGACAGCTCTGGGTAGCTGGCTTGTCCCCAGGGTGTCCCTTCCCTGTCTTTGCTCCGTGGTCTATGCAGTCTGGCACCACCAGTGATCTCACTGCTCCTTATACAGGTACAGAAAAACTCCCAGCTTTAGGGCTGATGTTCCAGCATCTTTGTTAGCATCTATTTTGCTGTTTTCATAGTAACCTCTTTGCTTTGCAGAGCCAACAAGAGGGGAGAGTCCCCCAGATGTTCAGGATTGAGCAAAAAGCACCCTCTTGCTTTGTGGATTTTATTGCAAGGGTTTTGGCTCAATCCAGGTGGAGGCACTGTTGGCAGACCCTGAAAGCGTCATTTCCTCCTGTGCAGGGGGTCAGAAATGCACTCCACTGCCTGGGCAGGTCTGATCCATGGCAAACCAGACCACTGTGGGAGGCAGCTGCTGCTGCATGTCAGGGCCTTGCTCCCTGCCAGCTTGTTCCCTCAGAACTACCTGGAAAGACCATGGAAGATGAGCTTTCAGAAGTTAATTGGTGTCTTAGAGAGAGTTAGCTGTGCAATTTTAATCATAGAATGGTCTGTGTTGGAAAGGACGTGAAAGATCATCTCATTCCAACCACCCTGCCATGGGCCTGCCCTGCTCTTCCACTAGACCAGGTTGCTCCAAGCCCTGTCCAACCTGGCCTTAATACATTCTTTGATTCAGTGGTTGCACATGACATTTTCCTTCTCATTTCCAGTCTCCTGCAAGTCTGGTTCCACCCTCTCCCTGTCTCAGCCCATCCCATCTCTTGTGCTCCCTGGCACAGATGTCCTGTCTGATGCTCCAACTCGGGGACTGCCCAGTCCAAATCTCCCCTTGGCCTTGCCCATCTCTCATTGCAATCTCTGCCCAGCTATTTTCTTTCCTAGCCCTCATCAACTGCTTAGAGGAAGGTGTGAGATCCCACAGCATTCATCCATGGGATGATTTGTCCCCCCCATGAAGCTTCTTCCTGGTCAGAAGGGAAGTTGCTCGAGGCTGGAAGAGCCTTAAACCCTCTTGCTCTACTTCAACAACACATTCTGATCCTGCTTCTTTGTTGGTGATTCATCAGGTTTGTAAATCACGGCAGAATCTGTTCTAAGTGACTCCTGGTGACAGGGAGTTCCCCAATCCAGGAAAAGGGATGGAAATGAAAGTTGGAAATGAGCAATAGGGGTTTGTTTGTTTGCTTAAACCATAAACCCAGAGCTGAGGGACTTGCTCAAGGCTGGGCAGCGCTCGTGACTTCCAGGCAGGGATTTTCCTGCTGCCAACCCAACCTGCCTGTTGAGTTGTCTTGGGATTTGGGACAGACCTGGGGCCAGGAGCTGGGTTGAGCTACAAAGACTGGTGACAGAGCTGCCTGAAAAAGTTTGGAAAGAACAAGTCGTGCTGGGAGCATTAAAATGAGTAATTAAGGCTTGGATTCCTTCAGGGAGGAAAAGAATTTATTGCTGCTCTTTTCTCTAGCCAAGGGGGACATTTGTTACTGAGTTGTGTATTTTGAGACAAGACGCAAATGCAGTTTAGGGGGCTGGGGATGAGGGGATTTTTTTTATTCTACCTGGATAATCCAGCTTCACAGTGGGATATTCTGGGCTGGTTATACTACTGGCTTGTTCCTTAGGGTCTGTACCAAGAACCTGGACTGGTGCTTCATTTCAGTACTCCTCAGTCACTTTTGCCTTTAGAAAAATAAAGTGCTGAGAAGGGAATTCTCCTCCTCCCTCTGCTGCGATGTCTTGACATTTCCACAAGCACAAGGTACCCGGCTCAGCAATCTGGGCTCGGGTTGGCTTACACCAGCATAATTCTATCATCTACAGCAGCCCTTGCTCCGATTCCTATCACTGGGAATAGGGCACAGCCTGGGCAGCTGCTCTGTCTCATTTTCCTCCATGGTACCTCGGGCTTTCAGTTACACCGGTGTGAAATGGGAATTAAATGCAACGAGCTCTAACCAATAGACAGGCTGCCCACTGCGAGGAGACAGGTTGCACAGCAGTGGATAGTCATGCCCAAAAACCTTAATAAATGGAGCGTTTTCAGTTTCAGCTGGGTCATGATCTAAGTGTTTAACAGGCTTTATAAACAAGAAGACCAAAAAGAAAGGTTTTTCAGTATTTTTAATTAGTGGGTTTTTTCTTCGAATGCTTATAAAGAAGCAAGTGTTCTTCAGGACAACTGAAGGAGCTCCAGTCAGAGCTCCAGGAGCTGGCAGAGTGCAGATGAAAGGGAATGCAAAGCTACTGACTGTCATTGAATTAAAAAAAAAATAAATCCATCACATTGAGAGCAATTCCACCCAAGCACTAAAAATGTCTTTTTGGCTGTTAGTACGACACAGCAGAAGCACTTTTTGCTGTGGCACATAATTTTTGGAAAAGGCCATGCCCTGTTTAAGAGCTGGACATGCAGCAAGGGCAGGAGATGGCTGTTCAGCCAGGCTTACACATCTTCTGGAGCCCGTCCCTGGATGGTGGTTCTGCCTACAGGGTCTGCAGGGAGGCCACACATCCCCGCTGTGCTGTGATTGCACCTGGCCAAGCAGTGGCTTAGCCTTGGCCTCCGTTCCTGCAAAGGGTCCCTGCTACAGCTGATGGCCCAGGTGTGTTTCCTCCTTGCCGTGTCCACAGGTGACATTCTCCACACAGACTTGGGGCATTCCACAGCCACAGCCAGTTCGAGTTTGTTGATTGCATGTCCTGTATGGAAATGTTTCTACGGTGATTTTTAAGTGGGTCAGCAGTAATTCTACACCTGTATTGATGTTCTGGTCTCGCTCCTCTCTTTGCTCTGCAGGAGAATCCTTGAGCTTTGCGGATGATTTGCTCTCTGGCCTCACAACCTCCTGTGTGGCAGCAGGTCGGAGCCACGGAGATGTCCCTGAAACCAGCCTCTATTCAGTCATTTTCAAGTGCCTGGAACCAGATGGTCTGTACAAGTAAGGAGAGACGTGTACGGAGCTGCTGGGGGCAAGGAGGGATCTCCAGTGCTGTTACTGAGTTGTTACTGACCTTTTTGGTCAGCACTGTGTTACACCAGACACGGGGCAAATGGTCAGACTCTTCCTGTTGCTGTGGGTGTTACACTCAGCTGGTGAAATGGGAAACCAGTGTCTGCCAGAACAGTGCTGGAGGCACTGGGAGTCAGTGGGAGACTCCAGGATAACATCTATTTTCAGTATTCTGGGTTTCCAGGTCCATGCCTGTGGACAGGGTTGTCTCTCATGGGTGAACTGAGCTGATGTGGTCAGTTTGGAACAAGTTGCCAAGTGCCTGGTGGGATGAAATAGATGTCAAAAGTGTGACAGGTGTTTCTGTAAGTTGCTGTTCCTCTTAGTAGGACATACAGCAGATCAGAAACACCAAATCCTTCTGCCCATCACCCAGATATTGTGGACACTTCATTCTTCTGAGATACTTTTTGGGGGTTGAATTTTCTGTTTGAATCTTCTGGATTAATTAGTTTCCAGAAAAAAGGGATAATGTCAACATCTGAATTTTCACTTCTCCTTTAGTATCATTTGGACAGGATCTGGGCTTTCCAACCTGGCTTGTTAGCCAGGGCATCCTCTGTCTTGAGAGGGATATCAGGAGCCAGATCAGTAAGAGAGGAAAAATAGAGCAAAGAGGCAAGGAGACAGAGGAGAGACAGAGTAAGCAAGAGAGAAACACCCAGGGCTTAATGTCAGAGCGACTGCAATAATTAAAACACATTTTGTAGTGAGTAATGAAACTTTTTATGGGACCACAAAAGCATTTAAAGCGAGAGCTGGCAAATAGTCTGTCAGCGAGAACTTTTTAAGACCTTGATTAATACTTTCCCTCCACCGCCCCCCAGTTAAGTATGTTGACAGCCTCCAAAGCCTTTATTGCACATCCCTGGAGCAGGGCTGTCTCCAGGAGTGGGCTCCAAGTGATACCTCTTGCCATTTAATAATATCAGACATTTTCTTGTTAAATATCTATAACGCATAAAAATAATTATTAATATCTCTGGGAACTGGGCTGCTCTGAAAAGGTGCCAGGGAGAGGCTGGAGCAACCACAGAGCTCACTAATAACCCAATGCCCATAAAACTGACCTGTTGTGAGCTCTCAGCTCACAGCTGCCAGGGGCACTGGGAGAGGGAAGAGCCACTGGGTTTGATGGAAGCTGCTGCCGTGGTGAGCACACGGAGCTGGGAGCCAGCAGGTCTGGCTCTTGGGCAGCCTGGGCTGCCAAGTCATCCTCCCCATCTGCCAGGCAGGGTAATTGCACTCACCCATCGCTTTAGGGGCTCTGTGATCTAATTCCTGGTGTCTCCAAAGGGCTGGGAGAGCCTTGGGTGGAAGGCAGAGGGCTTTGTCTAGGGTTTTGTCATCCCTGTGGTCAAAGCCAGGCTTCTGCTTCCCAGTCCCAAGGCACATTGCCATGGAGGTGGTCGGCAGAGTTGGCCCCGAGCCCTGGGGGTGGCTCCTGCTCTGTGGGTGCCCCTGGGCAAGGGACGGCAGCTTTTGTGGGGAGCCGTGGCTGCAGGCAGCCAGCAGGCAGCAGTCCCCTGGCACCAGGGAGCTCTGGAGCTCATCCTGTATGGGGACGGGCCCCAGGGTGACGCACAGTGCTGGCTCTGTCCCACAGCTAATGCTCAGCAGGGCTTGGCTCTGCGCTCCCGGGGCAGTGCACGTGGACGGACACATGTTGGTGTGGGCACCTCTGGGGCACAGACCCACATTCCTGGGCATCCAGGGGGATGTGGGCACACCACAGCACCCCCTCGTCGCTGGCTGCTGCTGCCCACCCCAGCGCGTGGCACGGACTGGTAACCCCTGCTCCACATTGGCGTGAGCTGCCGTGGGTGCTGTCTGCCCAACACGCACATTTGCTCCAACCTGGGCCCTACCCAGCGTGTTTACTGAGCATTCTCAGATACACAGGCACCCCCATTAAATATTCCTCTGCTCAGATGTCCACACGGTTGCAACACAGCGTGAAGAAAGCCAGAGCAGTGAAATGTGAGGCTAACGCTGCTCTGCGCCCGCACAGACAGAACAACAACACAAACACGGGCACGGGGTCATTTCTTAAATTGAATTTCTTCTGCTTGTTCATTTGTTTCTGTGGAAAAATAGCTATCTATAATAGCTCTGGGCTGGGTATAATCCTGATTATAGCCACTCGCAGGGCCCTGTGCTGTTCTTTAGGCTGGGAGGTGAGCACACAGTCTGCAGCATCAGAGCTCTTCAAAAACAAATTATTTGCTTCTGCAGTAGTCTGAGGGTATCACATAACCCTAGCAAGGGGACTATGAGATCGTGGAAGTCTCTTCTGCCCTGTAAATATGTCGAACATCCTGTCCCTTTTCTTCTGTAGTACCTAAAGCAATTACACTCTGCTGTGGACCATTCATTTGGAGTACTACCAGCCTGAGATCAAAGCTGGGCTGGAGTATGAAAACAAACCCAAAAAATGTTCTACAAGCAAACAAATAAACAAAGTCTGATTGATTCCTCTGCTTTTGAGACTTCTGTAATTCCAAAACATAAATGAACAAAAGGAGAACTAATTTCTTTGTTCTTTGCAGTTTCAGTCTGACGAAAATATGTTGCCTGTCAGCCCTTTTCTTCCCCGTGCCCATAACACGCTGGGGTTGAGATGCCAATCCCTGCACAGAGGGTTTTCCAGGGAAAGTAGATCATGTCAACAAAGACATGTGCTCCAAAGGCTCGTGTACACGTGTGGACACTCCTGCCAGTCTGTCACATGTGGGTGCCCATCCATGGGGATCCATGCTGCATTCGTGGGAATGCACTCCCATGGACCTACACAGGGATATTGAGGGTGGTCCCTGAAGACTGTTGAATTTGGTTTAAGTTCTTAAAAAGCACAAATCTTATATTCTTGTGAAGTGGAGAAGGGATTGCTCTCCCCTGAGGTCAGCTAGACCAGAGCAGTCTGTCAAGCTTCCTCCCAGGTGGCTCTGGAAGAGGGTGAGGTGAGGAGGGCAGAGGCAGAGATGTTGATGTGTCTGTGCTCACCTTGCATGGACCAGGCAGCCTGGACAGCAGCCAGTGCCACTCAGACGGGTGGTTTGGGAGTCTCGGGAGCACCATGCTGTGACAGGCAGCTTGTGATGCACCAAGCACCAAACACCAGTGAGGAGAAAGGGCTCTGGCTTGTCTCAGAGGTCAGACTCAGCTTGGAGGATTGAGCGCTGCACAAACCCATCCAGTCTCTTCACTGAGGAGGCAGGAGCTTCCCCTGGGCACCCCACAGCCTCCCTGAGCCTTCAGCCCAGCTCATCCATCTCAGCTCTCGCCCCATTGCTCAGGGGATGCCTTGTGGCTGAGCTGTACCTGCTTGGCTACCAGAAGGCAGCTTTGCCAGCCCAGCACATTCATTTCGGACACTTGGGGAGACACCGAGTATCCCTCAGCCCAAAAGGGAAATTCTGGAAAGGGAAATGAAAACCCCCTCCAGCTCCTCAATGGATCTGTAGTGCAAACACACCAACCTCTTCCCTGCACCACAGATACTATAATTATAGATTAGATTAAATCCCAGTGTTTCACTTTATTTACATTCCTGACCTAGCCTATTCATTTCCAGTGTTTGTGCCAAGAATCAGCACAAAATTTACTGGAAATAATATGAAAGTCATCAGGATTCCTTCCAGAGCCTTTCCTTGGAGTGTGTTCATATGCTGTGAAGAAGCCTTGACTTTACATTGCCTTTGCTGGCTCAGATGGGGTTTCCCCAGGGTGATCATGAACCAGCCCAAAGGCTCTGAGAGAGCACATTTCAGGGGTGTTGGAAATGTGGAAACCTCTTCCTAGGGGGTGAAGATTCAGGACTGCTCTTGGATGGAAGAGGATTCAGTCAGAGCTCAGAATGGCAATCCGAGGCTCCTGTCTGCAGCCAGGACCCACCAGTTCCTGCCCAGGCAGCGTCATCATCTGTAGGGTCTGCAGGCCATCGACAGTGTGGCCAGGCTCAGCTTGGGATAACGTGCAACATCCCTTTTCTGGTGAGCTTAAGGAAAGAGGCAAAGGTGCAGAGCAGGGAGAACCCATCCGAGCACGGAGAGGCAGCGGCTGCAATCCCACAGGCTGAATGTGCTGAAGGAGCTGGCCCAGAGCAAAGCTGATTAATGCAGAGTGACCTCTGCCGTGTGCATAGCTGGGATAAAAAGTGGAACGGAAAACCCTTGGTGCTCAAGAGTGTGTTAATGCTGGCAGCAGTCCCCTGCTCCTTATATGATGCTAATTGTTATTGTTGGTCTTTGGTCAGGAAGACATGTGAATGAGCGCTGGAGCGATCGGAGACAGATCCCAAACAGCTCAGTGGCATGGGTTAAAATACATCTGTTACAGCCCTTGGCCGTGTCCCCTGTGTGCACAGGAGCTGTGCTGCTTCATTGAATCCACCTCTCCCGTTCCACACGCTCTCCAGCTTCCCAAAGCTGAGCAGTTCACGGATGTAGTTTCTGCTCAGGCATTCCTGGCTTGCGGAAGCTCAAACAAGGCAAGTCAGGAGCTGAACAAGTGTTTGCTAAATCCTAGGCCTGTGCTAGGATGGAGGCTCGTCCCTTCTCAGTGCTTTGGGGTTATGGCAGAGCCAGGCTGCCAAAAGGCTGGCTCAGGTGTGTGGTTGCTCTTGCTGAAGTGAGTCCAGCACAGAACCCTCTGGGCTCACCTGGGCTGTGTGTGGATCACTGGCTTGCAGGGGGATTGGCCCCATGAAAGATGGTCTGTACAGGGAGGTCAGGGGCTCAGCAGAAGAGTATATAATCTCTCTCTCTGCACTGATTTTCATGAAGTCCCATTTATGGAGGTAGGTTGGGCTCCTGCTGAGTTTCCAGCATCAGGAGGAAACACATCTAAAAACCACAGAGAAGACATTCATGCTTTTTTCATGGCCAGTCACATCTGGGGGCTCTTCCCAACTTCGCCATTTGCTCTGCTGAGTGATTTAAGGAGATAATTTTGTCTCTCTTCCATCATCACCTGTTTATCTGCCCCCTTTAAAAACTCAGGTTTTAATCTCTCTCATGCTGTCTGGGTGACTCAGACCAGGGCCACCAGGTGCTGCTGCAGTGTTGCTACGCTGACTATTTGCCAACACCCATCTAAAAGTTGTGTTTGCACCTGAATCTTCCTTCTGATCTGTCTCTGCCACCAGTACTCAACCACCTGAGACAGATCTGAAGTCTGATGCCTTTCCCTGACCTCAGGAGAAGCTTATTCTTTAGTATCTGCCAAGTTTATGGGTATCTCCCACCTTTTTGCTGAAAGACCCTATTTTCCTCCCCAAATTCTCTTCTTCTGCTCATACCTCATGCCACAGAGAGCAACAGAACAGCTTTTGTTGCCTCCTATGGTAGTCTCCTCCCTGCCCCTTCCTCAGGACAGTCAGATTGAAACAACATTCTTGGTTTTGTCCCTAAAAACTGCCGACATCTAAATCCCAAGCCTGTCTGAGTCCAGGCCCATTCATATTGCCCCTCTGGAGTGGCTGGAGGAAGGCTGGCAGTGGTGGAATGAGGAAAAGGAAAGAGGAGGAGGAGGCATGGAGGGGTTATTGCGTGGGGTATTGCAGCTAGGGGAGTGTGCCAATGTAAGATTCTTCCTGGGAATGGTAATGGGGTGGAGAGGAAGATTTTGGCCTCTTTGCCTTTTGGTAGACAAATGGACCTTTTAAATTCCACCTTTTTCCCATCAGCAATCCCGTATCACCAACCCCTTTTAGTCACAGACTTGGAGCGTGTTCTTATCCCTGACCGTGTAGAAACCTAATGCCACTACACGTCCAAGTCTTATCTCATGGACTAATGGGAGAGGGAGTACAAGAGCTGTGATATAAATATCAACACAGGCGTTGCTGGCTTGGATTTGCTCTAAGCCAGCCAAACCTGCATCGTGCTACTGCCTTGGAGCCATTTGTTTTGTTCATCAGGTCTCCATGGTACACAGCACCCTTGTCCTGAAGGCTGGAAAGCTGAGGGCCATGTTGGTTTGATTCTTACAGCACAATTTGAACATACGTCCCATTCCAGGACACAGGAATTCCCTGCTTTTTTATCTTGTAGACAAGAAGGGAGTGAGAAGAAGGGCAAATGTCTTTGTTGGCCATGGTTTAGCAAGGGAAACTGGAAGGGAGAGGTGTGACATGCCTGAAGCTCCTCAGTGAGCTAGAGCTGAGCAGAGGTGAGGGATGGCCATGCTCACACTTCACATGAGCCCCACTTCAGGAGAACACTTATGAGAATTGCTTTTTTTGGTCAGGTGATTAAGAGATGCTCCCTGCCAAAAATCATATTCTCTTCCTAATTTCCTCATGCAGTCTGGGACCCAGGTACCCGAGAGTGGGAAGCTGGACAGCTGCCCTGCACCCATAGCAGCTCCACCTGATATTTCCAGATAACTCAAGATTTGAGCTTACTCGAGCTTTAAGGAGTGACCAAAAGCAGCACAATTCTGTCCTTGCCCAGGTGTTCAGTCACTACTGAGCCCACAGGTCTTTTCTGAACCCAGAGCCATCCCCATAGACCAAGGGGGTCAATCAGCTCAGACAGACTCTGGATGGGACCCCAGGTCCCCAGGGGTGGAGGTGTTTGGCAGTGATGCTTCTCCAAATAATCACAAGCTAATCCTACCTGTCCGTCTTTTTGTCCACTCTCAAAAGCAAAGTTTGGATGCCATGAACTACAAGTTCTGTCCCAGCTCAGCCCAGCAATGTGCATTTATCTCACATATGGCTGCAAGTTCATAAAACTAGTTAAACTTTTTTTGTTTCATTTTTCCAAAGGACACCTGCAGCACATCCCAACCCACCCTTTTCTTGTAACGACAACAGCACAGAGAGTCCCTCACCAGCCTTGTCTCCCAGAGAACACTTTGTTATTTTCATTTTCCTTTTGCGTGTGTGGGTGCATTTGAAAAAAATAAATCTCTTTTAATCTCTGACTTGTGCAGAACATGACATCAGTAAGCACCCACCTCCTGGTCATGCCAAACTGGAGTTTATTGGCACAAAGTGACCTCTCCAGCTCTGCCACCCCTTCTCTCTCTCAGGGCCATGGCTCTTTCCCAGAGAAACAGGGAGTTCCTGCAGGGAGTTTGTCATGGGGGAGCTGTGCAGGCAATGGAGCCCTGCCCAGTGGTTGCTGAACTCAGTTGTAGATCTCAAATAGCCTTTAAGTTATTCCTTGGGGTTTGGGGTTGTTTCCCCCTTGCCTGTGTTGTCAAAAGTAGCCAGTAAATTGAGACATCTCCATTTTGGGGGCATCATCTTCATTGGCTTACAGGGGGAGTGATGGCTTCACCATCAGAGCCACAGCTCCTGTTGGCTTCAGCTGAATTTGTGACAGAGTAAAACAGACATCAAAAAAGTAACCTCAGAGTAGCTGCTTCTTCCTGAGTTTTCCCACCTGTAAAACAGATGTATTAAAACTGAGCCACATCCTTTGCTGGGTTTCCAACACAGTGAGGAGATCCATAATAAACTGGGAGAGGAAGCTGAGGAGCAGCTGCTGGGTTGCAGAGATGGCATCCCTGCGGTGAGGTGGGGCTTGCTGTGGGTGATGCTCTGTGCTGAGCTGTGGCCCATTGGTCTCTGCTTGCTCACCCCCATCTGATGTCACTCCCAAGGATATTTCCTTGGCTACCTTCAGAGCAATTGCTCCCACCACACGTGCCCTCATTGCTCCTGGTCACCTCACACACACACTCGCTTCCCTCATCAGGAATGAGATAAATTGGATTATACAGCAATATTGTTTCTGTTATGAGAAGACAGAAAAAAATACCCTGGCTTTCACTAAAAACCCTCAGAGCCAAAGCTTATGTCATGATGTAAAAGTTTCTAAAAAAAAAAGAAGTGGGGTCTGAGGGATGCTGATTGTTCATGGGGTGGTGGATGGAGGGGTCTGTGGGGTCCTGTTTTCACTGGATGTGCTGATGGAGTTGGGTGTGGAGATGCTGCCCTGGCAGGATGGGTGTGAAGAGACCTCAAGGCTGGGTCACTGGGACATGCTTGTCCAAACAGCTGGGCAGTGAGCCAGGCTTGGGCGCACCTTGCCGCAGCTCTGGGCTGTCATACCCCTGCATCGGGGTCTGTTGCTTGTCTTCCATCTCTTCTCCTCTCAATTTCTTCCAGGGAAATTGTAGGGCAGCCCATGGCAGCCAGCAACCTGAGCTATGTCTGGCGCGTGCCAGTTTTCTCCTTCCTTCCAAGCATCTCTCACTGCCCTGCAGCTACAGGAGTGGCCTTCCCTCTTAATCTCATTGCACAACCCCAAACAGAAGGCCCTGCCACAGGGCACGGATGCTTTCATGTTTTCCTTCCCTCTGGTTTGCATCATTGCAACATCCCAGTCTCCCAGCCTTTCTGGACAGGGGCTGTGGGGATGTGTCCTGCACACAGGAGGCTTTGCACACCCCAGTTTCTCACGTGGGCCAGGGGATGTTGGAGAGGGCTGGTTGGTCTCTGGGAGACCCACCCCAGGCTGCTGGGGGAACCTCTCAGACAAAGCAACCGAAACCAAAACGCTTCTGCAGTGTTTTGACACTGGCCAATGTAAGGGGAAGGATTTCAAGCCATTTCAGCTGCCACAAGTTGTACTCTTGGCCCTACGTTGCAGGGTGGTCTTTGCCTCTTGTGCTCCTCCCCTCTGGGTTTGGGGGCTTTGTTAGGTTGGTGGATGTTTTGTGGTGTTGCATCCCCATGGGTGCTGCCCCCTGAGGGCACGGGGATGGATGGATGAGGACCAGGGTGCATTTCTGTCCGTGTTCTTCATGGCTTTGGACATGGAGCTGGGGCATCTCACTTTGCTGAGGGTCTGTCCTGTACCACAGCAGGTACCTTAGTGCTCCCCAACAGCCCCATAAACACACCAATCATCCCATAACTCTTAGTCCATAGCCCCCAGGTAAATCATGGCCAGATCCTGGTGTAAGCAGCCTCTGGGTGTGCAGGCATGTTTGGAGGTATTTGGTGGAGCAGCGTGGGATCGCGTGGCTGCTTAGTCCCACTCTGGCAGGTGAAGCAAACTGATAAACTCTGGGCTTTCCACGTTGTTGCGACCAAGAGCACTGCAGAGAACAGGATGTCCCAAACACTGCTGAAGCCCTGCAGAGTGCTGCCCCCGGAGTCCCCTTGTCAATGCCCCTGTACCTCGCTCCCCAGGCAGTTGCTTGCAGTGATCCCTGTGGCTTTTCCATCACCTATCCAAACCCTCCTGATCACTGTTCCAGCAGAGCCACCCCAGTGGAGTTCCAGAAGAGCCACCCCACCCCGTAGCATGAGGCCCACCCCATAGAATGAAGCCCATGGAATGAAGCCCACCCCACAGCTTGAAGCCCACCTGCATCACCCCACACACCGAGCTCTTCCAGGCCACCTCCAGCTCTCGGCTCTGTCCCTGCCTCGTACCTGCTGCCCTGCCACAAGCTGAATTGTTTTCCAAGTGGAAACATGAGTTGAAGGATTAACTCCACAAGGGCCTTTCCATGCAATGCACCGGGATTAAATATTTATGTTGGCAAAAAGCATGTAATAGGCAGCTCCAGATCAGAGATAATGAAATTGAGGTGTGTGGAGAAAGCAGGGGGAGGCAGGGGGCTTGCAGGAGCAGACGGGAGAGGGACCCCAGTGGGTTGTAGTATGTGTGCCTGGGCGATTACTTTTGGTTTTATTAATACCCCACCTGTTTGTGGAGGGATCCCAGCCCCACTGCTGGGCGCTCTGCAGCACACAAGGGAATGCAGAAATCAGCCATCCCCGTTCCTTTTGTGCACACCAGCATCAGGCAGGAGCAATTGTCACCCAGGCAGCTTTCACTTAGAGCCACCTGAAGTGAGGGGGGCAGGCACTGTCCTGGAGGAGGTGGCTAGGTGGGGAGTAGGGATGGGACCCTCTCTGTGTCATCTGCAAATGATGCACAATCCTAAATCACTAATAGCAGTGATATAGGATCCCTGGCTCTTCCAGACCGCTGCCGTCAAGGTTATTTACCGGTGACTGTGTCGGATCAGGCAGCAATGTGGTTTGGATTATACGGAGGGCTCCTGATCAGGTCAGGAGAAGGTTCATGGCAGCAACCACAGCATGAGCAGGATGGCCCATGAGAGACTCCCTGGTGGGTGTTAGTGAGGAGCCCTGCCAGGATGGGCAGCAGGGGAGCAAAAGGAGTGTGGCAAAGGAGAGGTGGGAAGGATGGAAGACCTTCCTCTGCTGCAGGAGGAAAACAAGGAGTGCATGCAATGCTCTTTCTCAACTCATTTATTTTTATGAGACAACAACATCTCCCTCTTTCCACCCAACAACAAATATCGCAGAAGGCGGCGCATGGGGGGTGCGAGTCCCGCGCGGGGCCGTCGGACCCCGGCCAGTCTCGGGGCCTCCAGGGAGGTATGAAACGAGGCATGAATGGAGTGTTAGGAGAGAATGGAAATCCACTGGCTCCCAGGCCGGCTCTCCTGCGGGGGGTCCCTTGCTCACGATTACAGCGCTGCCTCTCATAAACACGCATTTCCTCATCCCCGTTTGTTTCTCTCTCTTGTGCAATCTCTTGTACCAGACGGGAATGGGAGTGAGTCCCACTGGTACGTGAATGTGTTACAAAAAACCTTCCCACCCTGCCACCAACGAAGTACTGAGAAAGAACAACAGGGTTTAAAAGGAAAAAAAAGAGAGAAAGAAAAGAAAGATGGGGCAGCTGGATGGATTTGCTACTGGCCATGACTTATTGTTCTGAGTGTAAACTCAAGGACATAGCTGTGCTGGTAGTTTGCAGCATCAACCAGCACTCAGAAGCCCCACTGCACTTGGTGCTCTGCATCCCTCTGGGAAATGGATGTTCCTTCCCCAAAATGATTTTCCTGGGTGGAAAACATGGGTCTAAAATAGAGGCAAAGTAACTTGACTGACTTCACATAGTGCTCGAATCAAGAGATATCCCAGCTCCAGTCTGCCCAACACCATTCCTTGTGCTGGGTTGTTTCACTTGGGGTGTGTGAGCAACGCTGCTGCTGCCAGTCCCTGGACATGGACTGGGCTGCCCTTCCCAATGCACACTGCTGGGACAGAGCACACCTGGGGCGAGGTGTGACACGAAGGTGTGGGAAGAGGGCAAATCCCACTGTCAAACACATCTCCTGGACTGGTGGTAGAAGTCAGAATGTCTCCTAGACCTGGGCTGGTGGAGCAGGGATGGAGGATCAGCTGTAGCTGCAGAGGAAGAAAAGCTGCAGGGAGTTGCAATCCTTCCCCGCAGAGTGAAAAACAAGGGAAGAAACCTGCAGGGAGTGATGCCTCTGGAGCAGCTTTTGCGGGAGAGCAGGGCTGGCTCCACACCTCTGGAAGCTCCCAAGCACAGTCACTGCAATGGCAAGGGGCTCTCCCATGGTGCAGAACAGTGGGTCTCCAGTCCTGGCTTCTGGGGTAGCAGGGCTCTGGCTCTGGGCTGGTTGGCTGTATAGCCATCATTTCAATAAAGAAATGATTAAAAGAGAGTGGAGAGGGGGAAAAGAAAACCCCAAAACATCTGTTTTACTTCAAATCAGGGAAGATTCCTTTGCTTGCAAGGAATGTGTAAATCACGCTGGGCTGGGAGATGTGCATAACCCTGCCTGAAAGCTCCTCTGCACTTCAAACGAATTCTAACGTGCTTACTTGGATTTTGTTTTTATTATTTGTTTCAGACCCCCCCCNTCCACCCTCCCTGTCTGCCTGCTGGAGCTGTGAGAATCTCCTGCCTGCTGCCAGTTCCTTGCCCTGTGCCCCTGGATTTGGGGGCCTCGGGGCACAGGGACAGTGGGCACTGCAGACCTGGCTGGCATCCTCCTGGCTGGCATCCCTGCCTGCCACCATCTCCAGGCCAACACTGAGGCCATTGCAGGGCCCCACTGGCTGCCCTGGAGCTCCCAGAGCCCAGCTGGAGTTTCTTATTGGGCTCCTGCCTGGGATGCCTGGTCCCTGTCTCCCAACTGTTCCCGTGTGCATTATTGCTGGGCTCTGTTTTGCACTGTTGCCTGTGGAAGGTGAAGCCAGGGCTGGCCAGTGGTGCTGGGGACAAACCCAGTGGAGACAGATGAAGAGCTCTGCTCGCAGGGGTGCACAGCCACCTCCCTGTGCCAGCTCACTGAGGTGACTGTCCCTCGGGCCCAGCACAAGCTCTGCTCTCTGTGGTCAGCACAGCCCTTGCCTTTCTTCTGGAAGCAGGAGGCCCTACTGTGGTGGCTTTTATAAGAACAGCCAGCCATTGACTCGCTTGCTGTGGACCACCCACTGCTCCTCAGATGACACTGCCTTTTGAAGTCACTTACCAGCCTGGGCTGGATTTCAGCCAGAAGCCCAGATGGGAGCCAAGCCCCCAGGAGAATGAGAACAAGCCCTACCAAGGGGATCTCCAGGGGTAGCAAGCTGTGGAGTGTCTGGTTCTTGTTTAGAGGGACTGTGAGTTTGGGAGGGGCAAAGACTTCCCAATTTGCTAGGGGTCAAAACCTTCCTCTCGCCTATGTCCCCAGGGCCAGTGATGGCCAAGCTCTGCAGAGTGTTGGTAGGTTGAGCAGCAGGGATGGTTAGCTGTGAACATTCCCATTGTGGAGCTCCCTGCAGGGGTCCAGGGCTTTGCTTGTCTCTCCTTTCTCCTTGGCACATCTGGAGGAAGAGTATTTATTCCCTCTCTCCTGCTTATCCCCTGCAGCTACAGCCACCCCGAGCACTGCTGTCTGTTCACGGGGGAGGATGGCAGCTGTCCCATGAGTGGCCCAAGGAAGGTACTAAAGGGATGTGTCACTCTTGGGGTAACCCACCTGGCACACAGGACTAACACTGTGACATGAGGCTGAAATCCCCCCACCCATAGATCGGTGCAAAGACAAGCAAAACTTCCCCTAAAAGCAAAACTTACCCTCAAAGTCCCAACCTCAGCAGAGCTGGGCCCGGGGGCTGTGGGATGTCTGCCTGAGGGAACAGGGATGGGGTATCCCAAGCTGATGGGGACAGCAGCAGGTATTGCCCAGGAGGGAGAGAGGATGCAGGTGCTCCCAGGGGATACCCTGCCCTGGGGAGCTGGAGGGATTGATGGGCATTGCAGTGCCCTTGCAAAGGCTGTGGCAGGGCCTCAGGGACATGAGGGATGCAGGGCCTGAGGAAAGCCCTCCTTTGCTGCAGCCAGGGCAGCTCGATCCATCAGCAGCTCTCTCTGACGCTCTGCAGCCCGAGCAGGACCAGCCCCCTCAGTTGGCAGCCTTGGACATCAACCCGAGCTGTGGCACAGTGGGAATTGTTCCAGCAGCACAGGGAGTCAGAGGCAACTCCTCTGACCTCTGTCCAAGGGCTTTGTTGGGCATCCCAGCAGCACAGGGACTCTGGCACTTCACAGACTGTAACGAGCTGCTGTTGCTTCACTGGAGACAAAAGCACCAGCCTGCAGTGGCTTATTATCACCTCCTTCTGGTTCTTCACTCCACCGAAGGATGTTACAATTTACATTCTGGGTAACATGGGATCTTCTGTGGCCTTTCCAGGCACTGGGGGGAACACCTTGCCTCAAGCCCTGAGACAGGGAAGATTGTGAATAGCTCGGCCAGTTCTTACTGCGTTGCCTTTAGAAGCACATCTGCAAGTCTTCATCCTCACAGCCAGCAGGACGAAATCAAAGACATGAGAATTGCCAAAAAAATACGGACCTCAAACACCCTCCATCCATCCTCTCTGAAGCTGGTAATTCCGTGGTGATACTGCTTTTTCTTCCATCGTTCTGCCTTCACAGCTGGGAACGATCCCTGTGGGACACCGTAGAGCTCTGCTGGGGCATCTCCAAGCTAATGAAATCCTCCTTGCTCCTTGGAGAGTGCCTAGGAGCTAAAGCCCCAGTGTTGCAGCATCAGCTGTGTTAATGTTATCTCGTGTCAGGATGGTGGTTTTGGGTGTGTTGTCCTGCTGCCACACCAGGGAGCTGCTCTCTCATCCACATCCCATCTCTGTCAGAAGCTCCGAGGTTCTCTCCAGAGAAGATTGCTCTGCTCTTCCTTCCCCAGTGGGGTAAAGCGGTGCCTGAAAGGATGTACTCCAAGAGGGAGGGATGAGGGAGTCATTGTCTGCTTCTTGCAACAGCTGGCAAGGATCAGGGGGGGCAAAGGAGGGAATCGAGGCAGAGAAAAAAGGCAAGGGGGGACAGTGGCACTGCTGGAGCTCTCAGCCCCAAGGTGGTGATGAAGACACTCTGGGGATGCAGCAGCCAGGAGGGTGCAGTGCCCTTCCTGCACCTTCTGGATGAAGCCGTGGCCTGGCTAGCATTTTCCCCTCATTTCCAGTGAAACATGTTTTCACCTAAGGCAGTCTTGGCACTGCTGCTCACAAGGTGTCTGGCTGGCAGAGGGGCTCTGGTGGAATCTTGGCCATCCAACACAGGTATCATTCAGGAGCAGGGTTCTTGGGAACAGAAGGTGGCCTGTGTATCAAGGCCTTCTTTCACAGCCATGGCAGTAATGGGAATCACTACTCTGGTGGGTTATTGACAGAGTTTTGAGGGAAATCTTGGGAAATTGACATGCTGCAGTTGAGGCTGGGAAGGTGAATGTCCTGCTGGGCATTTCTTTGTCAGGGAGACAATAGATCCAGGCAGTAGCAAAAAGTGCTCAGGATTTTTAATTAATTTCTTTCTTTCTTTCCCCTTCACCCTTTGTTTGGATCTTGTTCAACGGGGATCTGAAACAAAAGAGGTTGATGAAGTGCTCAAAGAAGGGAGAGCTGAGTGAATCTGCATCATAGCTTGGCACCTGATGCTGGTGAGGGGTTGAGGGGACCGGCACTCAAACCTGCCCACTCCAGGTTTTGGCTCTGTGTGGCCTCACAGCTCAGAGGGCAAGCCCAGGAGATGTGGGGCTGCACGGTGTGGGGTGCTGTGACACCAAAGTGACACTGTCCCACACTGCGCCCCTGTAATTCAGCAGCAGTAAGTGGCCCTGGCTTCCTCCCTGTGAGAAGCACCATGCTCTCCAGTCACTGTTTGTGAGCATGGCCATGGCATCAGCTGCAGTTCAGGACACCTTGCAGTGTGGATAACCCTGGGTGACTTTCCCAGGGTTGACACAAAGCAAAGATGGACCCATGGCTGTGCAAGCCCGTCCCCAGCCCCACAGCAGCTCCACCTGCCCTCACTATCTTGGAAATCAAGTCTCCTCTGCCCTTTTCCCAAGGTCTCCCTGATCAAACAGCTTCTTACTGTGCAGAGCAGCCTGTGCCTTCCTCCTGCCTCCTTCCTCCAGTATTTGATGGGCACTGTTTTATCCACTTCCAAAAGGCATCAGACACCTGAGGCATGTCCTGGCAGGTACACCTGACAACTGTGGTCTGGTTTTGTTGGGAGGCATCTGTTGAAGGATAACGATTAGTCTCACAGCATTTGCTGTCCCGGGAAAAAAAAGAAGTGTGAATTGTGAGAACAGTTTACTGACAGCCCCATGTATTGGTGTAATGGCAAGGCTTCAGTACTCCAGTGTGGCACCAGTTGCTGCTAACCTGTTCCTTCATCACGCTGACGGGAACAGGTCAGTTGTCACAGATGGTTAAAAGAAGCTCAGTTATAAAAGGTGCTTTTCTTGGATGGTAGAACAGTGAGGAGAGCTTTCTAAAAGATGGGGGTTTTTTCAAGATTTCACTGTCCACTGTTTCCTTACTGTGGAAAAGCAGAGCTAGAACTGAAGACAGTGAAGAACAGAAGATACTTGTGGCAGTGCCAGCCCCAGGAAGATGGCACAAGGGTGACCACTGCCCTGCAAAGCTTTGCCCAAATCCCAAGGCTCCAGCAGGGCCTTTGGCAGGAATGCAGCGTGGTCAGTCCCCTGCCAGGACACCAGCCCTCCCCTGGCACCATGGACATGGGCATGGCATGAGCGAGCCCAAAGCCAGGGCCCAACAAATAGACCAAGAAATCCTCTCCTTCCCAAAACCACCCCCTGCTAATTGTCTGCTCAGCATTTGCTGCAGAGACTGGGGGGGTTGCTCTCATTTACCTCTCTTAATTATTGCCAATCACAGAGTCATCAATAAGTTCAGCTGCATTCCTGTGGCTTGTGTGGACTGGCTGCTTTTTATTTGATTTGATTTCTTTTAAAATTGTAATGGTTTCTGAACTGGGAATGCTTGCACTAAACACACACACACCCCTTTCCATGCCTGCCCAGGCAGCTGCTGGCAGGCAAGCCCCACTCCTGCTCCATGTTTCTTAGTGGAAGTGGCTGGGGGGCTCTGCGGGGGATGTACAAGCCCACGGTGGGGGGTCAGGAGTGGATGGGTGGCTCCTGGACTACGCACAGCCCATGGCATGTGGCTGGGGGTGAAACACCCACAGCTCTGCTCCACCCCGCAGCACCCCTGGGCTCCCACAGTGCTCAAGAGTCTTGTAGGGAAACTGTGTATGTAATTTGTGGATGCTTTTAGCTCCAGGAGATGCTGGGATGAAGGTCTAATGCTGATCACCTGTGGGTATCAGGCCAAGGAAACACATTTTCCCCTCAAGCCTCCCGGTCTCCCTCCAGCGAGCCCCTCACCATGGTGTCTGGGAGCTGAGGACACTCCCAGACTAAAAGAATGGGAGAGAACAGTTTGTTTGGGTCCCATGAGCACAAGGCCGTGCACAGTGCAGGGTCTGGTGGGTGTTCACACCCACGTGTGTTTGGGGCACTGTTCCTGGCAGCTCCGCTCTGCACGAGCCCGAGTCCTGGCACAGCCCGAGCCCGGCCCCCATCCCTCGTGCCCAGTCTCCGTGCTGAGATCACTGGGCAGCGGGGAAGCACAGAATGCCAAGAGCTGCTCCACTGAGGGCTTTTAAAGGGAGGCCTCAGCATTGTTTTTCAGCTGGAACAGGAAGCAAGAAGGGCTGGCAAGGCTAGGGTGTGATGTGTGTGTGTCAGCACGCTGGAGCAGCCTCAGCGGCATGGGGCTGGGTGTGTGCGAGCCCCGCCAGCCTAGGCTGTGCAGGAGGCACGGACAAGCTGTGACCAAGCGGGGAGTGATGGCAGGACGTGCGTGTAACACCTCAGCCAAGTCAGGATTTGTGTTTGCGGGCTCAGTGTGACGGGTGGTGGTAGCCACGCTGCCAGGGGAGGGAGAATCCATCGTGCTGTGTGTGGGACGCCAGCCAGGGTTGCCCTTGCCGAGCTGCTGGAGTTAACAGCAAGAGTCTCGTGGCTGCAGGAACACGGCACCAAGCCGTGGCAGATCAGCCAAGCTCAAGCCAAGCCCTACTGGCAGGAGCATCCTGTGGTTGCACCACTTTGGAAAGCTTGAGGCCATGTTTTTGCATGACACTGGGCTCTGGAGCAGCATCTCTGCCCTGTCCTTCATTCACACAGGCCAGGGGGCTCCTCTCAGAGCCTGGGTTGGCCACACAGCCATTGCTGCTGGATGCAGCTAGCTCCCAGGAGGCACACGCTTAATTAGCGTGGGGGTTTGGCATCTGTGGGAGTGCTAATTGAGCTCCTTATCAGAGCCTTTCTCTGCAGCCCAGGCAGCCTGTTTGTGGTACAGCATCTCACGGAGCAGCTGCACCAGCCCAAAGGCCTCAGGAAGAGCAGACAAGGCAGACCAGAAATGCCTGTGGTATCTCTGTAGGATATAAAGAAATCAGCAGCTGAGCTAAGGAAGGTCAGACTCAGAAGTCCTTATCTCACTTCCCGCAAATAAGGATCATGAGTAAAGCACTCAAACATCATGAGCATCATGAGAGGGAGTTAAAAAAACATGCTGTCTATAAATAAGTAACATGTTTTGATTCTCAGTCTTAAGAGTTTTGTGCCTTTATAAATTTGTATTTTGGGTTATTTTTTCTGCATTGAGAAAAATGATAGAAACATACTTTTCTGGTTTTCAAATCTCTTGAAATGCAATGGACAATCTCAACAGTCACTGGGTTCCAGGAACTGAAGCTTTAACATCCCTCTTTTGCTTTCTCTTCCTCCCCCAAGAAGCATCTTGAGCCTAGTGATAAAACCCAGCCTTCAGCCAATATTGGGTAGGGAATCTATAAGGAAGGTATTGACATTTCACGAGGCCAAATGTTGACTGGTTTCTATCTCTTGCTGAAAGTTCCTTCAGGTCCCAATAGGTTTGAATTCAGTAGTAAACATTTAACCAGCATTACTTTATAGGACTTTGTATGCTGTGATTTGCTGCAGAGGTGGCAGCATTTCCAGGCATGGAGGGCTGGATCCCTGCCAAGAGCATTTGTGTTCGGACCTCTTTGGAACCTCTTCAGGTAAAATACGTTCTTGTATTTCTAGAAATACAGGTCTTCGTGTAGGATCCTACTGAAGGGACGGGTGAAAAAGAGGATCAGCTGTGAGACAGTAGCAGGGAGCCTGGAGCTCCTTTGGAAAACACAGGGAGAAGATGAGGAAATGTCGTGAGGAAAGTTTATCACTAAACTAAACACCTCCCGGTTATAAAGGAGCCTCTGCCAGATCGTAGCTACCATATGGCATTCCAGGTTGTCTGACGTGGTTTCGTGCAACGACTGTAGGTCTGAGACCTTTTAGTTTCTGGCTTTGACTTCACCCCGGAGATCTCTGCCTTAGGCAAAGCGCTCAGAACCACTCTTTGGCCTCATTTATTTACAAATGATCAGGGTTGGCCTGTTCAAGTGCAGCTCCATCCTCATCAGTGGGGATGACGCCTGGCTTGGTCCTTGGCCCACGATGCTGTAATAGATTTAAGTGGGGCAGGAGGGTCTCCATGGAGTGCTGCAAAATCCCACCATGTCCTCGGTTTAGCTCCCTCCCTCAGCGCGGTCGCTTCAGTTTTCCCCTGCTTTGTCATGCAGATGCAGAATCATGGAATGGTTTGGGCTAGAAGGGACCTTAAAGCTCATCTCATTCCAACCCTCTACCATGGGCAAGGACACCTTCCACTATCCCAGGTTGCTCCAAGCCCTGTCCAACCCGGTCTTGAACACTTCCAGGGATGTGGAGTCCACAATTTCTTTTGGTAACTTCATCACCCTTATTGTAATGAATTTCTTCCTAATACCTAATCCAAACCTACCCTCCTTCAACTTAAAGCCACATCTCTCCCATGTAGTGGTGGTCTCTCCTCCCACTGGCCACCCCCTTGATATCCCATTGGGTCCAGGCTTCTCCTTGCCTGCATCTGCTGGAGGTTTCCAGCAAGATGGGAATGCTGGGTTTGCACAGAGACACAGGTCTTTGCACTCCCATCTCTTAATTGTCTGTTTCCAGGAATAAAAGGAAAAAACTAAACCCCATCACTCTGCACAGTGCCATTAACTGGCCATAAAAGTGTTTTGCTGCAGAGGCTGGGTGGTCAAGTGGTTTGAGAACAAGATTGGAAACCATCATCTCCCGAGTTTCCAAGCTGTTCATGTCACTGAGCCTCACTGGGGCACGATGCTTCACCCCATATGTCTCTGTTTACCGTCAATAAAACAGAGCTATTAATACTGCTGTGCTTCAGGGTGATCTTTTGGACTGTAATTAATGTTAAAACCTTCTGAGGTCACTGGCTGGAAGGAGCTGGAGAGGTGCAGAGGCTGTGTGCTGCTTGGGTGCCAGCCTCCACCACAGCTGGGGTGATTGGTGCTGAGTCCAAAACATCTCGTTCACAAGGCATGGAGATGAAAGAGTTTCCTCTAAGGTTCTTGAAAGAGGACAGGCTCCAGGTGAGGTAAAGCAATTGGGTTTGTTCTCAAAAAAAAGAATTTTTGACAAGATCAAAATCACTTTGATTCTGATGTTTTTCCATTTACATTGTTTTTTTTTCCTTACATCATCCAAAAAAAATGATGAAATGAGGGCTTTTTTTTTTGACATCTATTTTTTAACCCAGGCCTGACCAGGAGAGATGCTCTTGCTCTTGGCAGCTGAGTGACTTTGTTCCTGTGTGAGCTGGGCAGAGGGGAGAAGTGCAGTCAAAAGTCTCATGCAGGTCTTCAGCATCACCCAAAGGGGTGGATGTACTTCAACACCCAACCAATCCTCCTGACCCCACTGGCGATGGAATAGGTGAAATGGGCACTAATTGCTGAATATTACAATTGTGTTTTGTTAAAAGTCTCCTGTTTTTCAGGGAAAATGCTCTGGCACTGATTGCCTCAGAGCTAATGGAGCCAGCCTGTGCCGCTGCAGGCAGAGCAGAGGTTACACATTAGCTCTGCTCACCCTTTTACAAAAGCAAACGCAGCAGCACAGAGCCACTGTGGCTCGGCAGGTGACCCCAGGATGGGGATGGGGAGCAGCTCCCAGCAGTACCCTGATGCTGAGCTCTCTTACTGCTTGTCGTGCTTCTGCTGGTGAGCAAGAAGAGCCCTGCAGTGGGGGGTCAGCAGGACCCCTGGGGTCTCTGCCCTGTTCTCCCGCTTCAGCTTCTCATCTCCTGGGGCTGGAGTCTCCCTGCCCAACACTGGGTGACGCTCTTGGTGTTGCTGAGACACAAACGTTCCCTGCTCCCAGCGGGCGACTCCTCACTCCCCTTGAACGTCCTGTGTGCTGAAGGGAGGGAAAGGAAAGGTGGCACCTTCAGGATGGGATGCAAAGCCTTGCAGTCAGGCTCCTGCATGGAATTCACTATTGCCCTAGTGTCCTGTCTGTCCCTCAGTGAGAACAGCCTGTGTGTAGTACTTGTGAAGTGGCACAGGGTGGATGTCCTTCCTGAGATGCTTCCACTCCAAGCAGTGCTCCTGGTAAATTAAGGAAAGTGATGTCATGCCAAAAGGATTAAATAGCATCTCCTTGGGAGAGCCGAGCGTGTGCATCCCCTGTGTGCCCCAGCTTTGTGAAAATGGGAGTGGCCCCTGCACACAAGTGTGCTCCTTGGCATCCTTTCAGACAGCAAGTATTGTTAGGGAGCGAATGCTAATTGCTTGGAGGGAATATGTCCTGCACTGGAAATTGCTACTGTGCAAATGTCAGCTCTTATCAGCCACATGTGGGATGTGCAGGGCCTGTGGGGGGGAGAGAGGGGGCTGGCAGTGCTCGTGTGTGGGGTGAGGGAAAGGGAGGCATTGCTTCTGTCACCCCCCAAGGATGCTAAGGACTTAGGACCATTCCTTAAAAAAACGTACCTCAGGGTCTCAATCCCATTTAAGCTTCAGCTGCTTTTATGGTACTCCTTGCACTCACTTGCAAGAGCTGCTCAGTTTTACCTTAGGCTGAGGAGGGGTGGTGTGTTATTTCTCAGTCTGAGTGCCCCACCACCAGGCATCTCAGACCTCTGAGGGGTTCAAACCAGCCCCTGCGCTTTGTCAAAGCCATCTCGAGTTGCCATGCCCAGCTCGGAGTGAATAAATATGAACCGATGCCCTTTGGGAGAGTGAACAGAAGATTGTCACCCCTGCTGCAAAGAAGCATTCTCGTTTTGGAGCTTTGATGCTCTGGGCAGGACTCTGAGCTCAGCATCGCGGGATGTTCCATGCAGCCACAGCCTGTTTATTCAATGCTCCATCCGGCACAAAAGCCATATTTTACTGTCAGATGCTCCCCATTAGCTTCAAGTGTGAAATTATCATTCCCACCCTTTTACCAACCCCACCCTTGTGAGGAAATGAGGGAGCAAACGACTCAAGGGCCGTTCACAGGATGAGTACGAGCTGTCACTTGTCAGCACAGAGCCCACTTATGGCAAGAATTACTGCCCTGCTCCCAGAAGGGCCAGAGGGAGCCCGGCTCACGAACACCACCATGTTAAAATGTTCACATCAGTGCATGGCAAAGCAACCCTGAGGTGTTTGCATCCTTCTGTAGTCAGGAGGATTCAGGGTGCAGCCCCACAGGGGTCCCTGGGATGGGAGCAGGGGAAACGGAGCCCTGCAGGTTCCAGAAAGGGATGAAGTGGCCTGTCTCCTCAGCCCTGGCTCCTGTCCCTGGGTTCTCCTCTGTTCCAAGAGACCATCTCACATCTCCTTGAGATGCCAAAACTGACTGATAGTGCCTGGACCACATTTTTCCTTTCTCTTCCGAAGGCTGGTTCCCATAACAACCTGGTGGTGTGGGGCTGAGGGATCAAGACATTATTTTCCTTTTTTCTTCCTGCCTTCCAGATTCACCCTGTATGCTGTGGATACACGGGGGAGACACTCAGAGCTGAGCACGGTCACCCTGAGGACAGCCTGCCCGCTGGTAGATGACAGCAAGGCAGAAGGTCAGTGTTCAGGTGCCTCGTGTTCCACACCAAGAGACATTTGCTGCTAATTTTGATTTTCCTTTCTTCACTGCGCTCCCACAAAGCTGCCCAGGCCCTTCTGTCCCAGTAGGAAGGCTCCTTTAAATTCAGCCGTGGGCACAGGGACGTTCATCTGGGGAGGGGGGACAAATTGCAGGAGTGTCCAGGGGCAAAGTCTCCTTGGCTGGGCAGCTGATGACTCCGTGGTGCCACACAGGCATCCTTGCCGTGCACGGCTGTGGGAGCTGGTGCTGTGTGTCTGGCACGAGTCCCCTGGAAAAAGAGCAATCCCTTCTCACAAATCTGAGAGAAGCAGCCCTGGCTGGGCCATGCAGGGCACCACTGGCTCTGGGTTATTGAAGGGATGCTGGGGGCAGCTGGATCAGTTTGGAAACAGAAATGTCGATAAAAGCCCAGCTACTTTTGCACATTTGCATTGTTCAGTTTTGAAACTGGTCCCACTTGTCCTTACATCCAACCCAGAGCAGCTGACTGCTTTCAGATTTAAAAGGATTCCTCTAAGTGGCCATCATGTTACCTGTTCTCTTTCTTGCTTGCTTTCCATTGGGAATATCACACAGAAGAAAGTTTTGGCTAGTCCTTATTTCCATGATCAATAAGAAAAGCATTCCCATGAAAAAACAGCAAACAAGAGCCTAAGGAGAAGGAAGGAGATGCAGTTTTGTGCATTTCTCATCTCCGAAATGAGATTTTTTTTCTCCAGCATAGCATTAATGCTCTCGTTTAACACATCTGAGCTGCTCCAGCCAATGCCCACAATGATGAGGTGCTGCAGTTCTGGCTGAAGGACCACCCTGGGATCAACAGTGTTGATTTCTTCCTACTCTTTAGCACCATAGCTGTGAATGGCTTTTGGTTTGGTGAATTTGGGAACAGCCTGCCTGCCCTTCCTGGGAGAATAAGGCTGTGTCTGCCTGTCCTGGCAGCTTTTTGCCCCTCCTCCTCCTGTTCCTTTGTGGAGTATTGCTGGAGTCTTTGGGGCAGCTCTGCTCGTGCAGGGCACCCACTGCAGGATCAGCCTGAGGAATTGCTCAGTGCTCTCCCGCCACTGAACCCTGCTGCAGGCAGCCCCAAGGGACTGGCAGCCATCCCAACTGCCTGCCCCTGCTGCCAGCCCTGCCAAGGGCTCTGCTCCTCCTCTTGCCGCATTAGCACCTTCAGCTGGTCATTAATCCCATGCCCTGATCCTTTCCAGAGATAGCTGACAAAATCTACAACCTCTACAACGGCTACACGAGCGGGAAGGAGCAGCAGACAGCCTACAACACCCTAATGGAAGTCTCTGCCTCCATGCTCTTCCGAGTCCAGCACCACTACAACTCCCACTACGAGAAGTTTGGGGACTTCGTCTGGCGCAGTGAGGACGAGCTGGGGCCCAGGTACTTGTCCCTTCCCTGTGTCCTGCCCTGCCCCATGCCCAGAGCATCCCTCTGCTTGGCACTGTGGATGTGACCCCTCTGCCTTCTTCTTGCAGCTAAGAGAAGTCCCCTTTTGGTGTTCACCAAGCTGTCCTGCAATCTGTTGGACCACCAGGTCCTGCTCAGTCTGTGGATGAATGCTGGTGGGACACCTGGCAGCTGGGGGGGTCTTTGCATGGATGTTTGTATCACCCAGTATGAACCAAGTGGGTGATGCTTCAAATGAGTGGGACCTTGGAAACACTGAGGAGTGGGGAGCAAAGGGTGTAATATAGGCCTGGAGAAGTTCTTCCTTCTCCCTTTGTTCCTATCTGCTGGTTGGATGTGGCTGAGGATCTCTCCATAGTACCAGGATGACAGCTCACAACTGTTCACACCACTCCTGGCCATAGATCCAAGCTGGCCTGGGGCTTGTCCTCCTCCAGAGATGACCTTGGTAGTTCATTGGCCTCTGGAACAGAGCCATTCTCATCCTTCCCACTGCCTTCCCTCTCCTTTGCTGGCACTGCAGGCTTGTTTGTCCTTTGCAATTGTTCCTTTTCCTCTGAATCCCTGGAAACCATCTGCTTCTTCTCACACATCCTTATTTCCCCTGTTACTTGAGATCCAACCCACTGAAGGATGCTGTCCAACCTGATACCTGCATCAAGCCATGGGACAGCAGGGTGACATTTGAACTGCCAGTCTCAGGACCCAGCTACATCTGGAGCCCATGGTCGATTTGGCTGCTGTCTGTTGTCCTCACTGAGCCAGGGGAGCTCCTCACAGCACTATTCTGTCCCTGTTCTGTACTTGAGAAATACGTGACTTGCAGCCAAGGGGATGAATCTGTAAAAGCCAAGGCAGCCAGTGCCAGGCTCGTGACAAGAGCAGAGCTCTGCCATCCAGCTTGGCTTCTCAGGGAGCTTGGACAGAAACAGAGGCACTGACATAGCAGGAGGCAACAAGGATAGTTTTTTGCCAAGGGAGGCCATCTCGTAACAGGATTTTAATTGACAGACTGTTCTCCTTCCCAGGGGGACATTCATTTTTGTACCTTGAAATGTTTATCAGATGAGCCTCGGCTTCACAGTAAATGTTCACTTGTAAAATGGAGCGACAAGAGGGGAGTCGATTGCCTCTGTGTAATAAATACATCATACTGAGGTCCTCGTGAGCCCAGTTTCCATGAAAGCCACAGGTTACTGCAAACAGCTGCTGGCAAGAAGACACACTGGCAGCCAGATGTCCCAACCAGACCGTTTACATTAAGGAGACATTAAAAACTTAGCTCATAGGTGGCCCTAAACCAGGACTTTCCATGGTCAGCAGCATCTCAGCACCTGGCTTGCCTCATCCTGCTCATCTCCTCTAGCAACAGCAGCCCCCTTCCTGCTCCCCCCATTCCTCTCATAGACACTGAGTGAATCTCACACAGTTAATTTGTTCCAACAAGACAGAAGAATCTGTCTAAATCAGTGAACTTTAATGCTACTGTGCATCCAGACCTCTGGATCCGTGCAGCCAGTGGGCTTCCTAACACAGCCATGGGGAGATTTCACTATTATTTTCTCTTATTGTGTTTGCAGGCTGATTCTTATGACCACTGCAAGCAGGGTAGGGCTTTTAGGAGGAGGCAGAACAAATAATTAAGTTAAAATCTTCTTTCCATGCCCATACTTGTGGCTATCAGGAACACTGGGGTCAGTATGTGGCATCAGCCCAGGGCTCACAACCTGTCCCCTGCTCCAGCCAGTCACCCAGGCAGGCAGCCAGGCTGGCCAAGGGACATGAAGTGCATCTCCAGAGCAGCTGACTTCTGGTGCAAGAGGGAATGCAATGTTCTGATGGGAGGCTGTGATAAGAGACCATCAAGTCCTGGACTCACTGTCCTCACACACAAGGGTCTGAAAGACCCAGGTCAGTTCTCAGTAGAGTAGAAAAATCTGAATTTACGACAAAAGCACCTCATACAGGAACACAGCAGCCAGGCAACCACCCTCTCCCAGCAGTCTCAGGAATCTCATCCTTCCTTCCAGCCCTTCCTTCCAGGTATCATTTTTTATTGGCTTCTTCATGCTTCTTCACCCTCTTTTAGTACCTCCCTCTGAGGTGGGGCAGGGTTTGGCTGGTTCTGGATATGTTTTCATCCCACACCAGCCCTCAAGGTGAGTGTTGGCTGTCCCCTGTGCAGCTGAGGGACAAATATCCCGGCAGGAGCACCCCTGGCACTGGACAGAACAGGAGGCTCCTACTCTTGGGCATATCCTTGCAGAGCTGGGCCTGGCAGCAGGGACCTCAGTGCCCTGTCCCCTGTGCAGTGGGAACACTGGTTCATGCAGGAGCCCTTGGAAAGTGCCCTGGCAGCAGACACCCATCCCCTCCCTTTTCCTGTCCCCCACCATGCCACGAGGCACCGCAGAGGGAAGTGGCTGCTTAGAGCTGTCACTGTTTTTAAATCCCCCTCTTCATCATTTGTGACTGTGCTGTGACCTCCTAAATCCACCACCTAAGTGCAGTCCAGAATAAGTCCCTGGCTCGTGTGATGGGTATGTGGTGGGAGGGAGGGCACTGCTGGCCTGCACCAACATGGGGACATCCCCATCTGGGCTGTGGGGTGAGGGGGAAGGGGGTCACTTCATCCCTTTGGGGACTGAGAGCTTGGGGTCTGGCCACAGGCAGGCAGGAGAGTGACTCCCCTCTCGCTCCCCTGCCGTCCCCTCCCAATTCCTGCCCTTTAATAAGGCAGTAAATTGCCATTCCTGGCAGGGATGAGGTTGGTCAGCATTTAGGAAGATTTCATTTCCAGTATTTGAAAAGGTGGTCGTTCTGACCCGACAGCCCTCCGTAGGGAGCACTTGGGTAATACCCAGGGCTTGATTTATGGTGTTAAATTGGCAGCCCAAGAACTGCTCCTGTAATTTATTACCCAGTCTTCACCAGAAAGCCTCTCTCTCTTTCTCACCCCTCCCCTCACCCGCTCTGTCTCTCTTCCTCCTTACTTTTTTTAAGAGGGAACAGCTGACAGCCGAAAGCTAAATCTAACATTTACACATGACTTCATTACCCTGCTAAAGTGAATGACTCAAAGCGGCGAAACCCATCAAAACTGGAGCTTTGGCACTGGACATCAAAAGTGAGGGGCCTGATTCCCTCTCCCCCGTCACCCTGTCTCCTCTGTGACCACAGTTCAGTGTGTTTTCAGTATTCTCATAGGGCCAACCCATCATGTGCCACATCCCATCCTTAAACATGGGTTTTTCCTGGAACTGACTGCACAGGGTGAGCTGTGGATGTAACAGGTGTGTGGAGACAGCTCCAGGAGGAGCACAGCCCCTGGCACAGCAGGCATCAGCAGGTTGGGGTGGTTTGACCCCTGAATTTCTTGCCATCCTTGAGCTGCTTCTCACACATAGGAATATTTGCCTGGATAAGAGACCTGAGTATGCATCAGGCAGCAAGGACAACATGGTGAGTTCTAGCAATATCCAGGAGATCATTAAAGTGTGGTGGAGCAAGTAATGAAAATAGGAAGGTAGAGAAGGCCAAGGCAAATGGAGGCAAAGGCAGATTGTGTGGGAGAAAAGTGAGAGATGGGTGAGGAAAGCTATGGAGGGTAGGGTAGGGGAAGTGGTGAGAAGGGAATAGAGGAAGGGCAGAGCGTGGCCAGCAGACAGCCACTGGCCAGCTGAGACATCCACTCATTGTGTTGCCGTTGGTTACCTACAACTGGGGTTTGCCTCAAGGGCTGGTCATGGCCACTCCTCATTGCTCCCCTCTTGCTGTGGCTGTGAGAGGCCTTGTGGTGAGCTGGAGTAGTAGCCAGTTTGGGGGGAAAATCCTGTGATTGCTTGTTTGGCCTTTGAAAAACAATTTCCCCATGTTGGCACAGAGTTCAGGTCCATGAACACCAGTCTGAGCACAAGCTAAAGGGCTGGAGAAGGGTCAATGCCCCATTTTGGATCTGCTTTATGACAAATCAGGGTGATCGTGGAGCTGTGGCCTTAGAGGGATGAGAGTTCTCCTTTATGAGAGTGTTCTGGCTGAGTGATCTCCTCCTGAGCATGGTCAGCTCACATAAAGTCCATCCTACGAGGTGATGTGGGTACTGTGCTTGTTCAGCCTTCCCTGAAAGGGAAAATGAGTGCTGATGTTAAGAAACAATTTCTCAGCATTAGGATGGGGAGCACTGGAAAGATCACCAGCTCCTGACTCTAGGAACAGGTCAGAAATTCATCCAGGCAGGTTGATCCCAGCAGGAAGTGGCACAGGTGATGACTTTTGGTCCCTTCCAGCTGCAGTGACTGTGATTTGTTGAAGTTTGGCAGCTGTAATGACAATCACTACAGACTTTGGTTTGCAGCTGAGCTGGGCTTGAATCAATCAGTCTTCACCAAAAGCACCTAATGCCATCATGGAATTTGTAACTCCAAGAGGCACACATCCAGCAGCACAGGACCTGTTCCTGGCAGTGTGTCAGGTCTTGGTGTGTGGTGGGAGCACCAGATGCTGTAGAAGGTCAGGTGGCTGCTACGGAGAGTAACGTGAGTAGAGGTGTTGTGTGAGAGCTGGGCACAGCTCAATCCGTGACATCATTATTATAGATGTGTGTGTAGCTAACGAGGCTCAGATTGCCCAGTCTGGCTTGTCTTTGTGGATTAAATCCATAAATGGATATCATGGAGTGTTGTCCAAGAAGGGCCAACTTCCTTTGCTCTTCCTTTGCCCTCCAAGCTGACCCAGAGCACATCACTCTGGGGAGGAGTGGGACAGTTTTCCATGTGCAGTCCTGGAGGAGCAGTGGTTTCCTACAGCCTTTCATCCAGTGTTCCCGCTGCGGAGGGAGAGGTCCGAGCTGGCTGGGGATGCCAGGATGCCCTCTCGCCTCCTGCCGCCGTCTCTGCCCTCTGCTGTGGCGCTGAGGTGACCCTGACCAGCCCTTCCCTGGCATCCCATCCCTGGACATCAGGCTCTCAACGCTTCCCCTCTGGGCTGGGAGCTCACAGCCCGAGCTGCAACACCACTCAGCTTTCATAATCAAATAATCCCCATGTTTATGCCTTGCTGACTGACAGTGCTGCCCCTGACATATCATTATCGGGAATTTACATTCCTGCAGGAACTGCGAAATCCCCGACTCCTGAATCCAGAGCTTTCCTGTGGCACCAGAGGGAGAGGAAATAATCTGTGATCTTGAGACTTTCAGACCACTGAAGTAAACCCTCTTCCCTCCCTTTGTTTGATTTAGCACTTTGCAGACTCCCACAAGGGGATTCTTGGTTTCTTACGAGTTTATTTTGTTTTGTCTCAATGTGCTGTGCTTTTTTTCCTCGCTCTTCTGGTGTCAGTCCTTTTGGGCTGTTTGCCTCCTGCAGACTTGGGAAATCAGGAAGGGGAGGGCTGGGCTCATCAGTCAGGAGCAGGAAGGTGCTGGGGGTCTCACCAGGGTGCCAGGTGGGGCCAGCACACGTGCTGGAACTGGCCAGGATCATGTGGTGGTGGTGACAATCTAGCTGGGGCAGGCTGTCCCCAGGGCACACAAGCTGCTCCAGTAGGTCAGACCTGAGCTCCTGGTGGTGTGAAATGGTAGAACCCAGAACAGTGGGAAAAACAGAGCTTCTCTTCACTTGAAGCAGGAAAGACAACGTCTTAGGCAGTGGGTCTCATCCATTCTTGTCACAAGACAGAGCTGGTGGCAGAATGCAGAAGTTCTGACTCCTGGTCTCCCCTGTGCTTTTCCTGCACTGCTCTGTTCCCATCTGTCCCCTCCAGGAAGGCTCACCTGATCCTGAGGAGGCTGGAGAAGGTCAGCAGCCACTGCTCGACGCTGCTGCGCAGTGCCTACATCCAGAGCCGCACCGAGACCATGCCCTACCTGTTCTGCCGCAGCGAGGAGGTCCGGCCGCCCGGCATGGTCTGGTACAGCATCCTAAAGGACACCAAAGTCACCTGCGAGGAGAAGATGGTCTCCATGCTGCGCAACACCTACGGGGAGTCCAAGGGGCGGTGAGGGAAGGAGCGGGCCTGGAGCTGTGGGAGGCAAAGGGACTCCGAGGAGTCGAGGACTTGTGATGTGCTGAGTGGCTGGTGGGGTTTGGGGTCGGGTGATGTTCAGAGGGGGTGGAAGGGGACAGCGAGGCCAAACAGGACTTTCTCACACAGATGGCAGAGAAACAAGAAATGAGCAAGTTGGACTTTATTTCTTTTCCTTTTTTTTTTTTTTAATTTTTCAAGAGTGAAAAAAAAAAAAAAGAAATTACCTAATTTGACTCAGCATAAACGCCTCTCCTTTTTAATCTTTTCTTACTGAATTTCCTGGACTACACGCTCCAAAACCCTGGGAGGAGGAGATACCCACTCAAGGCCAGGGCCAGGCAGAGGGGAGCTGCTGGGCGCAGGGTGACCCCCTCCCTGCCTGCCCTGCCTGCCCTGCCACTGGGCAGGAGCTGTGGGGCGAGAGGCCCTGGTGCCATGGTGGCCGAGGACGCCAGGAGGAGGTGGCGCGGGTGGCCGGTGGCACCACGCTGCCACCGAGGGTCCCGGAGGGGGAAGGCAGGCAGGTGCCCGGGACACTGCAGGCAAGCTGGGCTCTTGCACCGCTCCGAGTGGACGGGGCGGCTCCGTGCGCAGCCTTCGTTCGCAAGGCTCCCGGCAGCTTGTTCTGTGCATTAAAGATTCATATTAAGTCCATCTTCGCTGCCTCACTGGTGTTTTTTCTGACACGGTCTCACCTCTGCTTGGGCGTTTGTGGGGTTTCAGTTCTGGGGAGGACATCACCGATGGCTGTTCCTGGGATGTGGCTGAGATGAGGGACCCCAAGAGCTGCGTGCATAGAAAAGAGGGAAAAGTGCAGCCTTTCGCCCAGGGTCCTCCCCTCCTCAACACCCAGCATAGCCACTGGTCCCAGTGGGAGCTGGGAGCGTGTGGGAAAGCCCAAGAAGAAAGCCAGGGGCTAAAAAGACATGGAGAATCTGGTTTCTTTTACTGTCAGATGTGGGTTAGGCTGGCCCGGGCTCCCTGTGGGTAATGGATTTTTCAGCCTGGTAGCCAAAACAAAAAGTGCGGGAGGGTGAGAGGGGAAAAGATACAAAAATCAGATCAGCTCAAAGCTATTGCTTTTTCCTTTTTAAAGCAAAACAACGAACCTGGAGAGGGAAGAGGGAAGAGTGTGGGTTGAATGAATCAGTTTAGTCAACCCAAAGCAAACAGTTTTGTTTAGTTTTTCAGGTTAGTTAACCCTTTAACATCAAACAAACAGGAGGTGAGTTTCAAAACAAAAATGTTTTGAAACCAAACAAAGGTGCAGGATTTGATGTGGAGAAGGTTCAGCCAGAGACCTTTTTCTTCTTGAGCTAAACCTATTTGCCTGATTTGCACCCACTCAAATAATTCTGGTTGCTCCTTCCAAACTGCTCTATTTTTTTCCCCTCTTTGGTTATGTCTCTTCATTTGAACCACATTCATGTGCATTGGGAATGACACCAGTACCTGGTCGAAGTCCTGCTGGAGTTCACAGAAAACTTTGCTGTGGCATTGGTGCCTGTGAGACAAGCTCCAAAGCATTGCTGGTTGCCTGAGGTCTTAATTTTTAATCTAAATCCCTTTTTCTGATGGAGAGAGAGAGGAGGATGACACTGAGGGCTCTGGGCTATAGCCTCTGTGTCACTGAGGCTCATGCTACCGTGAAAACGAAGACCAAGGAGGGACCATGACACCACCGTGTGTTAAAATCTGAGTGCCCGGCACTGCTTCTGCCTTCACTATCCCTTTGCCCTTTGGGGGTGACTGGTGGCCTTGGAGTTTGCTTGTGGGGATGAAGGAGATGACTGTGATTTGTTGCAGTCAAATGAAGACTTTGCATTTGTCTGGTTGGCGCTGCCACAACACACAGCAAAAGCCTTGAAATGCCAACGTGGTGGTGCCTGGCCAGTGCCCATACTGGTGTCAGACCGAGCTGCCCATTTCATATGCTGCCAGGACACAGTGTGTGCACTTCTGGGGGGTGAAAACCCCCAAATCTCTCATTGGAGCCACTGATGCAGAGTAACTGGGACTGCTGTGCAGTTTTGAGTGCCACAGTATAAGAAGGGTCTAAAGCCATTGGAGAATGTTCAAAGCAGGGACACAAAGATGATGAAGAGGATAGGAGGAGCTGCTGAGGTCACTTCATTCGTTCAGCCTAGAGAAGAGGAGACTGAGGGGAAATTATAGCAAATTTTGCAGCTTCCTCACAAGGGCCAGTGGAGCTGCAGGCACTGATCTCTCCTCTCTGGTGACCAGTGACAATTCCTGAGGGAATGGCTGGAGCTGTGTCAGGGCAGGCTCAGGCTGGAGATCAGGGAAAGGTTCTTCCCCCAGAGGGTGCTGGGCACTGCCCAGGCTCCCCAGGGAATGGGCATGGCCCCGAGGCTGCCAGAGCTCCAGGAGCATTTGGACAGCACTGCCAGGGATGCCCAGGGTGGGATTTGGGGTGTCTGTGCAGGGCCAGGGGCTGGACTCTGGTCCTTTTGGGTCCCTTCCCTTCCCACTCAGGGTATTACATGATTCTGTGCCTCTATGATCATCCCCTCCTGGCACCTGTAGAGCAGGCAGTAGCTCCATTGCCTGCAGGACAGGTCCCCCTGGACACTCGGCAGGACACAGCACAGGCCAAGGCTGCCAGGACCAGCAGCAGCCGCAGGGAGCTTGGCTGGTCCATCCTGTCCCTGCTGCTCACTGGGTGCAGCTCCAGGTGCTTTGAAGCTGTCTTGTTTTCTCAAGGCTCTGGCCCACAGCTGTACCTTTCCCTGTACTTTATAAACACAGGTTTTTATTTTGTTTTTGTTTTCTTGGCTCAGGAGTGATTCATTTCTCTTGGAAGCCCTGTGCAGCACAGGGCAATGGGGAGCAGCTCTGTGGTCTCGCTGCAGGCCAGAAGCGGTGTTGACCAACCTGAGGGACAAATTGCCTGTGTTTTCTGACTGGACTGGAGGTGTGACAGGGATAATGCTGCCCCTGGGATTCCTCTCCATTGTGAGTGTGGTGCTAGGTGTTAGGAACAGGAGATGCCAGCCAAAATACAAGGCAGCTGGCTGGCTGCCCCTCAGCCTGTTTTTCTCCACTCTGACACTGCGAGCTCCCCCACAGTGGTGTTTTTTGCACCTGGGATGCCCATCCCTTGCAGAGCTCCGGGGAAGGGGCAGAGCTGCAGCACGGGGATGTTTTGTTGCAGATGGTGATGGAAAGGAGACCTTCAACTCTGGTAGCCCTGGTTGAGAACATAGCAGGAGCAGCACAGGGACAGGCTGGTTGTCCCCTGGATCCACACTGCAGCTGTGTCCATTGCAGAGGCTTGGTTTGCTTTCTTTGGAAGGCTGCTGAGGAGCTTTGCTTTGCATGCGTGGTGAGACTGGCTGTTCGTATGGGTACATGTACAGAGTGAGTTTGTGTGCGCCTGTGTTAATATGTACAGAGCAGGTGGAAGAGTCTAGACTCTGGGTTGCGGACTTTGATGGCCATTAACCTGTCATGAAGCACACCTAGGTCCCAGATCAAAGCCAGGAAAGCCTCTGGCCGGTGATGCTACCTGGCACAGCACACCCAAGCCAAACAAAACCGAGGAATTCGTCGAGGTTACGCATCCTCCAGCACACAGCTGAAAGGAAGGGTCTGTATTTTCTCCCTGGAAACTTTGGAGAATGTAACCCTCTGGCTTTCAAGACAAACAGTTGTAGTCATAGCCCAGCAATGCTGGCAGATGGACCTGTGCCCCACAGTGTACACACACACAGACCCCTGCCACTCCTCTGGCTCCCTCGGGGAAAAGGGATCCCAGCTCCAAAGCAAATTGCTGCTGTCCCAGGAGCTGGTTCTTTTTGCCAGCCAATACCCTGACTTTGCTGTGCCACTGCCTGGGCTTTGGCAGACATGGGGTGATGCTGTCCTGGCTGGGAGAGCACCAAGGGGTGGATGAAACATGAAAAGCAAGTGGGGAGAGGGGCAAAAAGATGTCATCATCCAGGTTTAATAGATAAACTACCCACATTCATTTGAAAAGCTGAAATTATTTCCCTAATGGCATGGCTGGGAAGGGTAGCTTGGCTTCAGTGGCTCCTGGATGGAGTGATTAGCTTTAGGATGAGTTAAGGTCAAAAAGAGAAACCTTCTCCATGTGTCTTTGCAGTGAGTGCATGTGCAGGTAACAGCACTGCTAGAGCAGCCACGGGTGCATCCTGCACAGCCTGGCCCTACTTCCCCCATCCATGCACCCCAGCACCCCATAAACCCCAGCCCAGCATGGGGAGAGGGTTTCTCTGCAGAGAAACCTTTAACAAGCATTCACTGCCACTTCCAGCATCCTACGAGCATCCCACCGGGCACACGCCTTTCTTGAGGGCACCCCAAATCTGCCACTTGTCTGGCAGCTCAGTGCTGGTGACAGCTGCAGGTCCCCTCCCAGGGCTGCGTGGGGCTGTTCCCTCCGGAGGAGCCTCAACAATCCCAATTGTCCCCACGGCCGTTGTTCCCCCCTCCCTGGTCCCGGGCTGCAGCTGGCACGGCGCACAGAGGGGCCGATTGTTTGGGTTTTTGTGCTGCTGATGACACACCACTTTGGGACAGCTTCTTCCCACGGCAGAGGCCTCTGCAGTCAAGTGCTGCGTTCGCTCCTTTATTTATTTGGTTGGTTTCTGCTTTTCCTCTTTTCTTTCTTTTCTTTTTCTTTTTTTTTTTAATTTTTCCTTGGTTGGATGGGACTCTGCTGAGGCTGGGGAAGAAGCCAAGGGAGTGCCGGTGGCTGTGCTGTGCGGGCAGCCCAGGTCCTCACCATGCCAGGGGGTTCCTGGGGGGAACAAAGCCTTGCAGTGGCACTAATGCTTAGCCATGGCAGTGCCCTTGGTGCCAGGGGTGACTCAGTAGCCCGTGAGCTCATACCTTGTTGCCCTGGGAGGATGTAAACCACACCTTGTACCTGCTGGGCCAGAGGCAGGATTAGCTGTCCAGAAACTGAGCATAATGACATAAATTGATTTGTGCCCTGTGGGACACAAAGGAAAAGGTTTCTGTTTTACTTCCCTAAGCACATACAGCCTGACTGCCTCCCTGAGTGTTGGTGGTCATGATGTTAAACCAGGACCATGGCTCGCAGTGCCACCATGGTGGGGGGACCTGCTCTGGGCAGCTCTGGCTTTGCCGGTGCCCCTCACAGCACTGGGCTAGGGGGCACAAAAATCTGCCAACAGGCTCTCGATCCTGGGCACCACAAGCTGCCAGGGCCTCAAGGATTGATTTGAACCACTATGATGTGCTTCAGCTTGGGCATTTCCTATGGTGCTATGAGGGCTGGGAGTCTTCAAGTGTTAGGGTGGAAAGTTTGAGCCTTGCAGTATTAATAAAAAGTGCAGTAAAAAGAATTCCCCTTCCCTTCCCTGCACCTGCCCACCCTCCCATCTCTCCAAGCCTGTTTAGCAGCACCAGGGCTTGGGAAAACCCACGTTATGAGGGTGATATTTGGAAAAGATCAGGTCTGTGTTACAAGGTGAGTGCCTGAAGACAGAGGTGGGTTTTGACATTCAGCCAAAACCATCCCCATAGCTCAACTCTTTCTTTAACAATATCAGTGGATCTGAAGCATAAGTTGGGTTGGATGGGCTGGATGAGGATAAAGGGGAGGAGCAGTGAGCTTAGGTATGGGGCTCTTAGGCTTCTTAAAAAAATATATGACTGGGGAAGTGATTTATAAATAAGTAAACTGGCAGACAACATCTTAAAAGCAGGGCAAGGAGGGTGGCTAGAAGGGAGAATGTTGCTGTTTGGCTTAGTTCTTTCATCATAAGCAAAATGATCAAAAAGTTGTGAATAACCTTTTATCTGAAAAAAAGAAAAAAACATATAGAAATTTCATGGACGTTGTTTTTAACCACTAACCATCCTCCCCAGGCCCGAGAGAAGTCAGCCAAAAGATTGTTCTAGACCTTTAAAACTATTTTGACATAGTATTGCCTCACTTGTACTTAAAAAAAAATGAAGACCCTGGCCCTTTGGCTGCATTTTACTGGAGAACTTAGGCCAGTTGTTGACTTGAATGATGTAGGCAGCTGTTGTTCCAATTCAGGGCAGAGGGAAAAATTTGGGGCCATCACAGCACTGTGGTAGTTAATGAGCAGCAAAAAGGAGAATTCCAGCCTCAGAACCACTCCCTTTTCTTCACCTTCCAGGTGTGTGTGCCTTAGAAACTAAAAAACTGAGGAGGTGGAATGAACAAGTCCAGGAGAAGGTAGTGCTGGACCAGAAAGGGTTTGCTGGGTTTGTGTGTCTACATGTGTGTCTTGTGCAGGCAAGTGAACCCATGGGCACGCATCTGCCAGCCTGAACATTCATTTGATTTTCAGATGTTCTTTTTTACATGGAAAGGAGGTTTGTTTCATACTTGTGAGTAGTTTTCTTTATTTTCCAGTCCTCCTATGGAAGCTTTTTTAAGCCTCAGTGTCTTTTTTGACATGACATTTTTCTGCTGCTAACAGCTTCATTTCCCATTACAGGATGATCTTTAAGGTCCCTTCCAATGCAAGCCATTCCATGATTCTGTGATGGCCACAGTCACCAATGCCATGCCTGTCTGAGATGCTGTGACTTTGAGCCAGGAGAGGGTTTTGCCATAAGAATTTAGAGCAATTTCCCCAGCTGTCTTTAGTGATTGATCTCCAGACAAGACATGTAACCTGGACATAGAAACGGTTGTTCTGACTGTGCATTCCAATTGATCCTGGGATGGCTGTGCACGTGCAGGAGCAGTGGAGCTGAGCAGAGCCCAGCAGGGGTGAGCTGCCCACTGTTCCTGCCTTCATGGCTGCTCCCATCTTCAGGTCTTTATTAAAGCCTAATAGACAGTTCAACACACAGCCAATTGATTTGTGCATTGCCATAGACACAACCCATTTAATCCCTCGTTCCTGGGCCTTTTTTACCTACAGTATGTGCTATTGATAGGGCTGTGTGTGATGCACTTATACTCCATTAATAATGCATTGACCAAAGACAAGGATGGTATAGAAAAAACGATGCATTCTTGCTCATGAGACTTCTGTCTCTCCCTGCTCAATATGTTGCAGTGGTTTTTCACAGGTAAAATGCAAAGCATTTTTTTACTGACTTATTTGTGCCACAGAACAAAAAAAAAAAGAAATTGTTTCTTTTCATCCCTCAGTCTATTGCCCTCACCACACAGGAATTATTGGTGTACACCGCACAAGGCCTTGATCTGGTGGGGGGACAGCAAGCCCACTCCTCTCTAGACCACTGGAGACTGATTTATCTTTATCTGTCTGTTTTCTCATGTGTCCCAAGGCTCGGTGCATTGGGATGTTCAGCTCTCTGGCTGCACATAGTTTGCTTTCAGCCTTGCTTCCCTCCTAGGTAACACCTCTGAGCCAAGGCACGTTCCCACTGGGACTGGTTTTCTGGATGAACGTGTTCTGCATGTGATGAAGAAGGTAAGCAGAGTATGGACAACTTGATTTTCAAGCTCTCACACCAAAACCTCCACCAGCCTTACCTAGAGGGAAGCAGGACCTGAACCACCTTGGCAGAGCCAAAACCACTGGAGGTGAAATTGGCTCCCAGGACCCCGGCCAGCACTGCCTCCCTCCACCCGCTGCAGCCCTCTGGCAAAACATGGTGGTGTTCAACCCCCCTGCCCCAATGCAAAGAGCTGGAGCACATGGACAGGGTGCTGTGCAGCTGTGCAGCCAGATGTGGGACCCCACAGCCTTCACTGACCACTCTGGGTACTCCCATGGGCGTTGCTCGGGACCGACTCGATCGAAAGCAAAGGAGACATGGCAAGAGCAAGGGGTCCAGTTCAGAACTCTTTAATACAAGCTTATATTGTTTGTGTTTCTGATTCTCTGTTCTCCCAACATCTGGGGACATTACCCTCATATGTGTGTGAGCATGTGTATGAAGATATATACAAAATCACACAGTTAAATATTTAAGCATACAAGGTATTATATATTTATATAATATAGAACTTTAGGGTATAGGAATCAACAATGGCAAAATATTTCTGATGAATCTGACATAACTTTTTTTTTTTTTCTGGAGTGAAACATGACCTGTTTTTGAAAGACCAGAGGAAGTTGTTGCTTATTCAAAGAAAGAGAAAAAGCTGTATAAAGAAATTCTGTGAAAATGATTAAAAAAACATCATGAACCAAAAAAAGGACAACTGTTAAAAACTGTATTGAAAAAAAATAAATTAGATGAACAATTGTGTAAATATAAATTAAAAAAGATGACAATCTTAATAAATAAGCTTTACTATTTACATCTTTATATATTGCTTGGAGACTTAAATTAGATCCGTTAAAAACAAACGAACGCAAAATAAAACCCAAAACTGGAGCAGCAAACGTACAGGCGTGAGGTACAGAATTAAGGGTTGAACTGTATTTTGCTTGTTTCTTTTTTTTTTTTCTTTTCTCTTTTATACAGTAGACCAGTAGAATTCTTGTGAAAATAGATCCTCAGCACTTCATTGGAGTATTGGTTGACGTGGCTTCCAAAAGGTGCCAAGAAAGATTCCATAATAATAATAACAATAATAATAACCATAATAATCATAATAATTATAATAAAAAGATACAATATGATACATAAATATGGAAGAGCAGTTGGTAATATGAATACATTTTTCTCTAGACGAGATCACAGTTTTATTTGTAAATATTACACTGATATATATATAATATTACACATATAATATTATATATATATCATATATATTTTTTTATATATATTTATATATATAGAGGATGGCTCAATCCTGCTCCCAGTGAAGTCAACAACAACAAAAACCTGTGTTGACTTGATGGGAGCAAAATTCAGCCTCTCATCTGCAGACAGGTACGTAATTACAGAGGCCGTACAATGCAAACTCCGCAACGGTTCCAATTCCCTCTTGAATTGCTGGTGAAATGTTTCGTTAAAGCCCTGGTTCTTTGCACTCAGAAGATGGAAACTGGTGGCTGAATGTGGCCTCACCAAAAGAAGGAAAAACCAAAAGACTGAAAACTAAGCCAGAATGGGAACCAAAGCCAACTTGGACTCGTTAGCTCCGCATCTCGACCCAACAGGACTAAAACCACCAACAAGTAGCACCAAGACTCCTCATCGAATGCCTGAAGCCAACCCAAGCTCTTGAGTGTGGCCTCAGAGGAAGTGATTCTCATTCTTAATGAATCTTGGATGTGTAGATCCGGTGGAAAGGGGAAAACTCAGTTTGCCAAACGAAGACAGAAACAAAACATTAAGCCTCACTTTTCTCCTGCTAAAAGGAACGGGGGGGGTTGAACCCCCTGGGTGGCAGGAACAGCCCAACACCAAATCCCTATTGCCCAAATTGACCGTAGCTTCAAGGAAATACATCTTGGGCCACCTGGACCTGCTCCTGCTGATGTTCTCCTCATGCTCCCACTGAACTCAGTGGTCAAGGTCTTTCAGGGAAATAGGACTGTTCTCAGCGCTTCAGTGTGCCCAGCACATAAGGTCACCTGGAGGCAAGAGTGCTGCTGCACGCTCAGCAGGGAGGTGGCCTTCCCCAGAGGATGGGGTAACATGCAAAAAACGTAAAACAAATCAGCTCAGCTGCACCACTGAGACCAAAATGGGGCCCACAACCATGAAGATATCTAGAGATATCTAGAGAGTATCTCTGCCGGGCATGTGGTCTTCTCCCAGTGATATGAACATGCCCATCACCTCTCACTGGGGCCTCTAGGGATTGGGCAGGGGAGGGCAAGATGTTACCAAAAGGCTGGGGATTTCCATGGCATCCAAAACAGTTCAAAAGCTAAACTTCCAGCTCTGAAACCCCTCTGAGCATCCCAGCCTCAGCTGACTTCACCCCATCCCCTCCTGTCTTCTAGCTCGGCCTCGAATGGGCACAACGGGCTGCAGTGTGGGAAGGGGGTGGTCAGCACCCCACTTCCCCAAAATGGGAATCACATGTCTGCTCAGGTAGCAGCTTTCTCCTTCCCCCTTCACTCCCAGTCTCTCTCAGCTCTCCGGGATTCAGACTGTGCAGTGCTTCTGAGTGCAGTAATTAGAGCACAGTGAAATACTGGTTAAATGCGTATGTACAGTTGGATAACGTAAAAATAAGCACAAATACACACTTAAAAAAATAATCTTAAAGAAAAAAAAAACAAAACCAAACTCTGCCCCCTCCCTCCCCCCACAAACAACAATATACCAGGGGATAACCCCTTAGCCTTAGTTCCTGGACTTATCACAACGCACGAGGAAAACAAAACCAGACAATATTATAAAACCTCACGGTACTTCTAGGGAAATCTACACTTAGTATCTAGCTCTCTACTCAGCTGGCAGAATCGGTGTTTTCCTTTCAAACACACAAAAATAGGCTTTGCTCTTCTTGGATTTGGAATATGTGGGTTTTCTTTTCTTTTTCTTGTCTCCATTTTTTATGGGTTTTTGTTGTTTTCTTTTTCTCTCTCCTATTCCTCTTTGTAAAGCTTCACATGTTATTTTTTTTTCCCCACTTGAATCACTTGCAGCAAGAAACTTTTGTTGGCTATGGGGCTTTCTTTTTTCTCTCTCTTTTTTTTTTTCCCTTTTTTTTTTTCTTAGACACAGGTAAAACCTAGAACAAACCGACAGTTACAACCAAGTGAAACCGAAACCGGAAGGGAGGTAGCTGGAACCCGATTCCAAGAGTCCTCTGGTGCCATCCTCCTTTCTCAGCCTGGGGGGGACAGCGGAAGATGCAAGAAAAGCAGGAGGACACCAGCTCAGCCTATCTGCGAGAGGGTGGGGAGGGAGAGGGGTAGCAGCTGATTGGAGTTTCCCACCCCACCATGCACCATTCACCGCTTTCTGCTCCAGCTTTCCCTCCTGCTGGCCATGGACATCCCCCACAGCCTGGTGGCCCACGAAAGTTGCAGCCCTGGCTCACTGTCTGTGATGGAGAACATCCTGGCACTAATGTGAACTGGACTTTATGAGCAGCTAAATGTCACCAGCAAGAGCACCCTCTTCTCCTCCCCCAAACTTCTGGGTTGATGTTGTCCTACGCCACTGGCTCAGTGGGTGGGGGTGGTGGGTGGTGTCTGTCTCACTTTCCACCCAATAGCCATCACAGTCAGGGAGGGTCTTTCCTAGGACTCCACTGGGCAGTTGAGGTCCATACAGTGATAGATGATGTGAGGATCCAGCTGGCCTTGCCCAAGGTTGGGAGCTCAGGGGACAAGAGCTGAGCAGGTGTCCTTTCCCCATGGCCCCCCTCTCGGCATCCCTCTGGGTGCTTGGTACAGCACCTGAAATGCAGAGGGGATTTGCCCCAATGGAAAAAAAAAAAAAAAGCCATTGGATTTAACATGACTCAGCGCAGAACTTTTTCCACTCCTGATCCTGTCAGCCCTACTGGAGGAGATGGACAGTGACAACATGGTAGGTAGAAAAAAAAAATCAAATAGCAGCATGGAAAGCCTGTCCATGGGAAAGGGAGTTGGGGCTCACCAGGACTGCAGGAGGGAAGCTGAGGAGTGAGGCTATTCTGGTGAGAAGCCACCATCTCCCTTGAGCTGAGGTCTCCAGCTCAGCAAGCAGGGCCAGGCCCTGGCTGGCCAGAGGGGCTCAGCTGGCCTTGAGCTCCTGCGGGCCCACGGCAGCAAGTGACAATAATGCCTGTACAGACCTGTCTCTCCTGGGCACTGTCCAAGTGGGAAAAGCAGATGAGAAATCTCCTCCATGCTGAGCTCCGCATTGGAAAGGGCATTTTCAGGATGCTGAACTGAGGCTCTCTGCTGGGATGAAACCCAGGTGGGATGGAGAGGGGGAATCATGCCAAGGTGCCTCAGGCATTGAGGACATGATGTGTTGGCAGTCTGAAAGGCTTTTGGGGTTATGAGCTCTTCTGATAGGCTGGGTGGCACATGAACAAACTACCAACAAAATAGGGGAGGGCAAAGGGACCAGAAGGAAGCGGCGACCTTTGCACAGTTATTTACTGCCCATATTACTTAGAAGGCAAGGGGCAAAAGTGGAAGCTTATGCCACTGCTCTCTAAGCTGTAGGATGCTTGGTCTAACTCCATGGAAGGAACCCTGATCCCACTGCACTTCCCTTTTCAGTACACCCCTGCACAGAGGGGGCAGAGCCATCCACACAGCTCCCATGGCCAGGCCTTCTCCAGGAATAGCTGGAGCTTCAAAACAGAGACCTCCTCACCTTCTTAATGGCAATCACCTCCCCAGGCCTCTACCTTAGTTCTTGAGATTAATCTCTGGTTTATTCCAATAGAAACAACCCCAACAACTTGCTTTAAGTGGGTAACAAGAACCTAGCTCCTTGCACCTACTGTTCTATCAGTTTTCCATTTCTAGTTCTCCAAATAATTTTTACATCCATCTCCATGAGCTAAATGATCCCTCCCCTACCCTTCTGCCTTGCTCCAGTGCCTAAATGTTCAATCAAGCAGGAGCTGGGAAAAAATCTTTGTGTCTTTACCTAGTAGATTTTACAAATAAGGACAGTCCCAAGGAACAAACAAATTTAACACTGGGAAGGATGTGTTCTTCCTAGCAGGAGCTTGAAGCAGCAGACACATGCCCAAGCCACACTGGAAAGATTTCTGGGCTTTCACTGAGCAGCAGCAGCAGCATTGGATGCCCTGGGTGTCTCAGTGACTCAATGTAATGAACCCTGTGAGTAAGGGAATCACCGAGGGTCTGGCACATGTTTTCCTCTGGGCTGAAGCAGGAGGATGACAGGGAAGTGTGAGGTCTGCTGCAGCTAATGCCCTTCTTTCTGGAAGATTACAAACAGCTAAGCTCCTGGTCTATTCCAAGTGTCCGACCCACTGGCCCGGCAGCTTAATACTGACAAAAATGGCCAAAATTCTAATACTGTCTCCTGCAGGTCTTTCCTCATGGCAGGTGTTTCCTCCTCCTCTTCCCCCTTCCCCTGAGAAAACAGGAGCATGAGGCGGTTGTCAGATACAGACCACCACAAGAGTGGGGTGGAGGAGGCCTAGAGAACCACTTGGCAGGGTGGAGACCAAAAAGCAGATTCCTTTGGCTGGCTGGTGTCCTGTTTTCTTGCCCCAAATGCTGAGGAAGAGACCAGAGGGTTTGAAAGGCAGGTTGTAGGTAAGCTTTAAGGCAGACTGTTTGGTTGCATGGGGTTGTTTTTCACCTTGTCCTGACACAGTAAGGAAACTATTTGTATGGGACATAGCAGCAGGAGTAGCAGCAGCCGACATACTCAAATGACAAGTGTGGGTGCGAGTTCCCCTCTCTGCTCCTCAGAAGCAATCATCCATGTTCCTCAATGCCAGTCCTTAGACTCCCCACTCCCTGACTCCACCAGGGGACCATCTGCCCAGCTCCACACAAGAAGCCCTGCAGGCTACAAGGGGGCTTTTTGTTGGCTCTTTGAGGGCAAGGGGAGAAGGAGGAGCTGTACAGAAAGGCCACTGCAGTCTGCTGAGCTCCCTGGCTGGAAGTAGCATTCCTGTGAGGAGCAGATGCATCCCACATCTTGAGCTGGCTGGGTGCCTGGCAAGTCACTTGCCAAGAGGCCCAGCCCCGTGGAGATCCCACCCCAACCACAGTGCCCCGAGCATGTGATACCTTGGCATTCAGCATCAGAAAAGGCTCAGCTTGGAGTTCTCCGAGAGCTCAGCCTCTTCCATGAACGGTCTGAGTTGTGAGTGCTGGGGAGGGGAAAGTGTTTTTGCGTTGATCATAATCTCTCACTCTTTCTCTCTCTCTTTCTCTACTCATTTCTATAAATATGTGTACATAAATAGTTTGTTTCTCGCCTTGAATTTAGATATGAACTGTTCAAATTAGGTGGGTATAACATGCTGTTTTGATACATGAAAGTCGACTTGACTCTTGGTTGTTTGTTTCTCGTCATCACTATTTAAGATATAATTAATACATAAACCCCTACTTTGAGTTCTCCTTGGACAAAAATTAAAGGCAGACTGGTTGAATTCTAAGGGTCCCTGGTGCAGAAATGCCATCCAGTTGAGCAGCTAAATGTTAAAAACGATACCAAAAGGGATGTGGTGTCTCTCCTAGCCTGCCTTGAGCAGTGTGGTCCTCCTTTCCACGTCACTTGGCGTTACCCAAGACTGAAGCCACGGAGGTCTTTCTGGTTGTGCTCTTGGGCGTTGGGGTCCCGGCAAGCACACTCTCCTTGTAGGTCACAGGACATAGGAAATGGTGTCACCTGGGAAGGAAGCCAGAAACACAAAGGCATGAAGGAAGGGACACGCCTACAGCATGGAGACAAAAAAGACCTCTGGGGGGAAATCTTCAGAGATCAGCTGCAGTCTTCAACTATGTTATTTTGTACAGTGATTTATGTTAGTGCTGAGCTGCTGCTGCACTGAGGTTCCTAAGGCCCTACAGTTTGGGTGCTGCTGCTTTACTTGAGTCCATTTGTGCACTTAACTATGAATGTTCTTGGGTTCAATTCCTCAGGAGCAGAACCAAGCACTGTCTCACAGATCAGTGAAGCTGGGGTCCAGGAGAGACTTCTCTGAACACCTCTTGTGTTTGAGGTCAGGAGATGTAGCTAACGGGCACTGAGGCACAGCAAAGGAATGCAGTGGGAGACTGCTGCATTCACCATCTGTCATCTCTCTGTGACCCCTCTGGAGAAGCATGGGAAGGAGCTGAAACAATGGCCTGCGATGCCTGGCCACTGCAAGCTGATTTGGGCCTATTGCATTGCAGTATTCACCTGCAGAAAAGGGAGTGGCAGTGGGACAAGTGTCTCACTTGCCCTGAAGTGAATTCCCAAGAATTTCTCCCATCTGCACAGACTGAACAAATGACCTCATTCCCCTCCTTTACAGTCCTTCTGAGGCAGTGCCACAACCTGTTCCAGTGTTCCCAGCAAGGGCTGCACGCGTGCTCCGTCTGCTCCCCCCGGCTCTGCTGCCACACGTTCACTCTCCCTTTCACAAACACTTTTCTCCAGGCTACGACACCTGAGTCTGCCTGTTCCCTGTGCATCATCCACAGCCCATCTAGGAATGTGGACCCAGCATTGTGCTGTCATCTCCACCTAGACCTTCCACACAAGTCCCTGCCTGTCCCTCTCCAGGATGCCTTTCTCCTGACGCACACAATTCGGGAAGGAGGGGTGTGGAGCTTTATTTCACAACTGGGGAGCCTAAGGCAGGGACATGCTGACAGAGACACTAAATAGCCAACGCTCATCACCAAATCAGGGCTTAGAGAGCTTCCTCCCCTTGTTTTTGACTCCATTCACAGAAGACCCGACCCTCCAGGTAGAATAGGGTGATGACTCTTCATCGAACCATGGCCTTGGTGACTTATGAACTAAATAACCAGTGAACAATCTGAATCTACAGTTGCGCAAATATGGAGATTGCAAAGAGAAGAAAGAGCCCAAAAAGTTAAAAGCAGATGAATCCAAATAACTGGCAACTAAATAAGTTTATAAACTGTGGAAAACAATAGGAGCTTAAGGGTCACTTGATCCAACAGAAGCCAGCCCGAGCAGGACTGTCTCATATCACAGTGTTATGAATATTCTTAGATAGGAAAACAGAGAAGTTTGCAAACAATGGGGTTTGGGGAGGAGGCTGAGGAGGGATTGTTTAATGACTTAATTAAAATAGTGGAAAGGAAAAAGAAAAGATACATGCAAAATAAAAATTGCGGTTTTCTGTTCAATGTAGAAGGAAACATTTTGGTTTAGATTATCTGCTACATTTCAGGTTTGACCTTTCCTTTCAAGACAAACAAATAAAAAAGACCATTTCACAGCAAAAGTTACGTCTTGAAATAAAAACTTGTTTCACTTAGAAAATGCTCAAACAAAACATTTAAGTATGCCTGGAGTTTTCCCCTTTTTTTTTTTTCAAATCCTGAATCATTCAGTTCAATCTGGATTTGGCAATGATTTTGACTTAAGAAATCCTCCCTGTTGTACAATGAAGCTACTGGTTGGAGGCGAGACCTGGGAACCTGATTCTTTCATTTGTCTTGATCAAGCTTTTTCCTCTCCCTGGCCTGGATTCCCTGTGCTCGCTTGTAACAACCTGACAAAGGCGATTAAGTGGCCCCTTCATTCAGAGTAGAGACAGGGAAGATGGATCCACTCTTTGCCTTGAACACAGGTCAACCACACACCCAATTCAGGCATTTCAGTAAGGTGTCTGAAATTAGTGGTGACAGCCTACTGCACTTCGTCTCTGCTGCTGTCCAGGTTTAAGTGGGACATGCTGCAGGCACAGAGATCCAAACATGCTCCCATTTCACCTGCAGGAACAGCAGAGCCAGGAGAGAAAGCCCTGCATGGCTCTGTCTCCGAACCACCAGCTCACACTCCCCTCACCTCCTTTGTGCTGAAACAGCAGCCTTAGACACCCAAACTGGCATGAGTTTGATGTTGCTTTAAGTGCTCTACCTCCTTCATTCCCTCTCCTCCCATTTCTCCTTGCGAATCCCTTGTTTTCCTCTTTGCTTTATCACAGGCTGTGCTCAGCCCTGGAGCGACCTGAAAAGGTGCATGTACAAGGCTGGATTGCTGCTGCATTACAGCCAGTTCCTGGGGTGATGCAGCCACTAGAGAAGAAATGTCTGGCTGTTTATTGTCTCCCAGTAGTGGTCATGGACAGAAGAGCAGAAGCTTTCTCTGAGGAAGAGCCGTGGCCCCCAGAGCAGACAGCTTCGTGGCTCAGCAGCAGTTCCCAGCAGTGGGTAGCCTGATGGAGGAGGGTTTCTTCCTGATCAGATCAGTCTTATTCACTTTATGTCCCTTATGGAGGCTTTTTATGCAATTCGATTTTTACAGTGCTATTGTCCAGACAGATGAATTGTTTCGTCTTATGGCAGTGAGCTCCAGAGATCAGTTTTCTATTATGTGAAAAGGCAGAGATTTCTATGGGTAATGAGCACAGCCACAGTCATATTAGACATGACAAAATTCTCCAAAAACTTAGCAGTATTTCAGGGTTTTCCACTTTAAACAACATTTACAACAAATACACATTTGAATTCCCCAAGGACCTGATTTCCATAGGTATTTAGGGAATCTAACCCACACACAGAATCTTCTGGGACTGTCTGGAGTACCCTGCTCAGAGAAACTGTAAAACCCCTTAGAAGAAGGACTGTCTGTTGCCTTGGTGCCTTGGGCTCACACAGTGACAGCCTCTGGAGTACACAGCCATGAAATAGAGCTGCTGGATGTGCTAGAAATAATAAATGCTGAGCCTTTCACTGAATGATAGCCCATTTAGGTGTGGAGCCCAGATATACATACTCCAAGATTAACTACCTCTTTTCTTTTTAAATAGGTCTATGAAAGCCCAACTCATTATGAGAATACACGACCTGCATTGAAATTTCCAGATAGACCCATTGTAGAGCCAGGAGTGAGGAATCAGCTCCTCTTCCTTCAAAACACCAAGCCCTGCATTTCACCTACATCCATCTCCCCGTGTAGAAAATCTGGAAAATGTATAGGAGGGCAAGAAGAAGAAGCTAAAAGTTAAGCTTAGGGTCTGTCTTGGACATTTGATGAAGTAATGCAAATTATTGTATCCTCACACCAGCTAAAATAGGTTGAAAAAGACTTAAGTGAAGAATACAGCTCCACACACCTACACACACAGCACTTGGAGATGATCCAGAACAGTCATGGCACCGGATCAACAGCGCTCAGGGGAATGTGAGTCACACCAGAACCACACTGGACCACAGACCATCCATCATCAAGAGAAAAGAGACACCACCTCCATCATTCCCATCACCTGGAGTGTGCAGGACATGACACATCCTGCTCTGAACCTAGTGGAGCAAGGGCAGCAGGTGTGGGCTCACAGGATGGGCAGGAGGCTGGCACAAACACCCAGGTGTAACCCACAGGAGATCCAAAACTCCTCGACCAACTCACCACCATCACTGCACAGTGCATGACCTCAGACTTCCTTCTCCACCAAGGCATGGGAGCCTTAAGCATCCTCTCCCACACTGAGTGATGAGACCTTGGATAAAACTCAAGCTGCCTCTTAGAAACAGGACTAGATTTGTCCTGGGTGCCATGCTCCCAACTGTGGGAACAAAGACAACAATGCAACAGAGCAGTGCAGAATTAGGATGCAGGTCATGGACGAGTGAGAGGTCATAGCTCCTCACTACATGCACCTATCTGAAGAGGCTGGTGACATCCCAAGGCAGATCCCTGCTGAGAAAGGCCAGTCTATAGGGAACTGGTGAGAATGTTGACAGGAGAAATCCCAGACAGGTACAGGGAGGGAGAGAAAACAGCTCTGCAATGGTTGTGAGCTTGTCCCTCACGGAGTCTGGTATCAGGCTGACCTGGCTGTGCCTCCTGCCTGTGCCTGGGGTTGGCTCACAGCAGCACCAGGGCAGGCAGGATCGGGCCCAGGGAGGGGGAAGCAGGGGAGGAGGGCTGCAAAGTGTTGGGAAACAGGCTGTTGTTAGATTTCAGCCCTGAAGTGTTTGCAAAATCTCCCAGACAGGCCTCACTGGGGCTGTGGAGGCCCTGCTGCAGGCAGAGCCTCAGCGGGCAGTGTGGCCTGGGAGATAAATGTGGCAGCCTGTGCTGAGTGTCACAGCCCTGTGCCTCTCCAGAGCCTCCCAGCTCAAACACCAGGGACTATTCTGTTCCCTGACAAGGCCCTTGTGGGATAAAAAAGCATCTTGGAAGGGTCTTCCCAGTGGTTTTCAGCACTGAGGTCACCGGTTTGAGATAACGGAGCAAGAGCGAGCCCCCTTTTAGCTCTGGGCACTGGTATGTAGGTTCACTCCTAGGGCACTGCTCCAGAGGGCCTGGGAAGACAAAGCTGGCAGGAAACTTCCTCTCCATGCAGCACATGCAGTTCTAAAAGCTTGAATTTTTGTTAACTACCCCACCATAACTGAACTTTCCCCCAGTGAAACCAGCGACCGTGGTGTATCGAGATGTAGCTCAGCTGAACCCAACAGATGCTCTGCTCTCTCCATCATGTGCAAATTGGGAGCAGCCTCACCGGAACCAGTGGGAGCAGGATGGCCCAAAGCCAGCAGGGATTCCAGGGAAAGCCCAGCCCGCATGGATCCCGCATCCCCGCCTGCCGCGGAGCAGAGCAAGGGAGCCTGTTTGCCAAACCACATGGAGCTCAGTTGCTCAGCAATCAGCTGTGCTTCCTACTCTCGTGCTACTGATTGTGCAAACATGAATGTAATTAGTCTAAATAATCACCAAAGATTTAATAGGAGCCAGACCACCCAGAGGCCAAATAGCTGGCGGTGGAGCAGGGAAGGTTTGTTCGCTCTTTTTTGTAACACTTGCTAATGAAGTGAGGTCGGATAGCAAAGCAAACACCCTCCACCAGCACATCCCCTGGGAATGCCGTATGTTGTGGGAAGCCCCATGTCCCTTGAAGCCAAGAACAGTTCTCTCAGGATAGGCAACATGTGCTACTACCATCACTGCTTTTAATTTATTGACGCCTGGAAAGCCTCCCTGAAGGATTATGAAACCAAGCTCTGAGCCCCAAAATAAGCTCTCATCCCAACCAATCCTGACTGGAAACGCTCCTCTCACACGGCAAACAGCTACAGCCACCGAGCCTGTGACCGAGGGCTGGTGGGGAAGTGAGTTCACCCACACGTTGGGGAGAACCCGCGTGCTTGGAGCGCTCAGCCGCTTCCAGAGGCATGAAGCAACACTCAGCATTGTATCCTGCCTTCCTCCCGGCTCACCCACCATTCATTGTATCTCCCTGGCTAATTATAGAGCTGACAAACACACCCAGCTGGGGACAGGCAAGTACTTTGGAGCAACTTCGTGGCAGGAGCATCAGTTTTTCTGGATAAACTGAATTTCCTCAGCTGGGGCAGTCACTTAAGCTTCCAATGGTAGCAACTGCCTCAAAACTGTGTTGTGACAATGGAGAAAGATCTGAGATTCCCTAAGACAGGTCTGTGTTGCAGTCAGAGAGCTGGGAGAAGGTGCTTATTTCTCCAAGAAACCGAGAAGTGGTTATTTCTGTTGGCTCAGGGGTAGGAGTGCAGACACATCCCCCCCTTCCTGGGGAGACAGGGACAGCCTTTGGAAATCCCTGCTGGAGCCAGCAGCAGCCCCTTGTTCAAAGCTCCTTTCTTTAGGCCTTGAATTCTCGGCCATAAACTCTCTGAAGAGGTTTTGATAACTCGCCTATCTTTTAGATAAGCAAAGCTTTGGATGAATCCCACACGGCCCTCTATCTACCACAAGTCCTCATTTGTTTTCCGCCAAGGCACTTGCTGGTTTTCCTCTCCAAGGTGTTGGACAGAAATGTCAAGAGGCTGAAGGGACAGGACAATTTTTCTCTTTTTTTACCAAGTGCTATGGGGCAAAGCAGTTGAAGGAAAACCTGAGTGATAACTGAGTGAGGCAGGTTTTTCTCATGGGAGCTGTAGGTTTACCCCTCCTGTGACAAAAAGGAAAGGCAGAGAGGAAAGACAGATGAAAGTTCATCCTTATAAATGGTTGAAGTTGAGGGAATCTTAAAACAGCAAATTCAGTGTATTGAAATCCACAGGGACCAGACTTCAGGACCTTCAACTAGGCAAATCTGCGATCTGAGTCTGGAACAAAGTACGTAAGCAGAGCCTAAAGAAAGACTCTTCTGATTTCTGTGAGGCCTTTCTAGACAGCCTTGTCTAGGGAAAACTTATAAAAGGGAAGGGGAAGAAAAGAAGTGGAGGAGACAGTTACTGGAGAGAAGATTTCCTGAAATGAATCAGAGGAAAGAGCCAGAGCCTCTCCCAGCAGTGCCGCACGCCCCACGAACTCCTCGCAGGCGGCCAAGAGCCCAGAGACAGCCAGTTATGCCCAGGTTATTTATTTCCCTCACTCTGGCAGTGTCACGTATGTAATGTTTTAGAAAATAGCGTCTTCTTTTATCTGCGGCAGGATACAAAGCAAGAAGCAGCTTCCTAGAGCAGCCAGGCAGAAGGGAGCTGGCAACCTGTGCTGGGTCAGGAGGGGAGGAAGATTAAAAGGAGATGGGATTTTGCTTTGTCCTTCACGGAAGACTTTATCCCCTCCAGATACACAACAGAAGCTTTCTCTCCCTTGGAGGTTGGCCGGCAATGGCCTTCCTGTCTCTCAAAGCTGCTCCTGGGTCATGCACAGGGCAAGCTGTGAGCAGCACGGCCCCGTCCTCTGCCCCAGCAACAGATCTGCCATCAGCCCCCTGCTCCCCGCACAGCCTGGCCGTGTCCCTGCTTCCTTGGGTGGCACTCGTCCCTGTGCCAGCCCTGGCTTCTCGCCCGCTGCAGGGCGACGCTCATCAATTAGTGCACAACAAATAATTAAGCTGATGAATGTCTCTTTTTCCTGCTTTCTGACTGCACTCGCCTCAAATTTATGCCCAGATTATGACTGAATTTATTCGTTGCCGCTTGTAGCATTCAAAAGAGGCCTTTAATGATTTCTTTTAAGCTCTCCAGCCTGATTGTGAACAGTGCAGGGCAAATACTCATTATTTCCTATCTAAGCAGCAGTGCTGATTAGTTGGTGCTTGGTCAGATAAGTCACACTGCTCCATTCCCCGCTCGCTGACGGAATCCACAAGGTCATTCACTGCTAAAACTCAAATACAAAGGGAAAACATGGGATAAGCATGGAAGTCCCTTGTGCATTTTCAGGGCAACAAAACAGGAGCATGCAAATTCTCACATTAAGAGCACTCAGAATTAAAGTGAATTTGGGTTGAAGCATTTTGCTTTCAGGCAGCCTGTTCACAGCGCTGTGTGCAGCCGAAAGTGTGTTTGGGAGGGTAGTGGGACTGCAGTGAAACTTAAGTCTTGACAGTTTGCGGACACTAAAGATCTGAAGCCAGCTCTTACTCAACTGTTAACTCCTGAATCTTCACATGGTGCAATGTTAATCTTCAGCCCTTTCCCAAAATAATGTGTGGAGTTGCTATGTTCTCTTAAATGTGAACCATGTGTCACCTCAGCAATGGCTGCTGCGGGGAAAAGATGATAAATCTAAAGCTTTTAAAATGTCCTGTGACATTTTGGGAGAAAAACAGGTGTTGCATAAATGTTGGACATTTATGAGTAAACTTACAGGGGCTTTAAAAGACTGACACATCTGCCACATAGTATGTAACCCTGAAAGAAAAGGAGCAAAGCAGTCTCTTTCATGTGTCTCGCTCTCTCTACAACCGTATGAAAATACATTCTCATCTGGTATTGGAATTAACAGAGCTGGACTCGCCCCTCCCTATGTCTCCTCCAGGTTTTTGGCTTTTACACCCAATGTGTATTTTAAAACTGTGTCTTTTTAAGTAGGTGGCAAACTGTGCTGGAAGGATTTGGTATGCAGAGTATTTTTATTCAGCTCCCTTTTCTCTCACCTTTCATTGTTTTTCCCTTTGGAATATCTCCTGTAACGCTCCACTCATAAACCTCTTCAAAGGGAGGGCTGTATTTGAACAGCCTGGCCTGAAATCTGGCCTCAGTCAAAGGCCTCAGATGGGAAAATAACTGGGAGAGCCAAGCCCCACGGCCCCACGGCTGCTGCCACAGGTGTCGGCAGCCGCTTTGCAGGAGCAAGGTTCTCCCGCTGCCTCCTTGACTCTGACCCCACAGCCCCCCTGGCTGGGTTATTATTCCCCCTTTTACCCTACAAATGTAATAAACTGGGACTTAGCATCTTGCTTTTAGTGTAGAAGATCCAAGGAGAAAGTGGTTTTTCTCACTTCTCCCAGGCGTCTCGTTCAGCTCCTGGGATGTTGTTGGTGTTTTGGGAGAGAGGAGGAGAGTTTGGAAGCTGAATGCATGACAGGGATGTGAAGGACTCTGTGGCTCAGCCCTCAAACTGTGTGATCTCTAGGATGGGGGGTTCTAAACTGCCAGCTAGGGCAAGTCTAATTCCCCCAGTCACAATGATCCAGCTCCCAGTGAAGTCTGTGAAAGCAGACTTATTTCCAAACAGCTACAAAACCTCCCCCTCCACGGGGAAAATCCATCAGACATATGACCAGCTGCCCGTCTCTGACCATTTGCCCTTTGCATCGAGCAGTTTTAGCACAGAAAACAGTTACCCAGTGGGCTACAAAGTGCTTCCCCTCCTTGGGAGGTCACTCGGTTTCTGGGTGGCAGGGAAGCAGCAGATATTTTGAGCGTGAGTCGCCTGGCTGGTAAGTGTTCACAACTCTGTGCAGATCCCACTCTGTCTCAAATCCCTGCCCAGCAATAAATTCTGCTCCCAAACCTTAATCCTATCCCTCCCCCCCTCAATTCAGCTATCACATCCCTTGTGTTTCAGCTGTGCCCTTAGCTCCTGTCTTGATGAGGCTGGTTTGGGTTGGTCCCCTCCCAGGCACCTCTCTTTCGTTCCCCTGACACTGCTTGGGATTTTTCATCGCCTGCTCTCCAGCCTGCAGGCAGCGAGATAAAGTTTCCCAGGCAGGCTGTTTTGGGAGGAGAAGACCTACACCATGCTAAGCTACCGGGCACTTCCAGCTCTGCCCTCCCGGCTGGTGGGAGGTCAGCGAGCAAGCTGTGCTGCTATTGGGCTGCTCCTCCCAAGGAGGTGGAAAATCAGCCAGAGATAGGAATCTCTTATTGGAGACAACTGAAGATGAGCCACTGTCTGTCATCCTGCTCATCTCTTCAGTGGCTGTTTCACCAGGGAGCCCCTTCTGGGCTCTCCATGCCCTACTCCACCCGTGGGGAACAGAGGAGCTCCCCTGTCTGGGCTTCCCTGCACGTGGCTCCCAGGACCTTTTTCAAAAGAAACACCATGATGCAGGGGAATATTTGTCCAAAAAGACCACAGCTGGGGAAACGACCTCTTCCCCTGCATTTTCCCCAGAGGAGAAATTAACTCCTTCCACTTGCCAGGGCATGTCCACTTCCTTTCCCCAGTGTTCTCAGATGGACCAGAGACAGCCCATAATTCTGAGTCAAGGAAAAGAAGCCTCAAGCCAAAGCTGGCTCCCCTGCAGAGAGGACCTCCTTCCTCAGCTGGGTGACAGAGATGGTGCCATACCCTGAGCCCAAGATCCCTTGGGGTTTATTATTTATTAATATGTATCAGATACTTAATGTAGCTGGATTTTTCATTCTGTTCTACGTGCAAATCTTGAAGATAAGGTAAATATTCACCTGGCAGTGGCTAAAGTTTGCTTTATTTTTTTGAGGGGAAACTAGTTCCAAATACCTCCTGTTAGAAACCTATAAAATGTTGTAGTGCTCCAAGCCATGAGCTCTATCACTGCAGTCACTGTCCCTAGCAGTGGTGTGTTAGAGAAGCATAAAAAAGGGGGATGTGTGTGGAGGGACCCTTCCCCAGGCTCAAGCAGTCAAGGGTTCAAATATTCCTCAGCCAGAAACTGCATCCAGATCACAGTGTCTAATACCACTGATGGAGGAAAGCTCCACAAATAAGTCTGTTCTTTTTTTGACTTCAAATATATTTTTATTCTTAATAATACTCTGTGGCAACACATCCTATTACTCAAACATACACTGTGCCAATAAGGATGTTCTTTCATCTGTTTGGATCCTGCTTCCAGGAAATTACCACCTCACTCCCTCATTGCTGAGTGATAAGAACCAGTGGATTTTACTTTCCTAAGAATTCTCCCCACCTTAAATAAGGATTTAATAGATCTGTGTCACTAGCTTGTCACTTTTTGCAAGCCTCTGGTCTTTATGGTCTCTGTGCAGAAAATATTTGACATTTCCACCCAGGCCTGCTGCCCTGCTCCACATCCTTCTTTGTCCCACTCTGAGATGGGACAGTCAGCAGCAAGCCAGGTACACGTGGGTACACATGGATCAAAGAACAGATCTGCAGTGACACTTTCCTTTTACTCTCTCCTCTTTTCCTAATCACTCCTAACCTTTAGTTTCCCTTTGGAGCATTGAGGATGATAAATAAACCAGCAAGAACTCAGTGCCTATGGTGAGCTGATGCCTGGGCTGAAGGTCCTTCTGAGACCTTGGACCTCCCTTATTTGAGCAAAAATAATCTTTTTCCAGACACAGAGCAGCACTCAACAAGGAATTCCCATGAAAAGAGGAAGGGGCATCCCTACCTTTTTGGTCTTGACTGTTGAGGCGCAGCAGTCCCCACCATCATAGTTGCAGAAGGCTCTGTTGTTGATGGAGTCACAGTAGTTGTCCCCCATGAAAGGCTGAAAAAGGGAAAAGCAGGAGAAGGCTGAGAGTGTGGACATGGATGAAATGAGAGCCTTCCTTATGGAGACAGGGTGAGAAAGTTGTGGCTGGAGAAGAGAAGGTTGTGTGGAGACCTCACAGCACCTGCCAGTGTCTGAAGGGGTTACAGGGAAGCTGGAGAGGGACTGGTCATCAGGAATTGTAGTGACAGGACAATGGGGAATGGCTTCAAACTGAAAGAAAGGAAATTTAGGTTAGATGTCCAGAAGAAATCCTTCCCTGTGAGGGTGGTGAGAGCCTGGCACAGAGAAGCTGTGGCGGCCCCTGGATCCCTAGAAGTGTCCAAGGCCAGGTTGGATGGGGCTTGGAGCAACATGGGATAGTGGAAGGTGTCCCTGCCCATGGCAGGGGATTGGAAGTGGATGATCTTAAGGCCCCTTCCAACCCAAACCATTCTATGATTCCATAATTCTAAAGCCTGTAACAATATTTCAGAAGAAAAACACGAAGATTTGAAGGAGCCACACAGTTTGTAACATACCGACTGCCCTGAAAAGCAAGAGATAATTATTCCCCTTTCCCTTCAAAGCAGACAGAAAAAAAAGGACAGTAGATGGAAGGGAAATGAGCCCTTGTTGGCTCTTCACATCCCACACAAGAGGATGCTTCAGGAATATTAATTTGACTAGGCCCAGAGAGAGCATCCAGGCATCTACATTTGTGGCACCTTTGATAATTTTAAGCTAACCTTCCTAAACTGTGTGGGATAAGAAGAAGGTTATGTATTGCAGCAAAATGGGCTTGCTTTTAATAGCTGAGCTTTTCACCACAGTTCTCCTGACTATGCAACATGTGTCACCAACAAGGGCACAAAACAAATCACCAAGAGGAGTGGAAGAGGTCTAAGCTCAGCACAGGGACCGTGTTCTCCTGTTCTCTGAACAGCAGTGCCTGCGTGGGACCTTGGCCATGACATGTGATCTTCCTCCACTGCACAGCTCAGAGCTGGGATAATGGCAATTATTCAGAGGGACGTCGTGGAGAGCTGTTAAGAAAAATTAATAAATCACCTTGAAAAAGAAAATGTGGTCACTAGGCTGGGGAATGTGATCACTAGTCCATGTGATGCACAGGGCCTGAATAATAACCACGACTCCGAAGGAAAGGCTTGAAGTCTTTCATTACACATTGGAGTCTTCCTGGCTCTGGCAAGTACAGAAGGCTTCCTTGGAAGTCTGAGCTGTGCCTGATGGTAAAAAAGGCCCATTCCAGGCATAAGAATCCTGGGCAGCAATGAAAGCTCAGAAAAATGGATGATCAGCAGAGAGCAGAGTCATATCTCTGTAACTCTCCTCGTGCGCACAGGCTCATGAGGCCATTCCCATTTTATCTGCTCTTTGGAAAATTCACTTATTCTGCACTGAGAAAAACACACCAGGGACTCTCCTGCAAGAAGGCATCATTGCAGAGCTGGCAGGATGGCTTGGGGAGGTTTCCTGGGAGGATTTTGCAGCAACTGCAGGCCCAGAGTGTCCCAGATGATGGATACCTGAAGAAGCAGCCATGAGAGCACGCCGTGCTCTCCCCAGAGCTCGCCATGGCCAGACTCATCAGAATTGAAATGGACTCAATGGAGCAGGGCAAATGCACACTTTTACTGCTGATGTGCTGCAAATTTAAATATTTCTATCAGGTAGAGGAAACCCAGGCAGCAATGGCAATATCAGACCACAGCAGGACTACCAGGAGGTGACAGACACGTTGAGTGTCACTTGTTTAATTACGTGCAGATACTGCAAATGTTGACAAGGAAATCAGAGTTACAGCGTGAGGCTCCTGTCCCTCTAAACTGCCTTAACTCCACTGATTTCCACAGATATTGATTTATTTATACAGGCAAAGACTTTGACTTGCAAACCCCCTTCCAATTTAATTAATATGCTAAGAGTTAAAAGGGAATGATTTATAAATAGATGGAGAGATATTCTGAGGCCAACCTGGTCAAATTCAAAACTGTGAACTTTGCTCAACCTCACATTCTGCAGGCTTCTCCATGTTTCTCTTGTGTTGCCTGGCTGTGCCTGCTTGATGGGAAAGCTTGACTTTAAATTTCCATGCCTGTGCCTGTGTCCTACACCTATGAATGCTGGAAAATCCATAAAGAAACTTGTGGAATAATTTGCTCTGGCACAGAGTAGACAAGCCAGTCCTTTGGAGGAGAAGAACGGGACAAAAAGCATCTATTCTGATTTGGGACCAAAATTCTCACTTGGGAGACCCTGGAGGCCTGGCTGTGGAGGGTGAGGTCTCTGTAGCTCTTCATGCATGTCTTAATGCTCTGATATTTTTGGAGGACTGTACAGGTAATCCAGAGGGACTCATTTGCTACTGAAACACCCAAGTTAGGTGCTGACGAGTACAGGGCTGACTCATAAGCCTCTGTTCCTGCCACTAGGGAGCGACAAAAAATCACATTGCAGCAGCTGCCGGGGTTCCCACTGCGATCACCAAGAGCCAAATAATGCCCCACCAACAGCCTCCTGTTCAGGGAAGCCTCCTTAATGCTAAGGATGTCCATACATTAAGGCTTGTATCAGCTTAATGGCCCAGCATTATTGACCTACTGGCTTATTAGTCTCTGTTTCCACAGTCATGGGAAAAAAACAACAGCAAAAAAAAAGCTTGGTGAAGATGGTATTTTTTCTGAAATCTTAATGCCAAGCTCTGGCCCATCCGTGGATCCTGGAAGCATCATGCTCTAAAAATTATGCTAGAGGCCATTATCAATTGTCTGGGCAAAGCCTTCCCAGATGATGGATTGTGATGCAGTGACACTGCTGAATGAATGTTGAAAAGAAGAAAGTTCCTATTGATGCAGAGGGCTCTGGCAATTAGCAGTGATGGAAGGGAAGAAAATGCTGAGAAGAGGCATGTCAGTAATAATGGCTTCTGGTAAATTACTACATCATTGCAAAGTTTGTCTCAGTAACAACTATCCTTAAACAGCAGGAGGATGGATACCCAGTGGTGCATCAGCACCTGAATGGCATTTTTTAATGGTGGCTGGATGTTATTTCAGCTCTCTTTGGAGAATGGGGGCACCCAGCCAGCCTGCATGAATGCGATGCGTGAGACAGCTTATGACATTCAAAGCACTGACAGCAGAATGCTTTTCATTTAGGGAACAGCTAGACAGAAACTATTACATTGTTGGAGAGTTATTACCCTCTTGGGCCCAACATTTGTATGCGAAGGAAACCTGTCTTTCACTTCAAGACAAATCACATCCCACAGCAGTGTGGTCTGGAGCTTTGTGTCACATTTAGGAATTCAGTCCCATGTTCTGACACTTTGGGCAAATAACTTCAGGGTGCTTGGGTTACTGGGTGCTGAGAGCCTGGTCAGTGTGGCAGAAGGTCAGGACGTGTGGGGGAAGACACAGCTCTGCCACTGCCCATTGCCATCAGTGCCTCTGCCTGTGAGCCATCTCATTTCTAAAATGGACAGGGAGCTTCCCAACCTTCCAGAGGTACCCCAAGGATTGACTTTTTGATGTGGGTGAGATATTCAAGTGCTTGCATGATGGAAATCACAGAAGTGCCATGACCCAGACAGAGGTTCTCCAGCCCTGTTTAACCACCAGAAGCATCCTCAGTCTTCTAAGACATGTCAAAGACTACTGCTGGCAGAAACAACATCCTTCAAAATAATTACTTTTTCCAAGTAATTTGCAAGACTGTAAAAGTGTATCACAGCTGGAATGTAACTGCATGTTTCTGATTATTCTTTTCTGGTTTAGACAGAGGTGGCCAGTGGAGGGAGGTGTGATTTGCTCACTGTCCATCTGTGCTGTCCACCCAGTGGTATAATCTCTGGCTTTCCTAAACTTTCTCTGCCCACACCAATGCCCAAAGCTCAGCTGGCCTTGGAAAGAATTGTCCCTCTAATAAGAAGTCAAAATCAAGGAAAACCAAGAAAAGGCTTTTGCAACTTCCCAGAAACTCCCAAATTCTGGGAAATTCTTTTGGTCAACCAATGTTTTTGAGCTGCTTGATCATTTAACTCCTGTGAGAGTCACCCAGCCATCATCTCTCTGGGAAAACCACCAATTTCCCTATGAGTGTCAGAACCAATGCAGGTGATCAGTCTGTGCGATAGGGTGGTCAGGGCAAAATCCTGCTTGCCCTACTTGAAAACCAGAATTTACAGCCCATGTGCCTGCAGTGATTGTTTCTGTAAGATTTAAGGGAGTCACCATGGACCACCTGAGCTAAAGCCAAACTCACCTCACAGCCTTTAACACAATGAATCAGGGAAGGGTGAGGGTACCACTTGAGTCCTGCCGTGCAGACAACGCTCTGGAGGGAAGAAATAAAAAAAAGAGCAACAGGTTAAGACAAAGAAATCAGTGTACAGAAAGTCAGTGTGCTGGCTCCTATGGCTCTCCAGTACTTAACCAATGAAGTTCAGTTCCTAACACCTCTTGTGTTCTCAGGACCTGGCTGTCCTCCAGGTATTTACAAGAAGTGTTGGACTTGACAGTTGCAATAACAGAGCATTTGAGATTAAAATAATATTTGAGGTTCTCCTAAAATGTCATGTCCAATATTTCACTCATGGTGGGGGAACGTGGCAGGGAAAGGCAAAGGCACAGGTCCACTCTTGCTCTTGGGTAGGGAGGAGGCATTCTAGGAATTCATTTAGGGATTTCTTTGGTGCTGCAAAGCTTTGCTTTCTTTCACTGCCCATCACACCTTTCCTTCTTGAAGGTGGAAGCAGCTAAAGGTGGATTTTCAGATATATTTTAGCACCATCTTAAATAAAAGCACCTCCCACCACACACCTTCAGAATAACCCCCAGACAGGACAGTATCATCTGCTACCTTTTATGAGATTTATAATAATTTCTGTCTCAACTCTGTCTATGGAAAAAAGTTGGACGCTTGGTTTTGGGCAAAAATGATGCCCAACCTCCTAGACAATGACACAGCCAAGGCAGCCATAGACATGGACAGCTAGATTTAAAGAGTGGATGAAAACTTTGGCTGGTCAGTGGAGATGGTGGTTCCACACCATGGAGGTCCTGGAGATAGGACTCCCATCCATGCAGCAGGACATCAGGCACAATGTTTATTTTGGGTTATTGCCCATGGACGAAGCACTACAGTGTCCAGTTGAGCAAGATGAACACACAGGCACTCACCTAAAGTGTGGGGTTGGGGTTGGATGGAGGCCTGGGGAAGGAAGGGATTAACGTTTGGGAAGACCCGATGCACAAGCCATCCCGTCCCCTGTTCATCTGAGGGCTAATTTAATCCATCTGCACGGGAACCTCAGCTTGTTTTTACAGTTTCTGTCATTTGAGGCTTACCTGGCGTGTGCTAGAAAAAAGGACTTTTATACTATCTGACTCGGGCTGTTTATCTTTCCGATGCTCTTGGATTTTCCACTATTAGTCAAGCCCGGCTTGCCCCACCTGCCTCGCAACAGGGCCTGTCTGTGTGAGAAGAGAAGTGGCTGGGGAGGGGAGGGTGTTGTTTATCCCCTGGGAGGGAGGAAGGCTGCAAGGTGCGGGGGCCCTGCGGTGTCACACATTCCCCCGGCACGCTCTTGACAGACAGCTGGAGATTTCCAGGCTGTTGCCTGCCACAAATGGTGAGGGTTTTTCTTTCCCCCCCTCTTCTGTTTATTGCACTTCAGAGGGAAGAGAAAGGAAACTTTTCTAGGTTTGAAAATAAACAAGGCCAGTCAACAGAGAGGGAGCGGGGAGAGTAAAGGAAGCAGTTCAAGAGCATTTGAACCCAAGAATTAGAACAAAGTGGAAAAACTCAGGCATTTGTCTCCTGTGTCCAAGGCCAGCAGACAATAAGTGGAAGAAGTGCACTTCCAAAGAGCACCTCACATTCCCCTGGTAAGAAGCATCAATATTTACAAAACCTCTTGCTCTGTGTGAGTGTGTGAGCATGCAGAGTGAACAAAAGAAACCAAATAGCCCTGAACCAGGCTCTTCAGAAGGGAGCTTTCCATGTGAGAGCAATCCCTCGCAGAGGATGCACTGACTGCTTTCCTGACCCTTCAAGTACTAAAACGCCAGCACCTCCCTTAGAGGAACGGATGGGAGGTGGAGTCTGTGCTGAGACAGTGCTCTCTGAGTGCTCACTCAAGGTCATCCTCAAATCCCGAACACAGCCTTGGGCTGAGCATCCTCCAGGAAATGGGAATGCAGGCCCAGGTTGCTCTCCACAGCACAGGGAAGCCAAGTGCCAGGTTAATCACTGGGTCAGTGGGACATTCCCATTCCTCTGGAGTGGCACCTGCCAACAGCTTCATACCAGTTACTTTGTCCTCCACTTGGATGTTCCTTTGCTAGCGGAGACCACTAGAGCTGAGTTCAATCCTGCTAACATTCCCGGAGCTGGAAGCAGAGGGAAGGACCCCAGGCCTTAGTCCTGACTCCTCTTTCCGGTTTTCCAAGCCCTCAGTTCCCACCACCCAGCCTGTTGGTACCCTTAGGCTGCTGCTGTGGTGTGTGTGGTGCACTGGGAGAGAGGATGTGGGTAGAGGGAGAGACTGGGCTAGAAAACCGAGAAATTGGGAATGATTTGGATCGCTGGGCATCGTTTCTGCCTCCTGCAGGGCAAACAGGCATACAGGTGCCACAGGGTGCTGGATGGGGCACCTGAGATAAACAAATGTATAGAAAGCAAGCAAGGATGAGTAAAGGTGGTACATGAGCACGATCTGATGGAATCAGTGTGCACAGAAAGGGAGACTCAGAATGCCAGCAAAGGGCGTGGAAAGAGGTGTATGGAAGCACCTCCACGTGCCAGGTGGTGCTTGGGGAACAAAGACCATCTGGCCACTGCCCCTGTGAGCCCCGTCCCTTCCCCGTGCCCCCGTGGTGACATCTGCTGCCCTCCTGGCCCTGGCTTCCCTCGTGCATCGGCTCCTGCAGCACAGCTGTGCAGCCGGGCGGGTTCACTTCGGTCCTGTCCCCACCCCAGAAACGCCACCCTGCCACATGTGCGGTGGGTGGCTGGGACTCCATCTGCTGTGCAGGGAGAGGGAGCCTGGCTGCGCTCCCACAGTAGGTAACAAAGAGCCAAGGAAGCAAATCAAGCTGTCATTTTCTCCTTGTGAGGGAAGACCCAGTGCCTCCGGTCACAGAGCTTCCCTCCCGTGGTGGGACTAACGCAATGATGTCAACCTTTGCGGGCTGCAGAGGGGATCGGGTTTCCCCCAGAGAGGCCGGTGGAGAGCTTTCCTCCACCTCGGATGGGTCAAGTGTCCCCCTCAGGCTGGAGCCCAGGGACTGGCATCTCTGCTCTCAGCTGACTCACTCCTCAGGCACTAAAGGAACAGGACAATTAACCACGGGCTTAATGTGTGAGGAGATCAGACACTGCTGCCAGGAAAGGGGACTTTGGGGCTGCTTCTTCCTACAGCTGCAGATGGAATGGGATCTCCTGACTTCCCGGGAACAGAGCTGCTGCACCACAGGAGGTCACATCACTGCTCCATGACTCAGTTTCCCTGCTGCAGAATGAGCCCCAAACTCTCGGAAAAAAAAAAAAAAAAAAAAAANAAAAAAAAAAAAAAAGAGGGGAAGGAAGGAGGAAACCTGCAAAGCTTAAATGATTCGGGGAGTATTTAAGGAGCATTCCCCTAATGAGTTCTGGACATTTATAATCCCAGGGTTTGCAGTCCACATGGGAAGAGGGGCCACACCACGCTCAGCCCAGCAGAGCTGGGATGTGCAGACCCTTTGAAGGCTCTCCCAGGCATGCACATGCCTGCACACTATTTATCCTGTCCCTACTCAGCACTAAGGCAAGAACCCAAGTTCAGACAACCTAAGAAATGAGGTGTCTGCCCTGTTTCTCTGCAGTCAATGGGAAGGAGCTGTCAAGCTGTCTCTCAGAGATATTTCCCTGTTTTCCCCCCACTGCCTGCACAGTCAGTCTTGGCAGCTCTATCCATTGGTGTCTTCAGCAGCTCCCTATGTCACACACAGTGAAGGGAAAATCATGGGGACAGCACTGGCTGCTCTGAACACATCCCATAGCCGAACAGAGGCACAGAAGATTTCAGGTGATTTTTTTTCATGCTGAACTGATTTGGGAGACACTACCAGCTTATACTGATTTCAGCAAACTGTTTCAGACCCAACAAAGCAACTCAACCTAAACCAATTCTGAAAAACACGGAAATATTTAGACATTTTGTGAAATTAAATATCTGTTGTTGTTTATCATTTGAGAGGACATTTAATTTCTAAGTTTTTGTTGTTTTGGTTTATTTTTCTCTCATTTTCACTAAACAAAAAGTTTACAAAATCTCCTTGGAAATGAAATGCTATGTTATGTTCAAACCAACATACTTTTTCTTCTAATTTTTTGGTTCACCAAAAATCACAATAACAAAAGAGCCACTTTGATTAGGGAAAAAACATTTTTTTTTAAAATTTAAGAGAACTTTGAGTGAACCGAAAAATCAAGTGATTTGCACAGCTCTGCTCTAAACAACCCTGAGAGAAGGGATAGTTCCTTCTTCCCATTTTGCTTCCATAACAGATGTTGCGTGAGCTGCTAAAGGCAAATTATTTATTTTTTCTTGTCAGCTCTCCCTGTGTTTTCTCTGTCCCCATCCCCTCAAAGGTAAGCACCAGAGATCAGTCCTGCCTTTATCTTCTTCCCATCCTGCCCTCATTTGTACTTTACTTGTGCCTGAAATTAAGCAACAAAAAAGTGTTTCCTTTGAGTCATTCAAGTACTCTGAGATGCACAAAGACTCGCCGTGTAAATGCAACCAGCTGCTCCCTGTGCTCATATGGCACAGCAGCAAAGCTGTCACTGGCCATAAACACAGACACGGGTTATTAATGATATATAACACATTGCCATGGGGACTTTCCCCCAAGGCATCCCAGTCCCATCTCTCCAGGGTGTTCCCACTCCCACCAGAAGCAGTGTTTCTCCTGGTGGCACCCCATGAGGTGCCACTCCCCATGGGTGACATCCCCTTATCTGCAGAGTTGGATAAGATGGATGTTTTACAGCTACCAAAAAACATCCCCTCCAGCATGTCTTCCCTCACAACACGAGTTTTCCAGCCCAAATCTCACCCTCTGTTACAAAGCATTTGTGGGGTGGAACTTGTATCTGCTCAGGGCCTAAAGCTCTTGCAAGATCCTCACCATCAGGGAAAAAAAAAGGGCTTATTTACTGCTGTGCTCTTGGAAACCATGATTTCTCCTCCATCCCTCACTCCCCTCATCTCCCCCTTTACTACTCTATGTTTTCCCTGCTGCCTAATGAGCCCTCCAGAGACCTGCAGGTATAAAACTCGTTACAGCTCCCTCCACGTACCCGCATCAATAAGTGAAGGAGTGCAGAGAGAACGGGAGGGAAGCTGTCACTTTATTTCCCCATGAATTACAAACCACTTTAAAGCCTGGCACTCAGGAAAGGGCCAGTGAGAAATTGCCCCTCATACAGAGATAGGGGTTTTCTTTATGTTTCATGCCAGAAACTTGACGAAGCCTTGGCTTAAGGCAGTCACAGAACCTCAGCGTCTGGAGCGAATGGGAAGCTGGGAAGGACATTATGAGCTTGTCACATTCTCTGGACTTAGGTTTCCCATTCCTTTCCCAGATTTATTCTCTTGCTCTGTGTGAAACAAGGAAGTTCAAAGTGGTGGAGAGTTCTGGAGCCCCTTGCTACCCACAGCCAAGGCCAGATTTCAAAAACCCCGAACCCTGGGCGCACATTTAGGCATGTAGAGAAGCAAATAGACTGTCAAAGCTACTCAGGATATGCTGGGGCTGTGTTGGCTGCTCGTTCTCCTTCTTAATGGAGTTCAGGTGTATAAAACAGACTCCTGCAAAGCCAGGACCAAGTATGTAAAAGCCAGAGGTGTTTGCTCAAGCACCACCAGCAACTTGCACCCTGGTGACACCTGATGTGCCACCATCTTCCACCACATGCTCAAGCGTGTCCAGTTAGATTTTCACACCTGCAGAAATGCCATAAAGCCACAAACACCTGGTTTGTTTGTAGGAATGTGAGGGTTTTCAGGAAGAGTTAGGTGAGTGTGTCTCCCACCAGCACCCAGATGTGGGTGTGACACCCAGCAGGTGTTTGCTGCCAACAGGGCTGAGTGTGCGTGTGCAAGGCACTGCACATGGGTGTGCACGTCCCCATCAGGGCATGCTGCCACTGGTGCGTGCTGGAGGACGCTCAGGACGGGGAGCTGCGAGCAGTTAATGCTGGCTGTGCGTTTGCAGCAGGCAGGAGGGAGAAGTGGTGACCTCTGGAAGGCGCTGTGCTGAGCAGGCAGCTCTCGCATGCGGGCGGAGGGGCGGGGGGAGTGCTCAGCCAGCTCCACGGGGTCGGGAAATGAAAAACCCTCTGTATCAGCTTCTTTTGTCATCCAGAAGCGGTGCAGAAAAATCCAGCCTTGCCACCCAAAGAATGCAAAATACGGAACAAGAGGAAGAAAATAAAGCCTGGTCAGTGCCCTTTCTCTCGCTGTCTGTCACATCTTCCTGTGGCTTGGATCCCATTTCCAGATCAAACCCCACTGATGTGAGGCCTTTACCTTGAACTGACTTTCACTAGGAAAGCACAGAGAGAAAGCAACTTGGAGAGAGAGCCACCATGTTACTGGAACAGACACAAGAAAAATCAGGAATTCTTTCCTAAAGGTCCAAATTCTCCATTTCCCCCTCGCCTAATGAGCCACAGGTAACACTGATCACTCCCTGCTCTCAACATGCAGCAAGGGATGGGGTTGTGCACTGACCTTCACTCTCTGAGGGTTCATCCAGTGTTGGATGTCTTGCACGGTCTCGTTCACGCGCAGGAGGATGGGCTCGTGACTGTGATCCAGACAGGAGGTGGTACACTCCGTGCCTGCTCAAAACACAAAGAGGATAAAGCTAAAGGATAAAGCAGGCAGCTTCTGACCCTTCCAGCATCCTTCCAGCTGAAGGACAGGATTACGGCTCGTTTTTCCTAAATTGCAATTAGCAGTCAACCATAACTATCACATATCTCCTAGCCACACATGAAGTGCTGAGTACAACCCTGTACTCAGCAGGAGAGCGTGGGGGTGGCAGATATTCCAGGGCCTTTTTGTATGAGCTGCAAATCTAAGTATTTCTCTGGCTATTAACTCCAAGAAGGGGGTCAGGTTTTGCGCCTTCAGATCATCAAGACAATGTGAAGGTTTTTCCATTTCAACTGCTCTTTCGAGCTGTGGGGCTGATTAAGCAGAGGTTGGCGAACTCATCTCACCTATGACATGGCAGAAACCTATTGTTTGATCTGTCAAATTTACAAACATCCAATAATAATCTTCCAAAGGGTGACCAAGCCTAATGATATTGGAGACAAGCTATCACCCAAGTCCCACAGTCGATAAGAAGTACGCAGAAAGGTAATGATGGCTTTGTTCACACATAAACCTGCTTTTTCTCTGATTAACTGTCATGCCCAGTGGGAATCCTGTCCTTTCTTTATTAAAACATGCTGCGATACTCTGCAGCAATATCCCAGAGCCCTGTGGTAACACAACCGTAAACCCTTGTGCGTTGGACCATTACCATTTCCCCCCTGGAAAATCACTCTTGAATGGCACAGCTGCTGCAAACATGTCATTAGGATTTCTGCACTCCAATCAGCGCTGGGGGAGGAATTAATCTCCGCACTGTTTTGGAGAGCTGAACCTTTGGCTCAACACACGCCTCAGCCTGGAAGGGCAGATTAGGTGTCTGAGGAATTACCGAAGGTGTGTGGGATTCATAGTGACCACGACTGGTTGCTATTATTTTTCCCACCTGCTTCTGCCTTCCCACATTCTCCACTTGGAGGAGTCAGTGGGAGCAGCCAGACCTGGGCTGGAAAGATGGGGAGTGCTTAGGGCTTGTTTTGCTTTCCCAGGACACCTGGTAGTGGCTCCAAGGACCTGCTCGATGAGGCCCATTGACACCACCCCCATAGTGAATGAGTGGCAGGAGAGCACCTTTTCAAAAGGACATTGATCAGGCTTTCAAAAATGCAAAGAAGAGAGGACAACCCCAACATCTGATCCCAAAAGTTGGTGCTGGGTGAGCCTACAAAGTGTGTGGTATGTCTCCATCTGCTGAGGATGAAAGCCTGCAGCCACTGTGCCCTCTCTGAGCTCTAAATCCCTCTCCAGAGAGAGCCACACTCTTGTGGGGGATCTGCCCCACACATCCCTCACCTCCATGATGCTGTGTGGTCCCATCCTGGGGTGAGGGCCACCAGTCCCTGGGATTGGCACCTGCCGACAGTCACTGCGAGAGGAGCGAGAGCTGGCAGGCGCCTAGCACTGAGATGCTCCCCTCCAAACCAGGAACTGGGGTTTCTCTCCTTGCAAAAACCTGTCTGGCCCTGGAGGTAACCTCGTCTCAAGGGTAAAACGCCTCTCCACATTAAGAGTCACCGCAGCCTCCTCGCCGCTCGCTCTCCTGTGCTCCACCACGCTCATGGAGAGGAGCAGGTCGGAATTGTTTTGATATATGATCTGTAATTGGCATCATTACAGAGCAGTGATCTCATCCAGGTCGTGTTCTCCTCCCCAGGGAGGGAACACAAGGAGGCTCGTGGTCCTCCGCATGGCTGCGATATAATGAGGGAGCCGCGCAAGGAGGAAATTTCTCCAAGTTCAAAGGGACAGGCGGAGGCAGGAGGGGGATGGCAGGGGCTGGGAGGGGGGCTGCAGGAAGGGGCCTCACAAACCTGTGTGGGCTGCAGGCAGTGCAGCTCCTGTTGCAGCCCTTACAGCAGGGAGACCCCCAAAATGGGGGCTGAAAATACAATACAGTGTGTACAGCTCCGTGTCTGTCCTTCCCTGTGCCTGGGTGACAAAAAGCCAAGCTGAGCGCAGGGGTCATCGCCCCTTGCAGAGGGAACAGGTACCCCAGAAAGAAGGAGGAAAACAGGCCCTTTAAAACAGCTCCTAAACAACTGTCATACCAAAGGGGATGCTCAGCTGGTCTCATACTGTTTCTGAGGAGACCTGAATTATCCTGGTGCTGCATTCTCCTGTCACGTCCCTGCCCTTCAGCCTCTGGAGCATGGGTTTGTGCATGTGGCTGAAGGAGTGGGACATTACAAAAGCATAAGAGCAAAAGCAGGTACAATCCCTCCCTGTATTTTGCAGACTGGATGTGTCTCTGGCACAGACTGGCATACTGCTGCCCCTGAAAACCAGCTGGCCAAGAAGGGACACCAGGAAACTGGAAGCCCTGCAAGGAGCCTGGAGTCAGAGCATGTTACATGATGCCTGGCCTCTCAGAGCTTCACGTTTCCTAAAAGCATTTCCCTAAAAAGCCTCCCATAGCAGGTTCTCACTCGGGCAAACAGGCCCACAAAAGGTGACTTGAAGGACTGCAGGCTCCTTCTTCCCTCCCTGTCATTCCCATCCTCTTCTGGTGTCCTGCTGCCTGCTCCCATCTGGGGACAGGTGTCCGGGGGCACTCACCCACCTATGCCGTAGCCGCCGGCGCACTGCAGTTTCAGGTGGCTGTTGAGCTGGGTGGGCAGAGCACACTGCCCCTGCATCTCCCTGCACAGGTGGAAGGAGCCGCTCCAGGTGCCATCCTTCCGGCAGTGGATCACGTTGCTCCCACGGCCCTGGGAATGAGAGAGGGAGATAATGAGGACTGACACCAAAATAGCCAGGAGAGGCTGAGAGATGAGAAGCGAGCAGAGCTGAGCTGGGAGCAAAGTTCTGCTGGAGCTGGAAAAGCCCCCTGTTGGGACTGCCAGCCCTGGGTGGGGCAAGAAGGAGTTTTCTTCCAAAGAATAAAGAAAAGGAAACCTGCAGTGCTCACACACACACACACACACACACACACTCACACACAAACATATCCCTTCTGTGCAATTCAAGGTCTTTACAAGCCCCTTGCAAGCTCTCCACCTTACAACAGCCCTACTCCTGTTGAAATAAAGGTGCTTTCACCCCGTTTGCCTTCCTTCTTGTTACAGAGAGGTTAGTGTCGAATGCAGACAACCTTCTCCCTCTTCGCATTTTCTAACCAGTTATATCATCTTTGTCTTGAAAAAGAAAGACTCCCCAATGGCCATCTGAAGGAGGAAGGGAGAGCGGGACATGAGCTTAGCAGGGCAGAACGTGCTCTTTAGAGCTTGGCTGCCTTGAGTGACAGCAGGCGAAGGGGCTGAGACGGACACGCACAGAGGCAGGTGGGAAGGAGGAAAAAATCCTCGGTGTGGGAACGGGCACGGAATAGAATATGACATTTCTCTTATAGAAAAGATTCTCTGTATGATACTGAAGAATGAATACCAAAGTCCGAGGGGAAATATCATGCCCTTTAAAAACAACAAAGGAGTGCACAGGCAATCTTTTGTCAGATCTGTCCTCACAGCATTGGGGATTTCTGTGCAAACAAGCTGTTCTGTGGGATCTGCGAGCCCGACTGCCATGGGGCAATGTGGGACATTCAACAGGAGGATGTCTGGTGTGGTTGGGCTCCAAACCTCCTTTGGGGGCCTTGCTGGGTGGGAGAACCGTGCAGGATCTCTGCTTCTCCTCACCCATTTTTCATGCCAGGCACATTGCCTGCAATCTACCCACCCTGCTCATGGAGACTGTGCTGGATATCTTTAGGGATCCTTTAATGTGCTGTCCATGCTGGGATCTCTGCAGGGCTGCTGAACTTTTTGGAGGAGCTCTGCCCCATACCCATTGTTGCACAGGGACCTGCACAAGCCCCTGGTACCGGCATGGAAGAGGGCACAGCCTTCAGTGTTAGTCTTGTCCTTAATATCCTAATGCTTCCCATTTTTTGCTCAGCTTTGTTAATGAACACAATGTTTAGTGAGATGCAAAGTGGTCTTAGCAGCAGACTACGGTGTGGGACCTGCTTCCCTTTCTCTAGACATCTGGCCATTGCCAGAAGTAATAAGGAAATCATATGAAAGGATAATGGAGCAGATGGACTCAGGGTGTGATCCAGCTTGGTGATTCTCACCTAAGGGCCAGTTTGGCAGAGATTGATTAATTTAGATCTGACTGTTCATATGATTTGTGTACCATATGCAGAAATGGAAGACCTTTGCTCGGGTGCCAGGGGAGGTACCTGCTTAAATGACCATTATGTTCCTGGTGATTAAGAGATGCTGTATGTGCAGCCAAGTAATGATCTTTCAGCATGGTGACAAAGTCCGAAATAAATTGCTAAACGATAATTGAGCACAATTTGCTGGTTTAGCAAGTGTGGTGCACTTCCCTTGCAATTTCCATGCCAGGGTTGAAACATGATTCTCAAAGGTGAGCCATGAAACATGATTTATGTTCCTGGTGCTGACTGTGCTTGAGGGTACTCTTGTATAGTTTCAGCAACATGCTCGGAGATCCCAGGATATTCATTGCTATAGTAACATACTGTCCATCATTCCCTGACCTGCAAAATCTCTTGTGAAAATCCCTGCTGGGTTTCTTGCTTGGATGCAACGTGTATTATCACCTTATATAGCTGAGAGAGACTTAGTGGGGTTTAATCCTTAAATAATTAACACCTCTCAAGTGGTTCTGGCTTGTGCCAGGAGTCCTCTCTCTTCTTCTGCAGCCTGTTTTCTGGGATATCTGAAAATACTTTTCACTGCAAATCCCTTTCTCAAGATGTTATCTGCTCGTTTGCCCAAGGTGCTTTCGCAGCTGAGCAGTCACTCCTGTCCCTCCCAGCGAACACAGACAGAGCTGTATCTCTCCCTTTCCAGAGCTCACTTCATTACTGCTGTAACCCCGCCTCCACTGCTTGCTCCTCTTCGTGTTCACCTTATTTAAAAGCAATGACAAGCCCGTTCCACCAGTTGCCATTGCCCTGGAGGTCCCGGTTGCCCCACACTGGCAGTGCTGGAACACAGCACCAGCCGTGCTGCCCCTCTGAGCAAGTGGTGGATGCACAAAGCCAGAGCAGCCGTATCCCAGAGCTCCCACCCACTCTGCACCCATGTCTGCAGCTTCTCATTTCACACTGCTCATAACCTCACTCCAAGCCTTAAACAAGGAAAACTTCTCCAGGTGCGTTGATGGGAAATGCCGGGGCTCTGCCTGTTGTCCCTGTGGAGAGGACAGGCCAGAGGGCAGGGAACGGGGGCTTTTAACATGTGGAGCAGGTACCAGAGGTGTCTTTCACATAACTGGCCCTAGGACAGGGTTGGTACCTTTTTAAATGTCCTCAGATCCTGGAATGGAATTAAACAGCCCTTGTCAGAGCACTCCCTGCTCCATGAAGTGCCTGCAGTAGCTGCAGCTTCCACAGCCCCACTCTCTTCCCAAGCGCAGGGAGCAGCAGCAGCACTTCTGGGAGAAGTTACTTATCTCACAAACTATAATTACCTCTGGTGAGGAAAACTAGGCATTTCAGACAAGATAGTAGAGGCCAGACCTTCTCATATCAGTGAACACAGCTCCCAGGAAACCAAAGGCAATATGCTGATTTGTGCCAGATGAGGATCTGACCCTTGATGCCAAATGACACTTTCACAGACAGAAAAACATGGAAGTTTGGAGAGAGTTCATCTGAATAGTTGTAATCCCTACGGCATTAAATTATCACACGACACACAGACATACAACGGTAAGAACTGGAGAGAAAAGCAAGGTAAAACAGAATGAACAGATGTGATAAATGCCGGTAACTCACATTCAACTTACTTTCATTTGTTGCTCCTTATTTTCTAGCCAGATCATAAAGACACTGAGGCAGATTCTTCTGCCACTTACTGTCCAGAAACAGTAACTCAGTCACTTCTAATCCTCTACATGTAATAGTTAATTCTGTTACTACTGTCATAAAAATAATATTCCCAGACTCTCCTTCTACTTTAAATACGTCTTCCCCTTCTGCATTTCTCTGGTCTTGGAAGAGCTCAATGTCCCTCGGCCTTTCCAAGACCAGTGTCCTTAGGGAAGATATGGTGAAGCCAGACTTGTATGGGCTGAGGTAGTTTGGGTAAGGGAGACTCACCGACTGACTGTCATCATCCTCGCACTTGATCCGGCACTCGCTGTTGAACTGGAAGCCATTGGAGCACTGGTAGAGCCCGTGGAACTTGGAAGGTGGAGGGTCACAGGTGACAGGCACGCAGGCGCCCGGAAGCCACGTGCCGTCTTGTGTGCACTGGATCTTAAAGGCTCGCCTTTTTGTGAAGAAAAAAGCGACATTTAGTGAGTGGCTGAGTCAGCTGGGAGCCTCTAAAGCCTCTGAGCTCTGCTAGCAGGTTGCAGGGGATGGGTGTGCTCAAGCTTTTAACACTTGGGGAACAAGTTGTGAATCTGCGTCATGAGGTCTCTGAGCAAAAATAACGATTATTTGCAAAACCAACATTGAGCTGTCCTCTTTTGGCCTTGGACACATCTCCCAAGAGCTCAGCTTCCCAGGCTTGTGGGCTGTGGTTGGTTTGAAGTGGGTTTGTGCAGAGTCAGAAGTACACGACAGCACTAACCCTTTTCTGCAGGGTTTCAAAGGGGACTCCCCAGGCTGCATATCAAAGGGGTATTTCTAAGGTAAAGTCTGTGTTTTGAGCACTGGTCAGGATTTTCAAAGAAACCTAAGTGAGCTGGGTGCCTAAACTGACACTGCACAGCTATCTGCGTGAAGGAATTGCTCCACGCTATTCCCTACAGCACATGGAGTCTGTGATACACATCCCCTTCCCAAAATCATTTTAACTCATGGCTTTCTGAATCAGGCTGATGGCGTAGTCTTTCACGTACTTTCTTGATTTTCTGGAGGATCCAGGGACGTGGTAACCTGGTTTGCATTTGTACTTGCAGAACGAGCCCACTTTGTGCTTGTCTTCTCGGCAGCGAGTGGTCTGGAGATCCGCGTTGGGAACGATGGAGGGTGCTCGACACATCAGCTCACACAGGGCCTCAGGAAAGGACCACAGCCCGTCCTCCATGCAGGTCAAGTTGCTGTTGTTTCCTGAGAAGAACAGTGAGCAAAGGTAACAACATTCAGCAGGGATATTTTCACCCGTAATGCATCAAAAGCCCCCTCAGCCGATTTGACAAATCCAACTGCATTGAACATTCATATGTCCTATGCGTTCTCTCGCTTGAGATGATGTCATTAAATCATTAAGGACTCTGCTTTTAGGTGACAGGCAGGCAGTGCTTATTTCAGGAAATGCTATAGCATAGGGGAAGCCACACAGGCTTTGTCATCTTTTGTATTTCTCTTCCTTATTTTGTTCCTCTCTGAAAGGAAACTTGTTTCATACACCAACCCCCTCCTCTCCAAAGCCACGGCTTTAACAGAGGGTTTGGTGCCATCACATTCTTCATTCGGCTTCCGCGTTATATCTTTTTCCTGAATCTGTCCCTTTTATTTCAATTTGGAGCCTTTTGGAGCAGCATCTGTTAGTATTAGAGTCACTACTCCAACACAATGAGGAGCCATTCTCAGCTGGGGACTCTCAGTCCTTAGGGACTACTGTGATAAATACGATTCATAATACTCATTAGAGACTCATTTTCCTCAGGAAGCTTTCTTGGCCAACACCTCAAAGGTAAAAGGTACAATAGATCTATTTGCCTCTGCTATGACCTACTTGACTTCAGAAGGTTAAGCTAAAAGTAGCCCAGTCTCAGTGTATTTTACATTCTTTGTTATTTTATAACATATGTTGAAAAGGAATAAGCTTTTCCTAAGAAACAAAGCACAGCTATGAGCCACTAACCCTTCAAAAATCTCTAATACTCCATTGAAATCCCCGAGCATTGCTGCAGGAACTCTTCTCAACCCACAAGGCATATTTTCAACGGTGAGCCAACTTCGGAGTTATCCGAAATAATACTGACAAACTGCTAACCCCGGAGCAATGCCATCTCTCTGCAAGGGGAGGAAGAGATCCGGAGCATAAGGCTGGAATTCAAAGAAGAAGAAAACAAAAGGCTCTGGAGGGCTCAGGAAGGTATGTGGAGGAGCCCTCCTGCCCTGCCCTCAAAGATAAGAGAAGCTGCATTAAATCAGCCCCGGATTTCTCTCTCCCCTCCTCAACTGCAGATGATTGCAGAGGTATTTTGTGCAGAAGGGAGCTCTTTTCTGGAGCACCAGCATGTTCCTCTGCTCTGACTCACGCAGCAGCTCCCAGCCCAGCCGTGGTGATATCATACTTGCCACTGCAAAGCGATAAGCTGTGACATTACCAACAGTGGCTGTCATGACGTCAGTGATTGAATTAGGCATGAGTCATTCGGACTCTGTTCTCCAGAAGCTTAGTGGCAACATTTATTAGTCATCAGTGATGGCTCTACACCAAATGGTGCCTTTACCTCACAGCTCACAGCGCTTCTGGGCAAAAGTGAAGTGATGCTACACACCAGAGCTGCAGCCCCTGACCTGGGGCTGGTTTTCATCCTTCCAGCTACCCCTGCCTGAGTCATCTGCTCTTGTTGGTCATGATGAGTATCATTATTTTCAATGCCCGCTCAAAAAAATTTAAAGCACTTTAAATGAGAAAATAGCTTTTGTTGAAGATGGCCCTCTGAGTGTATAAACAGAAAAAGGGAGTTTTTTGTTAAAAAGTAGTCCTAATTTTTTCTTAACTACCCTTTGAGTAATCATAACTTCGACTGCGTGTTGGCTGCCTGTGGCTGTCTCCCATCAGAGTTAAAAAGAATTAAGCAATTTCCTTATATATGAAGAAATCAACATAGCCTTTCCCTGAAATGAAGAATACTTCCCATGGCTTCTGTTTTGGGGTTTGCAATGAATCCCAGCAGAAAAGGAGATACCACAGGTACAAAAAAATCTTACACAGTGCTTGTACCTGAGTTGACAACAGCAATTAAGTTTAGTCCACTGCAAGATGGAAGAGTTAATTTGGGTCTAATGTTCCTTCAAATTAACAATGGTGTCTTTTCTTGCTTCTTGAGGACCAGATCAAAAAGGGAAACATGCCAGTGAGCAGAAGAGCTGATGCTGCTGAGAAGAGGATGGGGATGTCAGCAGAAAAGTAGCAGGGAAGAAGATAGAGGAGGAAAGGAAAGAGGGCAGCAAGCTGTGTTATTTCTAGGGGGAAAAATAAAAAAAAAAAGGAAAAAGTAAAGAGTCCCAAACAAGAAGAGGAGAGGAAGGTCAGAGTAGAGCAAGGTGAGTGTGGAAGAGGAGAAGAGTGAGGATGGATTAGAAAAAACAGTGATGGGGGTCTGTGCCACTGGGACGTGGGGCTTTTCAGTCTTCTCTTGCCTTTCCAAATACCTGGAGGAGGCATAGAAGGGAGACAGACAGTGGAAACAGACAAAGCATGGGAAAGAAGACGAGAGTGTTCAATCTGATTTATCCCCATGACTTTTCCATGTTTTGGTTGTATGGAAGCAATATTCCCTGTCATTACTGCCTGGCCAGCCGCGATCAAGGAAAGGTCAAAGCAAGGTAATAGAGAGATGCAAAGGAACTTAACTTCTAATATAAATAAACCTTCCATAGAGACCCATAATTCTTCCTGCTTAAAATATCCTGAATAATTCTAACCCAACAGCAACAGTAACATGTATTCCTGGGAGCAGCCTGTGTTAGATGTGTCTCTCAGGTCACTGCACTAACACCCCCAGTACCTTTCAGAAGAGCAGGAGGTCGGCAAGTGAAGGAGCATTTCTTGCCAAAGGTGGTCCCCTCGCTGCAGTTGAAGGTGGCTGGGTAGACATGGTACTGGTCTGGGACACCACAGTCCACGGGCTCACACGTCACCTGCTTGTTCCACTTCCCATCCATGCAAGTCATGGTGACACTGGACTCCATCTGGAAAAAGACACACGGCTACAGCCACCACAGCCAGCAAGGGACAGGTCAAAACCATTTCAAGCCTACTAATAGCCATTATTTTGGCTCACAAGTTAAGCAAAGCCATGTCTGCTCCCTACCATCATCATTTGGACAGCAGCTACCAAACCCACCAAGGCTCATAAGAAACAGTGTCAGACAAACAGGATTTTCTGACACCTCCGGGGTGAGACACCAAAGCTTTTCCATATAAAGACTGGAGCTCTACAAATAATCCAAACTCTTGTCTGGCCTCCTGAGACAAGCAGGGAACCTACTGCTCTGCCCTGCCAACAGAAAGGAGCACAAGCCTGAGCTGTCTGGAGCTGACAGCTGTCCCCCATCCCTGTCACCTTTGCGGTGACACAGCCACTCCAAAGGGATCCCCCCCTGCTTCTGAGTAGTCAAACTCACTCTCGGGTTTGAAGTAAAAGCCAAGCTGACATGAAGCCATTTGGGACTCTCATCTGAGGCTCTCCCGAGAGGTGTCAGTCACCCTTGGATGGGGATCCCAGGGGAAGTGCCTCGGGCCACATCAACCTTGTGTGCAGATACTGACAGCTGCTGCTGTGGCTTCTGTCAGAGTGCCTCAAGGCTCCACACAGAATCAAGGCCCTGCTGTCCTGACACCACGGACATGAATGCCTGAGAGACAGACCTTTTCCAGGAGGAGTTTGCCATGCACAGACCCAAGAGCATCCTGCCCATAACTGGCACCTGGAACTTGAGAGGTTGTACACAGAGTCAGTGCCCGCGCTCTGACTTCCCCAAAGTCACTCTACTGTCACAGCTACACAGAAACTACACTTCTGTGGATCTGAGGAGTAATTCAAACTGTGCAGCACACTGGGATCCTGGAGTGCTAGGGGCAAAGAAGGAAAATGGGGGTAGGTAAAGGAGCCACCCATCCAAAGCTCAGATGAATTTACTGGGTGACTGAAGGACAAACAGATGTTGGCAAAGAGAACTGAGTAAACAACATATCCACTTTCTAATTAAAAATGGAAAATTATTAAAAGCTAGAAGTGAAGAATCTAACTCTTCTCTCCACACCAGAATAAACAGAGGGACAGAGGTTAAGAAATGTGAGAAACCCAGACATGAGAAGGGGAAGATACTGGCGAGGAATCTGACCAAGCCTTACAGCAGCACTCCTCTGCCTCCAGGGAATATTTTATTCAGGGCTGGTATGCTCACAGGAGATTTGCACCGCCGGCCATTGATCTGGGTTTATAAAAGGAAGGGGAATTTTTCTAGCACACATCAAAGAAACCTGGATTCCCTTTTTGCAAAAACACCCTAATGGTTTCAACAGAAGTTCAGACCTGTCTCCCTTTGATATATAGTTGCATTCAGAATGGAAAAAGCAGTCCCAGAGCTGAGAAACTGGACACTTCCCAAGTGGGCACAAAACCCCTTTTCTAGACCATGGAGTTTATTTAAACAGGGAGCATTGCTGATGGAAAAAAATGTCTTTTCTACAAACTCAGACTAGCACATTCTGGGATACTCAGAGTGATCAGGTGAAGTGATACTGTGTATTCTCATTCCCAATCATTTCACTCCCCAGTGGCTGTTAATTCTGCCTTTGTTGCTTATCAGAATATCTGTACCATTAAAAATTATATATAAACTGTAGGCAGTTGATGTCGTGAAGATGCTTGAAAGTGCTTCCAGGGGGTTGCAGTGTGATGGCCACAGGAGGAGGGATAATACAGCATATTCCCATGTCTTGCAAACCATCAGCACCCCAGGATGAGCTGCTCCAGCATCCAGCAAAGCCTCCGTTTCCCTTTAACAGATGCTATCATCAAATAACACAGCAGCACCGTGGCTGCTGGAACTTAAAACATAAACCCAAGCTATCGATGTCAATAAACTCAAGCTAATGATGTCAGGGGCTATCCAAATGTTGTGGAAAAAGCATAGGTCTCGCATAGTTTCATGCTGGATACTGGATCCATGCTGAACATAGAGAAGCTCTATCAATGATAAGAGATTCAGCTCCAGGAATAAAGTTATTGGTGTTGCTGTGATCTAGTTTAGGAATAAATGAGTGCTCCTGCTAGCTGATGCTGGCTGCTGAGACACGGTGTGGTGCATGAGGGAGTTTCTCTAATGACAGCATTGCACATCAGATGTATCTCTGCACAACACCAAATAAACAGTGCAAACTCAAAAACCAGAATGTAACACAAAAATTCAAACAGGAGCAATATCTGTGCATGACAGCCACACCTTACAAAAGGAATGTTTTGCCGAATCTACCACTTGTGAGAGTATTTCAGCTGCAGCTGTGGCCTTTGCCAGCAGAAAGCTGCAGGACACCAGCACCTGCTGGAAATGGCATGGGCCTGGGCTTCCCTCTCTTTGGAAGGGATCCCTCTCCACAGCCGTACTCCCACTGCCCTTTGTCTGTGCCCCTGTCCTAGACCTTGATGTGAAAAAGTTAGTAATTAGTGTCTCCACATTTTCATCTCTGCGTTTTTCCCTGTGGTACTTCCCTCACAACACCCCTAACCTAACCTGTAAGAGTCCCTATGGCTCTTCCTCTTCCCGGCACACTGGGAAGGCCATTCCCAAGCAGAGAAGCTGTGCCCATAGGGGTAAGACCCTAGCTTCTCAGCTTTTCCCAGTAATTTGTTCCACGTTTAGTATGTTGGAAGCTGAGGTTTTCAAGGTCAGACATAATAATGGCACTTTTTAGAGCATGTCTATCATGTCATCACTTCAAGCAACAGGAGCACGTGTAATTCTGCATCAGGACACAGCAGAGAGCATTCCCTGCAATGGAGACAAAGACCAGGGGCTCTGATTGGAAGCACAGAGGACAAACTTACCACAGAAATTATTGCTGATAGCACCCACCAGCTTTCGGCTTTCCTCTCTTGCAGTGTCACACCTGAGGGTGTGTCACTGCAGTGCCCAGGGACAGCACTCCCAGCTGCTGAGCAGGATCCTGTCCCTCCCCAGCTCCATGCCTCACCCTAGGGGTATTTCTGATGGACTCAGCCCTTGGATCTGGTGCTGGGTCTTAGTGGCACATCTGCCTCTGCCTTTGCAGCTCTCCCACCTGGAGCTGAGCAGGCACGTGCCTGTTTCGCCTGTCTGATCTGACAAGGTCACCCAGCTCACAGCAGCCCACACGAAGCACTTGGCTTTCTCATCTGGTTTATTAGCTGTCACTTTGGGCACTTTGTGCTGCTTTGACTGGCATCACAGCAACTGCTTCCCTTCATGTCCTGCCTTCCAAAAGAGGCTTACGCAAGGAGGAAGGGTGGGCAAGGAAGAAAGGGGGGAGAGAAAAGGGGCTTCCAAAGTGTGCAGTGCAGTGAAGAGGATGCAAACTTAAACAAATCTGGTGCCAGAAAGATTTGTTCCTCGGGACTTTTAGCAGCCTGGGAGAATTCATGTCTCCTTCCTGCTGCCCAAGATCCCAGCCGGCTCCTTCTTCAAGCGATGCTTCACGTGTGAAGTTTCCTCTCCTTAAAAATGAACAGCTGTGCCCTCCCCTCTAAGTATTCTTCCACTTCTGCCCACTACTGTGCCTCTAATTGAACCCACATGAGCTGCGCTTTCTTTTCCTGGCATGATTGATGATGCCTTTGCACAACATTAGGGAGCTGCTGGGTTTTAAATAACACCTCTTGACCAGAGCAGCAGTGGTGGTAGCTTCAAGGAGAGATGACAATAAGTAACTGAATGAGCAGGGCTTTCAGTGAAGGACAAGGGGGAGGAAAGCAGTGAAAGACAAAGAGGGGAAAGAGGGAGAGACAAGAAAGAGTGATGGAGTTGTCAGGGGGGGGTGGGAAGAAATCAGGGAGGGAGAATGAAAACATCCCTGAGATCTTCTTTGTGAGAAACATACATGAAGGATTTTGCTCCATCACTGTGCAAACCCCTGTGTTGTTGTTGCTGAAGTCCCTAAATGAGGATGAGAGAGAGCCCAAGAGTCTGTAAACAGCTCAGCTTTCTTTTTCTTTTCAAGCAGCAAACAGTTTCTGCTGCACAGAGTGCTGACGGGTTTTTGGGTTTGGTGATTTTACGGGGTTTTAACAGAATTTGGGAATGGGAGCTTCTCAGAGAGGGAATGAATGAATGTTTTGCCCCAAAACTGATTAAAATGGTGGCTTCAGAAGACACAGAGACCAGAAAGTGCAGAAACTGTTTAGAAGATTTTCAAAGACCCTTTAGATGTAAAAGATTGATTTGAAATGTGACTTGTGCCCCTACATCACCGAGGTGCTTTTGAAAATTTTGCTTTTCATTCTCTCTTTGCCCTTTTTTTCTGTCTTTCAATGAAACAGGGAAGACAAATGTGGTTCAGATGCTAAACCAAGGTGTTTCCACTGGTCTGTGGATCACCTTCAGCAGCATGGAGTGGTCATGGGCTACTGATGGTCAGTCTGCTCTTTGAGACATTGCTCCTCAGCTCAGCCTCCTTCCTATCCAAGACTGTGAGACACCAACAGCAGCAAAGCTACTTCCTTCTCCTCTTCCTCACGCAGCTCTACACACTGACAGTTAAATGAGAAAAAACGTATCTCTAGACCCTCAAATCAGTCAAACGAGGGAAATAACCAACTAAATGACAAGAGTGAAACAAGGAATAGCTTTGGGCAAGGTTCCCCAGCCATGAGAGAAAGTCCCTCTGACCATGGACAACAACCCATGTGCCCTTTCTCACCCCCAAACGCTTGCGACTGGAAGAGGAGCTGAAGCTGGGAAGCAATTACGGAAGGAGCACAATGCCTTTTGATATGAGAAATCCAGACCATGGTTCTGGACTTTCTCAGATAATTCATTTCTTGCCTACACGTTCCACAAGTTCTAGTTAGAAGCACCTGACACAAAGAAATAAAACAAGATGATAGTGAAAGAAACTGTCTGTTCCTTTCCAGCAGATCTCTGAAGCACACTGATAAAACTTTTAAAGCATGTGTTTAATGTGCTTAGCTGGTCATGGGTGTCTTTCAGATGCTCCACTCCTTCCCTGATTTGAACAGTGAATGCACAGCACCGAGCAAAACAAAGCCATTGGCCTCAGGGGGTTTTATTGGTGGAAAAAGAAAATGAAGTGCAATAGCAGAGCAGGGTGAGAGGAAGCGTGTTGTAATAGGTAGTGAATCACGTTAGCGAGGGGTGCTAAAATCCTCTGCTCCTGTCATATGAGTCTGATCAAGGCTCTGAAACCAAACTTCTCCTAGCAAAACCATGCCCAGCTGGCCAAGCCTCCCCAAAAGGTAATGCTTGCATTTAAATAACACAGGGCTGGCAAAGCATGCTCAGGCTGTTTTATTTGGTTTGTGATCCCTGCGTGCTCCATGTATCCCATGTACAGATCCCTTCCAACAATTTCCTGGTTCAGCCATTCAGGCTGGTTTTGAGAACTTGTCTTCTGTTCTGTAAAAATGCTCAGCTGGAGCTGGGGTTCTGGTGCTGATGCCAATTAGGATGGAAGAGGCCCAGCTCGTGGGGTCCTGTATTTGTTTTGTAATTGAGTTGAAAGGGCTGACTCATTCCCCTCCACTCTGTCTCCCCCCTCTGTGAGCTTATGAAGAACACAGTATTTCACAAGTACAGACAGGCTGCTGAGTGCAGCTGCCCCAGCCCCCGGCCCAGATGTGAGGGCTGCCCCAGATGTGAGGGCTGCCCTCACAGCTGGTGAGAGAAGGTGCTGATGGGGGAAACCGCCCCCACGTCGCACTCAGAGGATGTGGCAGTGTGAGAGATGAGGGCACAAAGTGGGGTGTCAGCCCTGCATCCCCCTGTCCCCAGCATCCTGCTCCCAGGGCCGTGCTGCATGTGCACCTCGTCCACCTTCCCCAGCACAAAGGACCTGCGTTTTTTCAGATGTTTTAACAAATTGATAGTTTTCCTCAATACCCCCCTCACTGCATGAAGACATGCTGCTTATGTAGGACTGGATTATTAATGAATGGGTTAGAGATGATGGGGAGCACTTCCTGCCCTGCTGGGGGAGGTTTTTGGTGATTTGTCTGGAAGCAAAAAGGTTTGGGTGCTTCTTCTGTGCCCTCCGTGCAGTACATGTCAGGGTGTGGTTGGGAACAGATGGACTGAAGCACTACAAAGGAGTTAATACATTGTTAACCTCAATCTGAGGACTAAAAATGAGGTATTTTGCCCAGAAATTGGTTGTGCAAAAACACAAGCACACTGTTTGGCTGAGTAGAGCCAGTGAGATCAAAGAAGGACTGAACACAAACTTTTTGGATTGAAAATCTCTAAATTCGGGGAACATCTGAGCTTTGCTCATTGCCAGTAACTCTTCCTACAGAGTCAAAGGGCTCCTGTTCTGATGACAAGCATTTGGATAAGACCTCGTCCCAAGGTTGAGCTGAGATTTTAGGGTCTAGCCTGAGTTACTTCTCAATTTCTCCACAGTTGTTTGCTCATTCTGGTCTTGTGCATCATGAAAACCCCCCCCAGCAGGACAAACCTGGCTCTTGACGAGATCATCATCTCTGTGGATTTGCAGGATGTAGCCGATCCTGCAGCTCACGTTGCACTGGGCGCCATTGTCCCAGCCGGTGCCGCCGGTGCAGTTCAGCACCGCATTCTCGATCTCCAGCCTCTGGCAGTCGGTGGCTTCACAGGAGTAGTGGACACAGCTGGGAGGGAGACAAGGAGTGGTGGTGTTATTTGGTTATTTCAGTCCATTCCACAAGTGCAGTGTCTGACTGACAGACTCTTTGCTCAGAGAATTCTGGACCCAGCTCAGGAAAGGGCTCCACAGCCTCTTGGGGCATGTCCTGAAGGACAGAGGCAGCGGGCACAGTAATGACAATGACAGCAAATTGCAAGTGTTGTAGCAAAAGGGAAGAGCCTGCCAATTCTGCAGAAGTACCTTCTATTCTGCAATATTCAACTGCAGTACGACCTTCCTACTCTTGTCTTAATGTCCATTTATCCATCCATCCATCCATCCATCCTGTGAAAGCACTCTCCCTCCAAGAGCAGTCCTTACGCCCCATCCAATTTTAAATCTGTTGAACTCAGAAGTGCTGATATTGGCAGTGATAAGTGTGCATACGTGAGGAGGGGTTTCTGCGATAGACACTCTTATCTTTGAGAAGCTCGACTGAAATCATCACTTTCATTTTATTCCACTTCACGAGGAACACCAAACATCAGCTGTGTAGCTGTGTTGATAAGCTCTTATCAAGCTCAGCAGCATGCTGTTGTTTCAGATCTCTCCAGTTGCTGTGCTGCCATCCATAAAATCTTTCCCCCATGCAAACTGTCTGTTCTCCCTCTGGAAAATTATTGTAACATTTAGCACAACTTGCAAAAAGAGATTTTTGTTTAATTTTTACATACATGGAGATGTCTGGTTGATACAAAATCTTTCACCATCTCTGATGACCTGACTCAAACATTACAGCACATGTTCAAATGTGAGTATGGGGCAGTGCCTCAGCAAAACGGCAGTGAAAATGCTGAGGGTCTTAAAGCATGAGGGGAGATTTAGACTAGAGGGAAGGAAGAAATATTTTTACAATGAGGCTGGTAAAACACTGGCACAGGTTGCCCAGAGAAGCTGTGGATGCTCCATCCCTGGAAAAATTCATGGCCAGGTTGGACAGGGCTCTGAGCAACCAGATCTAGCTAAAGATGTCCCTGTTGACTGCAGATGACCTTTAAAGGTCCCTTCAACCCAAACCGTTCCATGATTCTGTGTGCAAACAGTTTCTGGATTAGAGATGAAATTTCTGGGATAAGGACCCCTACAAGGTGATGTGTCTCTGCTGAAAATGAAAACTAACTTAATTTCAATGCAGTTAAACTAGTTCTGAGGAGGAAAAACATTGACTTATTTCACCATCTGCTTGGGTAGGGAAGAACCCGAAACAGAAAGTTATCGAAAGAAGGGAAATCAATGTATCAAACATATATTTTGAAATGGATTACAAGCAATCTATTCCTGTCTCCTGTCTCCAGAAAAAAGGGTTAACAGCCACCAAAGCCCTGTTCAGCTTAGTAAGCCCTGACTTAGCACGTATGTGGTGTTTTGCTGTGTTCAAAGCACCGTGCAGACATTATCTAATTAATTTTCATGACACCCCTGCGAGACACCTGGGCTGGTATTGTTATCCCCATGTTACTGATAGAGAAGCACATCTGCACATGTCTCTACTGAGCTCTAGATCAGATTAAATGACAGTATTTATGTACCTGCACAACTCATTTCTCTGTCCAAGACTAGCGCTATATGGGAAGTGCCCGTTGCTTGTAATTTAAGGTTGCTTGTTCAGTATTGGCCCTTCCCTGGAGTGTGATGAGCCATGAACAATTTCTACATTCAGAAATATCTTATTTCCTCATGGTGCACAAAGCATCGCTGCTGACAGGGCTGAGGAAGGAGAATTCCACCTCTGTGCTGGCCAACTCCATAACGTTGTATGCAACAAACCCCTGTCCATCAGCACAACTGTGATGCTCATCACTTCTGCAGAATGGATGATCCTCTGCCAGAGCTGACCTATCCAGGGTGATCCTGCTTTCAGGAGGATCCCCACCCACTAACCAAGGATTTCACGTTTTCCAGTCGCTGTAACTCACAGCCTGGCGTACAGATTTAAACTGCCATGGATTTCACTCCGTAACGATCGATAAGGCTGCGGATGGAGCAGCAGCACAACAAGTGAGCAGCACATCCTTGTGCCCAGGTGGTCATCACTGAAGAGAAATGAGGTGAGGAGAACAGCCAGGTGCTATTGCCTTGCAAATGCCCAACACGAATCACCCAGGGGTGTGAACCACAGGCTTTCCACACCAGGAGCCTCACACCCTGTGGCTCCCCGAGCAGAGCAGGGCCTTACCAACCTCTTCCTAACCCTACCAACCTCATGGCACTGCTGGTTGAGTAAGCCCTCAGCTGACATCAGCAAGAACATCTGAAGCTGGATGTTGACTGAGAGTGTAAATGATGAACGATGCTGTGTGGAACCCACCCTGTTCCATGTCCCATGAGGGCCAGCTCTAACTTTGCTCCCCTCCATTTCCCAGATGGTGAGGCTGCAGCATGAGTGTCTCCTGTGCCAGGGCTGCAGTGCTGAGGAAGTTGACTCACTGGGGAAAAAAGGGAGCACTATTGCCAAGCCACTCTCAGAAGCACATACTGCAAACCTCGACTGCCCATTGCAAAACTGCCTCAAAATCTGAAAACCTTCTTCCACTAAAGTTGGAAAAATAAAATAATAGCAGACTTGTTTAATCTAATACTTATGTGAATTAATGAAGCCTTGAATGGCTTCAGAGGGAAGGATGAGCCCAAGAAAACCCTTGCAATTTGCACAGAGGGAAATCTGAAGCTACATCACCGCAGTCAGTGGCATCGCTTTTCATTTCCATCAATGTAAAGGAGAAAAAGAATCTGGTTTCTGGAGTTCAGATCAGGACACCAGATGAGCAAGCCTGGGCTTAGAAGTCCTACAGAACTGAAACGCCACAGACAAAGGCATTAAGAAACACTTATTGTGATGTTCTTCTTTCTGTTTACAAGTCCCCTTGTGGTCTTCTGAAATGGCCAGGGAACATTTTTAGCCACCCCCTCCAGGCTCCAGATTATGCCTTGGTTAGCAGATCATCTGGGCAGCTCTCTCTGTCTGTAACTCTATATGAATGACTTCAGTGACAAACAATACAACCATTCACTTTTTGTAAAAAAACAACCACTGCCACCAAATGTTTCTAATTTAAATATTTCTGGTTCTCTAGCTACTGGTTCCAATTTGGTATCAGCTACTGTCAGCCATAAATCCCAATGAATTTTGAAGTCACGATCCTGAATTGAGCTCTGCAAATGCAGAATTAAGAAGAAATTAATATCTCCAAGTAGGAAGTTTAGACAAAGAACCCATCACATCCATTTGCGGATTACAGAAGCTCTTGCATGGGTACTGCCATGTAGCAGTGGTCAATCATCACATGTTTCAGAAAATGTGCATTCCTCAGAAAAGAAACAATATAACAGCATCTGAGAATGAAATCACTTCGGCTTTAACTCATGTTGATTCCTGGCACAGGACAGCTTATCCCGTTTTCTTGCAGTCAAAATCGCGTGACTTCATCAAAACTGCCTATTTCAAATCATCCCTGGTCTATCCTAACTCCCAAAAATCCTTACCAAAGTATGAAGTAGTCTGGAGCAAAGCTACACAAGGGACCCAAGGACCACTCTCATGATTTACTTGAACAAGTGTCGGTGCCTGGGACATTCCCTGACAAGTGTTTATTTTACCAGGTCCCCATCAGGATTCAGTTGTTCCTTTTCTTGCCCTGGCAGTGTACAATTTCCTAAAACAACATCTTCACGCCAAGGTGAGTGCAAGGAGCAGTGGATTTCTTGCACACATTCCATTGCATGTTCAAAACAGATCAAGGCAGACTGTTTCAATGATGTAAAAAGCCCTGGACTGAGTTAGCTTCACATGTAGGCTGAAGTTCTGAGCCAGTTCTTACTTTATTCAAATCCATTCTGCCCATCCCTAATCTAAATGAGCTCAGTCATTAGGCTCTAAATCTGTATTTCTCTGTGCCAATATTGGCCCCAATTCAGCAAGGCACTTAAATATGTGCTTAACTTCAAAAGCACAGTTAAGTCCCACTGATAGATTTGACTACAGGGGGATGTAAGCAAATAGCTCAGGGCTTTGCTAAATTGGGGCCTTAGTGACACAATCCTAGAAACATTTGTATTTTAACATGTTTATAGAAAATTATAACAATTAAGTGGAGCTCTTCCTTCCTCACATAAAAACAATCCAGGACTTCCTCTTTCGAAAAGCTTACAGCAGCCAAACTTTCTTTTCCTAACCCCAAGGTCAAGCACTTTTCCAAGAACTCATCTTAACATGGTGCCTTAATTATTTGTTTCCTTTGTGATGGCTCTGACACGTATCGAAGCTCAGGTGAGCCTAAAAGCTCATAGTGGGCACTTTTTAGGAGAAGAGCCACAACATTACCTCTTGGACACAGGAAGAACTCCCTTTTCCACAGTCTGGGCCAGCCTGGGCTGCAGATCTGAAGGGCAATTTGGTTTTGTCCTATGCCACCACACACACAACTCACACACGTGTAACCTTCTGAGGGTCTTTCCAACATTTTTATCCTTACAATGGGTTTGCGTTCTTCTCTCTAGAGGTTATTCTAAAGGCAAGAGCAGGTTTTCTCTCTCTAATCCAAACATATATGTAGAGGCTGCTCGCCATATTCCTTGCTGTAGAAATTTAAAAAAAAAATTCTGAAAAAGTGACAATGAATTTGTCTCCTTCAGTCTTCAGCTAAAGCACATTGCCTCCTTGTATTAACACAAAATCTTGAATATCTACCCAAATCCATGGGGCTGGATGGGGACTGGTGAACCTGTGCTGACTGGAAGAAGGATCAAGCCCTTTCTTAAAAAGGTGTTTGCCTTCAAATCTGGTCCATGAGAGCGACCACACGGGTAGTGTCACCCATGGTCCCTTCAGCGATGTCACCTCAGCACTGCTGGGTTTGACTCTGACAGCGATCACAGCAAGCCCCTTCTTCAAACTGAAAGGGTCAAAATGAAGCTAAACCCAGAGACTTACGGAAAACCCTTGCTCCAACCCAAGGTAAGCCCCAGGGAAAGGAGAGGCACGAGCCAGCGCGTCCCCCTCACTGTCCCCACCACTGGCAGGGCAAATTCTCCTTGGGGATGGGCTCTGCCTCCAGCCTGCCTGCACCCCGTGGTGTGAGCTGTTCCTGCCAGGGGGGTCCATATTGAACTGATAAAGCTCTCAAAGCCCCGTCACCCTGCCAGCTTGGAAGTGGGACCGTGTCCTTGGGCGTCAGCAGCCCCACAGGTCTCCCTGCCAGAGTCTGTCCAGGCAAACAAAGAAAATGCATCGCCTTCCACTTTAATAAAAGCCAAATGATGCCGTTTGCCAATTACCAAAACAGGGCGAAGGTTAAAAACCCATTGAATTATAACACATGTCACGGACCAAAGCTTCTATGATTAACAGTTCTGTGAGAAATTCATTAATTTCACCCGAAGCAAGCTGACAGAGATTGTGCTTAATGACAGAATGCAGGGCAGGGGAAAGGCAGCCGAACCGGGAAAGAGAAAGCTGCATTAATTCACAACAAAAAGAGACGAGGAAACCCTTTTTTCCCTCTTATAAAAAGGAAAAAAAATAACCAGAGTTGTAAAGAGCAGTTGCATTTGTTCTGCTGCTGAAGATTTATCTTCATCATTTCTTATTGGGGAAGCTGACAGCAGGAGAGAACAAGACAAAGAGAAGAGCTGGAGTGGGCTATGAATCCCTGGGGCTTGTTTGGGGCAGCAAAGAGTGCAGCTCAAAGGGAACCTCTCCATAGAAGCCAGAGCAGGTGATGGTGTGGTGGCCAGGGCTGGGTCTTGGTCTGCAGTGTTGAACACCCAGATACGCACACTTATGGAGGGAGGAAACCCCAAAATCTCCCCTGCAGAAGCAATTTTGAAGCCGTAGCAGTGAGGCTGTGCCAAGGTCTCACCAAAGAAAGCAAAGGAAAATCTTTTTGCTACACTCATTGGAAAGCATGAGGTGGTGACAAATGTGAGGCAAGGAGACTGGAGAGCTGTGGGCAGCCAGGGGAGACTTGTCTTCACCATGAACACAGAGTTAATAGTGAGTTAGAAAGAGGGAAACTCCTGAAATGCACAGTTCTGACCTCTGAACTGGGTGAATTGGGCTTTCCTGCCCGCAGTTTCCAGAGAGGAACAGTGGCATCAGGAGGGGTGGTGGAGGGGACAGGTCTGGTGACCATGGCAGGGAAATGCCACTGAGGAAAAGCAGCGCTTCCCATGCACTGCCTTGCCAGGGATGGGAGACCCCCAGCTGGTGTTTCCTAGCCAGTGAAAAAGACTAAAACCTGATTTTTGAGGAGCCACTATCAAAGGCAGCCCCAGAACACCAGGCCTTCTTGCTGCTCAAGTGACTGCAGGGTGGGAAATTATACCTCTGCTTCTGCACACTCAATTTCACTGTCCACTGCATGAGGCTACACAGGAAATCGCAAAAGTATAATAATTTGAGCTATAAAGCACAAGAGAAGAACTAACCAGACCATTATATCTGGCCTAAGGATGCAATGTGAAAATAAAGAGTGTCATTTTTGCAGCACATCTCCAGCAGTGAGGTAAACTTCTGCTGAAAACAAAAAAAGAGAGCCTGTAGTCACTGGCAGTAGAAAAAACAACAACTGGAAGAATAAAACTGGAAAGGACAGAGTAGGAATTTTCAAACTCTATAAATGTCTTCAGGAGGATGGAATGGATTTTCAAAACAACTCATGATGACTGAGGACAGCTACCTATAAAGTTCAATTGGACTTTTAGATTTAAGCCCATTTTTCTCTAAAATATTAACTATAATACATATTTTAAGAGAGAAGAGTGAGTGCGTGTTTTATTTTCAGTTATTAAGTTGTCACTAACCCACAGGAGGGATCCATTCACCCTCAAAATAAAAACTGTGTTAACTTTTAAGGGACAATATATTTATTTTCCCTCACAATTTTAAAATCTGCACCCTTGCCTAGAAATATCTGTATCTGGCTATAAATCCTCTCCAAGCAAAATAATTCTCCTTGAAAGAGAGAAATAATACCTCTTGTAGAGAGAAGCCAAAAAGCAGGCAAAAATATCCACATTGACCTAAGGAAAGTGAAAGCGGTAAAAGTGATGCTTACACATAGGAAAGCAAGTTCCTTTAGAAATAAAATAAATACTTTAAAAATCATATTAGGCAAATGCAACCAGTGGGGAAAGGGGAGAAGGGAAAGATGGGCAGTGTGGAACTGGCACTCCAAGAGAATCTGACAGGCAGACTGTGAGCAGGGGAGGCAGAAAACTAACGTCCAGCCTCTGAGCTGGTTAAGAAGTAATTAAAAAAATCTATCTTTCTATGATCTTCCTGGATTGGGTAAAATAACCAAGGAAAAAGACAGCAGGTGACAGCAAAGGTGTCATCTATTTCCTGGCTGCACAACTTAATGCACAACTTTCTCCTCGTCTTGGGTACTTGAACTGCTTAGAGTTTTTGTACAGAAGGAAACAGACCTGGTCACCCCAAATGATCCCATCGCAAGGCAAATGGGACTGACTCCACTGTAGCACTGTCACTGGTGGAAATAAATTCCACTGATTTCAACTGCCTTTGGATCAGGGCTTTACTTCTGAGAGTTTCTAGTTCCCTGACAGACATGGGAAACTTTATGGTCAATCCAGTGTTCGAACCTGCAAGACCTAAAACATTTACTTTGAATGAGTGAGGCTCGGATGGGAGTTTGTGAGAGCAGGGGAATGAGAGGGCTCAATGCATCCCAAAACCAAAATGATGCCAAAAAACCAAGAAGAAAAATAAGAGGCAAAAGGTGGGTGATTCTTCCTCAAGGGATTTCTAAAGGTTGGGTTGCTGGGCTGCAGAGGCTCACTGAAGCTTTGCCTAAGGGGAATGCATTTTTTATTAAGGAAATAACTTTCTAAACACAGAGGACTTCTAATTCCGTAAGTGAACAAACGGTTCAATTCCTACTGAAAACTTGAGAGGGCAGTGGAATGTGGCCCTGTGTCTCAGTCCTTCTGAGCTCCCTGTTGCTTCTCACCATCTCCTTCCAGTGGGGCTTTTCTCGCTCTTTTTCTGTCCTGCTCCTGCGCTGGGATTTGGCCACACTTCCACCACCAGACTTCTCATCTGGAACTTGATCCTGCTGTCTTTGGGCCTCTGAATTTATACAACCTATTGCACAGAATGATCAGACGCCTTGAATCTAGGTCAGAACACACTGACTGGATTGATTTAGCTATAGATATACTCCTTTTTTTTATTTTATTTTCCCTTCCTTCTCCCCCTTCTCACCCTCCCGCCTTTCCTGGAATAAAAGCGGGTCCTAAAAACAAGCCAGAACATTATCAAAAAACCTGACAGCTTGCTTAGGAGGCTGAGCAGAGGTTTGCTGGGATATGCAACTTGTTTTACTATTGCTGCTGCTATGGTATGACAACTGCTCACAACTTTGAATTCACAAAGGAAGAAAAAAATATTATTCTTTCAGGGCTTTTGCTAAATTCTCTCCTCTTCTTTTCACTGCCTCGCTGAAAGGATCCATGAAGCTGCCGCACCAGAGGCCATGAAAGGTCACAATCTCTGTGGGATGCTGTAAAGCAGAGACTGAGAGGGGTTGGTGGTGATCTATTGATGTGTCTGTAATAACAACAAGAATAAAATGGTAGCCATAAACCTTTCATCCTGGGGGGTCCCACAGAGCTTTTCAGAATGGGGGCCAGATCCAGAGAGGTGCTGAGGGCCTCATCCAGCCATAAAAGCACGGCAGAGGCTGATGGCCATGGCCCTGCAGCCCAGGGCTGAGCACCTGGCAGGATCCAGCCTCTCCAGGGCACAGGCATCACTCTGTGTCCCCACAGTCCCTTCCGTGGGAGGTCCCCGTGGCACTGTGGCGGCACAAAGCAGTTCAGATTGAACCAGCGTGAGAGTGGTGAACACGGTGCCAGGCTGGGGAATGTGTGCGGAGTGAACTGGCCTCAATTCCAGGCTTGGCATAAAGGAGGGAGGAGAAGGGAAGAGGAAATAATTCACTAACAGCATCCCATGCGGGTTAAATGTCTTATCCATCCTGATCAATGAGAACACTGCCGGTTTTTTACCCGTGACACAAAGGGGTCAGCAGGGTTCAGCTGCTGTGCCCCTCCTGCCTCGGCCGGCGCTGGGGGTGGTGGGTGTGAGGCACAGGGAAGCAGGGCTGACACGCTCACCTCTGCTCCGCAGGGCTGTAGGTCTGTCCTCGCTGGCAGCTGCTGATGGTGATGGGGTCGAAGTTGTGGAAGGAACGCAGGGCCACCCCGGAGATGGCCACAAACTGGGAGCTGAAGCTAATGAGGACAGCCTGGGTGTGATAAAAAGGGTGACTGAGGTCATGGATGACGGGGATAATCAGGGGATTGTTCCTGCAGCTCAGGACGTGGACACCTGCCAGAGGAGAGACAAGATCAGAGGAAGGGTCAGGCTTAACACAATTGCTTCCCGAAGCCGTGGGCACTTCAGAGGCATTTCACCCAGAGAAATGGCCCTATAGAGCTGAAAAGTTATGGTAAGCTGCCTGGAGGGGCTTCCCAAATCGCTCCAGAGAGCTTAGCAGAGAAGCAGATCCCTCCAGACAGCTGAAGAAAGGCTGCCATTCTCTCTGCGAGCGCGGCAGGCCCTCGGAGCCGCTTCTTTAGACCACAGCCACGTTTCTATTGTGCTCTGGTAAATCAGGAGCAACCAGCACGGGGAAAGTGCAGTCACATTATTGTAAAACAAGTCCTGGAGGACAGTTGGAGCCTTTATAGGCAGCATCAAACGGGGCCGGCAGGCTGGGGGGCTTTGTGCACCAGGGCTGGTGCACCACTGGCTCATTTGGAGCTGTGCATGTCATTAGTACTCAGTTTAAAACTTTTTTGTGTGAGTTTTCCACTAAATGTGCCCAGATTTGATATTTTCTTCAATAATTTTGAGCATTAGGGTATCTTGATCTTTGCAAGAAAAGGCAGATTTGGTCCTGGAGATAGAAATGGGGGTGATGTTGCCACTGAGGATTTTACAGGTACTCTCACTTGAGAAGAAAAGAATTGTGTCTTGGGGAAATAAAGGCATCTCAAGGTTGAAGTGCACAGAAACACCAGAGAGGTGGCAAGGAGACTTCTTAATCCCTTTTGCCCAGCGGAGAAGGCACTCAGTGACAGCTGGGAAGAAATTCCCACCTTCAGGTAGAAGCAACCTGAATTCAAACGGGCCAAACCCATCTCAGGGGGAAGGCAGAGGACAGACAGCTGAGGGCTGCCCTCAAAATTCATTAATTGAGATTCATGGCCTGCCGGCTGCCTGCGAGGCTCTGCCTCCACAGCTCCATGGCATCACTCCGAGGATCAGCTTGGCTCCAGATCCATTTGCTTCACTGGAGCTCCCCCAGCAATGGCTTTGGCCCAGGCCCCTTGGCTACCCTGACACACTTACAAATTTGAAAATAAAATAAATTCTATTTGCATGTTTAACTGGCTCAGGGATTTCTGTTATTATTTTTTTTCCCCAGTTCAGATTTCTTGACTCAAAAGGGAAGGAATAAAAAGGCTTTCATTTTTCTCCTTAGAAAGTATTTCCTGTGAATTAAGACACGCTCTTTAAACATCTATCTCCCACCCTCTACTTAAAAAAATCTTCCTGTAATAAAAAAATAAAAAAATAAAAAAGCAAACCTCTTTTTGTTTTGGTCTTCACCTGACCCTGAAATAACCTCCCTGTCTACTTGCCTCCCACAGGTCTTTTGATATCAGCTCCTTGTGGAACGGTGCACGTTTCTCACTTACAAACAGGTGCAGTTAATACTCAAAATCCCGGGTTCCCAAATTCCTTGGAAGTTTCTGCCTTCTCTGATGGAAAGCCAAGAAAGACCTTATGGTATGAGGCTGTTTATTCACTTCTATTTCATTCCTTGCACTCAGGTGGTGCCCACAACAGAACAGACCCTCGGATCTGTGCTGCACTGCTGGTTATTTCTGATCCTGACCAGGAAAACAGGGGCTGGACAGGTCAGGGTTATTTAACTCCCCTGCCTTAACCCATGAAGAAGGTACAGGTGCCCATGGGGGCAGTCAGAGCTGGCTCAGGATCACCCCTGCTTCTGTAGCTCTGCACCCATCTATTCAGCTCAGCACTGAACCGTGGCGTCTACAACGGCTCTGAACCAACACCACTGAGGTGTTCGGCACCCCAACCTCTCCATCTCCTACCAGGACTTAGAAGAAGTTTCACATTATTTTCTGGGAGTCCACTGGCTCTGATCAAGGTGGGAAACTGCATGTCTGGATAGGCTGTGCTTTGCTCATGGCAGTGTCTTTAGCACACTGAGGACAGATCGAGATTTAAATTATTGCTACTTCCTTTTGGATGTACTTTTAGTTTGCCACAAACTCCTGCTTAAGGCTCATTGAGTGTCTCAGTCAATCCTGCACCCAGTGCATGCCAACATTTGCATCTCAGCTGCAGTTCCCAGCTTGCCACGGTGATAATTCAAACACATGAAACACAATATCCAGGAAAAGGACTTCATGTCACTGTCAGAACAGACAGAACAGCAATGGGGAGCCCTGCCTGAGTGAGAACTGCTGGGTAGCCCACCTACACCTCTCCTCTGCTCCAGGCAGCCTCTTCTGAAAGGTCAAAGGGGCTTTTCCATGATGAAAGCAGCATTTCAGCTGGGAGGACGTCCAGACATCAGGCTGAGCCATGCCAAACTGGTGTTGCAACTTCACTGAAGATTTCAAAACCTAACCCTCAGTTTCCTCTTTGCTCCTTTTTCTTGTTCTCTTTCTCTCCCAGTCTGTCTGCCTGTCCCTACAAAATATCACATCAAGTATTGCTGGCATGCTCGTGTCTCCATCATTTATTTCTCAGAGGGATAGAGCTATGTGCCACTGTTTTGCAAAAGGAGGGTAAGATTAATCCAAGGGCTCTGGCAAACTGGGAGCCATCCTGACTCAACCTGCACAACTCGCTACAAATTTCAGTTTGTTCTTGGACAACAGACACCACACGTATTTCCTTTGTTTTCTTCCATGCTCCACCAAATTCTAAACCCTAATTCCAAATTCTGTATCTTGGATGCTCATCTAACACCTGCCACTGTGTGTGTCCCTTCTCCTTCTTGTCACTAGTGGGAAGCTCATTTGAGTTTCAGCTCGTTAAAACTGAAATGTTCTGGTAAAACAGAAATCTGGGGGATGGGAGTTATGTCTCCTTAAAAACTGCTCTCGAGGTACCTGGCCAGCTTTCTCTTCAGTGAAAAAAAAAAGGCAGAGAACATCTGGGAAGGGATTATGCAAGTCCTACCCTGACACAGAGTTAGGACCTAAGGAGAGCTCCTTGGTCCTGAAGCTTAAATGCAGCCTGGATCAATTCACCAGACACAACTTCCCCAGCCTAGGGCCCTGAGCCAAGGGTAGAGACAAAAATGGTCAGTCCTGACACTTCAGCACAAGGGCAGGTGCTGCCTCTGTCAGGCACATCTGCTTGAGGCCATGCCAGGAGCCTGGCAGGGCCCTGGGGTTGGACCTTCACCACCTGAAATACTTCACCTGGGGAGTGCTGGCCACTAAAGGGCTCTGGAGACCTCTCTGCAAGCAGGGCTAGAGATCACCCAGCACTCCCTGTGAAGCAGAAGCCTTTGCTGCAGCAGCTGGTGCAGTCCCTCACTCCCTGCTCCCGGGGGTTCATCTGCAGCACCATCAGTGTCTCTCCAGGGCAGTGCTGGGTGTGAAGCACTGAGATAGTGCTGATTTTAGTGGCTGAAGAGGACCTAATCAGACAGTGAACAGCTATGGAGAAATGTCTGTAGAAAATAACGCATCGTTTTCAACACAACGCATCATTTTCTAGTGAGACTCAGGGCTTGGAGCATTGAGCAAGCACCTTTTTTTGTCTAATTCTGAAAAAAAACTGAGCAGGAGTACTGGTGAACAGGGGCACCACCAGATTAAACAAGCAGTAAAGAGGGAGTTTAACACCACACAGTCTTACCAAGATCATGGCTTTGCTCTTTGGTGTCAAACAGCTGCACACCGATGGTCTCCTGCTTCTGGTCCAGGTAATAGGTCCCATCAGTGACCAAGTGAACAAGGACTGCTGCAGCCACCATAGGCTGGGAAAAATAAGCCTGGGAAAACACAAACCCCACAAAGCCTGAGGTGGAACACTGTGGTGGGCTTTAAAAAATCCCCAGGAGTCAGTCCAGGACTTTTAAAAGAAGAATTCCCATCCCAGGCCACACAGAAATCTTCTCTTCCAGTCTCTCCTACACAAACTAGATAAACTCAAGTCAAACAGCCCTGAAGCTGAACCCTCTCAGAAATTCAATAGCCTTGTCACACATGAGGGGACTTCACTACTGCCTCTTCAGACAGTGCTCAAAGACATTGTTTTGCTCTTTTGCTCTAAACATACTTCAGAAAGGAGCAGCTTGGCCCTGGGAAGGCTGGCCCATTATATTTTGCCTGCTGGAGAAACTTCGTAGAGGCAGGCAAAGAGGAGACATCTGAATGATGTGTGCACTTCCTACCTTCAGCCAGAAAATGGTCTGTGTCATGTGGGAGTACTGGAAGTTGGCCGTGCAGGGATACCAGGCATACTGGGAGACACCATCATTCAAGTCAATCACCTTGGTTCGACACACCTGCAGCAGGAGAAAAAGAAACACCAAAATTGATGTAGAGAACAGCAAGGAAGGATTCTGACTGCTTAAAGTGAGGAAATAAATTCCAGGTGCACTGCTAGGATAAGGTAATGCACAATAATGGCACTTCTAAATACCATGAGATTGTTCTAAAGTTAAGTTTCCAGGTCTTCCATCCCAGTAAGAAAAACTGAAACATGAAGAGGAGCTAAAGACTCACAGCACTGGATGGCAGCCAGCAACCTCCTCTGGATTTGGTACCAGGTCTTTGACAGCATTTAGAACAACTCGGGTCCCACCCAAATGGACCAGGACTCTTCCCACTGGAGTCCAAGTGAGGATCACTTCTGAACACCCCAGCTCCCAGCACAGACAGTGTGGAGATGCCTCCACAGTGATCCAGCACGGCTCTATTTAAAACTGATGTTCCTGTAACCCCAGGGGAGCCACAGCTGGCCCTGTAAATTTGGAACCAGGTGTAGCCAGGAAAATCCTGCCTCTACAACCCAATTGAAGCAAACGGATTTCCCATTTTGCAAACCAGTTCTGCAAGTGGAATCACCTTCTTCCTACACCTGCAGCCTTTCCATAGCAGGCAGCAGAGAGATTGGAGGTAAACCACTCTTTACTGAAAAGTAGACGAATCCCAAGTCTTGTCATGGATGAAAAGCTAAAACAAATGCCAGAATCTAAGTACCAGAGAGCCTTGCAGTGCCTTCAGTATGTCAGATGTGAAAATGAAGCTGCAAGAAATGGTAGGATTTACCCTGAAAACACACTGCTCAGTGAAGCTGCTTCAAAAAAGAAGCATGCACGACCACAGCCTTCACACCCCCCAGCAAACAGAAAAAAGGAAATGTCCACCATGGAAAAAGTTACTACTGCATTAGGATACTTATAGCTGAGGCTCCTGAAGCACCTGACAGGTACACAACCCTTGATGTGCTGGATTCACAACCTTTTGGTGAACTCACTGACTATCATTACCATAGGAAAAGAGAGAATTCCTTGTGCTGATGTGCTGTCAGTAAAGCTGTTCCCATCAGCAATCTGATTATTAAACCAAAAAGAAAACCCTGATGTGAAACAAGAGAATGAACAGAGATGCTTTTGGCCATTCAAAATCCTATGCCCACTCTATAATTCTGCGTGGAAATGCCCTCTTGGTCTCGGCACGCAAAGTCTGGGCACTGCAAAGAGAGCCTGGGATGCTTGGGAATGAGAAACCAGATTGGCTAAAAGTGAGGTAATCCCCTTTAAAATCTGCATCCCTCAAGATCCAGCACAGAGGAATCTTACGGGCAAAACATAAATCAGCTTTAATGGGCTGGAAGACGATTTTTAGTTTATTTATTTTTTGAAACAACTGGGACCAAGCTTCATTGAGGCTAGCCAGTGGATAGTGTTACATTTTACAGCAGAGCAAGGCTTTACATAAACTATCTTTGGCATTTGAAATCCAGGCCAGCAATTCAACATGGACCGTTTCGCAACTCTCCCTTCTTGCGTTTTCAGCAGCCTGTCTCTTGTTGGGAGCATGGTTTTTATTTTAATACCTCTCCAGCTAGGGAATTTATCTTACCCACATCTGCAATTTATATGGTCAGAGAGCTCTTTGACATGAACAAAGGTCTCATTACTTTTATATGATTTTGTTCCTATTCTTACTTCTTCTCCTCCTCTCTGTTGGTCCAAAAAGGTGGCAGAAAGAAACACAAGTACTGACTTTCGGTGCTTTTTAAGTCCCACTTAATGGATGAGTGAAAACCTGTATTAAGAAATCACCCAGACCTTCACCAAAAGTTTGAATCTAACCCAAAATAAACCCCTGCTGAGGTGGGCTGGAAATCTCTGATAACTTTTAAATGCCTTGTTTGATTTGTGTGCGTGTGTGAACTCCAGCACTTTCTGCTTCTGACTGAGAATATTAGTAAAAATCTGAGCATTGCATAAAGAGCCTGTGTTCAGGCCATGTGGGCTGTCAGACTGGCCTGGTTTGAGCAGGTTAGATAAGCTTCCCCCTGCTGAGGCTGATCCATCGCTACCCAGACAAGTGTTCAAGGTAAAAGGTTCTTTTAGAATAATCTAATTGAGAAGTGTGGGAAAAGTCTAACAGAGATGAATGGCTACAAGAGCCTCTTCTCCACTAGCTGCTGGCCAGTAAACTTAGCTAATGGCAAAAAAAGTTCTTTAAGTTTCTCTGAAAACAGCTGGATTGGACAAACAGCTCCTGTCACCTACAGACTCCACCACCCCATCAGGCTCCAACACACGTGGTAAATCCATCCCCGTTTCAGTTCTGCCCAGGCACTGAGTGTCACATCACACCTGCCAAGTCTGAGAATCATCTGCTGGGAGAGTCTTTCACACCTCTGCTTTTAAGGCATCCCTAGAACATGGCAGCAGTCCGAAGGCCCCTATTATTTAGGTTATATATGGTTGGACTCGATCTTTTCTAACCTAAATGATTCTGTGATCACTGCAGCACAAACACTTTTAAGCTACAAGTTCCACTGGCCTGGAAAACAGAATATCACCTGTCCTCATGGCTATTCACAGGAATTCACACTTAGGAGAAACAGCTCATATCCTAACATCCTCCAGTTTGCTACATGATGCAAACCAGCAGCTAAAGCACCTGACAGCTGTGGAGGGAAGAACGCATAGATAGACTTCTCATTTCAGGGTGTTACCAAACACTGAAGTATTTGCTTTGAAGAATGACAGCATCACACAGAGCTCCAAACTTCACTCACTGGGGCTTATCCAGATTCTCAGACCCACATAACAACTGGGATATCCACAGGAGCTTAGTATGAGCTCCAAAGTATGCGGCGACTATTTGTGTCTAGTTACTGGAAGCCCATGTCATCCCCCTCCCGAGGAAGCTGCTTTCAATTAAAAGAGCTGATGTCTGTTCCTCTCGGAGGTTCAAATCCAGCTCGTCTCCCACCCACACATTTTGTACACAAACATCGACAGACGGAATGATCAAGGCCAGAGAGCACTGTGGGATCTTCCCACAAGAGGGAATGCCTGGAGGATTCCCTTTGACTGATTTATACAACCTCTTGTCAATCAAAGGCACAACATGTTCTTCAAACCGCCTCTCCTGTTTTCCTTCTCTTACTCAGGGGGACCGAGGAATGTGTCAGCAGAAAGGGAAAAGTGATATATTGGGAGCACTTAGCTTTTTGCCACATCAAAAACACATTTACCATTGCAATCAACTCCGTTTCCTTCAAAGTAATATGGGAAAATTTGCTGAAGAGCAAATTTTGGAAGGCGCCCTTGTGAATGATTCCCAGCCATCCCGTGACTGCAGGCAATGTGAATTTGCATTGATGGGTTTCTGTTGCAGCTGAACTACAGGTTAAGGATCACAAATCCTCTGGACTGGGCACTGGACTAGATCCCAGCCCAGCCATGCCCAGTGCACAGCCCCAGCACAACCTTCTGGGCAGCACTTGGCTTCTCCAGGCCGGAACTCCCCATCTGGAAGATGAGGATGATGTTCCCCTACACCACACAGGTGGCTGAGCCACAGAAAGGTGCTCAGATGTTGCCGAGAGCACACACAGATGTGAGGATCCAGTTCCCCACAGGAGTGGGCTAAACACAGATCCCATCCCACTCTGACCTTCCCACCGCACAAGCACAGTCAGACACCAGAGGCTTTGCCCACACTGCTGGTTCTCAGCATTGTAACACCAAAATAATTCTAAATGCAGACAGAAAAGCTGCTATTTAAGCTCGGATGCTGCCCTACTCAGCTCTGGCACCGTGGTTGGAGAGGACGTGCCTGTCTGCATGCCCAGGGGCGGATGGAAACAGAGCAAACCCCCAGTGCACAGATCTGTCTGCTCCCAAAATCCCATCTGGTGAACCATGGAGGGGCTCCCTCCAGACTGTGTCCTTGAGCTCCGTCTGGCTGTGAGGGGCCATTGTGGGCGCTTGGTCAGGCAGTGGGGAGCATCCTCCTTCTGCAGAGGACGGTGGAAGTGGAGATTGAGGTCCAAAAGCTGCCTCTCCCCACTCCTTTCTACAGGGGACTGTGCTGCTGATGCTTCTGCACCCAGACAGACAACACAGAGTGTTTCTGGGATGAAATGGGCTATACCTGTTGGCAAAACAGCCACCGTGGAGCAGGCAGGAACAGGATCTCGTGGTAAAACCCACAGTACCAGCTATTTGTGGAGCACAAAATATCCTCAGTGAGGCTGCACAAGTGTGCAGAAAAACCCATGGACTGATACAAACCCCATGGAAGCACAAACAGAACATCTTCTGTTGTTTGAAGATCCAGCTAAAGAACAGATTTCAGCCGTAATACTGAAACCTAATTAATCTACAATATTTAGCTGACTGCTCTGCAGAATGTTATTTGTATTTAACTCAACACATGCCAGAGGATCCCAGCCATGACATAAGCAGCATTTTAAAATATCCCTTACAGATGAAAACTTTCTCCCTGCCTTGGCAGGCCAGGGGGCTAGCACTCACCCAGCCCTTTTATTCTTAAATATGTTATTGTTCTTGCCAACCTAAGGTTAATCTTACCTGAGGATGAGAAACTATGGTGCAGTTGCTAAATATCAGAAAGGTTCCTGCTTGTTTATTGCCCAGTATTGTAAGGCAGCTTGACTGCCACATGGACACCACCCAGTTTGCCGACTGCAGCACAGACCTCCAATCTGTTCTGAAAGCTGTTGCACTGCTCTTCTCATTTCGGCTGGGAATTGGGTTGGAGTTAGGAAAAAATCAAGTTGCCCACATCAGTGACCATTAAAAAGGCCACCATTTGGGCTCCAACAAACACCTCAAACCCCAGCCAATTTCTCTGACCGTTTCAAACTTCAGGAGCCCACAGAGTTCAAATGGAAATTGTATACACAGCAGCACAAGGAATTTTGCTCTGGGTTTCCTTCTAGATTCTAGTCAGAAATGCTTTAGGACAAGTGTCTTTATCAGATGTCTTAATCAGTGGATTTATCCCATCAGAAATCTGAGTCCAGAGTTGTCTGCTCAACTATGAATGTCAGTCTTGGGTCATTCCAGGTTGGCCTCTAAAACTTAAGTAAAACATTCAAAGCTACTTTTCCCAAACTGGTACACATATTTATCTTTATATGCACTAACAATGGACTTCTGCTGCAAACATAAAATAAAAAACTAAAACCGAACCTGAGATTCAGCAGCAGAAATTCTAAGCATAAAATGAGGGAAGAAAGCTGTGTCCCTCTGTCTCTTTCAAGAGACACCTCACCTTACAGTCTATTGCTACTTCCACAGTAGCAACTTCCCCTCATCTCTGATGCTCATCAACTGCAGCTTCTCCCCCAAAACCCTCCTTGTCCTCTGTGTCCGATAACGCAGTTTCACTGTTTCATGCTCTTTGTCTGCTTTTGCCTGTTTTCATTGGGGTGCCTAAAGGCCTGATGGCAAAAGATGAAAAACTGCAGCATGTCCTGCTCCAGGACAAAGGCATGTGGGCAGGTGATCCACAGAAAAGCTTTATCAACTGGAAGCTGATGAAACTCCTGGGATAACACTCTGATGCTATATTACTCCCAGATTCAGCTGGCTCAGAAGTCAGAGGAAATCTCGTCTGTCAATTTTCCCCGTGTAATGAAGAACAGGATTTGGCTGTGGGATTGGGAAGCAGCTTACATCCCCTGCAGGATGAAATAAAGCCCCGCTGCCACTCCCTGTGTCCAGTCTCAGCACAGCCACATCCACTTTGAACCTGGAGCACCTGATGTCTCTGGACCTTGCAGACTCAGTACTCAATTAGCATGATATTACAGCTTCCTTAGCACAGAGCCACAGTTTTCAGCTGAAGATTTGGCTAGATTTTTTAGTAATTGGAAAGTGACCTTTCTGTGTAGGAAAACACCACGGACAGGGCACCAACAGTTCGCCTGCAATGTGGCATGATGATAAATTCCTCTACTTCACAATGATAGTGTTCATCTCCAAAGGGAAATTTCCTCAGAGTTTTGGAGGTAACACAGGGCTGTGATTCAGAAATGAGTGGGAGATGCAAGGGCTATTTCATTTTGTCATGGAAGTTGGTTTAGTTCGAGGCAAGCGAAAAGGAGCTACAGGGATTTCCATTAGATGATGGCCCAGATTGCATGTGTATTCAAGGTGTGTTATTAACTTCAGCTTTCTCAAAAATGCAGTTATTTCACTTCCAAAGAGCTGGTATGAACAATATATTTCCATTTTTAAATCATGCAGACCTGCATTCTTTGAGCTTCCCTTTGAATTTCTGTTATCTCCAGATTCAAAGCAAACTTCATTTAAAACCAGTGAGTTCAAATCAAAATCACATCAAACCATAAACTTCACATGGCATACCTGAAAAAACTGTAAATCGGTTCTGACTGGCCCTATCCCAAACTCACATGGGCTTTGACAGCCAGCCAGGTGTAATCAAATATCTAGGATGCTTGCTGGACTCGCGGAAAAAAACAATATGGAGTTTTGATTTTCCAACAAAACCCTAACCAGATGATTTTTGCACAGTTCAAAGGATCACCCCGAGGACGTCAGTTAAGCCAGGGCCAGAAACTACAGAAAAATAGAGTGAGAAAAAGAAGAAATAATTGCACTAATGGGACTTTAAAATCAACTCATCTTGTACGCCAGCCCACAAACAAACCCCAGCATCTGGAGCTCCTGGGTGCAATTTCCACTTGCCCCTGCTTCTTTTGCCATTCAGAGATGCAAACTGAAGTGATGCAGAATCAAGAGATAGTTCTGAGTGCACAGCACAGTCTCCTGTGCAGCACATGAAAGTGCAATCCAGCAATTTGCTGTGTACTCCTGTTTATTCCTGTCAGACCTCTGCTACTTCTTCAACTCAGCAGCAGGACATAAAGATGCTGCTCTCAGCGTCTTCCACGCCACCACTGCTGGGATCTCACCTCAGAGCAATGATTCTTAGAGTTAGCCCTGAATTGCATTCTGTAATCATGCTCAAATTCACAAATACACCTACTAGCAGCAACAGCACCCCATGCAATGGGCTAGACAGACAGGATCAAGCAGCAGCACCCAAACAAGAACTTACGCCTTCAGTTCTGCAAGTATCAGCCTCATTAAATCTAAAAGACATTTTCAAGCCGCAGCACAAGCTCCTGTCTACAACTTCCACATTACTGCTCACAGAAGTGTGAAGGCATTATAGACTGATAAGTGCTTTAGCAGACTGTATATCCATCCACTGAGAGCGAGGTTAAACAAATACAGGAGCCAGAACATTATTGTTGGCTGAGCACTCGGGTTCCCATGCTGCCCGTCTCTAACTTGAACCAGCCAGGTCCACTGCAGCACAGCTTCGTGGAGCTGCGGGCCAAGGCTGGCCGTGGGGTGCTGCAGCAAAGCAAAACAATCCCATCCCATCAGCTTTCATCACCGAGGAGCAGAGCAAAAGCGATTTTTTTTGTTTTTCCTTTGACTGGAGCGTTTAAGTCGGGAGCAGCTGGCACCAGGAAATCAAACTGTCAAAGGCAGAATGTGTGCCACACTTTAGGAGGATCTTAAATATATTTTTGTTTTTGCAGTCATGGCTCTAGCTCACTGGATTCATTGTGCTTTTGCTACTCCTGTAATGCAAAGCGGGGTTGGAACAATCCACTCGGTGACATCCCCTCCTTCCTGCCCAGAGCTGGTCCCATGCATTTGTTTGGGTGAAGAAAACACACAGCTAGGTAGAGAAAGTCCAAAAGCAACAACAACAAATCCCTTAAGAACTTGAGTTCTCCATCAGGGTAACATACTGGCTGAGGTGGACAGAGATGCTTAGAAGCACATGGGCAATGCTACTGATGAAAAGAGAGATACATAAGAAAAACAATTAAGCCACGACTCTCAAGCAGGAAAAAAACGCAGTTGCTTTTGTTTCCCGTAAAGCAGGAGCAAACCCTAAATCTAGTCATGCCTCACCCCAACTCCCTGCACCACCCTGAGTGCTCACGGGGCACAGGAGCCACTTCCCAGAGATGTGAGCCAGGGCAGGTGCCACCCTGAGCCCTGCAGACCCCTGGCTAAGCTTGGCCTGCAGCTGAGGCAAACAGCCGTGCAGTGGTTAATGTCAGCCCCGACCACATGATCATACTCAGAAAAGGTCAAAAGAGTGATTTTTCATTTAAAAACATCTGTGTGTTTAAAGAACAAAACTTTCTCATGTGCAGAAAACCAGGGGTTTCCAGTACTTTTATTTCCAGAGTTAAAGCCATGCTTTTCAGCTTTGTTTAGGGTTACGGCCCATGTAAACATGCTGTGTAAACCACACGCAACACCCAGCAAACAGCATTTCCACAGGCAAGGATCATTGGGGGTGCAAATCTCCCTGTCCCTGGCTCCTCTTCCCTCCCCAGGCTGCTCAGCTTTCCCCACTGCGCTCCCAGAGAGCCAGCCAGACACCCTGTCCTTGTCCTTCCCTATATGAAGACATACACATGCCTCTAATCCTAAGGGTGTAAGTCTGCTCTGGGCTGTCAACAGGCCTTAACTGGATACATCCAGGGAGATGATACATTGGGAAGAGGCCCTGAATTTAACAGGGAAAGGGAAGGCTGCAGAGAGGCTCCAGGGGAATGCGGAGGGGGGCTCAGGGGAGCTGCCCTGTGCTCCGGGGAGCAGTCACACCTCAGCCGGCAAAACCTTTACAGTTCCCCTATCAGCCCTACATCAATGGGTATCAATCAAGATTAAACCCTCTGGCTTGTTTTTCGATACCTGAAGATGTGGTTTGCAGTATGCAAATCAAAAGGTTCCCCCTTGCTTTCCTGGGCTTTTCCTGCCAAAACTGCAGAGTAACGAAACCACCATGCTACAAACAAATTCCTCTGAATGAGCTGGACCATCCAGGGAGAGCCCACAGAGCAGCACCAGCTGCTGCCTCCAGCCCCTGCACATCTCCACCCAAAAAAAAGACTTGTGTGGTGAAGCCTGTCACTCCCCTTTAACCTTGGAACAACCCTGGTTGTTCTGATAAACCTAAAACTCTAACAAATTAAGCCAAAATACTTGGAGCATTTAGTCCTTGATGTCCCAGGTTAGTAGGGGAGTTCACAGGAACTCCCAGCTGCTCCCAGAAGTTACTGGAGGAATTAAAGTGTCATGTGAAAGAGGGAGCTCATGGCTCCTTCAGCCTCACTGCCTCCCAGGAGCAGGCTCTGGGAGGATGGACAGGGAGCAGAGTGGGTGGAGGAACACCCAGCTGCCAAGGCTCAGCCTTTCTCACCATGAACAACCTCTGGGAAACAGGTAAATTTCCACAGAGTGAGGCTTTCCCTCTCCAGCTGGACCAGCTCACAGTGTGCACACAGTGCTGGGCACCGGGACAGAGCAGCTCTGCTGGAAGGCCAAATGTTTCAAAGGGATTTGGATGGAGAAAGGTGGGAAGAAGGTCATCTCTACCCTGTGCTTCACCTTCCCTCTCTGAAGAGTGACTTGTCTTCTGTGAGTGTGATGATGCAAGGGTTAATTACCAAAAAAATGTAAAAATGACATCCACTGCCAGAAGTGCTAAGTGTAAGGATTTTGGCCCAGGGACCAAAATGGCTAAGCAGAACTTGATGTTCTCCTGAGCTGAGGGCTTCTCCCAGAGAGGAGATACATGTGGGGACAGATAATAGCACTGATCCTGCAAATAACCATTTCCTGGTACGTGTGAGAGCTTGGAGCCAGACCCTGAGACCACGGTGGAAACCCAGTCCCCAGGAGACTCCTACTGATAGCACGGGGAGCTGGGCCACTTACCAGATGTGAATTTGAATTACCAGGGTGAATCATGTCTTCTTATCAGATTCCCCACTGAAATGACCTCAGAGGAAAGAGAGGTCCTCCAGCTTTGCAGGCAGCACTTCCAAAAGTGAGCACAGATGTGGGGTTCCTCCACAGTTACAGCTCCAACTAAGGCAGCACAGTGCAGGAGAGACTTGGAGCAGCTCAACAGTGTATCCAAATGGTCCCCAGTTTGTTGGTTTTTTTCTCATATGTTTATTATTATTATTATTATTATTATTGTTATTGTTATTATTATTGTTGTTGTTATTGTTGTTGTTACTATTATTATCATTATTATTATTAAAGCTGATTCTTATTTTCACATTGGGACAGAGGGGTTGACTCAAGATGCCTTCAGGACAACACTGGGTAAACACCATCCTCCAAAACCATGCCTTTTAGAGACATCTTAAGAGGAACACCCTGAAATTCATTGGCATTCAAAATACGAGGTGTCTTATGACAATGTGGGCTAAAATGCCTACGGTACTCCAAACAAGTGGTGCAGACAATCCTTCATTTACAAGAAAAAAAATAAATTCTTTGCTCCTGGCATGAGAAAGTTTACTTTCAGCTTAAAGAAATGACCGTGTGGTTTTGGGGATGGCATTCTGTTCTGCTGGAGAGCAGCACCCTGCCTGCCTGTACATCCGTGGCTTTGTAGCTACATTACAGCCCTGGAGAGCTCTGTTTACATATTTGACATGTTTCCTTGTGCAGAACATGAAACCAAATTACAGAGTAAAAGCCATTATGGCTTTGCTCTTGCACCCTTTTCCATCCCCTTCTCCCATTGCTTGGTTTAGATCTATCTGGGCATTTTTAACTGCGCTGGGTCGCCTGGCAGTGCTTCAGGCAGGTTTATTTGCTGTTGCACAGGGAAATCATGGAAAAGCTGGTGAAGCCACATGCCAGGGAGCAGGGAGAAGACGGCCAGGGCGGGGGTGGGATGAGAAATGCCGAGAACCCTTCATGCATGAACAAAGCAGACGTGTCGATGCATTTATGCAAAATCATTCTGCTCTGAATGGAGAGGGACCCAAGACAAACAATCCGGATGGGATGCAGGGGAGCTATCCCACGCTCACGGCTGGACATGCTCTGCATCCCAAGGCTTGTGAGCAGCAGCAGCAGACGGGGAGAGTGGCAGGTTGAGGGGCAAGGGCCAAGGAGGGGGGTCTCCTTTCAGAGGAGTGCATGTTAATGAGCAGCGCCGCTGTTGGGGGGTCCGGCTGCCCGGCTCGCCGATGCCAGGGGGGTCCGAGCTGTTCTCTATTGACGCCTCTAATCTGGGTGGGTGGCTGGGTGTGCAGCAGATATGATCATAAAATGGTAATTTACTTCCTAAAGAAGCACATAATCCGTATTACTGCCCAAGACAATATTCCTTTCTTCCCTTTCTTCTTGCTTCTAGAAACAACAAATGGCATGGAATTCTGCTCTCGTTTCATTAGTGGTAAATGTCTCCTGGTTCTAGGAAGATGGGACCAATTTCCGGCACCTGAGGATTTTTGGTTTGACCTTCATCTCTGAAAAAGTCGGATTGAACCTCTCTGAGAGTACGGTTGGCTGCTTTGCTCTCTGCATCATTCTTTGTTTCTTTTATCTATTTTCTCTACAGTACACAAAGGGAACACAGTGTACCAGCCCCTGGTACTCACTGTTCTGTTTCCCTTAGATGACTTGCATATGTGCTCTTGAAAAATTATACTAAAAACCAAGGGGGGGAGGGGAGTGGAAAGAGAAAAAAAATATCCCTTGAGTGTTTGGCAAAATTGCTTGGAATCTCCTCTGACATCTCATTGTGTTCTCTCTGTCCTCCCTTTACACAAATCAGCCAGAGGCTACGACATCAACCATGGGGTCTGAGCTTTACTCCAGCCAGGAGCAGAGGAGCGCTGGAAGCCGTGGGGATGGAGGGGATCCCTGTCTGTCCTGGTGGGGAACAGGCAGCCAGGTGAGGGGCAGCATCCTAAAGCCAGCTCTGAATTGACTTTAGGGGTAATGGTCTTCCTTAGCAAATGAGCTCTGCAAATGAGCCTTTTTCAAGCCAGCCTACCTAGAAATCCCATTTCTCACTTTATTTAGCTCCCCAGAATGCTGAGATCATTCCTGAGTCATGGCACTGGTGGTGTATGACACATCCTTGTAGCATCCCTCACCTCGGACCCTTCGCAAGGACCACCTCCTCCAATGAGGCAGAGCAGCAAAGCAAACGTGCAATTAAGGCCCGGTGGAGTTCCTTTGGCAGAAAGGTTGCAGAATCCAGCTTTCCCAGCAAGACAGGTGGGAAGCAATGGTTCCAGCCATTAAAGCAAGGAGATGGTGGGACAGTTTTCCAGTCCTTTTGTGCTGGGAATGAGCAGCCAAACTGTGCTAGGATCAAGACTGATTAATTCACAAACAGGATCATGTGAGGGGGCTGACAGAACTAAAATGCAGATTTAATGACCTCAAACCCCTCCAGGGCTCTGCTCCCAGGCAGCAACTCTTAGCAGGCCCTGAACAGTTTTCTTTTTATCCAAGATAGGAACATTTCCCTTTCAAGACATCCTGAACTTCCTAGTCCGTGGGAGGTTTAGGCTCAGTAATGCCCAGTGCCTGCAATGTCTCTGAAGGATTCTGAGGTCTAATCCTCAAACAGTAGCTTTACCTTTCCGTGCTCGTATTTCCACCTCTATTAAATGGAACAGAAACCAAGCAATGTGGCTGTGATAAGGCTTAATTAATCACTGTACATTGAAAAAAAATACAAAAAATATCATCACTTAATCCAAGGAAGGAGCATTCCAGCCTGAATTTGCCTGACAGTCAGGGCCAGGCTTGTGACGCAACTCTCCAGCCTCAGGCAAAAGACCAAATTGGCTGGTCTGTAGTTTCCAGGGGAAATGAAGACAAAATTTTGGACCCCTGGAACTAACTTTAGACTCGGAGACTCTGTAATCTAAGCTGAAGCACTCTGGTGGATCAGCCAGTACTGGAAATGAGCTCAGCCGCGCTCAGCAAACCTACATTCCTCCTGTGACAGCCTGTGCACAGTGTCCAGTTCATCTTTTTCCAGAACCGGTCTCTGATCACTCATGGTTCCTCCATTAATGGTTTTTCTTAGTGGGATTCTGCCCTCATCCTCCAGAGCTTAGTGGTTCAAAGTCTGGCTCGGCTATAAATAACAAAGACATTTGCAAAGCAAATCATCTTATTAAAAATGGGGATTTTTTTATCCCTCCAACCACAACAAAACTCTTACCGTTGAAGAGCAACAGGACTTGGCTGTGAATTGGGAAGTTCAAAAAAGACCACTTGCAGAGCCAACAGACAGACACCCTCCCTCTTCTCAGCAAGATCACCCCAAAGGAAAGGAATGGCTTCTCCATTAAAAGTTGCAGGTTTCCTCTCTTTCCACTCCTGTTCAAGATTACTCTATTTGCTGGCTCTGCTGGATCTTTGGGGAATTATCTTCAGCATTATATTTATTAGAGAGAATAAAACTGCATGGCAGAGAACTTCATCATCTTTCTCTTCAATTTTCTTATGGTATTTTCTTACCACTCTTGGAGCCCTTGCTCTACCATGTTATTTCTTTTAGTATTCAGGATATTTTTGCACTCCTGTCTTCTCCTTTTGTGGGCTATTCCAGACATACTGCAATTCTAGACATCTTTGCTGCTGGTGGAAGGTTTGCTGCAGCAAGTCTGGATGAGTGCAATTGTGGGAACTGTAATAGGGGCAGGAGGGGGCCTCTGTTTGTGGGAAAGATGTAATAAGAATCCTCTTCCACAACTTCTTACTCCATAGAAGCCCCTGTGGGGTACCCAGAGGAGAACAGGGTGTGTTCTTTAGTCCGGGAATGAAAACGAATCCCAGGATCTGTCTGTGCCCATCAGCCTGGGGAAAGAGTCCCCATTCTGTTAACTGTGCCTGAGCTGTGTGGCTTTTTCCATACAGTGGAAAACCAAGCTCAAACAATGGCATAGGGAGAAAAAAAGTTACTTTTTAATTTATATATTTTATATATATATATACATATATTAAAAATATATATATGTATATATATATGTAGATATATATATATATGGTTGCTTGGTCTGAACAACTTCTGCACAGCTGGGAGGAAATGCAACAAAAGACAGTTCCTGGGGGACTGTCCCTCTAAATCACCAACCCACACCAAGTCTACTCTGCGACAGGAGTAACAAGGTCAGGAATCAGCCACCTAAAGGCCCATTAGTCCCTTCCTATAATTCTCTATTGTAAAGGCCCAAAGGGAAACTGCAGGTGAATCAGTTCTCCAAAAGCAGGGGTGCCACCTGCAAGAGGAAAGGAGAAATGGCATCTCCAGTGTCTTGTGATCAGCCTGCACTCACCTGCCTCTGCTCTGCTCACCCCAGCTGGAGCATCCCCGCTGAAATAGGCCTGTCAGAGGCTTCCTCCAGAGCACACCTGCACAGACATCTTAGCAAAATATCCAGATCCGCCCTGCTCAGTACAACTTACTCCAGCAAGAGAGACTAACAGGAGCTAATGCAGTCATACAGCATAAACTGTGGCAAAACAAAACTGATGTGCGAGGAGAGGCTGTTTGCAAACTCACAGCAGAAACAGGAGGAAAAAAAACAGTTCAAGAGTGAGCAATGCCCTTGCTGCAAAGCCCTCCTGCAGCTGACAACAGGTACTGAGCAGCGTCTGCTTCCAGGTCTGTGGAGAACACCAGATTAGAAATCAAACTGCAAAACCTACCCTCCACTGGTGTTTGCATTTCTGTGCTGGTGCAATGTTGCTGACTGGCCCTCTTTGGCTCTGAATATGATGCTGTCAGTACTGAGAATATTTCTTAATCAGCACTGAAGGGTGGCTGCCAGGAAAGTAGAAGTGGCTGTCTCTCAGTCTTGCTTCTGCAGAAAGGGCGATTGTTTAAAGGGGGGGCTGTTTGACCTTTCCATTTTTCAAATCTGTATCTCTTTGCCAAGACTGTGCCATTCTTTGTAAGCATTTTATTGTTCAAAACAAATCTTATACTGCGAACTTTCTTTTTTATCTCCCTTACTATGTTGCCATTCAGCAGCCTCACACTGACAAGTGATGTAAGAGCCATCCCAAACCAATAACTAAGTGTGGGTATCTAAGGAAAAGCCAGCTGCAGACATGGGCAATGTCTTCAGTGAACTGAGAAAAGAGGTCACAGAAACAGCCCTACAATAACAAGAAAGTGCTCTCCAGCCTGTGCTTATCAACAATCCCCCAGCAGTAAACAAGGCACATGGGCAGATATTGCTGAGAGATATCACAACAACCAACCAACCTGGGATGCAAACTCCTCAGAAAAAGCCTTGACAGAACTATGACAGTCATGCAGAGAACCTGGTGTTGAGATATCTAAGGATGAGAAACATTTTAAGTCAGGACGTGCTTAAAATGTTTTCGAGCGCCTTGAGAACGCCGGGGCAATGATGAGAGACGGGGACGGCTGACAAACAGGCAGCTTATGTATTCTGTATATTGCTGGGCACTGCACTCAAACATATCTTTCATGGCATTCCTGATGAGAGGCCAACACAAATACCACTCTGATTAATCAGGAAGCTACCCAGCAACAACACGAAAAGTTTGCACAAGACCAACGAGCACACAACCTACTCTGAAAGGTATCTGGGTGAGGAAAGGTGCTCTTTTCATCAATACAGAAAACCCCCAAGGCTCAGTGCTTGTGCAGATAATGAAGCCAAACATGTTTACACACCAGTGATCATTACATGCAGTGATTAGAGGAGATCTTAGGTTAATTTTCATCTCCACAAGCTAACAGACTGATGACCTGCTGCCCCACCTAACCTCTCCAGAGTGACAAGTCAGGTGCTTTCCCAAGCCAACCGTCTTGTTCCTGGGGGAAACAAAGGCTTTCCCAACATCTAGATGATTAAAAAGGTCAATGAACCCCATGCACTCCAACTGGTTTAATAGGACCAGCTGAGCTAAAGCAAAAATTCTTTTTGCTGGAAGTAAATAGCACACTGTTATCTCCCCAGGGGCCAGGCAATAACAGGAGGCGTGTTCCCATTCACTCTGCCAGTGTGTGATATGCTACTGCTCTGCCTATAAATACAACAGCTTTTTTTTTCCCCTTTTTTTTTTTTTTTTTTAACAAGGCTGTGACAACTTCATCTCATCTGAGTACAACAAACACGCCTGAGTTGTGGCTACACAGCAGGGCTTTCTGTTGTGCGTGTGCGTGGTGGTGGTTTTTCCACCACAGGACCATATGTTACCTACTGTGTGATGTGGCTGAGTTCCTACCAGTGCTTCAGAGAAAATCAGGGCAGCTCTCTGGAGCAGCTGCAGGGGGACAGAATGCCTGGGGATATGCCCAAAAAGCAGCACCTGAACTGGAGACACTGGCCTTTGGTCTGCACAAGGAGCTTGAATGGGAAAGAGGTTGTGAAGGCACAAGCAAGGGTCCAGAGGAAAGTTCCTTTTACAGTGTGAAATAATAAATGAGACCATGACAAAAAGTCAATACTGGGCTCAGGATTCTGTCTTGATACTCTGCCAGCTAACCACGCTTTGTGCATTTAGAACTGACCTGGTCACTAATTTGTTACAGACTTGTGCAATGTGAGCAAGGCCAAGTCTCTTGCATAAAGATGTTTTCTCTTGCAAGCCAACTGGAAATGCTTAACATTTACTATTCACAGAGAGATCTGCTTGTCATATCTGTGACACGGCACTCCTCTCTGCACTGCCCACTCAAGACACCTCCTGGATAATTAGATTCTTAGAAAAACTTTCCTGCATCCAACCAGAAGTCAGCCAAAGTTGATTAGTGTGATAAGTACTCTGTCTCTAGTAATGGACAACAGTGGGGGCTGAAGGAGGAATATACAAAACAGCTCTTATAGATGAAGATCCTTTCCCTCTAAAAATCATCAACAGGCCATGTGGGCTTTCCCAAATCAGGTTGCATCTGAACTGCTGCATCTGCATCATGTACATCTCTGTTTTCCAGGCATCTTTCTAATGTTTTTTTGAACTCATTTGGATCTAATTCTCTCAAAGAGACAAAAGGTAAAGTTATGGTTGCTGGAGCTATTTATGTTACAAAGGAGACAAGGGAGAAGGGGGCTAAAGCTAATGAATGGCTTTGGGAATGGACAGGACCTTTCTCAGAATAGAACAATAGGGTGCTTTTATGGAACTGGGAGGCAGAAAACACAAAACTATTAAAAAAAGAAAGAACACTCTTTTGTATTTTTCGGCATTAGCCTTCAGAACTCATTGCCACAAGCTCGTCCCCTGTGCTTGCTGTGAAGAGCCCGTCTATCTTTGAGGTGATGATAGTTGGGAGAGGTGACTCCTGCTCAGCTCATTGAATCAATCCAGCCACAACTTCAGCTGGTTTGAGTTGGGTGACTGGGACTGAATATCAACTCATCACCACTAATCAGGCTCAGAAAGAGAGAAACTGCTGCCAGGGGCCTTCCTTGGTGAAGCAACAAGTGATCGGGCAGGGGTAACAGCACCCCTGAACGCTGACCACTGAGGTCCACCTGAGAACATTGCTCCTTGCTGGACTTCAGGAGAGGAGAAGGAATGTGCTGTCCTTACCTGGGTTGCTGCTGGCTGACCGATGACCACCCACCCCGGGCACTGCTGGTCACTGTGGTGTGAGACGGAGACGTTGGAAGCCCACTGATCCAGGAAGCCTTTGGGAGTGTAAACACCACAGTCTTTGATGCTGGTCATTTGCTCGAATTCCTCACAGACTCCATCGCCATCATGGAAATAGCACCTGCTGGGTTCATCTGCCGGGGGAAACACAGAAGAGAAATCACACGTGTCTGCAGGGTGGTTCCTAGGGCCTGATACCATCAGTGGTCATGTATCTGCTGTGTCAGGTCACTGGGAGGTGGAAGCATTGGTCACTTCTAGACCATACCAAGGTGATTTAAATAAAGCCAAGCAACAATAGCCAACTTTTGTATTGGGCAATTCCCTGAAGATATTTCCTAATCATAGGGGGTTTCTGCTTATTTTCATCTATCTCCTTTTAAAAGGAGATAGAAGAAAGCAGCAATAGAAAATACATAGAGAGGCAAATGTGGGTGTTGGCATAATTCTACCAGAGGGGATGGAAAAACGCCAGCGGAGGATTTGGTCTACAATGTTTCCCTTTTTGTTTTTAAAAGATATCTGCAAATCAACAACAACAACAGCAACTGTGGCTGTAGAGATGGTGAAAACTGCCAAGTTCACGGTTGTAGTGACCAAAGGGCCAAACAGATCTGTTTATCCAAGGCAGATACAGTACACACAGTGTGAGGGTGAGTTTGCCACATACACACACGGCTTCAACCAACATGACTCAGATTTGACCTGAAAGGATCAAAAGCAGCAGGAGACTTTATTATCCTTGCCCATTTATTCTGTGGCTTCTCTAATGAGACTGCCAACAAAGATGCCAAATTCTTGAGGTTGTTTCTGTAACACTGGCCCATTAAAAACTGAACTGAGATCCATCTACTCTTTTCAAACAGACTGCATAGCAATAATGACTTTCAGTCATTAGAGTACTCTGTGAAATGGAAACCTTTGACCTGTTGGTATCCTATTTTGTATTGTATTATCATTGCCAGTCCCCAGAGGTATCCAGGTCTGACAGCCTGTTGTATTTTTGTCTGGCAAATAAGCCTGTTGAAAAAATGGTAGGAAATTAGCCAGAGCTGCTAGCTGGACTGATGGAAAGGATCCCTAAGGAGAATCCTGTCGGTAGCATTGGACTATCATAAGCTAGGTGTCAGAAAATCCAACGGCTGCTCAATTTTGAGCTACTTCCAAACTACTAAATCCCCTGTTTATTTTTCCTTCTGGTTTACACAGTGAAATACCATCATGAGCCAGAAAAAATCAGTTTATTGCTATTCAATTATTTAATGACTTTCACTCCTTTTCCTCCTGTGCAATATCCCAGGTCTTTAAGAGATTGTGGCTTTGAAAGAATGGAGAAGTCTATCAGGGAAAGATGTCATTATGGTTTGATTTCATCACAACCTCTGTGGACAACTTGTGTGCATGGATAAGTGTAGGGAATTGTGTATTTGTCAGGCCAGTGCTTCGAGCTGGTGAAAAGGAGCACAAGTCTGGAAGTGTTTCAGCTGTATGAGTGCAGCCCTGAATGAATATTCCCAGAGTGGCCAAACTTCTTGCCCTTACATGTCACATCTTAAAATCTTTATTTGTCTGGGAGCCACCAAACATATACCCCAGTCCTGAAAGAGCTTGGAGGAGGGCTTGGCGGAGTGTTTCCCAGACAAGAGATGACAATGCCTCCTGGGGTGTCTGGGTGATGTGCTGATGGGCCCTAAGGCAACCCAGCAGTGCTACCCCCATGGGGCTCATTCATCCCTGGGAGAGCCATGCCCTGTGTCTGGCCAGCGCAAGGAACGGGTGGAATGAGAATGTCCCTGTGATGGCCATGGAGACAAACTCTTGGTTTCCTCACCTTATCCTTCTGCATCTCTTGTTCTGCTCCTCTCCCATATCAAGGCATAGGCCAGGTCTCAGGACAGTAGGGTAAAATTAAGTAGCTTACCCACTATGTCCCAGTTTGAGTGAGAGCCCCAACAGAATCTCTGAGAAATATTCAGCCCTGGAAAGACTGTGGTCAGCAATCAAAAATCCTCAAAAACAAATGCCAAACAGATGAAAATATGCATTTTGGGAAAAAAAGAGTTTCTTTGTCATTTTATGAAAAGAAGCTTTTTTCTGTAAAAAGGGGGGGAAAAAGAAAGGAAAATACCTGTCATATTAAAAAGACCTGACCTTCAGCCTATAAACACATGCACAGTCAGATATGCACATACAGTGAAACATCACCACCCTGCTGCACACCCACACCGACAGAAACACTGACACACAAACGCACGGGCGCTCCCTTTACACATCCCCGACTCAGCCACCCCCCCATGCAAACACATACCCACAAACTCACAGCCTAATTTTAGGCACATGCATTTAGACAGTGTTTCCCGGCCTTCCCAAAGCACTGATTTTTTTTCATGACAAGCACTGAAGTAAGCACAACATTTATAGAGCAACATACTCTTGCACTGGCTCCAAATGTTCCCTCCTAATGCGATGATAAACGTAATGGGCTTCTGATAAGATCATGTGTTTGGGATAAAAGAATACTCAAGGCCTACTGCAGCCCGATGACTTAATTCATACACACATGGAGGGGAAAGCAGCCTTTGAATAGCTGTGATCCAGGACAGTGTGTGATCCTAAGAGAGGCTAATTTGTTCCTGATTATGCCTGAGACCCCAATAAATCTGTCTGCTCAGAGTCTGCAAAACCCGAGGGAGGAACCAAACGGAGAGCCTGAGATGTCTGAATTAAATGGGGACTGCCTAAATGATTAACCAAGTCCTCCTGGATTGCACCGTCATGAGCCCTGGAGCAGTGCTGGCCCTGGAGAGCCACTGCATCCCGTGTCCATGGGACACTGTGCACAGAAGCTGAGAGATGAGGTACCCACTCGCCTTTGTGTGCTTGGAAAAATGGTGAGGAAAAGGGGCTTTACAACCCTGGTTACTTCCAAGGAAGATCTGTTGGTCTCACTATTGACTCATCACACAGCATGAAGTGCTGTGCGTTGAGGGGAGTGCTGGTGAGATGAGGGGAATGTCGTTAAATCCTCCCCAGACACTGACGAGGGCATCAACCTTCAACAGCCAAATGTGATGCATCACTGGGTGGGCTGCCAAAAAGTAGCAGAATTTCTTCCTTCAGGTGTTGAGCACCAGCTCTGACTCTGGATTCTTCTGGTGGTCTTGGATGATTGGTAGGTTACATGTTGAGCTTTACATTTTCATGAGCAAAGCAAAGAACAGCCAGATTGTTTCTTCCTACAACTGCCCTCACAAAATAAAAACTTCTTCAGTGATGAGAACAGAGCTCAGTTATATTCATAGAGTTGTATAGGCTCAGAGCCAGAGAGAACAGTGTCAGGAGTGGTGCATTTCTAGGAATAAGTAGCTAATGGTTTTATTCCTATAACGATGCAAAATGCTTTTTCTGTTCTCCTCTTGACTACTGCGACATTAAATGCATCCATGGCCTTGGCAACATGAGCTAATTTTTGTCTCCACAGAGGTCTAGAGGTTCCCAAGACCTGGTGATGGTCCCAGCGATGTACTGGTCATGCATGACCTGAACCACAGACTGGTTCATCAATGCCGTGGACCTCTCACTTCAAAGACAGACCTGATTTGAAGGAGATACAGAGGAAGGGAACATAAAGGACGTCTGATTTGTCCTTAAGGAAAAAATGACTTCAAAAAATTAAAAAGCAGTTGCCTGGAAATCCAGCTTCAATCTAGAACAGTAAAATGTCTGCAGGCATAGCACCTGGCAGCAGGAGAGAGCATCTCTGGGGTATTGACAAGAGATGTTGGAGGATGCTGATCTGGACTCGGGGAACACATTTTCATTCACACAGTCCAAGGTCCTTTTCCCCTAGAAATTTCTTACTGAAGGCAGAAAAACATTGGGGCCAAACCAAAGTTCCTGTCTTGCCCTTGTTTTGGGAAAAGGCAGTCTCCAGTTCAGTGAAGATTTCTGTGACATCTGGGAATCCCTGAAGGAGGCTCTGTGGCAGCATCAACCTGGAGAAGTGTGACTTAAGGAAACAGATTGGCAAGACCGGTTTTGCTAACTCTTGAAGTCAGGCTTTAAGATCCAGAATAATCTTGGGTCTCTTGTGTGTTGCACCAGAAAATGATGCAAACTCCATCTCTCCTTGCTTCCTAAGCTGCCAGAGCACAGTGTAAGAGGCAGCTTTTTGTACTGAAGTACAGATCCCTCCTCTGGGGTTCAGAAATGAAAGGATGCCCAAGATAACACAGATTTAGTGAGCACTGGGAAGCACCTACAAGAGCAGGTCTGGATGAGCAGGTAACTCCCCATCACTGTTACTTGCTTGAGGAGAAGCTGGAAAATCATCAGCAAAATGAGTGAAGCCACATAGAGGCCAGCAAGCAGGATATACACTTACCTGTGATAGGCAGCCTTCCACCTCATTAAAAAAAATAAAATAGAGAGATAAAGAGATCAAATTCAAAGCACAGGGCACATCCTCAAATGAGGCTTTGAATGTCCAAGCAGGGTCGTCAAAGTGCTGGGGGCAGACACTGGGGGCAGCTTCCTGTTTTCAGCCAGGACACAGTGATTGGCATTGGCATAGTCTTCTTTTGTGCAGTAACTACCATTTTTTTAAAAGGCCAGACAAAAAAAAAGAAGTATTTTTAAGCTCAGCTGTTTACTTAGGGATGTTTCCAACTATAACAAGCCTCATGCCACATAACTATTTGTCCAGAAAAAAAAAAAGGAAAAAAAAGGGGGGGGACAAAAATGCAGAAGCATTGTCTCAGAGTAAAAAATTCTTGGAACAGAACAGGATTTGCATTTTAACCCCTGTAAGGTCTGTCCAGAGGTGTGCAGGCCTTTAGGCACAGAAAAGGCCAGACCCCAGGCTCACCAGTCAGCAGCTTCTGCAGAAGCAAGGTTTTACCACCACGTCACTTAATCGGCATCTCCAGCACTGGTGTTTATGTTCACACAGAGGAGAAGAAATGTATCCAGAGGTTTCTATCACAAAAGGGGAAATAATTCCACTGCAGATCACATGAACTCGGCAGCTGAGTGACCGCAGAACCTGCTCCATTTATTTCTATGGGAGTTTCACCTTTGGCTTCAGTGGGAAGAGAGTGAATAACATGGCCTGCTTCCAGGATATCTGCTAATCTCTTCTTTAATATTGAAGAAGGCAGAGACAGAGATATTTCCTGCTACAGTAAAATATTCAAGAGTTACTTTCCTTCCTGGATGTTCTGATTTGAAAGGAGGAAAACCATTACACGGAGCTTGGGCAGACCTTTCCGAATAAAGTCGCATATCAATAAATGGTGACGTCTTCCTTCAATGAAAAAAAACAGACACCTTGGAAATGAAGGCGGCGCGGGTGTCGCAATCTACTGCGGAACATCCAGGGGCCTCTCAGGAGGCTTTTTTTCCATGGAATATGACAATCATGTCTGAGCATCTCCTGAGCAGAGCGGGCAGGGATAATGCCTTTGTGGAGCGCGGCTCCCTGGTAATTCAGCTGCTTCGTGGAAATGCATTCCTGGGCGTGACTGGCTTTCTTTGTGTGGCGGGACTCGGCTCCTCGCTATGATATAGCAGTCGGAGCACCAGAATTATGCAATTGATCTGCCTGCTGCAGACAGATACAATTACAATTCCCTTGCAGAGCCCGGCACTGAAATTTGATATTTCACCTCCAAGAACATGAGTCTTTGTCACTTAAGAGAAAGAATATTTCCCATGGCTGGCAGTGGTAGCAAGACCTTGTCTGAGCTGTCACTGCCAAAGTGGCTATCCCCAACCCCTGGCAACCAGGAATGGCCAAAAGGACCCAACGCAGCCATCTCCAACCTGGCAACCAGGCATGGCCAACAGGACCCAACACAGCCATCTCCAACCTGGCAACCAGGCATGGCCAACAGGACCCAACACAGCCATCTCCAACCTGGCAACCAGGCATGGCCAACAGGACCCAACACAGCCATCTCCAACCTGGCAACCAGGAATGGCCAACAGGACCCAACACAGACATCTCCAACCCCTGGCAACTAGGCATGTTGTAAGAGCACTACAAGACATGTTCTCTTCCCACCTCACCTTGTTTTCCTCCCTGGATGGTTGCATAAAGCTGTGCCAAGAAGATTTTGATTCTACGCAGATTTATCAGCTAAACTTGGAAACTGTTCAACTGAAAGTCTTGAGGTTTCTGTCACATAAGGGAGTAACCATTATGACCATGAGAAAGGTGGCCAGCATGGCCCTTTGTGACACCTGGCACATTTATTTGGGAGAAGGAGCTGGGGAGCACAAACCCAGCAGTGCCATGCCCCAAGGAAAACAAAGTGCTTGTTTGTGCATGTGGCTGGATGTTACTGCAAAGGAAGGTCTTCTGCTCAGCATCATCCTCTGAGCACAGCTGCTGTTGAGTCACAGAGGATGCTCTAAGGAGAGGAGTATGACCATCTGTAGAAGCCTCTCAGATCCACAGAGAGTAATGTGTGAGGGATGCAACAAGCAGAGGAGTAATTCTCCTGCTGGACTCTCATTGTAGCTGTGTCCTAAAAACTAAAGCTGGATTGAGCTGGGCTGGAGTCACTCGCCCAGGGAAAAATGCAGGCAAATACCACTCCAGCCCACATTCTCCCCCACAAAAAAGCATCTGTCCTTTGTATTTTGCTGCCTGAGATGTCTGCTCTCTCTGCTCTGCGGCTCAGCTGGCCCTCCTAGGATTGCACTATTAACGATGACAGTCTGAAAATCGCTTTAAGAGACTTTACGAGGATGCTGTGATTACAAACTTGCCAAATCAGTGCTAAGACATTTCAGAACATGTAGCCACACTCCCGCGAGCTGCAGGAAACAGTCAGCTTCAAAGTATTTGCCTTAAGCTGAAGGAGTCACACAAATATCATCTGAATAACCCCGGCCAGTAAATTCACGACTATTTGCCATGAAATTCTGCTATAGAATCTCAGCTGCTTTAACAACAGCAACACTCTTTCCCAAGCTCCTTGGTCAATGCTTTCACCCTATTGATGCCCTGGGAGATGCTGAGTTTCTCTTGCAAGGTGGCTCTGTTTCTCCCATGCTGTTGTTCTACTGAAAGCCCTCGGCAGGGTCAGCCAAGGCCTATTTAATGCTGGTGAAAGAAGGCAAAATCACCATTAGCTGCTGCATGGGGCCACAGTTTGGGCAGCCAAAGCTGTGTTCCTGTGCTGTAGTATGAGGAAGGGAGGGGGAGAGGATGGGAGCACTCTCAAAGCCTGCCCACAATGAATATGGATGGTCATCCATCAATTTATTTTAAGCACATTACTTCTCTGTCAGAAAGGGAAAAAAGGAAAAAGAAAGAAAGGAAAGAAAAGACATATAAAATTAGGTTTGTGTCACTCATTTAACACTGCAATTTCCCCAGAGGATTATGCACCAAACAGAGATAGCAAGCTCATGAATATTAATCATTTCCCTGAATGCAATGCAGCCCGCCAAACAATAAGATTAGGGGAAAGTGCTATGCTTAATTTATGGATAATGGGAGAGGTAAAGGATAGAGCTCCCACAAAGGTAAGGCTCACAGCTGGAGGGAGAGGCCTCTGAGGAGGAGGAGGACAGATCCAGATTTGTAAGGTAGCAGAAAAACATTTGGGGCCAAGTAGGAGCAAAAGAAAAGGTGTTTAAGGATCATTGTCAAATTAAAGTCATACTTCTCCCTGAGCAGCCACTGCTGACTAATGTTTCAAGCATGCCAGAAATTGGTGGTAAATTCAAGAGCTAGATATATTTATTTTCCTTTTGCCTCTGCTCTGTGCCTTTTCTTTGTATTTTACATCCCTGAGGCCCTGATCCAACACACCACTGACATGTGTGTCTAACCTGAAACATTCCTGTTCTTCAGGGTGACCATTCACGTGTTGAAGTCAGTGGAAGTGCTGCCCTGTTTTGAAGCGAAAAGGCTTTAGCCAAGGATCTCTTATAAGCAAAGGAGATAAAGTGTAGCAATAATAACACCAATAAGATGTGACTGAAAACCCCATAAATTACCTGGCAAACTTAAGGGGAGATAGAAGTTCTGGAGTTACTTCCCAGCTGTGTTTCAATGTGTCTATCAGTCTTTACTCATCTCTTTCCATATTACTTTCTCTCCCCCTCCCTCCCTTTTTATTGATCTCTGCATCTTTTTTATTATATCCTTCTCTTTCTTCAGCACTGGTGAGCTAAATCAATGCATAATGCACATCCCACTCCACAAAAGGAATGCAAATGAAAGCTGGACTCTTTTTCAATGTCCCACATATATCTGGGTGTGCAGTGCTGGTGTGTGGGAGAGTGCACGCCAAGGACAAGGTGCTCAGCTGCGCCTCAGACACCCATTTCTCAACACTCCGCTGGGAATGGATCAAGTGCTAAGCCCCAGGTTCCCACCACTGTGAATCATAACTCTTACAAATGGGGTCTGTTTTACACAGGACACATCAGGTTGAACTTGGCTGAGATCCGCGGTAACCGCAAAAATCAGTTATCCCGGGAGTAATCAGGAGCAAGGTGAAAGGAAAGCAGCCCAGAGGTAGGAGAGGGGCGCATCAGTCACAAGGACACGGCTTTGAATCGCCTGTCTCCTACAAATCAAAAGGCAAAGTGAAACTTTCCCCGTGGGACCAAATTCTGTGTGGAAAAGATAAAAATATGCAAAATCCGCTACATGAAGCGGGGTGGGGGGAGAAAAGGTAGAGATGATATATTTCAGGATGGAGAAGGGTGAGAATGCTGCAGAACTTGAAAACGGAGCACTGCCAGATGCTTCCATTAATTAATTAATTAATCTCACTGTCGCTCTTCAGCATGTTGCAGGAAGAAAACGCTATTAATCTTTTCTGTTACTCGGCTTTGTGCTTGGAGAAGGCCAGGACAGCCCGACAGTGAGACCACACAGTTTTCTTCCCTGCCTCCCTCCTTCCTTCCCCCGCACCCCTCTTCCCTGGCAGAGCAGATTGATCCACTGTTATCTGATTAGAGAGGAAAGGAGGAAAAACAAAAGCAAGACCAAAAAAAAAAAAAAAAAGTTTAATTTTATTACAGGCACTAGCGCAAAGTGTCTTGAGAGCCTTGTGCCATTTAGTCAAAGGAAAGTTGGACCAATTAAAAAGGCCCATAAACCCCATGATCCTAAAAGGCAACGGGAGCAAGAGAGGCAGAGGGACACCTGCAAACAGGCTGCCTCCATCCCTGGAAATATCCAGAACGCAGCTGAACATGACCCTGAGCAACATGCTCCAACTTTGAAGCTGGCTCTAACTTTGAAGTTGGCCCTCCTTGGACCAGAGACCTCCAGAGACTCCTCTGAACCTAAATTATTCTGTGATTCATGGCTCTGAATCTAAAGCCTGGTGGTGCTTGCGGGCTCTGTTGTATTTCTCTCCTACCAAGTGAGGTGACTTGCGTGGTCTCTGCTTTAGGAGGCAGGAGCCCACTTGGGCTTTGCTATCAAACCTCCTCCTCTGGAACCCGCCCACGACGCCCCTTCAGCCCCGTCTTTAGCAAACAAAATGTTTAGCGGTTCTTTCCAGCCACGTGGGACCCAATCCTGCAGACAATTTGTGACGAGCATTGCATTTACTGTTGTGGTTAGATTTGCTGAAGTCTAAAGAATGCCTTGTGGTAGTTCAGAAACACGCCTGGAAGAAAGCATTTGCAAGATCAAACCCTGAGGCCCCCGATTCAGCAAAGCCTCTGAACATGTGTTGGAGGCTCTCTGAATTCTTTGGTGAAGGGGAGTGATTCCCGGGGCTCTAAAGAGCTACATAATACAACAAGAACATCACTGAAAAAATAACACCCTCTGAAATAACTACTTGTTGTTCTACAGGATTATAACATGTGTTAGCCTTGTAAGCATATAAAATAAAGAAAATACACTTATTTTTCTGTGCTCCTCAAACGGGGACCCAAGAATTCTGTATTTTCCAGGAAAACACCCCACTGACACCAAAGAAGACTTTTGTTCAGCTTAAGGCAGAGGATTAGGTCTGATATTGTTAGATTGTGGAATGCTGAATTTCTGCTCTTTTTTACTATTATTTATTATGTAATATGTGCAGCCACTCACTTCCCCAACATCTTTATATTTTCTGGTGAGATTTTAATGCCTGATATGCTAAGAAGAATATAAATCAGCACTGTTCATTTGTCTGAAAGACAAACTAGCAGTGTCTCCTTAGCTCTTGGGGTCATAACTCACAGTAGTCCAGCTACCACAAGAGCCAACAGGATGTGTTTCACAGGTATCACCTCCTCTGAGCCTGTCCCAGAGACCTGAAGGCAGTTTTTGCCTGAAAACAGCAGTGGGGCTGCCCTCACAGACTCTGCACACACACTGAGCCCATCACCACCGCAGCAGCCAGACCAGCACGACTGTAAAGTCACACAACAAAACGTTTGCAAGGTCTCTGTTCCTGCACCTTCCCTTTGATTTGGCTAATTTGATTCATCTGAGTCCCCTATATTCAATATTTCACAAGCAATTTGATATCATTTGTTTTGTAATCCAGGATCTGTGCAAACCACAACCTTCCAAAGCCCGTGACAAACAAACAACTTTTTTGCCCCTGGAATTCCCCTCTCCTTTCCAACACAAGCAAATCTGAAAACCCACTTCCTCTGTCATGGACTAGAAAAATCTGTATGTTTTAGTTGCTTCATTTTCTAGTCAGACTGCTGTCAGACAGCTCTGTCCCACACTCCCAGGCAGCCCTGCTGCTGCTCCTGGAGGTGAACGGGGGATGAATGGTTGGATGATGGTGGATGGATGATACAACTGGACTCGATGATCTTAAAGGTTTTCCCAACATAACCAATTCCATGATTTTATGTACAAAGGCATAAAGCAGATTCCTGCATACCCGTGGAGGGACACCACTGTATGGTCCAAGGCTTGGGACATCCCACTCTTACTCCTGTCCATGGACTGATTTGGAGCATTTTGCAGCTCCCACCCAGCCCACGTCACCTGGTTTCCTGGAAAACCAATGGACACAGGGGAGCACCTGGGTCATGTCCTAATGTAACACTGGGATGGGGCCAAAGCACAGACCTGGGCCATCAGCCCTGCTGTTGAGCAGGGTAATACAGACACAACCATCCAGCACCAGCGTAAAACCTTGCTGGAACCAGCCTCACACCATGCCTGATGTCTGGGGAACCCAAAACATTTGCGTAAGTGTTTATCCCACTTTCAAAATATTATGACTAAAATCTTTCAGTGCTTCAGGCTCTAAGGCAGCAAGTTACTTGCAACACAAATGTAACTTCAAGACCACCAATAGTCACAATTAGCCTCGGCCATAAATATGCCCGATTTCAATAGAACTACTTACATATGTAAATAAGAACATCACCAAATCAGGCCTCAAGTCTCATAGTGTGGGACGCTGAAGTAAAAATGTAGCTGTTCTCATGAGCCAAGCAGCCCTCAGTTTACCACCCAAGGGAAACATGGTGCCTGTGAGGTCCATTCTATGTTGCTCCAGGCACAAGAAATAATCGTCAAATTGCCAAAAAGAGCAAATTTCAGACTTGCCAACATTATATTATCTGCTTAGAACTGATGCCCTGAGCTGAAGGCATAGGATCATTACATGGGACAGAGTGTTTGCTTGGTCAGACCAGATAAGGAATCCCATAAAATGTCTTGAGAAAAAGCCGGTCCTTTATAAACATTAACTTTGGTTCCTGAAGCTCTGCAAGTTTCGTCCTTTCCCAGACCTCACAGAGCCCTGGGTGGAAAAAGCAACCTCACAGAAGGTGCAGTGTAAATTGCTCTCCATTTCCCTTCTCTGTCCCCAGCATTCCTAGAGAGTTTAATAAATATGTAAAGCTCGCAACTGCAGCCCCGATAGCTCGAGCATCTTCCGGCCATTGTGCTTACAGGTTTTGCTAATCAGAGCAAACCAGGCTTGCAAATGAAATCTGATTAAGTAGTTTTCACCTCTGAAAAAGGGGATTAGCCAGACCTTTGATCCTCAGGTATTGATTTGCAACTCAAAGGAGGTGTGACCTCAGCTGGACTTGCTTCTGGTCTCAGTCCCTTCCCCTTTCACTCCTCCTCCTGTTTACCAGAAAAAATCAGTTCATGTCTTCTCACGTAGTCAGATCTAAAGCCTATTGAAGCCAGTGGAAAACCACCCACTGACTTCAATGGGCTTTGGATCAGTCCCACAATGGCTGACTTAGCCCTAAGTCCTGGGCTGTTTCAAAGCCAGCAGAACCAATTTCCCATCAAATGACCAGAAGCTGGGAAGATATGTTCGCCTTTCAAACCTACAAATTCCACCTTTTTTCTCTCTTCCATGACAACTCTTCAGCTGGAAATGCTGCAAGTACTGCTGGTTTTTCCCTTGCACTCTGCACCGAGTTGCTGCCCACCGTGGGTCAAAGGGCTCTGAGCCGGACTTACCAATGCAATTAAAGGACAACTCCTGCAGGCAGAACAGGGAACAGCCATCGCCATTGATCTTGTTCATGTCATCACATTCTTCCCCCAGTTCTCTGTAGGCAGAGCACACACATGCAAAGAGCAGTCAGCTGGAAAAGTGGCATCAACCCAATGGTCTGTGCAACCCCTCTGAAGAACCCTAAAGTCCCAAAATCCGGTACAGCGGCTTTGTGTGCCGACCCCTAAAATACCCCTCCCTTCCTCCTTAAGGGAGGACTTTCATCATTCCTGGTTCACAGGCTCGCCTGGCCGGTTCCCTCCTGCACATGTGGATACCACTTGCTGTTATCTGATGAGGATATGAGCAACTTCCTTCATAGCTGGTGTGGCTGTAGCTCAGCAGGTGGGCAAAAAGAGAACAGGAATCTCTAAAAGTCTTTGTATTAAATCTGGAAGGGCCAGACTGTGACCCCAGCATGGGAATAACAAGGCATAAAGCCTGGAGCTGGGCTATTCCAGGTGACAGCACTCAGAGGAGAGCAGTCAACAGGGAGCAGGGGGTGTTGGGGACGGAGTCCTGCCTCGTGCCAGCCCGCGCGGCTGCGGCAGCGTATGGGGGGAAGAGTGGGAACCAGATGAGAAAGGGGCTGCCACAGCTGCAAGTGGGGCCACAACCAACCAAACTGTGACACAGTCTGGTTCCTGCTCGCTCCTGAGGCAGCTCAGCTATTGTTTGACACTTGCTGCAAAGCCACAAGTGATGTTTGAGGAATGTGCAAACATAACAGTAGCAGAAAAGTTATGTAAAGCAAAATTAATCTGTCTTTCTCCACCTCTCTTTCCAGGACTGCCCTGGATTCATATGTTGTTGACTGTTTTCTTTGATTTCCTTGCCTGCTGGGCCTCTTCCTGCAAATATTTGCTGCCAGGTATATCGTCTGACAGAGTTGTGCTGCATGATTGCTGAGCAGCATTATTTCAAGCAAATAATACTGGCTGGATTAAGCACTTGCTTGTTGTTACTTCCATAGTTTAAATAATTAAATTATCTAATGCCAGGAAGCTCTGAAGCAGCAGCCTTAAGGGCCAACATAGTAAAAGAATAAACCCTAACATAGTTGTGAAGGGTTGTTTTACATTTTCAGTGGCCTGGGGACTGGTGAGAGAGGGGAGCTGATTGAGAACATGCAATTCCCAGTGCTCTCCCTCAGAGGCCAAATCTATCACCTCCAAATGCATCCCAGCTCTGGTGGTCAGTCAAACAAGGGGTTGCACCAGGAACTTGGCCCCAGCACGTGGCAGGGTGTTACCCAGCTGCACACACATGGGACACCACGCCTAAGGACAGCATCAAAGGCTGTGTGAATTTTTCCAGTGCCAGCTCTGTGTAGGAAATGTCATATACGTGTATAAAGATAGGGATACACGGGCAAACAGCATAAACAGCACAGAGCGTCCTTGCCTATCGATCCTGCTGTCTGGACTCCATTATCTGTATCTCTGTCTGTATCTCCTGGTGCCAGGAGAGCAGGGCCTACATTACAATTAAATGTCATCATCCCGGTAATCATCAAGCACGTGAGTCATTATCTACAGATGAGAGCCAGCCTAACCTAAGGAGACATCAGAGGTCATCAATTCCTTCCTAGTCTCAGATTCTGGCTGAGCAGATGTGCCCAGATTTATCTGTTTGCCCGCTCCAGACTTACATTTGGATAATCCCGTCTCCACAGTATCCACTCCCAGAGATATAAACAAGTGCAGGGGAAGGCTCGCTCTCCTCCATCCCGGACACAATGACCACCTGGTATCTGTACGTGGTCCCGTTGCTCAGCTCCCTGCCAGACAAAAGGAAAGTCAGTGATTCCTACAACAAAGGCAGCAGCAAAGGGCAGAGAAGGAGAGACTGAAGTGGGGGTTGGCTGCCAAAAAAGCGAGGTTTAGTTCAATCAGCTCCTCCCAGCATTCCCTACCTTGTTTTGGTGGGATTAAATTTTGGTTGGATGTCTTTTTCTTGTGGGCACAATCAGCACTACCTTTGTCTATGTTTGATTTATGCACTACTCTGAAATAGGTGCAGCTCTTGACCACCTGACAGCTAAACCATTTCCTGATGAAAACCATGCATTTTGGTGAGTTGCTGCTCACATCTCCACCTGCTGCAGAGATGGCATTGCACTGACACCATGGCAGTGCCAACCCTCACCATGAGCAGTGGGAAACACTGAGAGCATCACCAACAGTCAACAGTGCTTCAACAGCTGAGGAACCAGCCCTGTGCCTCACTGTGTTCAGCCTTGGATGCTTCTGCTCCACGTCAGGGACAGCGCTACCAGCAAGTTTGTGCCAGAGTTCATTTAAGGAATTTAAAATACCCTGTTACACACTACTATTATGAACACTTATTATTTCCTGAGCAGCCCTGAGCTCAATCCAACTGCACCTGGAGCCAGTGGGAATGTGATGATTAGTGTAAGACAGAATGAGACTGAGGATTTTCAGTGATGGACAAATAAGTTATCCACTTCACATACAGGCATTAAAACAGTAGAGTTAAAAAGACGGTTTCTTCCAGAGCAAAAAATAGGATCCACACCACAGCACTGGATCAGGGTATTAGCACTGAAATATTCACAGAAAGAATTAGCAAAATGTTACATATTTATGCAAAGCCATAATTACCTAAATCCTGTGCATCTGTAAATGAGGAATAATATTTATCATACGCAATATGGAAATAATATAAGCCTAATAAAAATATTTAGCTCTTTCACAAAGTCTTTTACACAATCAAAACTCAAAACTTTCCTCAAAGAAAGTCATTACAGTTGTCCTCATTGTGCCGATTTGTAAAGCCATGGAGTGGCCAAGGCAAAATGATTTGCTCGAAGTCATCATTTAGGTTAATTGCAGAGCAGGAAAGGCAACCCAGCTCTTCCTCTGCTCACTGCGCTCACATTGCCCCAATTACTGACAGCAATATACATGGCTTTTTGTCATAGCAACTTGGTCAAAAAGCATCTACTAATGAAGTGTGTACTACGAGGAGATAAATCTACTACGCAGAGCAGCAAAGCCATTCAAGTGGATATCAATGAGTTACTGAAATCTTCAGGTTCACGAAATAAGTATCTCCTTACAACATTCATTAAATTAACAAGCATGACTTAAACTCCAATATCCCACACTATATTTTACAACAAAGATGTTTCTCATGGATACTGTGCCTGCAAAATAACTGGCATTGAATGAATTACACACCGACAGCACTGGGATCTGACTCTTTGTTACTGCATATGGCAGTGGAATGGGAGTGAAGCTCAGTACAATGAACACACAACTGGCTTTCTCATTCCTTCTGCACCTGATTCCTGTCAGAACAGTCTGTGGCTCCTATTAGCTAAATTTAAGAGTTCATGCAGCACAAACAGTATCTTAATTCACCTACAGGCTCGGGAGATGTCTACCCAGATATTGGTAAGAGTGTTAATTCAATCAAAGTGAAAAGTTTCAAACTTCTGCCCCTTGGGACTTGTTTAAAACAACTGCTTTTCTGAAAAAAAAAGGAAAAAAAAGAAGAAAAAAAAATAAAAAAAAAGAAAAAAAAAGGAATTATAGGAAGTAACTAAAGTGGCCAAACACACACTGTAGTAAAATAATGAGGGTTTTCCTCTAGATTTCACTCCCAGATAAATCCACTTACTAAGATGGAAGGTTTCTCATATATACTGAGGAAATCAAAACAGAGCCAAGCTTTGATTATTAAAGAACAGCTATTTCTCAAGTTCTGTCTCAAAACCATCTCAAAACCATTTGTAAAATATTTAAGATTAACAAGTACACTTGCAGAAATGTGGATTTTGTCACTGGGGATCTGCTAACCACAAAAAAGATTCAATTTTTTGAAAATGGTTACAAATGAACAGTTGGGGCAGCTACAAAACAAATAAAGCCACGCTGCTTTCTGGTGCATGGAGATTGCTGTTGTGAGTGCAAAATAGAAGTTTCCAGATTGTGATTTTTGGTGTGATTTCCACCAATACCTCCAGGTGATGGGACAGGCTAACAGCAGTGAGTGTGTCTTGCACATGGGTTTTACTGGGGGCAAGTATTTCTGTGCACATGGAAGCAAAGAGACAATGGGAAAAGCTCACATTTGTTTGGAAGTTTGCAGAATACAATGGAAGAAAACCTAGAACTAAATCAAGCACGAGAGAGAATATGGTGGTTGTGAGTTATGAGGTAGCTGGACATGAATGTGTGCATGGTTGAAGAAGACAGAAAATTTGAAATTAAAGTTATTAGGTGGGGAGAACTCTGGCTTATTTAATTGTATGAATTAAGAATGGAAAACTTTGTATGGGGAGAGGGCCCTATGGACATGGAGCACATTGGCTGCTGGCTTTGTGGCACTGGGCCGTGCTCTAACCCTGTCACCTGCTACACATCAGGGAGGAGAGATATCCAGCTGCAGCCTGCTCAAAGATGGAGAGCTCTGAGAGAAATTATATGTTGTGATAGGCAAATGATCCTTAAAATTTAGTGTCACCAAAAAAAAAGTAATTTCTTCTCCAAAAAAGAAGGTGAACAAAATCTCTCTTATAACAAAACATTATTTGCAGCCCCTGGTTCCTCTTGCTCCTCTGCAGTTTGGGTAGAAAATAAGAGTTATTAAATTATTTATGCTCAGGATACCCTAATATCCTTGTCTTAGGTTAAAATACAAAGAAAGGGAAGACAAATGCCTGGAGACGTGTGGTCCCTGCAGAGCAATGGCAGCCCTGGGACCAGGTCTCCAGAGGGGCCAATCCTCCCCGTCCTCATCCCAAATCCCCTTCTGGGCAGCCCAGGCAAGAGCAACCTGAAGCTTCACAGTCTGCCTTGCACTGGGGGACAGCAGAGGGGCTCCAGGGTGTGACATCCAGGGCAGCACCAACAAACTGGCTGTGCCCAGAGGAGCTCAGGAATGGGATGTCTGCTCTAGAGGGGCTCTCCAGCATCACACATGCAGAGCTGGAGATGTGGCTCGACTGGAACACCAAAAACACCTTAGGAACTCAAAACTGAAACCATCATCCTTTCAGCTCACCCTGGCCTGACACAAGAGTGACAAAAAGCGGACTGAGCTGGATGTGGCATTTCACGTTTCAACAACTGGAACGTGAGATACTTATATCCTCCTGAACTGTTAAATGTGTCATATTGGCAGCAACTGAGAGTTTTAGCATTCCTTCACAGTGCCCACATTTTGGAGAAATATAGCTGCTAAAGGGATGATATGTGCAATACTACAGGCAGTAATCCAGTCCCATAGTGAGGGAGGGAGGAAGGAATGCAAGAACAGGGAGGGGAAGAGTTTATTCCCTCTCTGTAGTTATAGGATACCAAGGTCAATATTACAGACTGTATCTGGAGGTATCAGCAAGACAAGCTGTGCTCCAAGTGGTGATAAAAGTGTGATTTTTGACCGCTTATTTCTTCTCCCACCTTCCCTGGGAACTGGTGGCACAGTGACAGCAACAAGGGGCACTTTCCACTGCGCTGCCAGGCAGGACCCGACGCACGGCGGCTCCGTAGGATGCTACTTAAAGAAGTGAGAGAGAAGAACATCTTTAACATCAAGGATGTGAACAAACACTCTTTAAATTTATATCTATGGTCTTTTAATGACCTTTTCTAGAACAGAGTAAGCCGCATTGATCACTGCAGCTTCCGCCTGTGGGGAGGCAGCCTTATTAAAAAGCAATGACTCAAGCCCTCTGCTTAGAGGGGGAATTAGGACGTGCCGTGTGAAATACCACGAGGGCAACTTTCCTGTCTGTCGTGGCAAGTGACGGATCCAGGGTCAGGAATATAGAACCCTCTAATTCTTTTCCTGTTTTTACTGGGGAGGCTGGGCAGTTGAGTTAATCTTGCTCTCTCTCCCCCAGGCGAGGGACCTCTGCTCTCATGTTTGGATGTTCCTGGAAAACTTAACGGGAAAAATTATACCTGTGGGAAGTTGTTTTTTACTCAGACCAAGGTGGGTTTAAAGGATCATTGAGTTTACAGAAGAAACACTTATACCCTTGAGTTCCAGCAGACCTGCAAGGGCTGACACTGCCCCAAGCACATCTGCACTGTGCATGCTGTAGGGTTTCAGCACCTGAGGACACAGCACACACTCGAGATGCAGTGAAAGCATCGAGGGGAAGTAAACATCCCATGCTTCTTTTCCTACTACCATGGTATACATGTTTTTCCTACTACAAGTAACAGCAGGAGGGTTTCTTATCCGGCAAAGACTTGTTTCCAACAGAATTGAAAATATCCTTAAGGCTGAGCCCAATGAAAAGACAAATGGTCAGAGGGCAATGAAAGCAGACAGTGTTCCTGTTATTTAAGGACAAGATGACATGGTCTTAAGCATCCCCAATTAAATCACAGCTGTCACTGCCAGTGTCTTGTGAAACAGGCAAATTCTACACCTGAAGTGTCCTCGTGAAGGACCCATCTGTCTTTGACTTTAAACAGCCACCAAAAACTTGAGCCAAAAGATGGCATTTCTGTGCCATCGCTCTGCAGCCCAGAACGAGCCCTGGTCTGCCAGTGACACCCCTGTTTCCCTCTAACACTGTCACCTCTGCTCTCCTTCTCTAGCAAGAAAGCCTTGTTGAGCAAAACAGGAAATGTGCTGGCAGCAAACAGCAGCAACCCCACATCTTCCCTCACTGCAATGCTTTAGATCAGCTGCCAGGGTGGACTGAATTACAACCACAAACAGAAGAGCTGAAGGTCTACACCATCCCTTGTCCTGTCAGACGCAGCCTGGAGCTGTCCAGTCTGTCTCCACATGCTGCTCACAGCCTCCGAAACACCCAGTGCCAATTCCAGAGGTCCTGAATTACCCCAAATATCCACTGACACCCTGGTGTGCACAGGTTTCACTATCCTCAGGTGCTCCAAAAGCAACTGATAAAGAGTAAGCCAGGGAATGAGGTCACTTTAGGACAACCTAAAGGTCTGCTCCCCAACTTCCATTTTTTTCCCTTCATTGCTATTGACTGCACAAATACAACTGTTTTCAGCTTCTTCTCTCCTCTCACACACGCTCCCCCCCCCCCCCCCCCCNCCCCGCTTTGCTTTTTTTTAATAAAAATGGCATGAGAAGCATGGCAGAAGATAATGAAGAGAATTCCTGCCCGACTCTGCAGTCAGGAGAGAGGAGGGGTGAGATGCGGTAAACACAAGAAGGACGTCAAAAATCCCGAGCTCTTGTGCTGGGCTGTTTTTTCAGCTGCGGTCCGAGCTCTCCCTGTTTGGATAAGCCCAGCAATATGGCAGGTGCAAAGACCTCAAAACAACTCTCTTGCCTCTCTCTCGGATACTGAGCTGACTCAGAAGACACAAATGCCAAGGAAATAGCCTTGAAGAGACTTTTCTCTCTCTCTATCTATGAGGAGAGATGTGCCAATGGGGGCCGCAGGTTTGCTCTGTGCCCTCCAGCTTTTTTTATGATTTGTTTACAAGCACAGGAAAACAGGGTATTTGGAGTACTAAATGAACACTCAGGGGCTGGATGTGGGACTGGGCACTGTACAGAGGATTTCTGCTCCCAAATCCAACTTAAACCTGAACTGGGTGTTTCCAAGGAAGACGACAGAGGAGCCAACAACGTGAACAGATAATCTCAGCTGAACATTGGTGAACGTTCTGTACCAGCAGGACTCTGTGCTCTCTGAAGCCCAGACTCAACTTTTGCTTCTGGCTGTGTCAGAAAGTTTAACTAACGCCTAAACCAGCCACCTTACCCACTTATGCAGTAACCCACGGGTTTAGGATTGAAGTCAAAGGTAAAAGGATCTAATGTATTAGAAAAGGAAAATATCCTTGGATCCTTGGAATATTTCTAGGAACCAAAGCCACCACCAACTCCCGTAATCACCACAAATCCAAACCAGGCAATTAGTCTGCAGCTCTGCTCTCGCTTCTGTTGGTGTAAATCTCCAGTAACTCAGCAAAACACTCCAGGTTTAAACCACTACAGCTCAGCTGCTCATCTGTCCCTCTGAGGTGCATTTGCTGCTCAGACCAGCTCCATGACTGCCCAAGATGCCCTGGGGCAGGATTTTGTCTGCCTGTAGCACCTCTGCTCTGAAACCCAGGTCCTGTTTAGGACCTTAAACACATTTGGTTTTGAACATTTTTTTACACAGTCTTCTCTCCTCTGTCTTTCATGCAAGAACTGCTAAGTTTTGTAAGTAGCAAACCTATAGATATATGTGCAACTGATTAACTCCAGCAGACTTTGATATAATCCTCCAAGCATTTGTCCTGCTACCAATTTAAAACACGGTAGCACGTTTAATGAAAAACAAAGTTTGCAGCCAAGGCCTTAAAGATAGTTCTTAAAAAAAAACCCCAAAACCAAAAAAGAATGTCAAGAGATTATTTTCTCCTCTCACGTTTAAACAACAACAAAAATATGAATTTTTAAGGTGGCTGATATAAATGGACAATCTCACTGAGATTAGGTTACAAATCCTGGGATGAAGCAAATCCTCAAGGCCCTGGGCCTCACATGGGTGTTTGCACTAGACAGGCAATTTCATGGCAGCACACAGGTTAAGTGTCAGAGCACCTGGTTGCTATTAGAAGCAGGGAGGGAAGGAAGGAAAAAAATTCGCTGTGTTTCCTTCTTCGCTGCTGCACTCAGACCCTGAGTGAGATGGGAGCACTTCTCAACCTGAGGCTCAGATGTGGCCACCACAGGAGGGGAGGCTGGTGTGGTTTAGCTGAGGAAGGAAAGATCTGGGACACGAAATGCAGAAAGCCCTATTTGCAACTGGCAGAAGCCAGCAGTTCTCCATCGATTTCGAGGGAATGGTGCCAGTATCCTCCACCTGAGGTCAGTGCTCTAGTGCAGGCAGGCTGGGACAGGATAAGTGCTGTCAAGGCCATCACTGTCACTGACGAAGCTCTGCCTGTTGCATCGTGCCTCTGTGTGAGCACTGCCTGATTACTGACACCCTTAACGCTGTGACGCGGTGTCTCCGTGTGGGACCGCCAGCACCAGCACCTGCCTGGTTACACCACAGCGTAGGAGAAGTGCTGATGCACACCCTGCCCACCACACCCTGGGAGCCAACAGCCACTCCTCAGCTTCTGGATCATCGCTGGGACTGGGAGCACTTCAGCTGCTGCCCTCAGCCCTGTGCCAGTCCACTGGGTTTGGGCAGAAGGCTCTTCCCAGTTTAGGGTGGTCAGCTTGACAGAATAATCTTCTTCACCTTCTCTGAATCCAGACCTGACCTCTTGGATTTCTTTTCAACAGGCCTGAGCCAAGACCTGATTTTCAGAACTCAATACCCTCCTGTTTCCCTGTAATCCCACCAAAATGGTGAACAGAGCCATGGGAGCAAACACTCGCAGTGTCTGCTCCGAAGGCTCCTGGAGCCAGTGGAAATTATTTTGTGCATTTTCAGTAGGGCTTAGATCGGGCCCCAAGTGAACATAGATGTTTGCAGTGTTCTCTGGTTTCACATCTACCATCCCACCTCACCAAGGCCTATTTTGGAGGGTCCAGGCAGGGGGGGCTGTGGCCGTCTTGCTCCTCAGAAGGAGGGAGGGATGACAGACAGGGCTGTGCTGTCACACCCAGAGCAGAGCAGAGCACACAGACATGGGTGAGGAGATGAGGTGACTCTTACAGAGGAGCATTTTGTCATTTCCCTCCTCAGGGGCTCTGTGTTTTGCCTTAAGGCGCTGCAGATTATGAGAAATCCTACTGGCTGGTCTCCAGTGGGATCTCTAATGGTTTAATAACTGAACATTACTGAACATACTTCCACTAGCCTCTTCCTAAAATCCCATCATGAGCTAATTTCCTCTATTGTCGTTACATCTGCAACTGGTCTTACAGTTTAAAAAAATCCTTTACCACTGTGAATAACTGATCTGGTTTACTGCACTGGGCTTTCAGGGACAGATAAGTGGGGTATCCAATTCCAGGCACCCTCTCTGAGGTATAATTTGAAAAGAAGAAGGAACTTTCTTTCCACCTTGCCCTTCCTATCACAAAAGCACCAGGAAAACGCTGGAATTGGGATATCAGCATGGAGATACCCAATGTCACCATTCATTTAAGGAGATCCTGATCAAAAAGACTGAGACAACTTTGGGTGAAACAATCACAAGATGGGTGGCTTGGGCCCACAGCAGGATTGGCAGGTTGTACACCATGCAGTGATACATCTAAAATCATGGAGTTCCAGAATGCTTTGGGTTGGAAGGGACCTTAAAACTCATCTCATTTCAACCCTTCCACTAGACCAGATTGCTCAGGGCCCTCTCCAACATAGCCTGGAACACTTTTGTCTTGTCTGTCACCAGATCCCACAAGATACAAGGCACAGCACAGGTATTTCAGTCTGACGGCAGCGTTCTTTCCAAATCTTTGCTTGCTTGAGTGTAGATTCAAATTTAACAGAGACTTGGAATGCATTTCCTAGGAAAATATATTAAAATAAAATGCCCAGGAAATGATCAGGCCAATAGTTCAGCAAAAGTAGCTGAGAAAAGCTGTATTGGCTGACTGATAAAAAGGTAGGTAACACATTTCTGCTACTTCTGCAGTATTTGAGGCTCACTCCAAGTTTTACAAGAGTTATTTTTAAATTGTTGCATAACACGTCTGTCCAATATTTCTTTCCTCAATCAAGCAAAGAAAATGCATTTGTTATTCCTAGGAGATTTCTGGTGCTTCTTATCTTATTTAGAGCCCAAAATAAAGATGCACACAAGAAGGCAAACATCAGAGAGAAGTTATTATCCATGAGATAATGCACAGACTAATTTACCACATATCTGAGACTGTTTCACCTGCAATAAATTATTTTGCCCAGCAGGAAAAGTCCTGTTTGACCTTCTATTTTTTTCTTTTTTTCCCCTCCTGCAGCTGAAAACTGTGCTACTACTTCCGGGTCATGAGTTCAAATTCCACCCTGGCTGGGAGTGATTAAATATATCAATTTCTAGTAGTATCTATTTGGATAATAATAGGACAGCTGTTAATGTTCACTTTTTTAGGGACACTTGCACATGGCTAAGTTGCAGTCTCCAGGCCTGATCTCTCTACAGCCTCTGTGTATTGCCCAAGAGGTACTTTGGAGATGGGAATCCAATGTAGCAGCAGTCCTTGGGGACTCCCTGGCTGCAGCAGAGCTGATCCCGAAGCCAAGTGTCACTCCCCAAATGGGGCAGTCCCTCTTTCCTGGAATAATTTATTTAGGAGTGGCAGCTGTGGGGCATTCAGAGCAATCCCACCCTTCAGAGATAGACCCAGGCTGAAAAATTCCTCTGGGCTGCCCTGTCTTGGGATCACAAACTCATAAAGATATCAACCCGCCCTTACTACCTTTATTCTTGCATCATGTGCAGCCGAGCCAGAACAGGAGCTACGGATTCTGTCAAGTGCCAGCTTCAGTTACAGCATTACATAAGAAACCGCAACAGCAAGGAACCACAAATCTATCACTACAGCTGGCACCAAACAGCCTCTTTGCACAGGCTTAGCGGAAAAGCTGCCTCCTGAATGGGCACAGAGTGTCAAATTGTTCTTTCTCCTCTCCAGGGCAGGGTTAAGGCAATTTGGCAGAGGGTGGTAAGGGAAAAAATTGCTCTATCTGCTCTGCGTGTGGGGTCAGGAAGCAGGTTTTCTTCTTTCGCAAAGATAACCTGGCACCTTTAATGAAGAAAGCAGGGAAGAAGGAAAGCCATCAGAACGTGGCTTCCAGCTGTCAAATCACATCAGCAAAGTGGAGATGCATCGCCCCTGAGAGCAGCAGCACCATTGGCCCCCAACACTTCGTTGGGAGCTCTTTGGATGAAGGCACTCTGTGTATTTCCTCTGTGAAACACCCAGCACGCTATTGGCAGCTATAAATAATAACAACCACTACCTCGGGATTTAACAGCACGACATGTGAAGGAGAGAGGCAGGAACGGGAGACGGAATAGAAGCAGTTTTCATACTTTTCCTCTTCCTGGCTCACTGAGCCCTCGGTGCAGAGCAGGACTGTGTGCTCTTACCTGGCACAGGGAGCAGCATCAGTCACCCCTGTGCCTCCCCGCCCAGACCCGTGCAAGCCACAGGTGAGGCCCCACTGCTGGGAAAGGAAAGAATTTCCCCAGGGGGTGTTGGCAGTGGAGTTGCTGCTGGGTGGAGGAGTCTCCTTCCCACAGCATGTCACCTCTGCTAGGGTCAGGTGAACCTATGACCAGTTTCCCACTGCTGGGAGGGAAGGTGTGGGACAGGCAATTGTCCTGTGTTGTTCTGTTCTTTCATCACGGGGTATTTCCAGGTTCACTAAGCAGGAACAGGGCAATCTATACCGGCTGCATGAGGAAGGAGCTGATGACACAGCCAAGGCCAGGCATGGCCTCGGAGCAGCCCGGGGACAATGCCAGCCCCTTGCTGAGCACCAGGACTGCTGCTACACTGTCCTACACCAGCTGCATATCACACATCACAACTTTGCCAAAACTGACCACAGGCAGCTCCAACACACTCAAAACTCTTCACTGACAAGGCTTTCGTACAGTGACAGCAGAGCCACTATTCCTGCAGGGAAAGTAGGATCTGCAAGGGAAAAATGAAACATTTACTCCTTAACAAAAGGACTCTGGATGAAGAACTAGGCAAATTCTTGAACCTGAAACTGGAAATTACAGGGGTGAGAGAAACCTGGTGGGACAGAAGGGTGTTTGCTTCTTGGGACAGCTCGAAATAGCTTTGTCCATGGAAAGCTCGCATGGAAAGTTAATGATAGGGAAGCTCTTAGAAATGAGCAAGAAAGTGTGAATAAGAGTAAATCTGTTCCTGCCGAACCTTGGTAAAAGTGTTTCTGCTGGAGAGGAGCTGTAAAATTTCATATGGATATAGCCAGGGATCTCTTAACACTACTAAAGAAAAAAGAATATGGAGAATTGTGCAATTATGGGAAAGAAACCTCCTAGTTGGGGACTAGTGAAAAATGCTTTTAATAACGGCAGTTCCCTGGTAGTGCGTGGTGTGAGAGTGGGCATTAAATACTCAATGACTCAGGAGACACACTGTTTTGCATTTACATCTAGTAGCTGTAATAGGTTGGATTGAAAGAGAAATTTGAATGAAAATGGAATTTTTTCATTCAGTTATCTCTTTAAGGCTGACTAACAAACAGTTCCTGCTAATAAAGATCAGAACCCTAAAAGTTCAAGTATCCACAGACATACAGAATTGGTAAATAGGCTCAGTCGATGCAGAGAAAGATGGAGTTATAATGCAGAAATGAATAGCTTACATGTCTGGATGTCTTGAAATGGTCCATATGTTGGTATAAGATAATATTACACATGTTAGGACCAAGAAATTCAGAATAAACTGTGAACTCTTTATTGCAAGTGAGAGGGGAAGAGAGCAGTTAATTGGAAAGCCAGGCTGGATGGAGCTCTGAGCAACCTGGTCTAGTGGAAGGTGTTCCTGCCCATGGCAGGGGATTGGAATGAGGTGATCTTCAAGGTCCATTTCAACCCAAAGCATTTTATGTTTCTATGATTCTATGATTTATTTAATTGCAAGAAAACTATGAACCATCAGGGGGATGTACTGACAGAAAAAGCAGGGGAGGTCCTTGCACACATCAAGGCAAGGCCATTCCAGGGTAGCTGGGTAAGTGTTGGTGCACAAGGACACCTGGAATGCCATCTAGAGTTCCAAAGCCAGCTGGGAATCCAGATGTGTAGCACGCCGATATCGCATGGACAACTTGCAGATAAATCTGGGCATGCAAAGTGTTTTCTTAATATTTCAGTCCTATCTTAGATACTCCCCAGTATTTCCTGGCATATTGAGAGAGGTTTGGCATAGTAACTCTGGAGGAGGGATGAGCAGAAGACGGGTGATAATATGGGCTTCAGCTTTTGGTGTCGGGACAAAAACCACCCAGTGATCTGTATCTTGTTTGGGTGGAAATATGGTGTCAATTATCTTCATGACAGATAGATTTGGCAATTCATTTCAGCTGCTTTAGATCATACATTCCTCAGGCTGGTAGACCTCCAGAAAACAGAGAAATAGATCTTCGAGGTGAAGGAAGAATGCCATAATAAGGACAGATGTCACTGTGAAGTTTTCGTGTTGCATTCTGCAGGGACTTGGGTTTAGATATCATCACTGTGATATTCATAATTTCCCAGTCCGTTCAGCTGGGCCAGTGTCAGGTAAATGCACTCTTCTTCTTGACTTCAGGGGCTAAAAGGCACACCAATAACGAACAGCCAGTGCCGATTCTCCAGCCTCTCTGCTTGTTCATGTTTGTAGGAACCTTCAAACTGAAGAGTTACTTTCCATTTCACTCAACTTCTCCTCATCCGGGGTCTCTGACAAGTCACTGACCATACGCCCCTTCCAACTGGGGACCAGTAACAAATGGCAAATGCATCAATGAGGCAAATTTGGAAACAAATGATTGTGTTGGATAAAGTAGAGGGCTAAAGCACGTGAACTGCTGAGGACCCATGAACAAAGAAACACTAAGGACCCGAAACAGTGCCACAGGAGCCTTCCAGCCACCTGCCATTCCGAGGGCGTCAATTTCTCTGTCAGTCTGCAAGCACTCCAAGAAGCCTGAGTGAGATCTTACTCCACCACCTTTAGGTGTTAAAACCCAAGAAATGACATGGAGTTTACAAGTTCAGCACTGAATGGAAGCCCTGATTCTAACAAGATACTTAAAAATATTGTACTTACTTGAACAAGAACTGCTGTTTACACAGATGATGATCAGCCCCCTCCAGCTATTATCAAGCAACAGAAAAGGTTTAGCCATAGAATGTCAGTGCACAATAGCCAAAATGGAGAAAAAAACCCAATTCCCTGTACAAGAAAATGCAAGCTTCTCTCTCTGTGTTTCTTTTTTGAAGTCTGAATGCAGGATCGCTATGTGCCAGCTCGGTAATAAAGCTCTGGTAGGAATGGCTCAGAATAACATATCACAGAACTGCTAACTTGTTTCTCAGTGAAGCTCAACTCTGCAAACCCAAACCTTGTACCAGGGCTTCGTGCTGAGATTCTTTCTCAGGTTATTTCAGTCAATGCCTTTGTCTTGAAAAAGCCCTACTGGTTAACACCACAAAGACAACCTGATCTGGCGCTGTCCACCACACTTTTGAGGCTTCTTACAAAGTCTGCAGCAGAAAAGTTGGGAAAATTTCCAACTCTTTGCAACTTTTTCAGTCAATCTGACAACTTTCCAAAACCAACCTCAGTGTCTCTTGGCTTGGTCTGCCAGAGGAGAGCACGAAGGTCTTGTCAGTGCACCCAGCTCCTCACTGCTCACGAATTGGGATAGTGGGAGTGCCATGGGGAACACGGGCTACTCACCCCAGACTGCCCTGGTGGGACTGACACCTAACTGTGCCTGTGACACCATCCAGAGAGCTCTGGGCACTGACTGCTCACTGAGCTCTTAAAAAATCAGTGATGATTACTCTCCAATACAACAATGTGAGTATAAAGAAGCTCCAGTAACGGCAAAAAGCCACTACCTCGATTACCACTGTGACCATATCACACACTGTTTCTAGAGAAGAGCCTGAGTACAGCCCTCTGAGCATGTGCACGACCCACACTTTGGATTAAATTGTGAGCTGAGACTTTGAGACTTGCAGATGAGGCTCCTTCCTTATCACTCGCTGTGGTGTGAAGACTCAGCAGTTCTATGCTGCACCTGGCCTGACCTCTTTTTTCCCCCCACTGATTTATTTAGCTTTCTGCTCTCTTCCTAGGCTCTGACTCTCATTTTATCCCAGATACCAGCAAATCTGCCTGATCACACTCAGTGGAATTGAGTGTATCTTGCCTGGTTTCTGTAAGGTCCAAGGATAAGGTCCTAGCCCTCAGAAATGAATGTTTAAGCCTCAGCTTGAGCCAAGAGCTGAGATTAAAATTCAGCTTGAGAACAGAAGGTCTGGCATTATTTTGCATTTCTTAATAAAATGTTTCCACTGTTCTAGTTATTTACTCTCCTCTGTGGAGCACTCAGTGCTGACTAGGCAAGGGCTATCCATTAAAGGCTGTCTCTCCTCTCAGCTTAAAAGGAAGTTCCCCCTCTTTGACGGGAAGAAGGTAGGAGAAATTAATTTTTCTTTCAGCATCGCCACACCTGGGGAAAGGATCTTGCTCACAGATAACAGTGCAAGCAAATATTTTCTTTGGGAGAAAAAGAGAAAGTGAAGATCAAGGTCAGAGGAGGCAAGAGCAAAGATATGTGTCTGCCTTCAAAATAGCCTTCCACAGAACATGTGGGGGTGTAGTTTTATTTAATATGGAAAGCATGTGAGGGCACCAAGGGGGGGCAACTGGCTTGGGGCTCACAAGGAGATAAAGGGGCTACAAAGCCTGGCTGCACAGATATGCTGAATTCCAGTGGTGCAGGATGAGGCAAACGGGCAGATGTGAACAGGGGAGAGAGACAGCATTTACCTCTACACACATTTAAAAGTAGGAGCACGGCCCAGCGCCTCTGTCCCTGAATTCCCTTGTCCCTTCCTTCCTGCTTAGGGATTATAAAGGCTCTGGCTACTCTTTGCACAAGGTTCCAATGGAAAATTCATATTGCTTTTGCCTCTACCAGAAAACCACAACCCCGTGAAGAGTTTCAAGGAGTTTGTTGTGTCTCAAGGTATGGCCCAGCAGAAGCCTCTGAATCTCCCCCATCACCAGGGGATACAGATCAGTGCTGTGCCCATATGATATGATAAAAAATTCATCTCACTTCTCAAAATTTCAAACGCAAGCAGAAGTCTTGAATCACACAATCACAGAATGGTTTGGGTTGGAAAGGGACCTTAAAGACCATCTTGCTCCAAACCCCCTGCCGTGGGCAGGGACACCTTCCACTATCCCAGGTTGCTCCAAGCCCCAATGTCCAACCTGGCCTTGGACACTGCCAGGGATCCAGGGACAGCCACAGCTTCTCTGGGCACCCTGTGCCAGGGCCTCCCCACCCTCAGCATAAATCAGCCAAAACAGTCTCAAAGCCAACTACGAGTGCTCAAGAATCTGCATATTTGCCTCCTCACCCAGTGAGTAAAGCGTCACTTCCCAAGTGTCCTGTCAGAGCTCACTGGCAGGATTTTCCCTGTGGTCTCTGGTAAGACACAGAGGAAGTGAGCCCAGCTAGCCTGGAGGGTTTGGATGGGATTTGGTTGTGAGGTTGGCTGTGCCAGCTTCCAGGAGCATCCATTTCTGTCACCACTGATCACAGGTGGAGCCCAGAAACACTAAATTAAATGTTCTGTCTGATTTTAGTTCTCTGTGTAACTACCTGAGATGTACAGACAGGGACAGTGCTGTTATCCCATGTGATTTAATCAATGGCCCTCAGGAAAACTGTCATTAATTCCTGGCTACTGATTTAATTCTTAGAGCACTCTTTCACTTGAGCTAGCTGTAAGCTAGAAGTGACCCACAAAATCTTAATAAAAGACAAAGAAACAGAACTCAGAATACAAGTTATGTTTTGGGCTTCCCTTTTTTCTTTCTGTGTTATGAAGTCAAAACTGGACCTGTTTCTGTGGGAACTTGTGCTAAGGTATGCAACTATTTCAAACCAAACCAGTCCCATTTTCCAATGAGAGTGGGCCAGGGTTCAGGCAAAGATGCTTTCACAGCAAAATCTTGGGAAAATTCACCACTTTCCACATTTCCAATATGCCAATATTCATCTCATGCTAAGTGCCAGCAATTGTTTGAACAAGGCTACAACCCAAGAAAGCACTTAAGCACATGCTTAACTTTCAGCACACGAGTAATCTTAGTGATGTCCTGGGTTTTTGTTTTTAGATTCACTATTGTTAGTTACCTTGAATTTTTAAATCCATAGGGACAATTTGCATCTTCTGAGCTGCGTAATTGGGCCATGAAAAGGGATGGTAGCTCATGATTACTGAATTGTTAATTAATCATTTTTATTCTATTTAAATATGCTTTAGAAGACCATAATGATGTATGCTTCCTTGATATTAGCTGTACTAATTAGATCATCTTTTCTAAATTAGAGCACAGCTTTCTTAGCAGGTTTCCTTTTATCTGGTGTTCATTTTTCAAAAGAGCTTCATGTTGCTCCCACAGATGAGTGAATCATTTCCAGGGAATCATGTTATGCAAAAGATGTTTTTCTTGCTGTCAAATGCTTATGGGTAGATCATGGATCTCCTCAAAATCAGTAAATATTTTGAAGTTGGCCTTTCCTCAACAGTAATGCATCCCTTGACTAGATGAGTGTAACTGTGTCTGGGATGAAACTCAGTTCCTACAAGAAACTAGAGCATTTGCCATGTTTCCCATTTCAGAACAATCTCACACCAACACAACTTGGTTTAGTGACTCATGAAAGCAGAAAGTGGAAGTGGTTGAAACACATTTACACACCTGAACATGCACGTGTATTTCTTTGCACACTTCCTTTAGCAGTTAATCGGTGCTCCAGCACTGAAAGCCCTGCTCTCTCCTTCTCCATCTAAACATTAAAGATTCCCAAGGAAATGGTGACCATGTTGTTCCAGAGGTCCTCATTTAGGTTAGCTTAAACATTTAATTTATCATATCTTAGGCAGATTGCATTATCCTTTCTAGTTAAAGACAGCCTGAATGACACATCTCTGCACAGACAGCCCAGAAATTTCTCAAAAACTCTCCATGAAATCTTAGGCTATCTCATTTGGGTTTAATGCTCCTGGTTTCAGAGAGGAACTATGAGAACATCCTGTCTTGGTCATTTGTCTAGTTCAACGTCTTAACAATCACTTGTAGTGCTGGACATTAGAAGGATGAGAAGAACAGGGCATTGTTTTGATCTGAACAAGTCTATCCAGCTCTCTGGAAAGCAGCTACTTACGTGTCGACAAATCTCCTGCTGAGGTTTGAGATGACCACTGGAGATCCAGACTGGAAAGGGGGGTCCCGGACCACTTTGTACTGGATGGGTTTGCAGCCTGAGCATAGGGTGCTGTGGGGGACAGAGCTCAGCATGGCAGCGTCGATTTCCAGGTGCTCGTCCAAGGTGTAGATCTGGATCCCGTACACCTCCTCTCCTACTTGTCCCACATCCAGCTTTATGGTCAGTGGGATGTCACAGAAGACGTTCTGTGGCCCGAGAGAAATGTTCTTCCCGCTGACGGTGAGCAGCTTGATGTCATTCACTGCTCCACTGGAGTCCCAGTCTGGGGAAACGAACGTCACCCAGACCGTGAGGGACTCTGGAGTCAGGGGATAGCGAAATTCCAGCTGCAGGTAGCAGCCCTGGGGCTCAGGGCAGGCTGGGGGCACTGTGTGTTGGTTGACGGCCGAATTGGGACTCCATGTCCTGACGCTGGATTTACAAGGCTGCTCGACATCAGGGTGCCCTGGAAAGGAAGAAGGGAGCAAAGAGAGGGCACAAAAGAAGTTAGAGAACATGAATTTTCACTGGCATCAGTTTAAAAGGCAGACCAGTGGCAGGAGAACATATCTGTCCAGGAAACTAATTATTTACTTCATCAGAACAGGCAATGGCCAGTGTGGGGAGGGAAAATGGAACACCAGTGTCTCCTGGCCGGGTGAGAGACACAAACCCAGTTTAAGTGCCCAGCTGGGCTGGACACCTCACAACACACTCCGTGCCAGCGCAGCTGGGCCTGCATTTCCTATTTCTAGTGCCTTTCCCTGTGCCAAACAACGATATTTTCTACCCCTTCCACTTGGTAATTTACCTGATAAAGAGAGTCACTTTGCTTTCAGTTCACCTCCTACTTATTCCCTTGCCTCTCACTCGAAAATACAATCTTTTTCTCTTTAACAAAGACAAGAAAAGAGCCTTTGTTTGTTCCAAGAAGCTGTTGTGCTGTTCATGGGCAACTCCTGTGGCATTTACAGGCTGATCTAGCACGTTGTGCAAGACCCTTTTGTTGGAGGCACATGGAGCACAGGTCTGAGCTGTCTCTTTGCTCTCGTTGTGATGAAACAACAGGCACTTGTGCTTTTACATTTCTCACCGTTGGCTGTGTTCAACTACATGGGAGGTAGTACTAAAAAAATAATGAAAGCCACAATGTTTGCTGGGTTCCCAAATACTATGGTAACATTACAATTTGGCGTGGAGTCATGGACTGCAAGATCCAGAGGGGTCAGATGGGTGGAACAGTTGGTAACAGAATCCAGTGAGAGCTGTAAATTCCCTTTTCCTTCCCAAATAATCACACAAAAAGGGAGGCAAGCATGACAGGGAGAAGGCAAAGTACAGAAAAGAAGATAAAGAAAGGTAATGAGAGGAGAGAAATGCAGAAGGCAGAGGGGAAAAAAAAAAGGACAGCACAGCTGTTTGTAACTGAGGAAGAAAGCAAGATAAACTACTGGGCAAACATGGACAAACAGGACATCACTACTAATTTAAAGAGAAAAGGGCAATGTGCGAAGGTTATTCTGATTGTCTGTGATCCAATGAAGTGTTAGAAATGTGCCTCTTTTGTCAAGGATAAACAGCTCAGGGAATTCTCCTGTTCATACCAAATGGACCCAGATGCAGAATAGATTTCCTGGCAGCCTTCCTGCGATTCAATGCTATTGTCCTGCAGATGCCCAACTTTTCATGCTTCTCCCTCTCCTCCCACATCCCAGAGCCCTTCTCTCCTCCTCACATGGCACAGAGCAGCGGGAATGCCACTAAGATCAGCATCTGGAGAGACCACAGCAGTGATACATTCTGAAGAAAGCCAGAGGTCCATTTAACACGCTTGAGTTTCCCCCCTGGCAAGTGTGCAAGCCCTGTGGATAATCGCTGTGAGCAGCAATACACCATTCAGCTCACGTTATCTCACCCTCATTGCCGGGTGGGTGTGCTTGGCTGAGCCCTCTGACGACTTTCTCAGACCCACAGCAAACTCCTGACTGCAGCCCTAAGGTCTTTTTTAACTCCAGTACCTCAGAGGGCTTTGGAAAGATCTGTGAATTTTACCACTGCCCTCTTGCAGAAAGGAAAATGGAGCTAATGGCTCACAGCCCAGCACGTCCCCACCTGGGATCCTGCAAATTCACCTCTGTCAGTTCAAGGCCTTGGCAAGACTTAAATTCCAAACAAATCTACACGTTTTGGTAGATCAGGGTGTGATCCCTGCAGATGCATGAATTGGACTCAGCCTCCAGGGAGCTTAGCACCATTACCCCAAAACGGGTGGCAGACTGTAGTCATTTTTAGATTAAAAACCTCGGTAAAGTTGAGACAAAGAGACTCTTTCTTAAATATCATCCAACGCTTTCACTGGTTAAGAAATATCCATTTAATTGTGAAAGAGGATGAAAACCTTATTTCATGTAACTGGATTTCTAGAGATGGGTAAATACTCTGAAAATTACAAACATTTGTATGTGAAAAGAAATGGTGTAGAAGTTATTCTTCCCTTCTGTACTCAGGTTCTGAAAATCCTTTGCCTTATGAGATAGTCAGATCAGACACAGAACAGCATCTCATGAAACATCACATCTTCCTAACACAAAACAGGAATGTGAGGTTTGTGAGGACGAGCCAAACCCCATGTCCAGGTTAGAGACCAGGGATGGCAGGTTAGGAGGGTGTCTTCCCTAAATTGTTGTCCACAACTACAGCCTGGTGTGTCAATCCTTCATCGTGCAGTTAAGTGCAGTGCCTGGGATGAATTCCCTGGCACAGAGACAGAGCCTCAGAGGCCATCTGGCATCAGGAGTCTCTCAGGATGTCACCCCTGTCACAACTGCAACTCACCTGCCACATTTCTTAGGTGGTCAAGATACAGGAACCACCCAGTGGGACTCCAGTGTCCAACTGGGACAATTAAGATACACAAGGAATTGCTCTCGAGGGAAATATTAGGCCCAGGAAAAGGCTGAGCTCTAGAGCAGCGCAAGGCAGCAACATTTTTAATAATATTCTCACACTTCTCTCAGTCAGCAGTGAGCCAGGCAGGAGGAACTGACTGATATACGCATATAGTGCACAGCAAGCAAAGGTACTCACTGGGCTGGAGCCAAAATCACCTTTCTTACATAAAACCCCCCTTTGACAGAGCTATGGAGGTGCTGTAAGGTTTGTTGATCTAGCTGGTGTTGCTGGTGAGAATCCAGGTGGGTTAGAGCTTTCTGGCTCTATGGTGAAGATAAAGAGTAAATCAGAACTGCCTGATCTGCAGAGCCTTCCTACAACCCCTGCCAAGGAAGAAACAGCCCCTCGAGCAGGGGCCACAACTGGCTGAGAAAGAAGCACGAGATGCCTCCGCCTGAGAGTTGGATCCCACCATGCTCAGGAAGAAGCAGGGAAATAGGGAGGACACAGCTCCCACAGCAGGGTTTTGCAATGGGCACAGCCCACAGAACACAGCTGGTGCAGCCACCTGGGGTAGGGGACCTCAGGAAAATGAGACCAACCAGAGCTGCTTCAGAGACACGTGAGGAGTATGGTTTTCTGCTCGGAAGATGGATGAGTCCTACAAAACATTTTTCACGAGTGTCATCTCAGATTTTAAAACAAGTTCATTGTGGCCATGCTTGTGCCTCCTTTGTCTTCACTTCCCACGGACATTCAAGCAGTGGAGATTTACACCCATGAACCCCTGCAGAAAGTGCATTTTGACTGCTTGAGTACTCACAGATAGACAATTAAAGAAGCCAGACAATGATCTAACTGTGCTATTTGTAACTCAGACCAAGCTCAAAGAGGCAGAGGGTCTGCCTCTGAATGTCAGGGAGTGCGGCAGCCGAGACAGAAAATCATGGAGCAACAAGCACCATACACTTGGTATATTTTCTACCCTAAAGTGGCAACAACTCATTAATCCTGAGGACAGGAGTACCAAACTTCTGTTCCATAGCAATGGCACAAGAGTAACTGAATGAGACAGATAAGGATCTGACTGCACTCTTCATAGTTAAGAACATACAGGCACACACAGCAAGAAGAGGAAATTAAATGCAAAATGCTGCTGAGTAATAAATCTTAGAGTAGCTTAGTTTCTCTAGGAATGATGCCTCTGGCAAGATGTGTGAGATCTAGAAGCTTTCAAATCAAAGCTCAGTGGAGAAATTTTAATGGAACTGCATATTTCGATGGAATATGCAGTCCTTTCAAAATAAAAACACTTTGCAAGACTGGGTTTATTTGGCCAAAATTTTATTCTGGAAGAGAAAATGGCAAGAAATTTCTAACACTATTGGAACATTGTGTTTTGACATTTTTGTAAGAAACCTTTTCACTTTTGCACCTTGAAACACTTTCCATTTTGATAGTCAAAGTTGCTTTCGCCTTAGATTCTATACTAAAAGGGTATATTTTCAAATGTCATAATTTAACCAAAGTTCATGAGGAATTATATGAGCTAAACAAAACATTTTGGCCAGCATCAAACACTTTTTGTTTTGAATTTTCCTTCATGGAGAATTTCAAAAGTTTCAAGTTTTGCTCCAAATGAAACCAGGTTTCAAAGTCTTGTAATCCTTGGCTAAGTGGAAATTCCACCTTCTACCCTGAACTACTACTGCAAGTGATCCAAACTTTGCTAATGCTGTTTACTGGGTGATCCAGTCACCCCCATAGCCAGAGTGCTGCTTCCCAGGATGGAGCATCCACCCAAGGGCCAGGTGTGCTCTGAGCTGTGCCCAGCAGCCTTGGATGTCATAGAACCATGGAATGGTTTGGGTTGAAAGGAACCTTAAAGTTCCACCCCTGACATGAGCAGGGACACCTTCCACTATCCCAGGATGCTTCAAGCCCCGTCCAGCCTGGCCTTGGACACTTCCAGGGATCCAGGGGCAGCCACAGCTTCTCTAGGCACCCTGTTCTAAATTTAGAGGGTGAGTGGGAGTGAAACACAACCCCTGCTGGACCCCCACCCTGGGACATGGGTGTGTGGGGCAGAGGACATTGCCCACTGTCCCAACAACCAGCAGGCACACAGCTCGTTGCACAGGCTGACCTTAGGACAAGGGAGAGCTCCTAGGTGCCAGCCCAAATAATATTCCTTGCAGAAGAACTCCCATGTGCAGGAGAAATAACCCTTAACATTAGGACGTATTTGTATAATGAGTTTGCAAAATCCAGGACTGTCCTTGGGGCTCAATGAGCTCACCTGTGTGCTCATGGTGCAGCGTAGGCCTGGAGTGTGCTGCTCCGGAAGGAACAGCTCATGAGGGACAGGCTGAAATAATGCTCTGTGCTTTCCAAACCGTGATTTGGGATGACCGACCTTTGCCTGGTACAATCTTAGATATGCTCCACCACATACAGCCAGGGACGTAACGGAAGGGACGTGTGGAGCAGAGTTAATGATGGAGATCTAATGGCGCTGCACGAGCAGCCCTGCAGACCATTCTCCCTCCAACAGGCTCCAAGAGAATGACTTGTAAAACATCCTGAGCTAGAGGGCTTGACATGGTCACCTGCATTCCTGCTGCAGAGTGCTTGCCCAAAGGGCAACCTCCTTCCAGCCTGGCTGCTGCTGCAGCCCACTGCTATTCACCACAAGCAAAGGCAGCACAAATCAGGCCCAAATAAATAGCAACTCCTCGCTTTTGGAGTTGGAGTAGAGGGAGTAAACAGCTCCCGTGAGGAATTCATCTGGCAGATGTGAATGGTCAGCATTTCTTGGCACTCTGCTGCTTTGTGAAACTCATGTTCAGCTCCTAGAATTCACTTAATTCATGGGCAGGGGAAGGATTCAGGGGCCAGAGCAGAGGTATTTGAGCTAGTGGCATTCCTTCAGGGCACAGTGTTCCTCTGCTCGCTAGTTCTGTTCATGTTACATGCAGGTATAATCAATCACTCCCAGATTTTCCCACTGTCTTCATGGCTCTCCCTTTGTCCTGTCCCACCCTCTCCCCCATTACATGTTTGTCCCCACCATGTGTTTGTCCCCATCCCTATGACTCACCTTCTGCCTCCCGTGGGCTCCAGTGCCCCGAGGGATCGCAGGGCATGGGGGAAGAAGCGCTGAAGGCGTATTGCACCAGGACTCTTCCTTCCACACACAGATCACATGCTGATCCCACTTCTCTAGGAGGCCAGGAAAACAGGAAAACACACCAACTTAGTAACAGCTGAATGAGCTGCTTATTCAACTATATTAAAAGCAATAAGACTTAGAATTCAGGTCCACTTAACCCTCTTTTCTCAAGGCACTGACAAAAGTGTTTTCTGAGGCTGACCTTCTGTAGATTTAAGTCAAGAGCCTTCGTAGAAAGCATTCGTGAGCCCTCCATCCAACACGAAATGACAGCAACCTGGGAAATCATATTCACTTATATTTTATTTTTTTTTCCCCTGCACTGGACCAAACCATGACAAAAGAAAATACACACTGCTTAGTGGTTAGAGCAGAGAAATTGGCCTCAGGAGTTTTCAGATCTATTTCTGCTCCCACCATGGATTTATTTATTGCTTGAACTTGTAGTAAGTTTAGGATTGTCCTAGCAGCAAGATTGGCTGAGCAGGGAAACCCAGTTAAACACCAATTCACAAATCACAAACTGGTTTGGGTTGGAAGGGACCTTAAAGCTCATCTCTTTCCACCCGCTGCTGTGGGCAGGGACACCTTCCACCGTCCCAGGATCCTCCAAGCCCTGTCCAACCTGGCCTTGGACACTTCCAGGGATCCAGGGGCAGCCACAGCTTCTCTGGGCAACCTGTGCCAGGGCCTCCACACCCTCACAGGGAATAATTTCTTCCTAGCATCTAATCCAAAACTACCCTCTGCCAGTTTAAACAGTTTTGCTAATACATTCACAAGATCAGGGTTTAAGCTGATGTAGACTGGAGTAACTCTAACATCCTCCATAAGGTTAAGCTGGTTTATATCAGCTGAGGATGCAGTTTAACACAGTTCAGCCCCGTGTTCCTTGGGGTCACAAAATCTGGAACCCTGTATGACCCAAAGTATGTGGTTATTCATCCCAGTAAGCTGCTTACTATTCAGAATTAATTGTTCTGCTTTAAGGAACACTTTCTGCTGAAATGGAAAGTTAAAAATTAATTATCCTAATGATCAAATGCACCTAGGAAAGGACAGAAGTTTTAGGCAAACAATTTGTGTGTAACACAGTGTACTCTCTACACTACTCTAGTAAGAATGGTTTGAGTCAATTATTAAAATAAATTATATCAACTATTATAATCAGCTATGGAAATTTTAACCATCATAACCACCACTGCATGATTTATTTCAGCACTGCTTTGAAGAGAGGACTGTGATCCTCAGGCAGAGGTTATTTGGGATTCTCAGTGGCTGAGCCACCCTGACAGAGACAGTAACTGGCTGAACTTGTGCAGCGCAGGAAGGGATGCACCTGCTGAAAACACCTCAAAAATACAACCTGGAAATGGGGTGGAATAAAGAAGAGGGAGGAAAAGGTGGCCTCCTCTTCCTTTCATGGTCTGTAACACTGGTAATGAACAAATGTGGGCATGTTGTGAGTAACTTCTCTCCGTGTCTCACTTCACCCACCTGCACTATTGGTGTGACACTGCCTCCCTATTTCAGCTCTCAGCTGCCTATTTAGCAGAGGTTTAGGTGTCTGACTCAGCTTGCCTGAATAATATATGCAAAAACAAAATTAAAAAGATCAAGAAACCTGAATAAATGGTCCTGAGAAATCAAAATGTAGAATCCCTGTTGTGCAGTTGTTCTTCAGACACTTCCACCAGCAGTCAGGATAGAAGTCCCTGCAATAATAATCTTTCGGTTTCTCTACAAAGAGACTCCTGCATTAGCACTTGGTCCTGGATGAGGAGAGGGCTCTGGAAGCCAAGTTTCCACAATTAGGACTGCTTTTTACTCAAATTAGCAGCTATACAATTTCATCACAGGCTGCCATAGTGGAAAAAAACTGTAGGCTTATGGACAAACATTTCCTTTTAGCAGTGAGGACTTGGAGGTAAGAGAGAAATCACAAGGAGCATCATGTGGGAAAGACTATGAGCAAACTTTCTCTTTTTACTTTTCCAGTTTGGGAGCCAAACTCAACCCTGATGTAACTCCACTGGCTGAAAGGACTTACACAGGGGATGACTCCCAGGTTATAGCTTTTGGTCTGCAGACTTTTGCACACAAATCCTATAAAGAGCCATGAATGCCAAACCTAATTATGAAATCGCATTTACAGGCTTATGAAAACCTAAGCCAGGTCCTTATACCTTGTGAAGCCATGGACAACAAGAAAAAAATGAGCATAAATTGGTTCAAAACACTGTTAATTAGGAATGATCTGCCACCTTACACAGTGTGGCACATGACTCCCCAATGTTCAGGGTAATGGGAAATCAAGACTTCTCTATTTTCTAATAAGCCCGGTACTGGGGAAATTCCAGCTTATGAAGTTCAGAGCACAGGAGGAATTCATTCCTACAGCACGATATTTCAGTGAAATGGGTTCAAAATCTAAAGATTACTAGTGAAAACCAGACAATTTCCTTCAGGGCCAGCACCAGTTCAGTAGGCAACTCAAAACCACTAAAAATCTGTCATTCCTTTGGGTAAAGAGTGCCTGTTTACAGACTAAATTGGAACTGCTGTACTTGAAATTCAGGGTTGGTCCTCTCCCCTTTAAGGCACTGAAACTTTCCAGTAAGGTTTAACAGATTATCGAGCCCAGCCATCTCTGGGACACCACACTGACCAAAATATCTGCTTGCTAAAAATGAGATAGAATCAGATTCATGGAAATTAATGCTGTCACCTCAATGAAAACTTGGGAGAAGCAGATGCATTCAAAGATTTCTGCCCAAATTTGCTGCAGAGCCCTATGACAATAACTGTTCACATCTCCCCATGCATCTCAAACAGGAGGTGCATGAATGGATGCTCAGAGACAGCAGATGAACACATCCAATGGATGCAGTCAGGAAATGAAGAGACTTCTCTTTTTCTTGCTTGTTTTCACTTGTTTCATTGGCTTTATTGTTATTTTATTATTACATGATATTACGTGTGCACGCAACATTTTTTCACGCTTTTTTGAAAGGAAGGATAGAGAATGGAAAGGATTCCAATCCTTCGAGCAGGGGCTACAAGAAGAAATGCTGGTTCTTGATATATTTGGTTATTAGAGATGTTTGGGAGCTCAACCAGCTGCTGGAGGTAAGGGTGAAAGCATCTTGGCAAATTTACGTGCAGGTAAGTGACTCTCTAGAGTGAAAGAGCAAACATCAGTTGAACACTTTGAAAAGGCAGGATTTTACTGCTGTGCACAACTCCTGTGTCTGCTTTTGCCAAAGTGTGAGAACACAGGATAGCCAAGCCCAAATTTACAGGAACTAGAAGTTAACATTGCTCTCTGCCCCTAAATCCACGTAATTAATCATGTAATTTGAAGACCCTATGAGGAAAGCATCTAGTGCACCTATGACAGAGTTGGATCTAAGCAGGGAACAGACACATGGTCTTTACTTCCCTGCCTCATCTCCCTTCAACCTGTCAGGACCTCCCACACAGATACCGCCAGCCCAGTGCTACGTTTTTAAACAGAAGGCTAGATTTTCCCTCCCTGACTTTCATTAAGCAGAGGTCACTGCCTGTGCACAGCTCTGGAGAATAAAAGAGACATAAAAGGAACTTGAGTTACGCTGAGCGCGCCCACAGCAGCATCGTAATTGGGATCAGGAGTGAGTTCTGGGAGTGAAACTCCTCCTGTTCCCCACTCCCAGCATTCGGCACAGTCCTGGAGCAGGGCAGCTGGACCCAGTTTTGCCAGGAACTGGAGCAGAGGTGTGCTGCAGGACCACACCTGATGTGCTCTGGGTGCTGGTGCCGTGGGGCACCGTGAGCCCCCCCGAGCCCCCGCGGTGTTGACGTCAGGTCTTCATTAACAACTGTTTTGCGCTGGAGATCTACTTATATTGGGCCACAATACTTGCTAATGTAGCCAGAGCCATTCATCCTTTGAAGGCCCTTTTACACTGTCAAAACAGCAAGGAAGGGGCCTCCGTGCATTAGAAACCAGGCCCAAGGCACTCAGCAGCTGAGTATCAGTCTTCTGTTTTTTACATGAATAGTCCCATTGAAGTGAATGAGTTTATTCATTCAAGTGAGGCAAGTAAAATTTGGGCCATGGTGTGCACTTTGTGTAAAAATATCTGCAAAGATTTACAGTATTCCCACACACAGATAAGATTATACTTGGCCGATTTTACCTCCTACTTGTCTTGCACAGTGACCCAATTTCACAAATTGATACAGGCATGAGTCTCTGACCGAGCAGCGCCGGACTCGGCGGTTCTGGAAGTTCAGCACGTGAGCTTTTCCAGGATTAGTCACTAGAATAATACTATCATCCTTGTTTTGATTAGCAGATCAAAAATTTAGGCATGTTTTAGACAGGATCATTTCTATGTTTCAGTGACATTTTTAAATGGTCACGGCAACATTTCTGTATCCGTTAGCAGTGGGAATCTCATTTTAACAAGGAATTGGACTCAAAGCATTTGAGGCTGTCTCTTTAAATCTCTTCAGTAATACTGAGCACACAGATTTGAAAACCCAAAGGACTTTTTTTTTTCCTGGAAAATCACTCTTTATTTAACATATGATAACTCTGTTATGAAATTTTAGATTTAGCAGGCTATCCACTGTGTGTTATTTAAGAAGCAAGTAACTAGAGGTTATTAAGAACATATTGATTGAGTTATAAGAAATATGTAATAAAGTCATATTTGGTTACATAACAATTAACTCTGCATCAATGTGTTTTTTAGAGGCAGATGGCATTTATTTAACACACAATAAGCATCTTCTGAAATCTAAATTAAATTGGAGAAACTTAATTTACCTAAAAATGATTATGGGCTGAAAAATTCTGAATTAATTTTCAGAGCTACACATAAGTCCTTTTCACAGGTAGGGAATAAAAGGATTCGGTTACAAAACTGTAATTAAAGCAAGCACTGTTCAGAGCACAAGACCTCTCTTCATCAATTCCTAACAGGATTTGATTTCCCTCCCCATATTAATCTGTAATAAGGGTGGAAAATCTCATCTGAGCAGAAAATAACATCTCTCTGCCTAGTGGGATAAAGTGCAAGCTGGCCACTGAAATGGCCACGGTGTCCTAGCAGTGCTGGAAGGAGTTTCATCCCTGATGGAGGCAGTGGTTTCAAGGTGCTCTCCCAGCACAAAGCAGCAGTGCTGAGGCAGCTTTTTGGGTGCTAATACGCTTGTAAATTTGGCCTCCTGTGCTCTGAACTGCTGCGGTCCTGAAGGACACTCCAAGTGTGCTCTCTATAAAACAACAAAGCAAGAGGTGGAGAAGAAATGCAAACGGGGAGGTGAGTTAATGGTAATGCGAGAAGGTCAGCCATTTGGGAAGTTCTCTGCCAGGACTCCCATAGCTCCTGCAGCTCATCCAAGGGCTGCGTAAGAGCATTTAGATGAACTACCCAGTTACCCAGGTCATACTGGGGCAGAATTGCTCTGGATATGGGCTGCAGTGAGGTGCAGCTCCTGCCCAGAGCCCTACATTTTCCATTATTGATATCACATAGCTGCATGCCTGCCAGACAGGAACACACACCCCTACCCTGACCTACAGGATGACATTCACATCATATCAGGGGTCTGGGGCTCTGCCTTGCTCAATTCCCATCTCACATCTACATTTCAGGGGAGGAGGGAGCATTTGTCCCCATCCCCAGACCAGCCACTTCCTTGCCCATGAGCTCTGTGTTGTAACAACAAGATCCACTTTGTCCTTGAAAAGGGAATGTCCAAGGAGAGGAGGGGGGAACGTGCAGGCACAGCTGAAGCCCACAGGTATTCGTGAGCAGCAACAACAGCAGGAATCACAGGGTTGGAATCTTTGATTGAAAATTCCTCCCATAACATATGGAGAAAGATTTGCCCTTTACATGGCAAATCAATGGCCTTCAACTGAGTGCTACAGGCTGAGAAAGGAAGAGTAGACAACAGATCAATAACCTCCTCAGTATGAACCAATTTAGGAAAGAGCCTTAACCCAGGCTGAGCACAGCACATGACCAAGCTGCGCTCCTGGAGCGGGGCCTCTGGTTCTCCCCTTCCCATTTTTCCAGCACGAGAGTACAGAGCAGAGCATGATCACCTTTCAAAGAAGTGGCCATCGATGGGTGGAAACCACTCCAGGGTGACAGAGGTGGAGGTGCGAGCCACAATCTGAGGGGCGATTGCAACGGGAGCCGGTTTCTTGGTGGGCTGCCAGCTCTGGTAGACGAGGTCCAGGTAGCAGTGCATCCTGGCCACCTGGTTGGGCGTGAAGGAGTTGGTGCAGTCATCGTCTGGAATTCAAACAGAAGCCACATCAGCCACATGGGAGAGGAGGCGGGAGCAAGAGGGAGAATTACAACCTGGTGAATGGCAGCTCCTTGGAAGGGCTGGGCTGGGATCCCACAGCACTCCAGAGTTAATGGTCTGTGAAGGAATTAGCGCAGCCATCACTTGTGGAGGCAGGTGAAAGGAAACAATGGTTAAAAAGAAGGAAATAAATCAATAAATGTTCCCTCCCCCTGACCTGGGATACACCTGAAGCACCCGGAGATCATCCCTAAATGAGGCAGAGACATGGAGGGGAAGAAACTGAAAGCCTCTGTGCAGCACCTTCCGGTCAGGATTTGGGCCACCAGTGGAGCTCTGGTTTAAAAGAATTTCACATTTAAAAGAATATCTCTGAGAAAGGATGGAAGGGTAAAGGATGGTCATGTAAGGATAAAGCACTGACTGGGATTCATGAAAACTGTGGGCAACAAACTGTCAGATTTCTTAGATTAAAACGCCACAGAATTTTACAAATACATAATTTTAAAGTTCTTAAATTTTCTAATGAACAAATAAAAATATTCTGAAAGATCAATTTAAAGTATCATTACAAACATTGACTAAAAACGTAAATTTTTGGTGCAAAAATTAACTTAAGTTCTATAAAAAATTTCCCCCATTACCACTATGATTCTAACCCCCTTCTGAACTTTTCACAAACATTTCTTGATATTTCATTATTTCTTTTTCGTTCAAAATGGAGAAACAACTATGCTGGATGATTTCCCATAAATGCCCATTTCTCATTTCGTCTTGTTTTCCTCAAACATGATTTGGCAACAAGAACACATCCAGTGCCCTCTGAACACCATACAGCTTTACAACTACAATGCCCCAGAGAAGCAGAAAATTGCTGTTTCTCTATTGTGCAGATCCCAGAGGGAATAAATATGTTGTGCAAAGTCACCCAGAAAAGCCGTGCTGAGGGACTTGATGCTAATCACTTCAACCATTTTTCTGGTGTTCTTCCCATCAGATGAAAAGCTCTTGAAAACACAGAGTGTTTCTTCACATGTGCCTGCAGAGTTGCCAGCCCAGCAGAGCTCGGTCCCAGCTGGGATCCAAACAACAGTGACAGTTCTGCACAGGTCAAGTGCTGCACTTCCCTGGGAAGATGCAGGTCACCGCAGGCTGCTCGGGGAGCCGCGTGTAAGTTCAATATTGTGACAGTGTTAGGAGCTGCTCTGATGTTTGCAAGTCCGTGCCCTGTGGTACTCCAGAGGAACAAGAAAATATGAATTTCTTCTAAAGAGAAGTGAGTATTTGCTGGCTAATTTAAAACCTGGCCACATCTTCCCAGAGATGCAGGCAAAAGGAGACAGCTCCGGTCAGGATCCTGCTCAGACTCCGGCCCCCCGCAGTAGGGACACACCAGCTCACGCGTTTTCCTGTGTCTCTCCCAATTCCACTGAGCAGTGACCCTCCTCTGATCCAACATGCACTGCAGATAGACAGACACCACCCGCTTGATAGTATCTACAAATCCCTGTGGGTATGCAAAAAGCTGCTTTAATGTGACATCTCTGGATTTCCACGATAATTATCGATGGTCTACCCCTGAGCATGCTGTAAAAGCCATAAATATTCTTCACGGAAGCACAGAAGGAGACAAAGGCCCTTAATAGCCATCATAAAAGAACAATAAAATATATATAGGACAAAGCAGTGAGACAATGGCACAGCAGAAAGATGACCTGCATTCTCAATCTGTTTAAACATCAGCACAGGCTGTGTCCTGGGGGAGGGGAAGGGAGGAGAGGCAAGGGGGAAAGGTGTTCCACTCAATATCAAGAAAGGTTCAAGATCCTCAGATAAAGTAATGGTTAGAGAAATTCTATACTTTGCTGGGATGATTATTCCAACAGAATTCAGAGGAAAAATTACTAATGATTTCGTGAAAAGTTGCCTAAAAGACTAATTTATCTTTTATTTGGGAACACCACAGCTATTTGGACTTGTAAAAATAATTTACAAGTCCTATTTCTCACACTACCTAATCTTTTGGCCATTGTAACTTGTACTTCCAGGAAAAATAAAAATTATCTAAGTCAGTGCTTTGCTCAGGGCTGGGGGTAACTGGACAGATGGATGGGGCAGGGACAGACAGACAAACACAACATGATCAAGCTGTACACGAGCAGCAAAACAGAAGGGAAAGAAAGGCAATTCCTAGAACTGCATGACCTCAACCTACATGTTTCAAAGGTATTTTGACAGCAATTTGATATCCTGATATATTTTACTCCACTGGCAACAACAGAAAAGCAAACAGATTCATGCTTGAGCTCTAGAGATACCTATCACATCGCTTCACTTAGTTTTTTAAGGAACAAAAAAAGGTTTCAGCTCGGAACACCAGCACACATGTAGCTCCCAGGAGCAGATGGGTATCTCTGTGGTCTGCCTCTGCCTCAGCTTCCGAGTCAGCTGGCAAGGCAAGTTCTCTTTGGAAGAAGAGAGCTCAGAGTTGTGAATCAGGCATGCTCCACCTCTTGCCACATCCACACGAGCAGATTTGGCGGGGGGATTTTGTCATCTGGAGTGGCCCTGCCTTATCTGGGGGATGTTACCACGAGGCTGGACCTGGTGCCCAGGCTCCCTGCCCAACCACAGGCACCACAGCACAGAGCACACCGAGGAGCTGACTCGGTGTGTTTGTCCCTGAAAACACCCTCTAAACAAATAGAAAAATAGAGAGAAAACTCAGCATCACTTTTAGCTAGTGCCACAAAGGGCATAAAAGCATTTCTGTTATAAATCATTTCAATCCATGCCCCAGATGCCATTAAACACTTTGCTTCTCTACAGTTTTATTACAGAATAAGCAATCCTGCGACCTTTTGAGTGGGCAATCTGTGTTTTTGCCTGGAGTATAAATGTGCCTTTCAGTGTCTCTAAGTATATTGGTTGCCTTTAAAATGTTGTTGATGCTGTCAGCTCACTATCATAGTCTGTCACCGCAGAGAGACCCTGCGGCCCAAAATAAGGGGAAATACGAGTCAAGGTATCCCCTGTTCCTTCTGAGAAATAACAGAGGATCTTTCAGCTCCCCTTGAGCTCCCAAGGGTGCGCCAAGGACACCCCTCCAGCCTCATCCAATGGGACAGAGTCACAGAGGCAAATGCCCTCTTTGGGATATGCTCTGTTGGTAGGAATGCCAGAACCTGGCACATCTGGGCAGGTTGTGGCACATCTGAGCTGTGCCTGCAGAGCTGTAACCACATCAGCTTTTGCTCTGAGGGGTGGTTTTACCACACTGATATGGAGCCTCTGTAGTTGCACTCCCAGTACAAACCAGCACAGCACACTGGTAGTCCTTGACCAGGCAGAATCCCACTATTCACATTCTAAAGATGGGGCTGGGATGTGAGTGATTCCAAATCAAACCTAAACATGGCATTTCAACAGACACCTGGAGACATGAGCAGGGCCTCATTAGTTGTCCACTTGTCACAGGTTTATCCTACAGCCTTGGTGGTATCAATATCCATCTGACATTCTTTAGCTCCTTGGGAGAGTATAAACAATCTCTGGATTTGAGTTTTTCAAAGACCTCACAGATCAGGCATCCAGATCCCAGAGAAACAGGGTGTCAGGTTTGCTGTAGAGCCTTTAGAAGCTGTTTTCTTAATGCTTATCTCATTTCTTCATCCCCCAAACCTTCTGCCTGGTCTTCACATGCAACTCTGCAAAGTTGGGGAAAACTGGGATAAAAGAAAAGGAGAACTAGAAGGGATTCAAGCCCAGTCCCAGACCTTAATCAGCATAAAGCCCCACAAGAAATGGACTGAGAAATCAGGAGTAATACTGCAATTTTTCATTCCTGCCCAGGCACAGACCCCCCCAGCAAGCCGAGGAAAGCCCAGTACCTGCGTAGCTCATGAAGTTACTGAAGGGCGTGTTCAGGAAACTGTGGAAACCACAGGTGTCATTGCCAGGCCCAGGGTCCCCGCACAGCTTGTGCTTAGGAGCAGGGTTGGTGTCACTGCAGAGGTCCCCAGTCTCGAAGGAGGGCTCCGTTTCCATGCACGGGTCACTGCAGGAGAGGATCTCGGAGATCCCCCGGAAGACGTGGTAGAGCCCCAGGCTGTGCCCAATTTCGTGGATCATGGTGTGCGTGTGGCCAGGGATTCCGTAGAAGGAGGGATTCAGCACGATGCCACCTGCAAGGGGAAAGAGAACAGTGGCTTGGTTTGCCTTGTGTTTCTCAGGACAGCAGGAGAAAGGGAAAAGATCACATGCCTAAGGGTAGATCCTCTGGCAGTTCATTGGATCCTCTGTGCACAGTTTTTTGCAGAACCAGACGCATTTCCTGCACAGCAAAGTTTCCTCTCACTCTTATTCTGGGGCTCTAAGGATGAGGAACTGTGGCAGAAAGCTCAATATCCCAAACCAAAAACACTGCAACTATCGGTCTTTCAACTGAATAAGCTCAGTTTGGATTTTTTGTTAACTTAGAGGAAAATCCTGCATGAAATTACTTCTTACTATGCAATTTCAGATAATTTCATGTGCTTAAAGAGTGTGACTCTGCCCAGATAGGTGTAAGCAACGTATTTGACAACAAGAGTCAAACAAAAAACACCCGGAACACTCTGTATATTATTCCACAGGGTAAAGATGTGAGAAAAGCCTATAAACTTCTGAAACACCCTGAGAATTGCAGAAGGCGATACCAATATTTGCAAATTAAGGGCTGGACAAAGCAAAGTGAGCACACCCAAGGCTGGAGCAGTTTCTGCAGAGTGTCGTGGAGGGAGCTTTGGAGTAACTGTTAGAAACACACTGTTCACGTACTCAGGCAAGCCTGGCTTGATCTGAACTGCACAGTCCACTAATGAACATGCATTAAAGTCTAATGTATCAAAAAAATATGAAATCCTGGAATGTGATAACTCTAAAAGAACTGCGTGGTTATTAAATGTTTCCCAAGAAAACTAACGGTGGTTTTTTGTTGTATGAATTAAGTGATGTGTAAATAAGCAAATGGCAAATTAGTGAGGATTTACAGTACATTGAATTAATCATATGAATCATATTTTTAGTTCAGTTAGATGTACCTTTGTATTTAAGATACGCTTGCTATTTTCTTTCTTTAGCTTGTTGGTCTCAACCTTTACAAGCCTTTTATTTAAAAGTCTTTTTGTGTCCTGCCTACCATGAGAAGAGGAGACTGCTTTGCAAAAGTTATAGTGGGAATATAAATCTTGGAAATGGTAAGCTAATAATGTAGTGACAATGAGGAGAGAAAAGGTTTTTGCAGGAGGAACTTTATCAGTGGCTGTAGCACAGGGAAGATGAGATCACCGGGTTCTGATGCACCATAGACTCTTCATCCTCATCTGCCTGGGGACTTGGTTGTAACAATCACGAAATTAGAGGAAAATAAGACCATGAAGTTCTTAAGAAGTCCTCTAAATTCCACTCTCAAACAACACAGAACCAATTAGGTCTATACCATCCCTCACACACACTGGCCTGTTGCCTCTTCACAACCCCTGATGACATGACTGCCCCAGCAATCAGTGTCAGCACTCGGCATCCCTACGGCTGCAAGGATTTAACTCACATCTAATCTGAATTGATTTTTTGGCAACTAAAGTTCATGACTTCAGGTCCTTCCTCACACGGATATGAAGAACAGAAGATTCTCCTCCCCTTTCATCAGCTTTTATGAGATTGTCATCATCCCCACTTCAGGCTCTTTCCGTTCAGTCTGAATCACTGTAATCCCTTCAGCCTTTCCTTGGAGCTCAACCCTTTTCCTAGACCTCCCTGACTGTGGTTCTGCTTTGATTTTCCCCATTGCCTCACGTTTTCCTCCAAGAACATTGTCCAAAACACAAAATGCAGCACTTCAGTTGAAACTGTGTCAGTGCTAAAGGGAGAGGAAGGAGCACTTTGGATGTCCTGAAGGGAGACATGCACAAATAGCAGGAGAGAAAAGATCTTCCCTCTGAGCCGGGCCACATGTGGCAATGTGCACAGGGTGGAGAGGAGTCCCATGGGCATGTATAAATACACACAGAGTATTAAGAAAAAAATAACAGAAAATTTAAATACATAAACAAAAGAGTGAATAAAATCTACCACGCTGCACCATCTTGTCTATTATGCCACACGTAGCATCTGCACCTCCTTTTCCCAGCACTGAACTGTTCCTTACTCCAGTTCTCCACATTCCCAATTAATTATACACAGACCTACCAGTATGCAGCTCCACAATAAACCCATGATTCCTCTCTCCCACTGTCGTGGTTTGACACTGGCCCAACGCCAGGCACCCACAAGAGCTGCTCGCCCACCCTCCACTGCCACAGCTGGGCAGAGGAGGGAAAAGGAAAAAAATTAATGAAGGGTTCATGAGTGAGATAAAGACCAGGAGAAACACTTCAAGGGCGAAACAGGCTCAAATTAAGTTGCAAAGTGAATTTACTACTAACAGAATCAGAGGAGGATAATGAGAAGTAAAATAAGCCCTTAAAACACCTTAGCCACCCCCCAGCCCCTCCTCCTTCCCACCGACAGTGCAGGGAGACAGGGCATGGGGGTTTGGTCAGTTCATCACTGAGATTTCCTTCTGCGGCTCCAGGAGAGGAGTCCTTCCCCTGTGAGACCGTGGGGTCCCTCCCATTGGAGACAGTTCTCCTGGAACTTCTCCAGCGTGGGTCCACTCTCACGAGCAGCAGTTCTCCCAAAACTGCTGTGCCGTGGGTCACTCTTCCACGGGGTGCAGTCCTCCAAGGACTGGCTGCTCCAGCCTGGAAGCAGGGCCCCCTCTCTCCCCCAGGTCTCCCACTGGATCACAGCCTCCTCCAGGCATCCACCTGCTCTGGTGTCAGCACCTTCCCCAGGGGTTGCGGGTGGATCTCTGCATCCCCTCTGGGTCCCCTCAGCCTGCAGGGGCACAGCTGCTTCACCATGGTCTTCACCATGGCCTGCAGAGGAATCTCTGCCCCAGCACCTGGAGTACCTCCTCCCCTTCCTTCTCCACTGACCTTGGTCTCTCCATGTTGTTTCCCTCACATATTCTCACCTCCTCCTCTTCTCTGGCTAGAATCCAAAATCTTGTGACTTTGTTTTGATTTTCTTCTTAAATATGTCATCACAGAGGTGTTACCAGCCTCTTTCATTGGCCCAGTTTTGGCCAGCAGCATGTCCATCTTCAGAGCCATCTGCCATTGGCTCTGCCAGACACGGTGGGAAGCTTCCAGCAGCTTCCTCACAGGAGCAATCTTTGTGGTCCCCCTGCTACCTAAAACCAGGCTGTGCCAAACCAATACACTCACCCTCTATACAATACAAGCTCTGATTCCTCTGGTGCTTAGTCTCTACCCAGGTGGAGCCATTTACACCCAGAGAATACCCTCACACATTTTTGGGGATTCTCTATCCCAAAAATAATTCCAGAGTTTGTTTCCCAGTGGCAGGAATATTGGTAAAATTCCATAGCAGGATGTGCCTTCAATAAAGGGCTGCTTAAATTGTTCTGGCGTTGCAGAAACCTGAGGCAGCTGGAGAGGGAGATTTTATTTTTGCCTTTGTTGAAAATTTATATTTTTTATAGCTGTCAAGAATCTAAATCAATTGCAGTTTTACAGAAAAGATAAACTCCCTCACCCAGACAATCTCTATCCCAGCCTTTAGATCTGCACCACAGGACATATTTCATATTTTTTATTAAGTACATATTGGATTTATAGAAGAGAGTAAAAAAGATTAAAGATGAATTCTTACAAACCAAGCACAGGTCTGGGAGGGCTATTATGACAGGAAATTATGAGCATTATTTATTTATTTTTTACTATTTTTTTTCTACGGCAAGTCAAATTTAATCTGTTGTCCAATGTCTTTTTTTTTCTTGCAAGATCTTTTTATGGTCAATGAACTCTGTCAATGCTCTGTAGGAGCTGAATTTAAATTGTTTTGCTCATGCATGATGCTGACAATTAGCTTAACGAAGTGACAGAAGAACTCATCAGGGCTTTGGGCGAGCCCCAGCCCTCTTGCAGAAGGTTCTTCTTGGCTCTCTGGAGCTCTCCCCTTGTTGTGTGCTCCCTCCCATGACAACATCAAGGGAAGCTGTGAAAATCCTCATTTAGAGAAGGAGGAGCTATATTGCAGCCATATCCCACTTGGGCAGTGACTCTGGGGCTAATGTTTCACACAATCATGGAATGTTCTGGGTTGGAAGGGATGCACAAGAATCATTGAGTCCAACTCCTCAGAGAATGGCCCATACAGGGATCAAACCCACAACCAGCAATCTGCACTGGTTGTCAACACAAAGTGATAGAAATCCCATCACTCTGGGTGCTGGTCAAGGCTGAGGTTAAGATCTTTGTTTTTGCCAGATATTGCCTTGGGGAATGGTCACTGGTGGGCACTTACAGAACCTTTGGGTTTGGGTGCCCACAGAGATGGGGCTGCGGGCAAGTCAGAGTGGAAGTGGCTTCAGTTCCAGCTGAGTTCAGCAGGCGTGTCAGTGTGTCAGTGCTGGTCCTTGGGAAGGGAAGTTTGCTCACACATCTTCCTGAGCAGCTGCAGAGCTGCATGTTGTAATGGAACATTTACTGAACTGCAGGAGGGCAGCCAGTTCCAACTGCTTGGTCTGACCATGGAGCCCCTCTCTGCTATGGAGACAGGGGACCGTAAAAACGTGGTAACATCTCATTTTTGGGGTATTTTTGACCATGGAAAAGCCCCCCTGACTGATGGCTATAGCTCAACTTCCATTGTATGTTTTAGGACAATAAACGCTGCTTGTTCTCCTCATTTAGGTATATATTCACCATATCTTTTTTTATTTAGCTCAACATGGTGCTGGGTAATATAAAACGTGGCTGAAACAGTCTGTCACAAAGATTTAACTTGACCGAAGCTGGACTTCACTTCCAGCCTGGGAAGGTCTGGATGAGCTGGAGAAATATCTGGAAAAGCAATGAGAGCCCCTGCTCAGAGGAGATGACCAGACCAGGTTTTCAGTTCGAGGGAGGTTTGTGAAGTTACGAGAAGCTCATACTGACTCGGTCAGTGCCTTCTGAACCTTTTGAGGTTCCCCTGACATTTTGCAGGGAACACAGGTCCAGTGGCACTGCAGGTGGCAGTGAGTCATTTGGGAGGCTGCAGAGCTTTGTCTGGATCCCTGGGTTCCAGCAGCAACCTGGTTATGAAACACACCGGGCAATCTGTAGGGTAGTGAACTCTTTCCAGTTCCACTCAAATGAACATTAGAAATACAATCCCTCAGCAGTTTGCTCTTTTGCATATTGGTAGAGAAAAATAGCAGCAGATTTTAGCTACAGTCTGTGCGTTAATTGAATACTTGCTAATGAACTGAGGATCAGAATGGAATAGGCTAAGGTTAAAGATTCACCTCTGCCTCATCCCCACACCTATCCCCCAATCTTCTGCAAACTGCTCCCATGGAGTGAGTGCCCTGTAAAGTAGCTTCACTGAAAAGGTGAAATACTTTCAGCTTGACATCATCTACAAATACCATAATATGCTTTGGGTTTATAACCTAATATTTTCCTGGTTGTGAGCCAGTATCTGGGAATCGTGAAATACTTTTTTTCCCCTGACTATATATTAGAGGAATGATAAGAAATCAGAACAGAGCTTAACGCATATTTGTCTTTCCTTCTTAGTGCCTCAAAAGAATGCTTTGCAAAGAAGAAACATCTTTATCACTCACCTAGATGCATCAAGGCTTCTTTGTCCCAGGGCCAAGTTGCCACTCCAGCCAGCTCTTCCTCAGAGGAATTGGCAAAGAAGATGTTGAGGTGTGTGGATCCATCCAGTTTGAGTATGTTCTTAAGTTCATTGACATCTAAATATGCCCTGTAGAAAAAGAAAAGCAGTTTTTTTCCTAGAGGTGACACAAAAGCAACAAAACACTGAAGAAGTGCTGCAATCCAGTCAAAGGTCTTATAATATCCTGCCTATCAATCACCTGAAATGTTTTAATAACCCACTCCCAAACTTTGATTACTTTGCATTCACGTAGTGAATCTCATCTAAAACTTCAGGCCATTGATTAACTAAGGCCACAAAATCCAAGGTAAATACATAAAGCTGTCCACATTCTCAAGGTAAGTATAGGAATCTATTTATTATGAATGTAATTAACCAAGTATTATGGTCAGTAAATCTTTTTACACCAGCAGTTAGCGTGCACATTTCCTCTAAGCTGTTTGCTGTTGTTACCTCTACTTTTCCTTCACAATAACGAGTTTCACATCCTCAGGCTGGCACCACAACTAACACCAGCTCACAGAGTCAGTCCTTCAGCACCAGTGGCAGTCCCTTGTGCTGAGACCCATGTGGCCTAACCCTGACATCCCACAGCTGGTTGGGAATTGCTGTTTCCAACAGGCAAAGTTGTGCCAAGCGGTTTCCTTGCACGAGCTCTCCGCAGGAGTGGTACCATACCATGACATAAATTCCTAAGGCTCCTTAGGTCCTCCCAGGGTGAGCAGCATTTCTCCTTAGCTTTTGGGATGCCTGGAAATTGCAGAGCAATCTGTTTGCAGGCAAGCGAAGCCAATCCCTTAAGCTTGATGGCTGTTGGAGGTACTTTTTTGCTCCTTTAAAGCAGTAGATTTTCTAATACTGGAATATAGGAGCTGCTTCCCAGTGCATATACCATGGTGCCACACTGCTTGCACTGCCCTAACTCACAGTAAAGCTGGAGAAAACAAAAGATAAGATTAAGCCCATTAAGCCCATTGGTTCTCTGTTTTCCAGCTCACCCTGGCTTTTGATATGAAGTGTTGGGATAAGAGAAAAGCTAGAAGAGGAATATATTGTAGTATGTTCACTTGACAGGTGGAGACCCCAGAGAGAGTGATCACACAGAGCCAAGCAAGGTTCAAAGGCTGTAAGTAAAGGACACCACGATGATCTTGAGCAGGTGGATTCCTACTTCCTGGAGTCCCTCTTTTTGTGTGCGTGTGGATGTGTGTAAGGCTCACATAGCTCTCCCAAACCACACACCCCCACAGGCTCTGAGAAGGGTTCCCTGCATACTTTGCAAGGCTTTTGCTCCCAGAAGGGTGAAGAAAAAATGGGGGAGTTGGCTCAGCACCAAGATCTTTTTGTCCTTCCCTGGAGGACTCCCAAATGGAAAACACATTCATATTTCCACAATAGCTTCCACTGCCACTTGCTGAAGTCATTGCCTCCAAAATAGATCACGGCTGGGTGTCCCCAGGCCCTGGCTGACTCATGGAGGAAGATGTGCTCTTTGGGGACACCAGTGGAAGGGGATGTTTCCATTCCGTACAGTGTTTATCTTCCAATCAAATGGGGATGACATCCTGAAGGACAGGTCAGAACTGTGACCCTCTACACATTTCTCATCTCTCCAGTGTTCCCAACACATCCATGGAAAATACACAGACCTTCCCCTCAGCTCCTCAAGCTTGTCCTGCCTGCGTCTGCACAATGCTTTGAGGCTCTGCACAATCTACTCCCAGGATCTTCTTTGTGCCTTAGAAAGCATCTTTTTCAAGCATGGGCTCCTACTTAGACATATCCATGAGCAATAGCTTGAGATTACATGTGAGAACTGATGTGCATTTCTAAATGCCAGTGTGAGAGCATTGGGGGAATGTGTGACAGGGGGTGTGACCGTGGGGAGGGGACAGTGTGTGCCTGCACCTATGGCAGCATCACTGACAGTGAGCAAAAGTGTAAGAGAGAATGTGGGAGTGATGCGATGCTTCATGCAAGAGAGAGGGGCAGAAACAGAAGCGCTGAGCCTGATTAGAACGATGTTTATGTGTTTGTATCACAGAGGGAAGGAAGGTCCTGCTGCCTGGACTGAGGCGGAGGCTGTTGGCTCTGGATGCAGATGCTTTATGCACATGCAAATCCCTCTAGGAGTAACTATAATCCAACTCCCCTCCTGAGATTACCATTTTTATCCTTCCTCTTCTCTTATGGTTTCAAATAATCTAAACTAATATTTCTTTATTCTCAGCTGTCTCTTTGCTTATCGTTTACACAATCCAATCCCCATTTATCTCCTCAGCGCACAGCCACAGTCACTCTTTCTCTTCCATACAGCCCATGTGCTCCAACATCCAGGGCGACATGGATTATTACTGCAGAAAACATCCAGAGCAGACAGCATTTAACTAATTGGCCAGTGATGGCAATGCTTCACTGAGACTGGACTCATGCCTTATGTAAATCCATCCTACTAAGTCCTTTGGACTTGGGTTTATGGAATTTCTCTGATCACTTTTCTCTGCTAGCCAGGGGAAGGCTGTGAGTGAGCAGAATGTATTCAGTGATGGAAGAACAGAATGCCAAGAGGATTTTTAGCAAAGGATCTGCCCGGGTGTAGGTGTAAGTAGATCATGCTTGGAAGGCAGTAAATGCAAACTCCTTCATGGAAGCAGCCAGCAACCCCCAGCACGTAAACATGCCCGAGCCCTGAGCTCAGGCAGAGCCCTGGGAAGTGTGTGAGCATGTGACTGTGTGAGCGTGCAGGAGCAGAGCTGTGAGTGTGGCAGTGAGGGTTTGGACGCTGCACACACGTGAGGCAGCCAAGAGAATGTGAGGAACCAGCGTGTGCGTGTGTAAGAGATAAAAACACGAGCTGGAATTCCATCCTCTCCTTCCTCCCCATGTTTCTAATAACCTCCCATCCCTATCCATCATCGCCACATTCCTACACTCAAGGAGGCATAAATTAACTACTTTTGCAGTTCATGTCCAACTCCGTAGCCGCAGGCAGCAGACCCAACAGTTACCAGGTCAAAATAGCTCTCAGTTATTGCTTTGGACTAGGCTGACTCCCCCCTGCTTCGTTATCAGCCCAGACTATCTGACCCAGCGCAATCCGCGAGCACTGCTCACACTCCTCAAGATTATGTGGGTCCCCTGATAGAGGACATTATGTCTGTCACATGGGCTCGTGCCAAAGAGAGCCAAAGAGCCCAGCCTTTCCAGCACTGCCAAACTCGCATTTCAAAGACATGAGTGCAGTCTTGGAAAGGGATCAAAGCCTTTCCAACTGTCATTAGAATATTTCCTTTATGCATCTCTCTGTGAGTGCCAGCAACATATTTCATAAAATTCATTGGCTCGAGATGGTACCTCCAATATAAACCTGAATGGGGGAACTGTCAGGGCAAGTCTATGTGGAAAACAAAACAAAACCCAAAGCACAACAAAACACGTGTAATTCCTGTAATGGAAAAAACATACGATGCTGTGAGTGTGCCTTGCTGGAGAAAGCCTAATGAGCCTATTAGTGCATCATAAAAGGTCTCCTTTGCTGGAATCTGTTTTAGACATAGAAATTCTATGGGCTGTTTAAGGCCATTTGGGACACCAAATCATATCAGGCAATGCTCACATTCCCATCCAGATCTTTTCATCAACTTATTTGTTCAATGCACAGTTTTTATTTGCTTTTTCCCTCTGCTGCAGTGTAAAGAGCCCTCTGAAACTGTTCTGTGCAGCAGCTCACCCTTATCCAGTGAGCCCCAGCCCTCAGTCAGGGATATGGATCCCGTGCAGTGCTCCAGTTTCAGTCTAATGGAGTTTTTAGCTCACCCAGCAGTGTCTCTCGGCAGCCGTACCCATCACACAGCCCACCCCATCAGTCACATCAGCCATTATCCCTGTTCCTGTCTCATCTGTCAAACCCATTTCCTGTCCATTTGGGCTGGGTCTCGTCCCCAGGTGATGAGGTGAAGCCCTTGGCCACCAGCCCCACCTGCCTGTGGGAGCCACTGTGAGGAGCTCCCTTTGCTGGATGTCGGCTCCACATCCAAACCCAGCCACAAACCTCTGTTCTGAACCACAGACACATTTGGCAATGGCTCTTAAACTCAGCTGATATCAGGTTTAATCATATTAAATCTGGTTTTGGTGACTAGAGTTGAGCAGTTTTGTTGGGGGTTGGCAACTTTTCCTCCTTGTTTTCTTCCAGGTCAGAGAGGGGCTTCCCCAGGTTTCCCTGATGTGGCTGGGCTGCAGCCTCTTGCACTCCTGGTTGTTTTTGCAAGGGACACAGAATCTTCCAGCCCTTACTGTTAGGAAATGTTTCCTACTGTTTGCTCCCAGTTATTCTCTATTTGACTTTGTTTTGGTTGGTATTTTTTTTTCCTTCAAAGACAAGTGTCACTTTCCAGCAAGAAAACAAACAGGGTACTTGGGGGATTATTTGCAAGATCCCACCCAAACACAGAGTAGGAACTTTGCTATCTGCTCAGTATGGAGTATGGTCTGCAACTGCCTGGTGAGTTTGTTAGGAACAGAAGGCACTACATCTCATCCTCAAAAGAAACCCAGCCAACAACAACGAAAATCAACAGCACCTCCTGAATTGGGAAGTCAGCCTCAAAATATCTCAATTTTCAATATTGACAGTGTCCTATCCTTTACCGACTGGGTTCAGCACACAGCAGGACAAAATAAATCTCCTGGAATCACAGGGACCCAGTGAATCATTCTTCTTCCTAAGATTCCTTATTTCCACTCTCAGAACTGTCAGCCCACCCTAAACCACGGTGCGTGGTTTAGACAAAGAGAAAGCTTTTCTTTTTGGACAGCCCTGGAACACTCTCCATCAGCCTGTGACAGATCCAGGTATGATTCCGAACATGATGTGGCTTACAGGTCTCGGTGGTGCTCCCTGTGTCCCCCCAGGTCTCATCCTGGCCCCAGGATTCAGTGGAGCAGCAATGAGCACAGCAGTCAGTGTGTGGACAGGCACCCACCAAGTGTCTGTCCTGTTGTCCAACCCTCATAGAGAGCCCAAGGTTTCAGGGTGCAGTGTCCACCTGGAGATTCTCAATATCTGCAGTGAAAGTGAAGAGCAAGAACAGTTTTGAGATAAAGGATATTCTTCCTGAAGATAATGGCAAGAGCCACGACCGCAGCAGCACTGAAAGCTGACCTTGAAATGGGGCCATTTGGCAGATGTGCACAGCTGTAATTTATCTTTTCCCCTTGTGATTTCTCAGTCCTGGGTGGTTAGACAGCTAACTCTCCTTTTGGAGAGGCGATGTTGATGCCAGTGTGAGAGCTGCCTTTTGCCCTTTGTTGTACTGTCACAGAAAAATGAGTCTGGAAAGGATGTCCAGAGACCAGGGCTGCCAGCCCTTCACCCCAAAGCTGGGGCATCTTTGTGTGTCACAGAGCAAATTTTTATTTAGCTCACTTAAAACCACACATGACAGGGACTCTGTCACTGTCCCAGTAACCTGCAGCCCTTGTTTCAATTCCTTTATGGTCACAAAGTTTTTTTCTAAAGGTCCACCTGAATCGGTTTTGCTCTATTAGATGACTATTTGTGCCATTCCCCACTGACAGGGAGATTGGATTCCCTTCTGCTTTACCAAACCTATTACTCGTTTGAAAGCCTATTATCTCTCCTGTACACCATTTCATTTTTAGGCTAAAACCACCTTGTTTCCTCAGCCTTTCTCACTGCTTTTAAGACCTCTGCTTGTTTCTGATGCTCTTATCTGCACTCTCCACATCTTTCCCAAAGGCAGGTCATCAAAAGGGGACACAGCCCTCAAGCTGAGAGTTTATCAGTGCCATATAACTGCTACATTTGTCCTGTCTGTCACCTCCAACCTGACACAAAGACACAGTAGAAATTTCAGACCTCCAAATATTTCTAACTTCTTTTTTTTTTTTTTTTTTTAAAGCCTAAAGTGTTACAGATCTATGAAAAACCTGTATAAAAAAAAGACAATCTACAAACTCTCTTTAGCAGTGGACGTGCAATAAAACTTGTGTCTGACCTGATGTTAAAGATTTGCCTTTGCTGGCAAATTCAATTTTGCTCCTCATTTCAGATGGATTGCCATAAATCATGTGCAGCAGGAAACGTGCCTCATCTACAATGAGTTTAGTGTTAATTTAAGACACTGGTGTAAGTGTAGTAAAAGTCATGATAATTTATTGATAAAGGTATAAATCTTTCAGTGATTGGGACAGAGCCTGAAACAGAGCGGAACCGGAATACTACAAGTGAGAGGCTTCAGGTCCCGGTTTAGATCCAGATCCCTGCCTGTGTTCACACTGAAATCCAAGTGTGGAACTGTAATTCCAGCCACATCCAAACCCGGCAGTCGCTAGGTCATGTCCACAAGCATAAATTGCAAGCACTGTCAGCACATGCAGGCTTGGCAGCTCTGAAAGAATTCTGGTTTATCTGCTGTAGCAAAATGTCCTCTACAGGCCCCGAATCTGATCTCCCATTACAAGAGAAGAGAAATGTTTTGGCAAAAAAAATGTAATAACGATAAGGATCCAAGAAAAGCCACTTAGGATAATTGTTCAAATATAAATCCAGCTCCTTGGGTAGGTTTGTAGCCCCTGCTGAACTCTGTGTCGCTCTCTGTGACACTGTTAATGCATTCAGGTGAGCCTGTTAGAGCTGGACCAGGGGTTTTTACATCACTGATAGGTTTTGCAGTTAAGACCGACCCATTAGCAGAAAATAATGCAAAATAAAAACCCACGTGGCTACAAAACTCTGGGTGTTCATTGATCCCAGGTTTCCCTTTTCCAAACTGAATTAATTCTACCACTAGGATAGTGACTCAGTCTTTACTCACCCAATTAAAAAAATATGTAAAAAAAACTGTAGAAAGAAAATAAGAGCTTTATACAAAATATGGGAAACCTTTGGGTCTGGGTTTTCTTTATCCTGCAACAGAGACTGAGAGCACCTACTTGCTTGAAAGTAGAGAATTTTTACAATTGTCATGTTATCAATTTCATTCCATTTGCTTTGAAACCCAGGCTTTCCAGCAGGACACTCCGAGAAATACACAAATTTCTACTGTAACAATAAATCTACAGGACTGAGAGGAAAAAAACCACCTGATACATAAAGGAAATTATTTGCTATTAAGTTCTAAAATCAGTATTATCATCCTAGAACCCTCAGGGTGCTTCCCTGCTCAGCCCTCTCTGACCTTCTCATAAAAGACTTCCAATAAATGATACAGCTTTATTTTGTGCAATCACTTAACTCCTGGATGGTGTAAATGCAGTATCTACGTAACAGACTGAACCACAGCAACAGGTTGGAATAAATTTGATGCCTGTACTGCTCCAGCCTTTGTGCTGGGTCCTCTCTTGGTTCGTTCTTGGTTTGCACTCTGAGCCAACCTCTGCTCTCACTAGGCTGCACACAAATATCAGCACTGACAGTGATGTATTTGGCTCCAGTGTAAATCTAGAGTTAGAGCAAAATTTGATTCTCAAAGTGCAGTTTCAGGTTCAAATCCAAAATCTCAAAGGAAATCTCAGTTGAAACGACCAATTTTTGCCCAATTTCTGGCCAAGGCAACTTGCTTTTTAAAGGAGGGAGGCGGGTTTCCTCAGATCTCCACACGGATTCTCTCAAAGGTTTGTAAATCCTTGCCAAATCCTTCACAAACCTGGGCTCAGATTCAGAAGTACAGTGAAAACAGATTTTTTTTTTTCTCTTTTTTTTTTTCCCCCGGCACTTTTGCTGCTGGCTCTGGCCAGGATAAGAAAGAGCAGAGGCTCGGGGAAAAAGATGATGCAAAATTTTTCAAATGTCAAACATGTTCTGTTTGAGCTCTGGGCAAAAATTTGGGGTGGCTGTTCATGTACACAACATTATTTGTTCCTTCCCTCTCTTCGTCCTTCCATGCTTTACTACCCAGTTCTTACAGCCCACCTTTAGATAACCTTTACATAGGTTTAGAAAGAGGAGCAGTGCTACAGACCATAAATATCTGATCACTGAGCCCTCTGCTTTTGCAGGGTCTACGTCCAAGAGTGGAGCAACTTCTGAGTTCCCTCGAGCAGCAAGAACTGAAAAGCTCCATTTCCTTGCATGACCATAAAAAATTACTAAGCTACACGGAACTCCATAATATACTACAGAAAATAACCAACTGCACAGAACTGGGAAAAGATACGCTGGCTGGCCAACTTGCAGGGAGAAAAAAAAAACAAAGGGAAAGCTTTGGCAGAGAGAATTGTGATCTTACTGTACAATTAACTTCTGAGACAGTGAGTAGGATTAAAGGACGGAACATTTCATTTAAAACAGCAAAGCATTGTGAAGCATATATGCACATTTCACAGGCCTTTGAAATCAGCAACACTGGCAGGTTTATTTGTTTTGATTGTCTCTTTTTCTTTCTTTTACTACTTTGGGATTTTTTTCTCTTCTTTTCAAGACTAGAGCCAAATGACCCATGAGAAATGTACTGTAATTTGCCTCTTATCTATCCCTCATCTCCATCTGATATTCCCTCTGCCCTGGTTACCCTGATGTTTTTCCAGACTCTCCAGCCTGAACCATTGTAACAAGGAGAAAAGTCAAACCATAAAGAGAGAAGTGGCATAAGGATATTTTCAGGAACCTGTTCTGTTAAAATAGATTTCCTTTGCCACTTCATGAAAACCTCTTCTGGCTGCAGCCAACCTCATTCATGTACACAGGAGAATTTAAACCCGTAGAGGAAGGTGTATAAATTTTATTTTAACTATCAGTTGTACTGCTTGGCACTTGCACACTGCTTCCCCTCTGGGCCTCAGAAAGCTTCCTAAACATGGAGAGAGAAATTCCATTCTGGTCAAAGCCCTGACACCAACCCTGCACTTCTCCAAACCCCGTCCACCCGCTGAAGTGATGCTGAAGCAGGACAAAACCCCTTGTGCTGGGCCTCCCTTCAAGAAATTTTACCGTGAGTGAAGAAGTCGTGAAGTAGGCTAACAGAATATTTTTGCTTGTCTTCTGAATGGGAAAACTGACAGCAAGGATTAGCTCCTCTATCCCTTGAGCCTGCATTCTCTGATAATATGGATCATCTTTCTTTTGAATAAGTGGTGTCCTGTGTTGCAGATCCTTGAAGTTTTCTGCTGGTGGCCACTAATCATATTTTACAAGCCTTCACTCATATTTTACAATCTTTAGCTTGTATTTTACAATCTCCAAAAAAGTCCTGAAGGTCTGGTGCTCCACATATGGAACATCAGCGCTCCCTACAAAAAGTTGGTCCTTCCTGAATCCCTCAATTTCAGCATTCCTGAAGACAAGGCAGCACATTAACTTCATAAACAGATATTCTTGTGGAACCAGGCTCTGCTTTCAAGGAGGGAGCAGACACTGTTCTAGTATTTGGCATTTACCACCTCTCATCCCAAGAACAACCGACATATACAGGCACAACAACACTGCAAAACATCTCAAGTAAGGGACATTTTGGGTTCAGTCACCAGGAGAAACTTGATTTTTTAATGAAAACACCAGAGATCAGGAATGCAGCCTGTCATAACACCCTTAAACAGGGGCAAGAGTTAGGTAGAGCCTCTGTAAATTAGAGATCAAGAAGAAACTTGTGACTTTAAGATAGAATTTTCTTTAATTATGAGACTAACTCAGAGCAACTTCTGTATTAAAGTTTTCTAAAAATTTCTAATACTAACACTCAACTCCAGCCTTTCTTCCTCATCTCCATCCTGCGTCAGGCTTGAGGTCCCATTTGCAGCCTGCCCAAACATCTGCCTTGCTGGTGGGACCTGTGAGAGTCACAGCTGGAATGACCTTGGTTTGGCACTTCTGGAACACTGGGAAACACTTTGTGTCCCCTCTGTAGAGTCCAGGAAGGCATGGGATTACCCCATGGACACAGCCCTGTCCTGGGTTCCTGCTCCCTGTTCCCTCTGCCCTTGCAGAAGCAACATTTTGTGGGTGGGATGGGTCAGGGTCCTGGGTGGGAATATTTGGGATTTTCAGGGAGCAGCACACAGGTCAGGGTGGGGAGCACTGTGGCCATGGGGTGCTCGCAGTGCAGTTACTGCCCTGCAGAAGGGACACGTGGCACTGTCCCTGCTGGTGCTGCTGGCACTTTAAGGGGCTGGTCCTTCAGCATCTTCCCTAATTAACACACAGCAAAAAGTACAGGGTGAAAAAAGAACGAGATCAAATTCTTCGCTCCTTTCATCTCACTTTTTGACACTAATCCTCCCTGCACATAAACCCCATGTCACGAAGGGAGATATACATTGAGATTGGAATGAAGAGCGACTTGGAATCAGGCCGACATCAACAAAAAAATAAAATAAAATCACGTAAGATCACAAAGGACCTAGCATGTTTATTGCAGATCCTTCTGGAGTTGATGGGCCAAAATAACCACTCCAAATATGCAGCTTGCAAAACATCCCTTTTGCTCTGGAGATGCCGCTTCTTTTCTGTTTTCATTTTTACAACTCATGGACTTCCAAATCTCCTTTCTTAACCTCCTGGCAGGGTTGTGCATGAAGCTGGTCCTGCTGCAGCGGGAAGATCATCAACATTAGGATAAGCCCAATCTTTCTCTTTTCTGAGAAAGAAATCAAAATCTGATTCAAATGAGACTGGTCGAAATTTCGTCTATTTTCATCTGAATGCAGGAAAGTGTAGGAGACACCCAAGTGAGATCACAAAGAACACAGTCAGGTGATGGAGACTTCAGTTCAAGGAAACCAAGTGTCCTGGCAACAGAAGCCTCACATTTTCAAAGTTCATGAGATTTTTTTTCTCCCTGTCACAACAAAGGAATGATATTTCTCTCTATTTGGTTTCTAGGGAGTTTTTCGGGGAATATTGATGTATCATAACAATAAATCTTTATCTTCACCTGCGAAGCCTTGAAGACACTCTTTAAGGAAAAGAAAAAATTGAATAGTCAGATGCAAAGGGCTATTAAATATTATGATATTTACAAAAGCTGGTTACTCTTGTTCTTTCCCAGCCCTGATGAGATTACAAGGAAATAGAAGATGTCAGTTGCTGGAACAGAAATTTTACATGAGAACATTTAGCTTTGAAGTTCCCAGAATCCACGGTCAATTGCCAGGTGATCTGGCAGAAACAACACCACACCTGCAGTGAAAATAGTTCAGAGTTGCAAAAAGAAAATATTGTGGACAGTGTATTTCCTAAAGCCAACTATTTTTTTTAATTTCTACTCTTGCTCTCTAGGAAAACAGAAAGAAATGAATAAAAGAGCAGGAGAGAAATGTAGTAGATCATGCCTTTGTCAAGGAGACTGTTGGGAAGCAAAATGTGCCAACGGTGTCTGTAACAGTCACCACAAACACAATGAACTCCTTGACATCGAATTCCTGCCCCTCGTTTCTCTCTGCTGGGCCCGAGACAAGCAGCAGGAGAAATGATGTAAATGTGCCTTTTCCAAACACTCAAGAACTTCCAGAATTTCTGGTTTTTAAACCTGCACAGGACCCGCAGCTCCTGCACAGATCCCTGTTGTACATTTGTGCTTCCCAGAGTGAACGGTTCCCAAACTGGAGGATGTAGCCAGCAGAAAATCGTCAGCGGGCAGCAGACACAGCCAGTGCCCAGGTTATGAGCTGGATGGAAGGACGTTTGGATTTCCTCACATATGGATCTGCTAACGTGTGTACCAGAAAACAGGCACTATCAGCCCAAAACATAAGGTTGATTGTAAGCATTCCCTGGGGGACACGTTTCCCAAGACCCTACTAAATTGGACTGGCAGCTTATGAAACGCGCAGCTCTGATCCAGCATGTAACTGTAAACTATAGGAAATCATACCCATATATTTGGCCTTCAGACACGAGTGCAGAAATTGCCTGTTTGGCACCACAAGCCTGTGGATCCACTTGAATCAAACCCAGACCTCTCGCAGAGGGCTGTGAGAAGGCAGACTTCTGTTCTCCATTGTCAAATGACAGCACAAGAGGGGGAAAACTCTAATTTCCCTTTATGGCAAATTTCTTGACCAACTTTTGCCCTGAGCATGACTGCTATGGACAGGCCGTGCAGTTCAATTTCCCCATAAATTTGCACTCTCTGTCACTGGATTTGCACATCTCAACCACACATCAGCTTTTGCTCTGGTTTGCTCCTGTAATTTATTGATGATGTGTCACAGACCACTTCTACAGCACTTAAGATCTCGATGGCTATGAAACCACCTCTGCAAAGGATCCAGCAAAAACTGCAGGTTGTCCCCACAACACAGACCCCGAGTTACACAAACCCATACTTATAAAGCCTTCCTTAGCATGAAATGTCTTGCAGCTCCCTGTCAAAGGCAGAGGGGGACAGCTATGAATTTCCTCACTTCCACAACTCTGTGCCAGCTCAAGCACTTTGCAAATCCTGACATCCTGCCTTATTCACTTGCAGGGGAAGAGAAGGCATCCTGGAAGCACTATTGGACTATCTCCTCATGATGGTTTTATAGACCAAAAACTGGAAATGCTTCAGGCATTGTTCCCAGGTGGATAGAAAAAGAACTTTGTGTCTGATCAAGATGAGAATAGTTAAAGGTTTGAGCCTGAATTGAGACAAAATCAGAGTCAATTAAGTTGGAAAAGACCTCTGAGATCATCAAGTCCGACCTATGATCCAACATCACCTTGTCAACTACACCATGGCCCTAAATTCCACCTTCAGTCTTTCCTTAAACACCTCCAGGCATGGTGACTCCACCACCTCCCTGGGCAGCTCATTCCACTGTCTAATCACCCTTTATAAATAGGACATTTTATAGCAGAAACACGAGAATAAATCTATCCCCAGAAGTAAATCTGTCAGAAGAATTCTGAGTGTATGAGGAGGGAGCCAGGAACTTCCAGCCCTTTTCTGAATCAAATTGGATGCAGGGAGGGAAATCAAACGGCACAGATTTCTCCAGGCAAACTGGGAGGAACACTCTGATGTGTCTGACGGAAGCATTTTACTCTGTGTTTGGAAGTTTATCATGACCGATCAATTCTGGAGGAATTAGTGAGTGTGTTCTGGGTTTTGGCACTGACACAGTCGTGGTAAAAATGCTGGAGGCAAAAGGGAAGAGGTTTTCATAATGCTGTGAAGTGTTGCCATCAATCCTTACCCAGAACATTTCTCCTGCTTACTCCAGTGCAAGTCTGTTCTGTAGGAGCTTTCCTCTGAGCTATTGCCCTTCATCTCAGGAAGGCTCCCAACCTCACTTGTGCTCTGGATGGGGAGATCCAAGCCAAAGATCAAGGTCTTTGGGAGTTCAATCTTTCGGTGGACTTCAAAGAGCTTGGGATATGCAGCTTAGTCCAGGCAGAAAGCATAACAACCATTTGGAACAACATTATGCACTTAAAAATAGGAAATATTGAATGATTGTTAAGGAACACAGCGTGATGTGGAAGCCTGATGCAAACTGAATGAATTTAGATTCCTGTTTTCAGACTCTAAACTTGGTGCTCTAAATCCTACTGGAAGGATCTACCTTTTCCCAGCAATTATAAAGACTTTAAGATTTAATTCTCTTAATCATGTCTGTGCCTGCAGTGAACAGATGGCACGAACCGTTCCCTAAGGAACTGAGCAACAACTACAAATAGCCAATGCTCATCCTCAGCTCTCAGTGCAGTAGCAGTGACACCTCACATTTTGGGAGGAAGCAGCATGAAGGCAAAATAAAACCCCTTAACCAGAAATGCCAAGCCCAAACATATTCAGGTGTTTTGAATAATATAAGTTTATGCAATTATGACTATTTCTCAGGCATGCCTGTGTTTGCCTCCAGATCCATTTTCTGGGACTGAGGACAGGAATAGAGCATCATCAAGCTTGTGGAAAACAGGAGATCACAGAAAAATGTTATTTTGTAATTATTCTCAGCCAGTTGTGCAAACCTAAGCAGTTCAGATAGTTTGGAAATATTTCCATTCTCTCTCACACTCACGTGAATCAAACTAAGCTCTGGCTTTTCTGATGTCTACCCACATTCTCTAAATGAGTGCAGCACATTTCTCTATTTACTTGAAATTTATCACCCGTTAATCTCTCTCTGTCTCTTTTTCAATTAAAAAACCCAAATCAAGTAATTAAGGAAACACAAAGCAGCTTAAAACAAAGCTTTTCAAAGTGTAAAGGGGATTTTGATACCCATGCTCTCCCGATAGTCAGTGGATCTTTTCTTGGCCTGGGAATATAACTCCCTATTGTGCCTTTGGAAGGTGCACAAAAAATGTGCAGATGATTACAGTGATGAGTCTATTAATTGATGTCATCTGGATTTTATGATATTTAATCAATGTCTGAGTTCTGACTTCAAAAGCAACTTTAATTGCCTCACTCCTTTCTGCTCAGTGCTCCCAAACCTGTCGTCTTCGATACAGGAATATAATTTGTGAGTCTGACAAGGACACCAGTCTCATTACATTGTATCATGGAAATTAGAAATGAATCAATAAACAGAGAGGCAAACTCCTGATCACCTCCTTCCATCCACACAATGTGAAATTCTTCACATTTTACCCCTAATCCCACATCTGATCAAAATGAAACATCTTCAGGGTCAGGAATGCCTCTGCTTCCTTTTGGTATTTAATCACATCTCAGAAAAGCTGGTATTTCATGTCTATGTGTCTTATCTTCATCCTTTGTACACTTTGTGCTGTTTAATGCTGAAGAAATAATTCAGCAACATGTTTCATGTGATGGGGCAGATCCTCAATGGAGGAGAAATGCTGGCATGGCCCGAAGTAACAGATTAAATCCCCTTCTTGGCATATTCATTTTTACTGCATCTTCCAGCATAATTTCAACATGGAATTTTCCTGACATAAATCCCACAGGTTTCCCTCTTCCCCTCCACACCACGCTGCCTAGCTCTGTGTTTTGGTAAATCTCATCTATTAATAGTTGCCCTCTGTGGCTATAAAAAAATACCTCAGTAGTCAAAAGCCAGCCCTTGCTAGGGAGCAGCTGTGGATGCCTGAACACACGCAGGACCCGGCATCACACAGCAAAGCCCTTTCTTGGCTCTGTGTCAGAGCAAACCGATTAAATATGGCCATGGAAAGCTAATGGAAAAGGAGTCCCTTCCCTGCAAGAGGGAGGCTGGCTCCAGCACTAGGCTGGAGAGCATCAGGGTATTTCCATTTTCTCACTGACATTTTCTTTTTCCTTTTTTAACTCAGCAAACCCCCTCCCGTGTCTTCCTCGCTTCACCCTTCTGCCAAGTCCCAATAAAATCCTGCACTTAAAGAAACAGGACAAAGACGTCATCGCAGTGAGTAGCAAAGGTCGCAGGGTAAATTTTAAGGTCTAGTCTACCTTTTTTTTTGTTTGATTGATTTAACTGATTAAAGCATTTCTGCTCTTCCTGTGCTTTCAGCAGCATCCTGGGTAACTCAGGGGAAATTCAAACCAACCAGCTGTGATCTGTATTACAAAGTCGAGGCTGGAAATACAACACAAGGATGTTGATGGGGCCATACTGGAGAGGGTGAAAGGAGAGGAATCTCATCTCCTGGTGAAGTGACAAAGTGCTTTTATGTGTTGGAATAAGAAGTACTCAGCTTAGCAGAGGACACAGGGAATTGCTCCTCCTCCCTGGTGCTGCAGGGTACCAGTCCCAGCGTGGAGCGGCTGGTGGGTGACAAAGGACCTGACTCCCTGTGGCAGGAATCGTCCCCAGATTTCAGCTTGAATTTTCATTTGCGTGAACTAAAGTTCTTGAAAATCCTAAGAACTGCTGAATTTCAGATACCCATGAAAAATGTACAATGCCACAGCCATCACAAGGATGAGTAGGGAAAGGAAGGGAAGGGGAGCCGGGCTGGGGCTCTCCACACTCCCAGCACACCTGGCCTGAGGCTAGAGGAACTCACAAGCCCAATGCCACATAACTTCAGCACTTTTCCAATTTCCCTGAAGACATCTCACTAAGATAAATTCTCCTTGCAAAGCTGATGTGAGTGATTTGAACAACCAAGAGATTCTTGAGCTGGCAAAACTGACTGCCATAGCTTCTCGGTGAAGTCCTCAATTTATTGACATAACAAGGTTATAGCACAAGAAGCAAATTTATTCTGTATTATCTACTGACAATGTAGCACCAAAGATGCATTTTGAGGCAGCAGAAAGAATTTCATTCTCCAAAGCCTTGTAACTCAAGCCTGCTGAAGCTGCCCTCACACAAATCAGCGATGACACATCTTTTCAACATCTAGGGCCAAAATTATTTTTAAAAGCATTGCAGGTAATTGCCACTGCTCTCATTCCAAACCACTGCTGTTTCCACTCTTTTACCATCACTGATGTAACCCAACAAGTGTCAACAGCAAACATGGGCTGCTTCTGCAATGACTGAATTAATGGAAATAGTGCATTTCATAACAAGCAGCTCACCCCTATCAATGGCCATGGCCAGATCTTTAACTGCAATTTACAGGAGATGTTCTATGTTTCCAAGGTTTCTTGTATACTACTCAGACATCTGTGTACCTTCTAAAATAATTGGTCTGCAGGGTGTGGATTTTATTGATCTTTTTCACTGGGGTGGATTGGCCTCAAGAGTCTTTAAAACAATGGTAGGAAAAAAAAAATGCTGAAGCTGGTTCTCCTGAAGAATTTCAGAAAGATCAAATTAGGCCAAACCCTCTAATTTTGGTTTCAGTGGGGTCCCTTTTTAGTAGGGTACCTTCTAGCAGGGTCCCTCCTTTAAAATGAAAGGAAATTAAAAATTAAAAACAGCACTGGGGAAAAGTTAAGCGTGTGCTTCAAACTCACACATGCCAGGAAATTTAGAGTTAAAGGTGAAACCCCACCCTAAAGGGTTCCATACTGGAGGTATTTCAGTGAACAAACGTAACATGTTCTGAAATACAAAGACCCAGTAGGGTGCACTAGGTATGGAGTTTCAGCCTTCACTCCAAATTTCCTGGCTTTTTAGAGCTTTATTAGAGTTTCATACCCCAAGCATTTAAGTACTCCAAGAAGTTTTCTCAGTGCCGTTCACCCTGATCCTTTTGGAAGCTGAGAGCAAGCACTCTGATGGTGTAGCCACCCATCCATTATTAATGAACCTGAAAACAACTTCTTGCAAATTTATGGTAATTTGGAGTGCTGAAATGACATGCAAAGTAGGTAGCTTCAGTTGAGTTACCCTGAGAAACTTCAAAATTGCAAATCTACTTGAACCAACCAGAAGGACAGGATTTCATTGACCCCAGCAGAGCACGTGCTCCTAATCTTCCTCCACAGTATGTGGGTCCTGGAACTCTGCATCAGCCGGGGCTGCGATGGAGCAATCACGGAATTGCTTCTGACAGCAGTGGTTTGTACTCCTGGGCTAAACACTCTGCCCTGTTGTGGAGTGGGGATAGATCCATCCTACTTCTCAATGAACCTGGCTCTAAGGGAGGAAACACAGCTGTGGCTATCAGCATCACACTTTTTTACAGCACAGCTTTTATGAACACATTGCAAATATTGAAGTGGTTCCTGCACATCTCGGTAGCCCTGACAGGTCTGTGTGAGGCTCTGTGTCACTGCAGTTCCTCAGAGCTCCACAGAAATTATGATCAGCATCTCTCTGTAGCCCCTCTATCCTTCTGAAATCACCCACAAACAAAGTTTTGGGAGTATATGATGATTCCAGTGGGTGTCTTGACATACATCTGATGGAGAAAACATCACATGTAGTGTGAAATTGGCCTCACCAGTCGCTCTACACAAACGTGTCTTAGTGGTGGGCAGGTACAAAAGTGATGGGACAGCTCCACGCTGTCCTGATCCTGGGGTGTTTGAGGGACAATTCATTCACTCCAGTTAAGAGAAGATAAACCAAGACATCCACTCAGTTTCCCCAGCCCCCTGCAAAAACAGCCCAACTGAAGTACTGTTTGCCCAAATTCAGCAATCCACAGGAGAGACAAAGTCAAATGCACCCTGTTCATGGGTGCTGTAAATGGAGTATGCTGGAGTTGGCTGCTCTGTGTCTCCCCAAGGGGCAGGTCTTGCTTGCAAGAATTGGACCTAAATCCCTATCAGAAAAGAAGTCCGAGGGATAGAATGGGAATTGTAAATGTAAGTGTTGCACCTGGTTAAGCTTGACACAGAACTATACTATGCATCTTTTTCACTGTGAAAGGTGCACCCTCCTGAATTCACACAGGAGGTTCAGCCACCGTTAATTAAAAACACAGAGGTCACCCCACAACCACAGCTGAAGAGAGGTTGTACACAAATGGTGATGGGAGAAAACCAGGGGAATTAATGCAAGGCCCCACAGCACTTGAAAGAGGCCTGCTGGACATGATCAGACTGTGGGTCTGTGTGAGAGATAGTACAATTTGAATTGATCAGCAGAGAGAACAAACCAGCTCACATGCATGGCCACATTGCAGAGTGTGGGAGGGGATGAGCTCTACCTCCTCTACTTAACCAGAGGCTGGTAAGGTGTTGCTGGAAAGCATCCATGGGGCAGCTGGTCTTAGAGGATGTGGTGCTGCCCAGCAGCAAGGGGCAAATTCAATCCCTGTCAAATCTGCAGATTCTGCACTTGCAAATCTTCCACATGGGGTTTCAGAGACAAACGGGTCTGCATCAGCACTGGGGGCATAATAATACTTTAATCTGTTGTCTCCCACAAGGATTCTTAATGATCTCTGACAGTTTACTCCATAGATTTTATAGGCCCCCTTCATCCCAAGCATCCTGCAGTTTGACCAGACGGTGATCTTTTTCCTTAATGGATAACATCCATGAAAGAAACCATGAGTTCTATGAGTCTTGGGGAAAAAATGTTTCTTGAAAAAAGCTGTTGGAAAAGTTGACTGTGGGTCAAGCTAAATCGAGCAAACTCCTACTGTTTCTAGGGTGTGCAATTGTATAGAAATTGTTTCTTTAGCACTGCAGTCCTGTCTGTATCAGAATTCAATACTAGACTTACAAATGTCAGTTGCTAGCATGGGAACAGATGCAACTCCTCCCAGCTGATTAACATCCCTGACATCTGGAACAGAGGACAGAATAAACAGAGAGAACAGAGGATTTCCTGTTGGGACTCGGCTTTTGGGTGACAACTACCAAGATACAGCAGCTCCGTCCTTGACAGCGTTGCTCTTCGCCTTCTAAACAGCCCCGGAGCTGCTAATTAAAGAACTGGACATTTAACACTGAATCCCTAGACAAAACCTCAGGTATTTGCTATATGTCTGTCTGATACCTGTGTGAATGCAGGAATCCTTGATGTCAAGAGCTGCACAATGGTCTCTTCGAGGCAGGGGATTAAGTTCTCAAGCTCCCAGAACTGAAGAGCTTTGATGAATTTCTTCTGTTCTTTTTAGTGTTTAGGATTAAGTGGAAATTAGTCCTTTATTGGGAATCAAGGAGTGTATCTTACAACTCTAGCTCCTGGAAAAGGTCATTCAGTGTGCCTCCCTCCTCCAGAGTAAACTGACCATATTTTTCAAGTGCGCCTCATGAAGAGATTTCCAGCAGAAGAGAAGGAAAAGAGGTTGATCTGCTACTCGGTGGAAGAGCCCTGAAGTGCAGCTCAGTCACCTGTCTGCAGCTGCCCTGGGCTATGCATCAGCCACCACCTCCTCCTTCTGATGCTACTGCTTTGGCCCACGTGCCACAGCCCAGTGTGTTCATACACAGCTCTGTCACACCTGCTGCTGCTCAAAACCACTATGGAAATTCCTACAAATGTGTCAGACATGTATTTTGAGTCTAATTTACGTATGCCTGGAATGTGCCCATGCCCTTAATCCTGAGCGAGCCGATGTGACACGATATGAACAGAGCTGAACTGTGCAATACAAGTGCTGGAAAAGGACACACAAGAGGGTGACATCAGCAGGGCACTGGGCTCCAGGGAGGGTTGGAACTGGATGATCTTTAAGGCTCCTTCCAACCCAAATCATTCTATGATTCCTTGGTTTGGTGCCAACCTGAGTTTGCTGCAAATGGACCAGAGCTTGTACAGCTCATCCTGCCCCTCGCCGAGGTAGAAGTGAAGGGCTGGGGGAGCCTTCGGGGCACACATGTGGATGTTGAGAAAGTCTGTCCCCAGGTCAGTTATTCTGGGGGGATTTCCAGCAAGTATTTTGTAGGCCATATGGATCGAGGGAGTTTGAAGAGACTCCAGTACTTTTACTGCTTCAGGAATTTCATCAGCGTTTTCCTAAGAAGGCACTGAGGGGAATGCTTCCTTATCTGTCCATGAAATCCTGTGGTGAAGCCTGATGTGCGAGCCCAATATTACATAAAAGGAACGTCTCAGTTAACCATAGGATGGTGCAAGAACTCACCACATCAAATGGCATTTACCGAGCATGATTTCCTATGATCCCTTGCTGCTTCTTTCAAGTTCTTTGAAAAGCAGCCATGGTAGGTGTCATGAGCTCAAAGTCTTCCCTGTTTTGTAACCAGCAATATACCAAATAACACAAAGAATGAGTCTTTCTGGCAAGGGTGTTTATTCTTGCTCCTTCCCTTCGTATTGGGACAGACTGTATGATCTTAGCATGTTCTAATTTCCCGGAATTGCAGAAAAGCAGAACAGTATTTGAAAAGCTTCTGCTGGGACAAAATTCATTTTGTCCCACTCTCATGAAATTAATAAAAAGAAGTGAGGCAGATATTCTTGGATAAAGCCCGCTGTGTGGCTAATGATAACCAGTCCTTTGTTTTTTCCCTGCAGGCTATTAAAAAAGAGGACAGATGATCTAGTTGGTACCACAATGTTTACAGCTTTTCTGTTGCGCAGCTCTGAGAGCAGAATCCCCATTCTCAGTGCTGGCCCTCTGACAAACTTAAATGTACCTAAATCTCTGCCACCTCACTATGGCATGGAACATCAGCTTTTTGGAGTTAAATATTTTTGGAGAGATGCCACAAAGACAGGCAGGAAACAGAAAAGAAACCAACCAGCTGCACTGCCAGGATCAGCTCTGAAGCCATCACAGTTGCACCACCACAGTGACTGAATGAAACCATCAAAGTACCTGAGCCCTTTGTCCAGGATGCCCAAAAGGATCACAAGAAAACTGTAACACAGATCAGAGGTGTCTTGGAATTATTCCAGTGGTATCACTTAGTCACAAAGCACCCAAAGTGTTTTCTGTATCAAGGCTCAGAGCAACTCTGTCCCGGGATGGAGCTTCATGGGCTGGGACTCACAATCAGAAGAAGGAAAGTGGCTGGAAACAGATACATCATCTTTTGGGGATAAAGAGGCACTGCAGAGGGTTCCTGTTTATTACAGCACTAATCAAGCATTAGCACTTTTTGGTTGATTCCAAAGGACAGAAGTATTTAATGAATAAGCTCTGCTTGGTGAACAGCTGGCTGCAACTGCTGACACTGGGGGTGTGGAGGGAACAAAGCCCAGTACCAAGGAAGACTCTGAAAAGTCTTTACAAATAAAGTTCAGGAAACTTTTTATTGGTACCATTTCATCTTTCTTTCTTCCCTCCCTGTCCTCACCAGATTGAAGGATCTTTTCTCTTTCTTCTGCTATTGCTGGACTGAACTTTGGCAGAGGAAATACCTGAAATGAGATGTGAGCTCTCCATGGCTGCAATGTCTTCACTGCTGTGGTGAAGGGCCTGTACTAGAGGGGACTGAGGACTCTTGGCCAATGGAAGCAATGACAGGAGGGGCTGGGGGTGAAAAATGGGCCCAGAGAGTGCCAGCCAGATTTTGCCTTAGTCACTAGTTGACATGGAAATCTCTCTCAGGGAATGAAGCTGACAGCAATACCAAAGTCAAACACAGGGTTTGCATCTTCACCCTTGCAGTTAGTAAATGCTTTGCTGCCAGAATCACTGCCCTAAACCTGTATTTGTTAACCTAAATACCCAAAGCAGTGTAAGTCAGGGTTACAAACTTCGGTGATAAATCCACAGACCCAACTGCTCTATTTTGCCTTATGGGGTACAAACACCCATCATAGCAGTGAGTTTGAGCTCAGCCAAAGCACATCAGCCACCAAATAAAGGCTCCAGAGAGATGGAATTTCTCCTATTGCCCTCTGGGGTTTCATTGCCAATGATCAATGCTGCATTACAATGTCTGCGCAAGGATAAATAAATTGAATCTATCTGTTGCAAAAAAAAAAAAAATTTTGGAGCATCTCTGGACTTTCTGAGGCTCTGGGCTGTGGAAGAGGATCTTCAGGCCTCCCTCACTATTTCAGGTCAAGAGGAGGTTTTCTCAAGTCAAAATGAACCTGTAGAAGATCTGTGAGCTCAAGGCCACGAGATGTAAATTCCTCCAGACAAGATCAGCCAGGTGGTTGTCTCCAAAAAGGAACATGAAACTGTGCATGAAAAGCAACTACACAGTGCTAAGGTAACTTCAAATTTTGAAACTCAGTGTCTTGCTTGGGCTTGTGCAAGCACAGTCTGTGCAGCAAAAAGTCTTCATTTGAAATAGAAACATTTCTATACTGCAGAATAACATTAAGACATGGCCTTAAATCTGTGGACTATAATTTTCAAGGCTTTTCTTGTTTCATTTTATGTGGGCATCATGCTGGTCACAGAGGAAGTGATAAAAGGGTACTATCAGATTAAAAGTAATGGGGTTTTTTTCCTAAAAATTGTACTAGTTGCTATAACTAACACCTCGAGTTCTCAGAACTACAGTGTTAAAACAATCCAATTTGCATTATGCCTTTGATGATATTTGCTTAGTTGAGCTCCTCTCCACTTGAACAGTATTAAAAATTGGTATTTTTCCTTTCAACGTTTTCAAACATTAATATTTAAAGTATTTCCTCATTTGAGCTTTTTTCACTGGTAACTGACTGAAGTCAAACTGAGCTAGAAGGATTTTTTAAACAACAACCTCACTGGAGTAAAAAAAATTGGCTTTTCTTTCCAACTTAATTATGTGTATTTAAAGCTCCAGTAGAGCTGATAATGCTGTTTAAAAACTTCTCTCTATTAAGGAAGCTATAAATTGCTGCAATGGAAGGGACTCTTGAAGAGCTCATACTTTCCTTCTTAACCTGAACTTTAGTGTTGGGTGTTCTGACCATTTTGAAGTTTCCCCTCTATGGCTCCATGAATTCCTAAAACAGCTGTAACATGGACCGCAGGCAACAGAATTTCAGCTTTAACCTCCATCTTTTCTGTGCTTATATTTCTAACTCATTCACAAGAAACACTTTATTACTTAAACTATGTTTAATTTGCCTGAATTTGGAGTAATTGTAGGTACGTGGTACCCACCTGATGTGAGTTATTGAAGGATGCCACTCCTCAGACTGCAGCCCAAGCGAGCCTTAGCTGAGGAGCTGAGGATTTTATGAGCTCATATCCACCCACAGAAAGTTGCCTTGCAATGAAGTGGCATTACCCCTGTTTTCATTTGTATGTAGAAAGGGGCACAGAAGAGTTTCATTACCCACCCAGTGTGTGCAACAGGAACCTGGTACCCTCCTCACAACCCCCAGACTCAGCTGCCCCTCCACAGCAGTGCCTACAGTGAGCTGTACACAGCAGGAAGAGTATGGAATTACCTGCCTACCTTCAAAGAAGTGCTACAGAATTAAAGTCTACCTAAGAGTATTCATGTTCTGTTTCATGCCCGAGGGCCTTTTCCCTCTCCAAATACACCTGAGCTTTCTATGACATCCAATCCCCACTGCTCAGAGTCTGGAGTTAAAATAAACTGTGCACTGTTACAATATGCTGCTCATAGCCAACAACTAATGGGTCTCTCAAAATTGGCTGCATCAGTCTTTAGCACAGATTTTCCTTAGCCTGGCTGGAGAATACCAATTCAGGGGTAAGACACTGCTGAGACCATTACTGAGATTGCATCTGGAGAACTGCAACGTGAGCCAAATACTGAGAAAAAAATAAATTCATCAAACTCCAAAGCCCATAATAGCGACAACGAAAGGGTTCAACAGCCAGCAGGCTGATCAATACCTAGACAGATATTCATCAATATGATCATAAAAAGAAATTGCCTACCTGTAAGGAGAATATGGGTCAAAGCAGGTCTTGGTGACTTCTGTTATCTCTGGGTTGCAGCACTCCCCCCCATCAAAGTTGTACCTCTCATAATTACAATCCATGTCACACACCCCGTTCTGCTTCTTCTTGTTGAAGAGCGTGTGGCGGACGTGCCGGCAGTCCCCGCCGTCGTACCCTGTCAGGGTGTGGTTGCACTCGGGGTCACAGTTCTCATCCCCAATCTTGCTGATGTCGCAGTTGGCCAGGATGAGCCGGTGGCGAAGGGAAGAGTTCTTCACCTCCAGCACCTCCAGCTCCCAGGTGATGTTGTAGCGGCTGAAAGCCTCGTTCAGATGCTGATGCTGGAACTCGATCTGCTGCTGGCTGACGGTGGGGTTCTGGTGTTTGTCGTCGTACAGATTCACCACACGGTAGCGCACGGTTTTGTTGCGGCGGAACCTGGGCAGTTTGTTGTAGCTGGCGATGACGTCCGTGTTGTCACACACTGTCTGTCCACAGAGAGGAGGGTCCAGGCTGGTGTCCAGCAAATAACCATGGTGGTAGCTGAACTTGGTCTGAGGGCTGCTGCCATCCTTCATGGGAGACCAGGTGCTTTTCACATTCAGTAAACTGTCTTGAAGAACGAGCTGAGGTAGGGGCATGTCTTGCCTGTGAATTGCCTGCTCCATGTCCAACAAGATCTCCTTTTGAGACCGGGCTGTCCTCCAGAGGCTGAAGTGCTCGACGTAACCCCGATAGTTCTGGTTCAGGGCGTTTCCTCCCAGCATGAGCACCTTGCACTTCAAGGTCAGCAGACTGAAGATGCTGCCCACTTGCTCTCCGCTTGTGGCCACCTGGGCACCGTTCACGTAGAGTCTCATCAGGCGCCCGTCGTAGGTGGCAGCCAGGTGCACCCACTGGTTGGGGAGGTAGCTGCGATGTGCTGCAATGGTGGTGACTTTGCGAGCACGGTCCGTCTTCAGCGAGAAGAAATAGCGGGGGTCTCTGTTCCCCTGGTCACTGACGGTGTTAATCCCCAGGACCCAGCCTCGGTCACGGGAGGTGTAAGAACATTTGTCATACAGTCCTATGTGCCCCCAAAAGAGAAATATGAATAAATAAGGATGACAGGATGAAGGCATTAGTCTTTAAATTGTGTAAATATATCTCTCTAAATGTATATACACACACTCACCTACATCTGCTAGACAGTTAGTACACAAAGAAGACTTTAAATCATCTAGCGCACCATTTGTGGGAGGTCATGTCAAGACTTCCTATTAAAGGTAAAGATTTGCCAGTGGTGTGTACAAATGGGATTCCCCTTTCTTGACCAAAGCCCAGAACTTTTCTGCAAATTCCTAACAAGATGTTGGACTGTGCATTTGGTTCTTCCCTTCCCTCAAGCCATTCCTCAGTGGCTGAAAACAAAAACAGTCTTGAGAACCAATCCCTGTTAATGTCACTCATCCCTCATACCCCTGAACCCTGTATCTAATAAGGTCCAGGAGGGAAATAAGGACAAAATCTAAATTCTGCACACTTTGAGAAACACTGAGCAGCTGCAGTCACCTTGGTAAGTTCAAGCACACAAATCCTACAGAGAGTGAACGGGACTTGTTCAGACTGCCTTCGAAGTCATACCCAGTAAAAACCAGTATGCACATGGCATACACTGGTATACACCACACTGGGAAAGGACAAGAAATACACACAGATGGACATCCACAGAAAAAGGACCTTCAGAAAGATTCCTGCCCCCTCACAGGCACACTTCCTGACAACTCACTGCACCATGGAGTGATTTCTCTCCCAGCCTAAGTGTGGACCCGTACTTAGAGCTCTCTCAACCAGCCCTCAGACAGCTCCAAGCAGTGGACAGAGCCCACTCCTCCCCAGTTTGGGACACAAGGCTCGGCGAGGTAAAGACAGACATTTCCATCCTTCAGTTCTCAAAGGCCAAGGGCTGCAGGGACACCCCTCAACCAAAAACAAAATCATTGGAGCTTTCAGCACCAAATGGCCTTTCTACTATCAGCACATGGAAAACAATCCTTCCCCAGAGCCTCCACTTCCAAAAGCCTAAAGGAAAATCATAAATCTCTGACAGTTCAGTCCTTGTGAAAAGACTAAATATCCCCTTACCTCACCCCTGCACCCTCACCCTCCCTTCACTACAACCAAATAACATCTTCTGCTTCTGACTAAGTTGCTCAAGAGCCATCTGTTAACAATCACTCATTAACAGTGCAGTCTTGTCTAGTATCAACAGAGCAAAGGTTACAGGAGCATTCACTGTATTTTTCCTCCCCTCTCCCAGCACCCACCTTCCCCCCTTCTCCTCACACCCTGCCCCTCTCCACCTCCTCCCCCTGTAAAAAAACTCTTCTGATGGGAAAGTTAAAAACATTTAAACGGGCCTTTTTTTCTGCATGCTGGTATTTTGCTAGGGACTCTGAGCTCCCCCTTTTCCTGTTTCCTTTGGAAGAGAGATCCCAGGGTTCGGAAGGTAATGTGTTTATTCATCTGTAGGGCGCACTCAGTTCAAAACCTTTTCAAGACCAGCTTCTGGTTTATACTGCTACTTCTGATCACGAGAAAGGAGAGGAGGAGAACCAGGCAAGGAAAAAACAAATGTGCTAAAAAAAAATGACATCTGCTGGGATGGATATTTACCCGAGGAACTTGTGATATGAGAGCCAAAGCTACCAATAACCTTCTGGAGTCTGTTTTTGAAACGTTTTAAAGTTTTTCTTTATGGAATAAATACTTTTACAAAGCATTCATTTTCAGATGGATGAGAGCCCATAAAAGTCTGAATTTTTATGAATCTCAAATGAAGGTATTGTCCAACGATAGTGGGTGGATAATACTGCAATGAATAAGAAGACAGCTGGCAAGACAAGTCCCTCTCCCAAATAAGTCATAAAAATCTCAGCTTATTGTAATAAGACCATTAGAGCTGATCAGGCATTTTGTAAGAGAGTTTTTGCCTGCCAAGAAATGCCAACATGGTGAGAGAAGAAAAAGTGATGCAGAAATGGGCTTGTCCCAACAAATCCCTCTGAGAATCTGCATGTCTTCAACATGGCCAGGGAAACCCCTGGGACTCCCTGGGCTGTTTTGACTGAGGTACAGAAGGACAACTCATCCCTGCCACAATCCCCACCATCTCCTTTGCCATCCAGTGACCAAATCCTCCAGGTTTGTGGATTACAAAGCAGCTGCACACCCAGAAGCTGCTCCACCTGTTTCTTCAGGCATCCAAGATCCCCGTGGTTGGATGGACAGCTGGAAGTTCTGGAACAGGTCTCCAATTCCAGGAAAGTCCACCATACAGTCTTTCAGGGTCAAGAATTTTTGCCCTTTACACTGACTGGGGCTAGAAACATTCCCCCAAAGAACTAATAAATTATTGTGGGATGGAAATCCAGTTTCCCAGCCAGCATTTAAAGAACATCTTCCTCTCTCTGAAGCACTGCATGATGCTGGTGATTGACCTCGGCTGAGCACAAGGAGCTGCTGGAGGAATACTACAGAATAGTAGCAATCCTCCCTTGCCTTTGAGCCTTTAAACCCTGATGTGATGCAATGTGTCTTGAGTTGGGCTCAAACAGCTGCCATCAATTCAAGATTTACAGGGAGCCAAAGGAGGGCAGAAAAAGAAAAAATCCAGTGACAATAGGGACACCACTGAACACACCAGTATGAAAGCAGCTCAACTAAAACACTCTACTATTCCAGTTCCTTGCATTTTCTAGTTTAGGGCAAAGGTCATTACTGAATCCTTACGCCACGTACAGTATTCTTTTCTCAAACTTTTACTATTGCAGACATCTAGCTCTTGATGAAAAGATGGATTGAGCACGAGCCTTTCAGCAGCAAGAGTTGTTTTATTCTTAAGAGAAAGGAAAAAATGTAAAAAAAGGGACAAGAAACCCACACTCCCTTGTGCTGGGATAAGAAACCCAACTCCCTTGCAAGTTGTACCAGTTCTTTATGACCCTCTTTTGCTTGAATGCTTCACCTATTTTCCCAATCCTTCACTTTACTTTTGGCTTTAGACTGAGGATCCTCCGGCTAAGGGAGTGTCACTTTTCCGTTTTGTCCCCAGCACAATGAAACTAATTTCAGCTGGGACACTGGATGTCATAATAAAAGAATTTATTACTTCTTCTATGACAACTAATAAGGGCAAAGCCATTGGAAGAGGGACATACGAAATAATTGCCAGAACTTCTGAAAACTGAATAATTTGATGTTTTCACAATTTATTTCAATTTAGTAAAAGGTTCCATAGCCATGAGTTATTTCTCAGACATAATTAAGAACATTTTAAACAAGAAGAGGCCTCTTTTACCCCAAACAAGGCTGGTTTTGAGCAAAATCACCCCACATAATGGTTGACACTCCAAATTTCAAGTCAGCTGTGACCACAATGAACATTTACATGAAAAATATACAGAGTTTAGATTCTCATTTAAGCTGAGAATTCTTTACAATAATGTGGTAAAGGGCATTTTTAGCTACTTAATATCTCTTTACCAACCAAAGAGGCCTCATGGTAAATGAGACTCAAGCCAATGACTGAAAAACCACAATTTGGCGAATGTGCCTGAAGTTTCTGAGCCAAGAAATGGTGTGAAATAAAACTGATGTTTGTTTTCCCCACAGCAATTAGATTAAAAAAATATGTACAAGTTTCATACAGCAGCAAACAGTTTTCTTCACTTCTGCTTGCCCTAAGTTGCTAGAAAGGGATGGAGCTCCAGCTGAGGAGAACACTGACAGCCCTTCTTGCTCCTTAGTCTGAATGATTTTTTCCTTATAAAGCTCTTGTTCCTGAAGCCCAAGGGATTGAAACGGAATTTTATATTTAATTAAAAAAAAAAAAGAAGAGGTGGTAGTTCAGCTTTCCAGCAAGAGGCACTGGTATCTTCCCTTGCCCACAAAGGAGTGAGTCACTGCTCAGAGGACTCTGGAGAAGTGCATGAACAGAGGAAGATGCCACATTCCTTTATGCTTGGCCAGAGACAGACTTCAATGGCCCACGAGGCTTCTTCCAGTCCCATGATGTTTGTCTCTTATAGGAAAAGTAAATTCCTAGGCATCAAAAGAGTGGGGGAAACTGGAAAATTCAACTGCAGCAGCCCAAAGCCCAAAGCCAAATATGGAAAATGAGAAATACAGTAACACAGTCTCCCTCTCTTCTTTTACAAGCGAAATCTCAGTTCTTTGGCTACTGACCCACAACAGCTCCACCATCACTGTCCATCTGACCTCTTCCAGGACCCTCTAACCAGTGCCAGCATTTATAACCCACTTTGTTTTCAGGACTTTTCTGGGGACTGAAATAGAGCCACATCCTCACCTGGGCCCTGAGCACTGGGCACGGTTTGGCAGCATGAGCACAGCACTGAACATCACCTACTGAACTTGTGGGAGACAGTCCTGGGTGAGGACAGGAGGCATTGCTGTAACTGGGATGGGAGCAGAGGAACAGGAACTCACAGCTGGAGGCTGCTGGACCCAGAAGTAGCCCTCTGTGGGCAGAGTTTGACAGAAGAGAGGCTGGAGTAGCCTATGCAAACTGCTGTAATCCACTGTAATGTTATAAATAACATACTCCAGGGCCTCCCTCCCTCACTTCAGTGACATTTCTTATGTCCGAATAACAGCGATCTTTGCAGCAACCAACCCAGCCATAGAACGAACTAAGAATTTCATTCTTGGTGCAGGTAAAGTTTCCTCGCTTTGCTGAGCAATGGGAAGTGGGGGGAGGGAGAGGGGGGAGGGCAAAAGTAAAACTAAAAAAAACCCCTTGTTATGGTTTCATTTCCAGGAGGGTGAGGTGGGGGAAGGGGAAGAGGGAGGTCAGTTTGACTTTGAACACATCAGGTGCTGGGGAGCCGTCAGAGCCTCACGAGGCGGAACGGAAAACAGTGCCCTGCACTTCTGAAAGTTGGCCGTGCCTGTTTTGCTGGGAGACTCCAACCAGAGGTGACAGGACTCAGTTATGAAAGGGGAATTTAGGTCAACAATCAAAGCTGCAGTCAGGGGGCCCAAGAACAGGGAGCTAAAGGTTGGGGCTGTTTTTTTCTTTAGCATGCTTTAATCGTTTAGTATCAAAGCGCAGAGGAACGCTTGAAAGAGCAAATATTCTACAGGAACCTATAGAAAGCTTTTATCTGTCCAGAGGAAAATAATTAAAACCGACAGATTTGGGTTAAGTATCCCCATGTTCCATGCAATTGGATAAGTCAGTGAAGATCCACTGGAGCAGTTCTTGAGTTCTGCACTGGATATTTCATGGTATGACGTTGAACCCAATACAGTTTTACAAAGGGGAGAAATAATCTCTCCTTTCCTTTGCCGTGCTTCCCCCAGCCCCCACTTCCTTCCACAATAGTTAAATAATTCAAAGTCCAGAGTACTTAAGGCAACATCTCTGTCTATACCATTTCCAACACAGCTAAGAGGCCTCCTGAAGTCACCCCCTGAGACAAGGAGCGGTTCAAGAAAACCACCTGAGGCTTGCTCAGGTGGCAATGTACTACTTAAAGAGCAAAAAGGAGATGTTTGCTGCTGCTATCAATCTAGCTGAATTCACACCAGATATTATCATTTACAAGCTACGCCAGAGGATTCAGATCTGAGACAGAAGGACGGAGTTCTTTTTGTTCTGCCATGAAAGACGAGAACTCCATCGTGTAGAAATACAGAGTCTAATACAGCCATGCCTAATTAAAATTGAGAATTTAGCCCAAGGCTCTTTAATATCAAAATCTTTATATCAGTGTAATTTAGCATCAAATTAAGCATATATTCTGTACTGTTTCTCAAAGTTCCAGTCACTCATTTGCTCAGTGAGATACCTTGAAGTCTGAAAACAGGGAGGTGAGAACAATTACAACAGCAAGACATGAATTTATAGTGGCTGGTTAGTTATGAACATTACATAAATCCTTCCCTTTTGATAACAAAATCATGTGGGCTGCAAGAGAGCAGCCACTGGCATGGACAATCATATTAGTGACACTCCACTGAGCCTATTGTGGGAATACACCCGCTAACAGTATAGAAGAGCTTACTGCAAATACATCTGGTAGGCTGGGCTTAGTGAGAAATTACAGATTGTGGGGGTTTTGAGGTGTAAGTGAACACACAGCGCTGTAACCACAGGGCAGAGGAGGAGCTGAGTCCTTGCAGTGCTGTAACAGGGCCAGCCCTGGGCTGGGTATGGCTTTTCCAAGGGCTCCTTCTCATCAGCCTCAGAGTAAACACGGGGTAGTGGGAAGGTTTGCTCCTTATCTAGATCTCCTTAAGCATTTCACAATAAAGCTGCGGGACCAGTGGAGACTGGTGCTTGGTGAATAAACTGTTTATGATCTAATAACCAGCTTTAGGCGGCCTTTTAGATGGACAGAAAAATGCACATCCTTCGCAAGGGTCAAACTTCAGTCCCTGCTATGAAGTCTGGGATCACGGGAACATTCCAGACAAGGGCAAGGATATTGTAGTATCTGCAAAACTATTTATTTCTCCTGTCTTGTTCTTAGAAACAACTGAATATTTTTGGGTGAAGCTTGGAAAACCAGTATGCGTCCATGTTATTAGAGATAATTTCAACACATACAGGCATAGGAACAGTGAAGAGAGTAGGGACAGGCTTCTCTTGGATCCTGCTTAAGGTCAAACTCTGATGTTCCATCAGGGAATCACTGCTGTATGTCACAAATAAGGGAGACTTTGCATCCAGCTTGATTCAGACAAGAATTCAGGTTTTTGGCTACCAATTTTAGACACTCTAGTGTAGCCCACTTATTTAAAAGGTGAGTTTAGTGTTTATGAAAACCCAGATATCCTTCAAATATCAGGAGTGGAAAGCCCTCAGTAAGTTTGTTGGTTTGGCTGAAAGGGCTCTTCACACACCTCTGAACTCCCAAGCTTATCTCTGCTCGCTGCTCAGCAGAACCAGATTACAAATTAACCTTCCCATTGTACCCGAGGCAGCTGATTCACCTCCAGAGAAACCCAGCATTAACACCATTCCCACTTGAAAAGCAGGTGTTGCAAAACACAGGGATACACATCAGGAGGAACGCATGGAAACCATCCATCCTTCACAGACACATGCACAGCACACACAAACCTGAGAAAAAGGGCATTAAGATAAAGGCACAGCAGAAGAAGGGTCACTGGACTCACAGAGATGAAGGTACCCAGCAACGTTTGGTGGAACGCAAGTCCCCTCTGCTTGCACATCTCCTCTTCCTCCCTGCACTGTTTGCCAAATACTGATTAGCTATCAAAGCTCTACAGAGAAATTTACTCCTGCTCACGCTAACACAGAATGGCTTTCCTCCTCTTTGTGAGGAGTTAATGCTTGAGAGCAAGCACAGAGTATCTTCTGTGGAAAGAACAGACATGTAAGTACCATAACTTCCGGGCAATCTAAATGATAAAGTGATATTTTCTGGGCTCCTTTTAGAAAACAGCAAAGAGAATTGATCATAAACTGGGTCAAGATAGGTCAGCATACCTCAGAGCAGATCAGATGGCCAGAGCATCCCAGGAGGAAATATTCTCCTGGAAGGATTATTAGGGGCACATCTGTGCCATCAGATGACCATGCACAATACCCATCAGCTCACGGGGAGTTCAATATGGCATTTCCTTTCAAAATGTGCTTTGTGTCTGACAAGCAGTGCAAGTCAATCAGCTGCGACAGCACCCGAGCCCGAAGTGGGGCTGGAAAAACGCCCAACACGCTGCCCTGGATGGCCACAAACACAGGGCTGGGAGAAGTGGAGCTCTGCACACGAGATGGCTTGTGGTGCTGATCAAAACACACAGCCAGGATTAAAGGGGGGACAACAACACAGCTTGTTTTGCTTTTTAGAATTCCCTTGTCTCTGACCTTTACAGCAGCTTTAGGGCAGCGCTGGAACCAGCTGAGCAGTTACTACTCCCAGCTGCAGCCAGGAGAGCTTTTACACCATTGCACAATGCATGTGTGTTTGCAGGGGGGAGGTTAGGGCTGGAGAACAAAGGAGGAAATCTAGTGGCACCTAAATCAAACATTATGATCAATGAGGGAGTGGGAAGAGAACCTGGGGAGCAGGGACAACCTTACAACCTTTCCAGGATCAGACAGATGGCCAACATCCACGTTATTACAGAAACAAAACAAAAACAAAAAATTCCATGAATGCAAACTAGGGCACCCTGCGAGGAGACTGTAAAAATCACATCATGATAGCTTAGACTTGTCTTTGTAATTGAGGGGCATTTCCACATGAAACAGTTCTAGTTATTCAATTGGATTTTGAGAACATTCTTGGGCAGACACTTTGTGAGTGCAAAACTGAGTAGTTCCAGTGCATTTACACTGATTTATACCCTGCAAGGGCTTTGCCTCGCAAAAATTAAATATCTTATTGTAAAAATATCTTAGATCTTATCCAGACTCAAATATCTTATTGCATCTGGCTTTCCCATATGACTGCATCTTTCCTGCACTAATAGAAACAACTGAGGCATTTATCAACCTTCAAAGAACTGACTCCAAAACAATCCTCAGAGGAGGAGGCTGCAATAGCTGTGGGGAGAGGGGAGCTGCTTGTGCCTGTTTTCTGCTGTCACTTATGAAAGGGATCTGGGCCTTCACTAATCCTGACTATTTCATGCCTCAAATTCCCTGCTCCATACTTGCACACAAGTTCCAAACCCATACACAAACCACAGAGATATTTCTGCTTTCTAGGAAACGTCCTGCTGAAAAAAACCTGCCTCTCTAACATGATAGAACTATTATAGTATGCATTCCAGATAGGCTGGAGTCACCACATACTAACCTAAGTATATAATTTTAGAGCTTTATTATTCTGCTCGGTTTGAATCCAATTTCATTTGTTTTGGTATGATTTTCCTTTTGGAAATACCTGAGCCTGTGTTTCTGCTCTACAAATACCAGTGATCACTTGATCTGTGAGCACAAATAAATAGACATCTGAAAGAAAATTCTCACACAGATACTCATGATGTCTTAGAAGTGCACAGAAACAAATTCACACCTATTAAACCGAAGACTGTAGCTGTGAAAATTCAGCCTTTAGTTCTTAAAGGACAAGATGGGACAGCGATGGGCAAACCTCCAAAAGGTCATAAATTCTGCTTCGCTTTCCATAAGTGTTGCCAAAGCCAAATCCTTCTCGAAAGTAATTGACCTTCTCAAGTCTGCAGAACTGGGAGAAAAATGTAAAAGAAACAAGCTACCTTGGAAGATTTTTGGCAATTCTTGTATTTAGCTGAGCAGCAGGAAATATCATCTGTCCAACCTTTCTTATGTTATTTCAGCCCTTCTACTTCTGGTTAAATTTGGAAGCAGAGCAATGAAGACTAACAAAATACCATGTACAGGCACGATTTTCTCTGTGCAGGGGCCTATATACACATGTGCACATGGCTTGAGGGAGCAGACTGGGGCATTTGGAGCACTTGGCCTAAATTTGAGTTTTGAGGAACAGTCTCCAGCTGGGGATGGATCCAATGAAATGAAATCCTGTCTCAAAACACTGATTACCTTCGACAGGCTTTTGGTCAGTGTTTTCTGTTTGCAACTCAGCTAAAGTCACAGGAATGGGTCATTCCAGCATCCTTCATGACCTTCTGGACCGCTGTTCTGCCCTGTGACTGAGGCAGACCACGCAGCAAGGGGATGACAAGCTGAAGTCACCCCAGGCTTATTCTCTGCTTTCTCATCCACTTCTTTGTTTTTAAGGGCTGTCTGCTGTGTTGGCTTCACAGTCCTGGCATTGTCAATGGTCCAGCTTCCAGAGGGAAACCTTGATTTTGCTCCCCAGAATCTGTATTCTGGAGGTGAATTCTTGGCATCATTGAGGTCAACAGTAAAGCTCTTACTACCTTCAATGAGAAAAGATTTCAGTCTTGTTTGTCAGGTGGTTTTCTGACAGCGCACTGGACTGTTTCAAAGGGGAGAAGTCAAGTCATTGCTCAGCACATCATTCTGGAAAAAGGTGACAATATCTAAACAGGATTAAAAATATCATATGAAACAGAGCCTTACAATTCAACTACAGTGATGGTGAGGAAACCCTACAACGAGCTGGAATTATTGTGGTGATCAGAAATATCCTACCACCACCAAGGAGAGCCCATAGATATTAAAAAGAGAGAAATTAAAAGATTTGAAATTGGCATCTTAGTGCTGCTTGTGCTTTACTGTTGGCTTCAACCATTTTTCCAGTAATAGCTGAAAAACCCAGAATACTCTGACATTAGAAGTTCTTAGACACAATATGGGTGACCACTGAATTAATTCCTCTTTAAAGACCTTGTAGTTTGGAAAAACAATTAGTTCTACATTGAAAGCTATGGTGACAGATATTCCACCATTCTGCTCAGAAAGGTTTTTCAATTACTGACTACTCACAGGGCTAAAACACTGCTATAATACTCTGTTCTAAAGTTGCTTAGTCTCCGTTGGATCAGTTGGATTTACTCATATCCTCTGTTATTAATTTCCAACCCCCAATTAAGAGTTTAATATCCCCAAAACACACATTTAAAGATCACGGTGATCAAGTCACCTCCTAATCTTCTTGAGTCCAACACTTCAAGCCTTGTTATAAACCATATAATTATTGTCACTGCTAATTGTTTTCTCTCTAAATCCTCTTTCATGCAATATCCTTCTTAAACTGCGGACACCAGAATGGGACAAAGTGCTTTGGCAGCAGCTACTCCAGAGTCATTTCAGGGGTAACAAAACCTTCCCAGTCCTGTTCAATATCTCCTTGTTTACCCAGCCAACGATGACTCCAAAACTTTGGCCACAGCCTCGCATTGGCAGCTCACATTTACATGCTTTATCTATTCCAGCAGGCAGTTGCTGCTCCACATTCAGCTTCCAGGTGAAAGATCCTTTCCCCGCATCCATCCTTTGTGTGTGACCTGCCGCCCCTCTCGCTATATGAATGACTTCACATTTGGCTTTACTCTAATGCATAGTTTGCATGTTCTCAGCTTTTGAAAACACCCAACTGAGAGTCCTGTTCTGGTCATTGTTTACCACTCCCTGCACTCTGCAACATCTGCAAATTTTATCAGCACTGATTTTGTTTTCTTGCAGGTTGTTGACAGAAAATATTAACCAGTAAAGAGCCAAGATTGCATTGTGCTGAATAGGAGGGAACGTGGCCAGAGTCACACTGTTCAGGCAATGACTCTGTTTTTCAGTGGGGGAAAATAAATACCTGTGATACTCATGAATACGAGCTTACACAAGTCAAGAGAAAAAAGATGGGACAAATAGATAAGTAGGAGATTGGCAAGATGTGCCCCTGTCTTTCTGTCTCTTTGGCATTCCACAACCTCAGTCTTCCCTTTACAGCAGCACAGGAACCCAGCACGACCCTGGCAAGTCGGGCTTCTCGGCTGAGCATTCCAACCTGTTGGTGCAAAGGAGTGGCATTTGTCACTTACAGCTTCATTCATGAAGCACTGTACTAATGACATTTCCTCACCCTTACAAACAGCATCTCTCTGCAGGCTGCTCGGAGCCATTATCCCACCTTTGGAGATGGAAAGGACAGACCTGAAGGCACCTTGCAGCAATTGCAGAGCAGCAACTAAAACCCCAAAGCAACCTGTGCACTTCCACTCTGCCACAGAACCAGCAGCTGGAATTAGCAGGAGAGGGAGTCTGCTTCTCTCACACAGGAGTTGCATCACTGCTGAAACAAACACCCTTTCTTTCTCCCCAAGCATCTAATTTATCGCTGAAGGAAATCTCTGTTCTCTTTCTGAAAGCACCAGCCAAAAAGAAACATCTACCCTTTTCAACAGCCTCTGTCTTCTCCTCTGCCAACTGGTCTCTGTCTCTCCTTTCCTTATAGAACATCTTGTTGCAATGCCCTTCTAGAATAATGTTCACATAAACCCGTGTGCCTGTTCCAGCTTGTCCTGTCGCCAGTGTGTGACAAGTGTCAGAGAAAGCCATAAAAGCCAGGCTGTTGGCTCGACAGGGCAAAGGACACCATGTGTTGAACACATTGACAGTTCTCAATAAATAACAGCCCTGCTGAACAGCTGGTTGGACTGCTCGGGTTTGGAAGAATGTTGGCCACATCGCCTACTTACGTGCGTCCTCCTCAGTGATGCACAGAAGATCCTGCGCGTGGGGAGCGGAAATACATCACTTCCAGAATATACCAAAGAAGAATAAAAAAGGAAAATATCTGAACACAAGTTAAAATCTTGACTCAAGATTTATGGCAAATTTTGGACATACAGAAAATAAAGTGTTGGTTTGTTGATATGGATGCAAAAGATGTTTCTCCTGAGGAAGGGGAGAGATGGGCGGTGGTAAGAAGAACTGTCCTAATCTCATTTCCTTCTTCCCTCTCTCTCATGAAATACATAACTCCCATTTCATTTGGTCTGAGCCCTGTTAAGTCTGAGAGCACAGAAACTGTTCATGGAACAGTTTGGCCCTCACAGTATGAGTCAAAACACAAGGTTTTGGCAAAAAGGCTTTTGCTTCTCTGCCTCTACCATCAGTGTTTGAGGCTCAGAGAAGAGTTTGGACCAACATTCAGCCTCCTCCTGCTTCAAGGTCTCTTCCTCCAAGAGTGCAAGTGCTCCCAGCCCACCTTTGCTGCCAAATCCCAGCCCTGCAGAAACCTCTGGAGAAGAAACACAGCCCCCTTGCTGTCTCATTTTGCCTCTGAGACGCAGCTGCTGTTGCTTCGCTCTCTGGCCTGTTCCATGGAGCCTGCAGGTGTTTGCAGATGGCCATTTCCCAGTAAAACTGGTGGTATGCTGATGTTTAAAACAAAATAAAATAAACCCCCAGTGCTACAGCGTCCAATTGAAGACCACTGCTGTTTGAGCATTGCCTCTGCTGAGATACAGAATGTAAATAGTCTGTTTGATTAAACCATCCCTAGCAAGAGGACTGCGGGGAATTCCAGCCTTTCCCAGCAGAAGATCCTCTGCACTTCAATAATTCAGAACTCCTCAAAGGGTAAGAACGAATTGCTCAACTTTCCTGCTAGGAGAAACTGTTGATAGTTACTCTGGAATTCTTGGAGGAAGCTCACCAGTATAAACCAGGTCCATTTCCACCACCGCCCCACCCTGCTCCTTTATTTAACCTGCTCGCAGGCAAAGGGGTTGTGCAACATGCTGCAATGCAAAATGCTCATTTCGGATTATATTCCCCACATTGGGATGGGAGGTGGAGAGACCACACTGGAACAGCCTTACAGATGACTTGACAGAAGATATTTGTTCGGTAAGAGAAACTGCTCTTTCAACAAACAGCAATAGATAAGAATATTTTAAACCATCCCATTTTAAGGTATGGAGATTCTGCCAGCACTGGAGACCTTTTGTAGTACACTTCTAAAACTTCGAGGCTCTTAGAACTAAAAGTGGGACCACAACTTCCATATCTATTATATCTGTAAAAGCTCCCTTAGCCCCAGTTTCCAAATACACTCCTTATGGAGCAGAGGGAGCCTGGAACAGTGACATGAGCACCTCATTGACACCACTCCTCTGCCCACGTGAGGAATCACAGCCCTGACCAGGCTGCCTCCCTTACTGCCAGAGATTTCCTTGGTCTGATGATATTCCTATGCATTCTGAGTGCCCAGAAAGACTTATTAGAGAATCCAATTTTCTCCTGAAAGGAAACAAACACCTAATCCACTCACCTTGTACCTGAGACCAAGGTGCAGTGCTAAAGACACAACCCAGGAGCAGCCACAAGAAAATGGACTATTTATTCAGTTGCCCCTGTGCTGTAAGAGGTTTGTGGGACCTCTGGAATGAGTCAAAAACAATTCTGTGTTTTCCAGCTGCCGGCACCACTACCGTGCTTTGCTCATGCCCGCGGTGACCACAGCCCCGTGTTACACGCTCCCCTGAGTCCTGCTCACTCCTACCTCCTTAAGGGGTGGTTCTGTGAGAATGATGTGCAACACCAGATGTATCATCAGCCCTGCGCTCAGACTATAGTGGACAATTATCCTTTGGGCTATTTTAGTCCTTTTACAGCCTTTGCGCAACTCAAGAGCAACAGTTTTGCCAGGAGCCAGAATCTAGATTTTGATTTAAAAAACATCAACAACAACAACAACAGAACAGACAAAATCGGTGGATTTACCAAGAAGAAAATCTACAGGGTAACTGAAGTCAATCTCCCTGCTCAGGGTTCCCAAAACCTGTCCATGCAGGTTTCAAAGCAAATTGAGACCGCTATTTTTCCCCACTTCTTCTATATTTTCCACGACGATGGGAAAAGATGAGGAAGACACAGAGTTAGACAGAGAGGCAAACATCTCATCAAAGAAACTCCTAGAAGCAGATGCAGGGTAGGAAACATCCAGCAACCCTGCTGGCTCCAACCCGCAGCCCAGGCCTGGTTGCGTGGTTGATTTTCATTAACTAACTTTTCTTCCCGTGAACTTCCTCTGAGGGTGTTTGTTTATAAACAGAGGAGGGAATATTATTGCTGGAGATGGGACAGTACGGGCGGGGGTGAAGGAGTTTAGGCCACAAGCCTGGAGAGCAGAGTTCAGGAGTGTTTGTTGCCGGAAACACAAAGGGCTCACTGTAACACTGGTGCGTGGCCCAGTTCCACAGTCTGGAGGGATTACGATATAGGTATATGCAGAAAATACTTCAAAAAGCAAAAACAACCCCACATTGTACAAATGTTTCCCACTGCATCACCATAACCATTACACACCCAAATAAAACCACCGACAGCGGTGACGGTGGTTGGAGGTTGTTCTCCACAACATCCACCTCTCAGCTTGGTCACTTTCCCCATTGCATGCCCTCTGTCTCTGCCCCAAATTCTACACATTCACAGGTCTGGAGCAGCCCCCCCGATTTCCTCTCCAAAGGAGTTACTCTAGGTTTACATTGGTGTGTTCAACGGCAGAATCTGGCTTGTATTGCTTGCCCTTCCCTCTGCCAAGTATGTTTCAAAACCGTGTGTGTAATGCATTTAGTTAACATTTGCTTTTTCTCCCAGTACTCCTTTTCTCCCTGAACATCTCCATTCACGAGCTGCAGCACAGGAGGCTTCCAATTCTTGTCTAGTTTATGCTGAAAATAATTCTCATTAAATTATCACTGGTGAAAGGTGCTGTTTTGACCTCCAAGAGGCTGCTCTGTTTATCCACAAGACAGATGACATGTAAGACAGTAGTAATGCAAGCTCCAGATTTCAACTTTAGCACCTCAGACTTTACAAGCACAGATGCTGCTGCATTCAGAACAAACTCCCGTGGACTGCAGGATGTACATGCTCCCTGGTGATGCTCCTGACAGAAACACTGGTTGTTCAGCCATGAGAGTGTGCACAGGGCGGTGATCGCTCCCCAGAAATCCTCTGGGGACCCTTCTGCAACCTCTCACCTGGTCTGGATTTAACTACGGGATAAACAAGTTGCTTTTGTCCTTAATTTAATAACCTGAGATATCCAGAGACAGATTTTCAGCATTTCCTAGGAAGATAAGCAGTTACAACTTCCATGTTTTACAGGCCGTTTCAGCAAGTCAATACAATAATCAATGTGCAGACGGATAAAAAATATCAAAGTATTCCAATTTAAATAGGAGTGCTCTGAACTAAGGGTCTTTGCTGATATTTGCTTTTCTCTCCCGTTGCGGCCTGCACACACTGTTCCATCTGAGAAATACAATAATTCATGTGGATTCAACCATCACCAGCGTGTCTGGCTCAGAGATATGAATTCCAGACCATCTGATTTTCTGCCATCTCCAAAGAGCTCATGTCACAAATGCCAAGTGCCTTCTTCCCCTAGCCCCGGTGTTGTCACCAGCAGGATGTCACCTGGCAGGTGACAGACTCCATCACCACCACTGGCTCAGTACTGCCATTATCCACTGAAGAACCATCAACAGCTGCAAGGAAACATCCTACAGGAATTAGAGCATGGGACTTCACATGGAGAACAATCTCAGCTGAGGAATAACCATCATCATCCCTAAAAAACAATAACAAAAAGTAGCAAAAGGGCTGTAGGTGGGCTTGATTGCTGACTTTGTCACCAGCACACTGCCACATCTAGGACAAATCAGAGCATGCCTCTGTTCCTCAGTTTCCCTGATTTTAAAGGATGTGTTCTCTCACACCTGAGATCACCATCAGCAGCAGGACATTTTGTGGCAAGATCAGGACTATAAAACTGTAATCTTGCTGCAATGATAAAGGAAAATAACAGCACTAGGATACATTAGTACAGGAGAAAAAACTCCATTCAAAACTAAGTAACACTGGTAACAGCAAAAGCCTTTCCTTTCCATTTCTTTCCCTGTCTTAAATAAAACAAACAAAATAATGGTGATAAAATCTGTTTCCTCAATCCAGTGGATGATCTTTGTGAATATGTTTCCAACACTAACAGCAGAGAACAGACAAGGAAGAAAACGAAGGAGGAAAGGAGCCTGCAGCTGATGCTCGGTGTCGGGAACAGGGCTGCTCTTCTCCCAATTCCATGATGACAGAAGACTCCTGGGAATCAGATGAGGGAGGGGAAGATAGGTCAGAAGAGAGAAATCCATATGGGAAAGTGATTTAAAGCAAACAGAGAGACAATAAATTAGATAAGGAAAAGGAGGAAAAACGACAGAGGGGAAAAAGGAAAAGAGATAAAAAAGCCCAAATATCGCCCAAAAGGAAGACTTGAGAGCCCACCAGGCCCCAGGAGGTGCCCAGCAGAGAACAGAGTGGTTTGTTTCTCTAGCACAGCAATTCTTTTGCTTTCATGAGCTGGTATCGTATCTCTCAGCTGCTGCTTCACCAGGCCAATTCCAGATGCTTCTCAGTTTCACTTCCCCCTCGCTCCCTCTCTGTGAGAACGACCGCTCACTCCTTGTTTGTGCACGGCGAGGATGGATATTAAACAGAACAATATCAATAATTCCCGGAAAATAGGCAAGCCCATGAGCCTGGCTACGCACGCAAACACAGCGCCTGCTTACCCTCTGTTCCCACAGCGCTTCCAACACCAGTTGGCTGAAGCCACCGACCTGTGGCCACCCTCAGAGGGGACACCACCCTCCTGCAGCAAAGACAACGGGAGAGGAGCAGGAAAGCAGCAACTGTGCAGAGCAGGAAGGAGGGAAAGCAGGGGAATCAAGGACACCAGATAGTAGGGGGAAAACTGAGACTAGGATGGTGATAAGAGAGGGTGGAGGGATTGGATGGGAAAGTTACACACTTACATCACCCCGCAGAACAGAAAATGGGAGAGTGGGTTTGGAATGGGCGAGATTTTAACATTAAAAAAATTTAAAAAGGGAGGGGAAAAAAAGAACGGTTGAAAGAGACAGAGACCAGTTTGAGATTTGGAGTATAACAAAACAAAATAAACATGTCCCCTTCCTCTGGCCAATTCCTCTGATGGTAGGGCTTCACAGTTTCTCTTCTCTCCTATCCAAAGCAAAAAAGGCTGGCAAAAAAAGGATACTGAAGCAAGGACCACAGACAGGTCCAGGCTGTAGAGAAGGGGTGCAGAAAACTCTCTGAAATCACAGCCTTTTCCAGATTCAGCCAAGCTCAGTGGTATTTTTCATGATCTTGACTAGGTTTAGGATCAAATCCACACTTCCTGTGTAACCACAAATCCAGCCCCAATCTACCAAGGGATAACAGACCTTCATTTATATTTGTTCACTTTTAACTGTGATACACAATGTACCCTCCCTTTGTGCTGCCAAACTTACGGATGCTCAAGAGTCCTCAAATTGTTCTCATCACTGTCAGCAAGGATAGCAGAAAGCAAAATTCTGTGGTAAGATATTCACTCCTGTTCTCTTTTTACCTCACCTTTTTGAGTTCTGCTCTGCTCCTGCTCAGAGTAAGAGTACTTTAACTTCATGGATGGCTTTGGGGAGAGTAAACTTTATAATAGGCACTAACATCAAATCAAAGCAGTTTACAAGATGTGCCACTTGTGTCAGAATATGTGGGGAAATAAACAAGCTGCTCCTCCTTGATCATTGGAGTTTAAATGCTCTATTGATCTGGGAAGAAAATCAAAGGTGCTTTGGAAATGGCGTGTGTGTGCATGCGTGCTCACAGCAGAGAAAATGAAGAGAAATGTGGAGAGACAGAGAAAATAGCCCAACAATCAAGTATTCCTTCTCCACAGAAAGGCGAAATAAAACCCAGAATCATATCCAGATGTCAGCAACCCCCATGTGGGGAAATGGGCGCAGAGCAATTGAAGGGTGAGGTCAGGGGAAAGGTACATCTTCATCTTCAGAAGCCTCTTTTTTGGGAAAACAAAGAAATGAAACAAACAGCACAGCAACTGTACCCAGAACAATGCATGAAGCAAATGCCCAGAACCCAGGAAATAGAAGAGTCCAATATATTCTTCATATATGAAATAGGAAGGTTAATATATACTGACCGTGCAAACAGTAGTGGATGAAAAATTTGGCAGTGTTGAGAGAGAAGGGTAAATGAAGAAAGAGATTATATTAGACTTGCTGATACACTTGAGAGAAAAAACATAGAGGATTTTGATCAAACGAGTATTTTCTGATGCATTTTCTCAATAACCTGGGATATGAGATGTGACGAAGTAAAAATTCAATCAAGTGAAAGTGTTCATTCCTGCTACAACGGGATCTAGGAACTACCACACAGGCTAAGACCAGAGAAGGGTGGGAAATGTTTGATAAAATATTTTTCTCAGGAAAAGGGGAAATTAATCAAAACAGACTATCTGTGGGAAAGGATCAGTTTTGGCAAATATTCCGACTTAAAATTTCAATAGAAGTTTCATAACTGTCAAAACACCTGATTCATTTTAACTCTCTGAAAATAAGAAAGCTGATACCTTTTACCAGCCAATGTTTTTCTTTCTCATACTTAACAGTTTTCTAGACCAATGTTTTGGATTTTAGGTACTTAAGATGTTGTCGATCTGTCCTTCTCTTTTCCTGTCTTACATTAAAGTGGTGACTCTCAGTCTTAGCTAAAGCGCTTTGGTTTATAGTAGAGCACTGGGAAATCTGCTGTGGCCTGTGCTATATCAGAGCCTACAAAGTGGATTTTCTGTGAATGTTTGGACTAATTATCTGCTGTTATATCCCTGACACTGCAGGGGACTGAATTTGGCAACCCAGGTGGTCCCTTCTCTGCTTCTGCTCCTGTAATTTCTATCGGAGAAAAGAAAAGAGGAGCTGAAAAAGCAACAGATAAAATTAGAAGCAAAACTATTATATGGGAGCATTTCAGCTGACCCCAGTCATGGAAGAGTTTATTTTTGTTTTTTCAATATGTCTTTCTGAAAAAAGACACTATACTTTGCCTCTTTTTTTTCCTGGCTTGGGCCAGGAAGAAAATCCAGTGTGAAAGCACTGGTTAATCCTGTGGCCTTGAGAGCACCTAAACCCTGTTGATCCTGCAATATTTTTCATAGAATGGTTTGGGTTGGGAGGGACCTTTAAAAGTCGTCTCATCCCACCCCCTGCCATGGCAGGGACACCTTCCACTATCCCAGGGTGCTCCAAGCCCCAGTGTCCAACCTGGCCTTAGACACTGCCAGGGATCCAGGGACAGCCACAGCTTTTCTGGGCACCCTGTGCCAGGGCCTCCCCACCCTCACAGCCAAGAATTTCTTCCTAATGTCTGATACAAACTCACTCTCTTTCAGTGTGAAGCCTTTCCCTCTTGTCCTGGCACTCCAGGCCTTATTCCAAAGTCCCTCTCCAGCTCTCTTGTAGAACCTCTTCAGGTACTGCAAGGGCACAACGAGGTCACCCCGAAGCTTCTCCTCTCCAGGCTGAACAATCGCAGCTCTCCCAGCCTTTCCTCCCGGCAGAGCTGCTCCATCCCTCTGATCCCCCTGGTGCCTCCTCTGGACTCTCTCCAGCAGCTCCAACTCCTTCCTGTGCTGGTCCCAGGGCTGGGGCAGCTCTGCAGGTGGGGTCTCACCTGAGGGGGCAGAGGGGCAGAATCTCCCCTCCCCTCCTGCCCACACTCCTCCTGACTCACCCCAGGACACAATTGGTTTTCTGGGCTGCCAGGGCACGAAACACTTTTGTGTGAAAGGTGCTCCTGGACGCTTTGTGGCTTCACCTCTCTCATGACAGACCCATGTCCTGGCAGAGCCAGACCCAGGCTCCAAGGAAGGCATTTCTCTACCAAACCTCCCTGCTCCCCTCAGCTGGCTGCCCATAAGCTGAGTCAGGCCCCAATGACCAGCGAGGTGTCCACTGGCAGTTGGGTCTCTGCTGTTCAATGATCCTTGCTCAGCCAAGGATCTCTCCCACCCTTGGCAAAGGTGAGTGGGCTCAAAGCTCAGGGAGCTGCCCCAGGTCTTTGCAAGCAGAGACCTGTCCTGTTCTGCACTGGAAAGTGTCACCTATAGGTGTGGAGGCTCTGGGTTAGGGTCCTGAGGGAGTCAGCATCAGTGAGACCCTCTGGGATTTGGGATTTGAGCTCATCCCTTCCCAGTCCCCTGTGTGTCTGGGGCTGGCAGGGGACACCTGTGCTCAGTGCAGCCACAGCCTCAGCACCCCTTGGCCACCTACAACCCCCTCCTGGCACCACATGTGTTGGGAGTGGGGACCTGCAGAGCAGCTCCAGCCTGATTCTCAGGATGCTCCAACCCCCACCCAGGGCTGGCTTTGGCAATGGCTTCGCGTGCGAAGGCTCTCCAAGGGCTTCCCCTTGCCCTCAGCACCGAGCCCGCCCTGCACAGCTCTGCTCTGCGCTCCTCTAGACATCTCCACGGGTCCCTGAGGACAGCCCTGCTCCTGCTCTCTCTCCAAACACCATTCTCTCCGCTTGCTTTCTGCCTCACGCGAGTTTTTCTAACCGAAACAGGCTGGCTCAAAATAAATCAGGCTGAAATGAAGCTTGGAGAAGCAAACTCAGCCTGGGACACAACTCTATGCCTACAGACGGCCACACATCATTCAGGAATCTAAATTGGCCATCCTTCACATACACACAGTCAAATTGCCCTCACTGTTTTATTACCATTTAATTAATTAGAGCAGCCTATGTGTAAGTGCTTTAAGGGGAAAAAAACCCCAAGTTTCTTCTAACTGTGCTGTTCTGACTCTAGAGTGTAGCTGCTCAAAAGAATGAGACCAGATTAAATTGGTAATGTTATGGAAAGAAAAATCAGTTTCTGATTCTTGTCCCAGCTTCCACAGGCTGAAGGAAATGTGCTGTTCAAATGCAAATATTTAGTAAATGACAAGCTGTGAGGGTATTTTTTCAGTGACCTATGAGTCAAGCCATGTCCAGATCCATAGTCATGAAGTGGATAATCATTTGAACCCATCCACAGGGAAGCCAAACCCACATAGCTTCCCCCACCCTTCAGCAGCGGTGTTTTAGAGACTTGTCACCTTGCAGGAACATCTGTGCAGGTGTTCCAGCTCCTGTCACTCCATCTGCCCACCATGGCCAGCACCCTGGGACCTGGCACATGCCAGCACTAATTGAACAACAGAACTACAAGTTTATATTTGACCTACTCCTTCATTGTGGTTCTTCATTACAGAACACAATTAGAAAATTCATACGATTGAAAGACAACAGACTGTTGAAGATGAGAAAATGCCACATTTATCTACCTGTCAAATGTTTTAATGCCAGTGAAACTCTGAGTAAACTCTCTATTGAAAACATCCTCCAGTTCCCAGCACACCCAGCATGAGGATCAGCTCTGGAGATAGGACCCAGCTCACCAATTCTACCTGAAGTGTATTAGACCAACATCAGACTCCAAAACTTCAGAAGGACACAAGTTAACTCCCCAAAGTAAACACATATTCTTTAACCCTGTGGAGGGACCAGACCTATGCAGTGTCAATTACGTATCTTTATAATTGCCCAATTCCTGGACCCTGACATGGATGTTTCTCAGTCTCTTACATGCAAAAGCTGTGGCTTTAAGTGAGCTCCACCGTGCTGATTTTGGCTTGACTCTCGCTTTGGATTCTGCTGCAGTTTCATGTTCATCAAGGACTGAAGTTGGGAAAACATAGGCACTCCCTTACATATGAAGCTTTATTAAGTTGGGATCATGCTCCCTGTTGGCAGGCTGAGGAATAGAGAGACAGAGGAGAATGAAACCAAGAAGTGAAAAAAAAAAACCAAAACAAAACAAAAAAAAAAAAACCCAAACCAAAATACAAATAACTTTCACTCTTCAGAGCAGGCACGCCTTCTTACTCCGGCTCCCGCTGCCTATCATTCATCCCGCTCCTCTCAGCTCCCAGCCAGTAAAGAGTCAACATCTCGCTCCTGTGAAAACATGAGCCACCCCATACAGCAGAAAACACCCCGACAGGGACTCGGGAGGATCCTGTTTCTTAGGATGGGGTTGCGTTTTCACAGTGGAACTGAAATATCTTTGATTACAACAGCAGCAAGGTCAGCAGCGCTTTGAAGCCCCTTATTTTCACGGTGTGTGTGCATTACCTAACCGAGCACAGCCCCACCTTAACCCTTTCCTGCACCAGCGTCCACAGGCTCCGCGGGGGAAGGTGCCCGGAGCCGCCTGATTGATTCCATGTGCACATGTGCGTGTTTACAAGAGGGATGTACTGTGCTGCGGGCTAGGTGCGCACATCCGAGCAGGGTTTGTCCAAGAACTCTGCGGCCCGGGGAGGGAGCGGGGGCGAGTGCGCAGCAGCCGGGAGCTGCCTCCGGGAGCCGCACGGCGGGAGCCGCTCCGAGCAGCGCAGCCCGGCCCCGACAGGGCTCCTGAGCTTTTGCGTAACGCAGATCAATGGGTCAGACTTCCAGTTTCCCAACAGCTTTCCCTCTGACAAATGCCAGAGCAGATATCAGTGGAGTCAAACAGGGCGGCAATAACATCGCTGCCAAGCAGCGTGAAAATTGGCAGAGCCTGGCACCAGGACTGCCTCTCATCAGAGACAGGGCATGGCCCGGCACAATGACGAACCCACTTAACAGCGCTGTAAAATTAGCCATTTATGAAAACAAATTGAATACTGCAGCAGAGGGTGACGTAAGGAGAGTTGGCTCCAGACAGAAACTCCTGTAGCCTGGATTAGCAGAACTCCGTTATGTCAGGGCTCAGGCACAGAAGCTGATAACAACTCGGGTCCTACACGAGATTTTTAACAGACACAACAGGTTTCCCCTATAGGCACACGTGGGGTTCCTCCTGTACCACTTGCAGGAATTTCTTACATGCCAGCAGGGAGGGGTGCAAGGGGAGCAGTCAGCACGGGCAGAAAGTGGGGGGCAGAAAGTAGGTGAAGACACAAGAGCAACTCCGAAAAAGAGGTGTATTCCAGTCAATCCCACCCTTTCCCTCAGATCTGTACAGCCACACAGCTTCTCACTTTGCAACTGGGACGAAAGTTGGGGAGAAACTCACTTTGGCACTGCCAGAAAATGTGCCCCAATTCCTACCCCTCCAAACACCCAGATGGGCTCTTGATTTCAGTGGGGTCCCACAGATGCAAATTCAACAGCAGAACTGAGCTCCTCAGTCTGTCACATCCCAAAACAGTGAAAATGTGAAAGCCAAGAGTTTTGGCAGCCAGAACCCTTGATTTCCTCATTGAGGGAAGCATAATCTCTCCCTAAGCTTGCTGCAGGTCTGGGAGGCTGTGGTGTGCAGAGGATACTCCAAGTGAGTTCCTCTTGGACCTCTTCCAGGTGTTTACACACAGAGCCAAACCTGGCTCCTCTTCAAGAGTGCGTGCGAGGGGGGCAGGAGAAGCTTAAAAATAAAATAAAAATCACAAAGTCCTCCCAAGCTGAGCTGAAGCTCTACGGTGCAAAACTGGGGCATTTCTCTTCATTTTTCACAGTGGAATGTTATTTCCATGCATAAAATGGGTCAAGTGTTTTATACAGGCAACAACCCAACCTTCCCCCATCCAATTAAAGTATTTTACTACAAATGATCTTTGTGTGTGTTTGTCTAGGTTCCCTGTTGTGAGAATTAGAGATACTTGCACCAAAGACAGACATGGGGTCCCAGGTGTTGGATTAAACACATTAAAAAATACACTGACCCTGTTTGGATACTGATGAGATCTGTGTAAACCCAAATTCTGCCTTTCCTAACTTGAAAGGGAAGCACTTTGAGCCCTGGGGTTTAAGTTAGGGTTGGGAACCAGAAGAGCAGAGTGTGAGAAAGCCAGAGGGAATAAAGCGAGGAATAATGTGGTTCACCTCTGAAATCACTGTTCTGAAGGCACACGGGACCAGCCCATGCCCGGCACCTCCTGCCCACCCCGCCAGCCCCGCACAAACCGCGTCCCCCTCCTCCCAAGCGAGCGGAGCATTTGGGATTGGGGAAAGTTAAGGAAAAGCACGGCTGAGTTCATCTCAGTTTTTGTTTTCCTTAGGACAAAGCAACTTTCTTGCGAGACAGCAGCCGCGCCGGTCAGGGATGGGGCAGCGGGGCCGGGAATGTGGCAGGAGGGAGGGTGGCAGGGGACAGCGAGCGGGGCTGGCGGGGCAACCGCGCCACCGGCACAGGCAGCGCTGCCTCCTGCTAGGAAGTGACTCCGCTTAAAGGCAAGGGGGAAATCCTCCCTGTCTCTTTAAGGCATCCTAGGACATGGAAACTCTGTACTTTCAGGGAATCTCCTTGCCAAAAGAACTGTAAAACATGTCTTCCCCCCGCCCCCCAGTACCCGTTTCTCTTTCTGACTTGTTTCCTTTTTTTTTTTTTTTTTTTTTTTTTAGGGGCCTTNCCCCGTCCCCTTTTTTCTTTTTGTCTTTTTTCTTTTTTTTTTTTTTTTTTTTTTTTAAGGGCATTTCCATTTTCTATGACTTCCTTCAGAGCAAAGATGGATGTGGGGACGTTTATAAGGGTTTGTAACCCTCCGAAAAGTATCCGATTTCACGACAACTTCGCTGCACTTTATCACTAAAGCGGGGAAAGGGCGGGAGGTNGGGGGAGAAGGAGCGAACGCGGAGAGAGGGACCTAAATTCAGGATGGGCTCATAAAATTTAAATAAGAAAAGTGCAATACTCCTTGTTATTGTCCAGCTCAGACAGCTTAGACTGGTAGCTGCTTTGAGTACTAAATGATTTTATAGGGCTGTTTGACCTTAGAATCATTGATGTTACACTTGCCATTTCTAAGGGGAGACAAAAATACTCCACACATCCTCTAGCTGCAGTACGAGTCCCAGCCGTAGCTGAGTGTCGAGGGGTTGGGAACTTTATAAACTCATTTGATTCATTTGAGGTTTCACAATAGGCAAAAAGTTCCTTTATAGCTTTTTGGAAACCACATGCTAACACTGCATCTAAAGAGCTAACAGTGGAGTACACTAAAAAGCCAATAAAACCAAGGAAATCGTAGGGGGACCTTAGATACGCGTTTCTTTGCAGCCACACACCAGTCACATACATTTCTTTCCATACATACAAACAAGCCACTTTCAAATGCTCTACTTACAGTTTTCCAACCTGAAAATTAGACAAAACCCCACCGTAAGAGCTGGCTCTTCTACCCGCACCTCAATCCGCACACCCAGAAAGACAAAAACTACCCCAGGGCACTGCCATTTCCCCTATGCAAAAGTTTACATAACTTTTCCTGCGAGCCTATACTTCCAGCCGGTCCGCAGAGCTCCGGGATCTCCCGGAATATGTGGCGGGGTGAAGGCAAGCCCAGCGTGTTTGCAGAGGCGCTGCCATCCCCCGTGTGCTGCGGGGCACTCCCGCGGGGCTGGGTGTGCACACCCCGCTCCCGGACACACGCACGCCTCCAGCCGCCGGCTCCCGGCGCGGAGCGGGGATGCTGCACACAGGCACGGCCAGCTACCTACCTGCAATGACAGCCGGAGATCTCTGTCCTCCTTCGGCTTTCAGCCACACGTGCAAAGTGAAGGCATCTCGGGGCAGCTCAATGTCTGCCTTCAGCCGCAGCTGATCACCTTGGCCACTGAAATAGAGCGCCCTGCTCGGGGTAAGGGACTCCTCTTCGTCCTTTACCTCCCGCTGTTGCCTCCTGCGGGGGACATGCCCAGGCTCCAGCCCAGCAGTGGAGCGCCTTCCTCGGGCTAACCTGGTGGCACAGGTGCCCGGGGCAGTGTGGAGGAGCTGGCGGCTGTGCCTGGTGTCCCTTCGTGCCCTGCGGGAGCGCTCGTCCATCCCACATTCGGGTCCACTGGCTAGGGCTGTACAGAGAAGCGCAAGAGGCAGCAGCAAACTCCAGAGCTGCATTTCCAATCTTCCCCCCCCTTCTCCCCTGCAAATCCTCCCGATCTGCCAGCTTTGGGCTCCTCCTTGCCTTGACTTTCTTCTCTTGTTCACCCTTCTTGGTATTTGCTCTTTTTATAACCCTTCTCAGTTGCTTTTTCTTTTCTTTTTTTCTTTTTCTTTCTTTCTTTTTCCTGCTTATAGATTTTTTTTCTCCTTAAAACAAATAAAAATCAAATAAATCAAAACTCCTTCTTGGTTGAAATGTATTTCTCTGTTCTTCCTCCTCTATCTGTCTTCTTCTCCTCTATTCCTCCACAGCTGGAATTCCTCTCTCTCTTCTTTTCTCTGCTGAATTTTCTTCCCTTTATTTTTTTCTTCTTAAAAAAACCACACACACACACTCACACACACACAAAACAAAACAAAAAACCAAAACAACCCCCCAGCTTTCTCCAGGACTCAGACCCACTGATTTCCCTCCCCCCAAAAGATGCTCTAATCTATTTATTTTTTTGGCCTCCTTTATAACATAAGCCACAACCCCCTCCTTCCCCCCAACCTCCCCCCCTCCCTTCTTCTCCACAAAATGAAAGAAAAGAGAAAAAGCCCCTCAGAAGATGAGTAAACAAGAATATGCTAATCTACTCTAGGGTGCTCCACCTTCCCAATTGAATGATTCCCATTAAAACTGCAGGGATCATGACTAATCAATCAGCTTGGAGGAGCAGATAGCTCCAGAGGTTCAAACACTTTTGCTGTTTTCCTTTTCCCCCCTTCTTTTCCTCTCTTCCTCTTTCCTCCTATCACTTCCCCCCTCCTTATTTATTTTTTAAAGAAGACAATCAAGATGAATGGATCAATGTGACAAAAATCCTGCACCCCCCTGTTTGCAATCTCCCCAGCTTTCTTTCTCAGTCCAGTCCAAAACACACATTCCTATTTTTTTTTTCTTGGCAAAAGAGAAAGCTATTTCTCCTCTCAGACTCCCCGTTGCACTTTGCTGGTAAACCTTATGCTCCTCTGCAGCACATAAAGAGTCTTGAAACTTGAGTCTCAGATATTTTTTTTAATTGCTTTCTTTCTTTCTCTCTTTTCCACTCTCTCTCTCTCTCTCTTTTTCTAATTCCTTCTTTTCCTCTTATTATTTTCTCAAAGTTATGCAATCAGCCAGGCTCCCCCTTTTGTGGTCCCCCTCAGTGCAGTTGTGTGCAGCTAATCCAAATGTTGCATCAAAGGTCCCCATCGAATCATCAGGAGCTAAAAGGAGAGAAGCTTTTTGAAGAGCATTTGCCTTCCAGAAGCTGTAGCAACAGAGTAGGATTTGGCTTTTGAGTGCTCCAAAGACTCCTGGGTTATTTTTTTGAAATAATAATTAAAAAAAAAAAAAAATCAATGATTAGTTTTATTGGTGGATTGAGTCAAAAAATCCTCTCTCAATATTTCTAATTTTTCAGCCTAAGGAATTCAGCTCCCCTGGTTTCCTTGGCTTAGTTGTAGCCACAGGTAAGCTCCTAGCTGCCTGCTGGTTTGTAGATCTCTGTTTCTGAGCTGGGACGTTTCTTTTTTTTTCTCCTTTCTCTTTTTTTTTTTTTTTTAATATTTTTTTTCACTCTTGAAAGATCTCAAAAGCTCCCCCTGATGGCAACAAAAAGGATTTTTCTAAGTCCTTAATCAGTGGAAACGACTTGGCAGTGGCGCTCACGGAGTGTCCGGGCCACTACCCCCCCTCTGAAGAAATCCAGTAAAACCAAGTGAAATCACACCCAACTCGGTCACAAACCCAACCACTCACATCATCCCCTTCTTCCAGCTCTAAATTGATGATTGTCACATCTTAATTTCCTATAAATTTTCAACAGGAATCACACACCAGAGTTTTACTGGGACCAGCATCTTTCTGCTTCTGCAGACTCCCCTGTCAGCACCGCTTAGTTCTGACGACTTCCACTTAAAATATACATTATAACAGTAGTGAAAATCAATTTGTCCAACGAGAAAGGGTTGTTGCACACTCACAAGTCTTCCAAAATATGTTATTTTTAAGCTTCTTACTAATTTGAACACTCCGCAATACACAATTGGCATTTTCAGTGATGCTGGGTTTGTCCATAAAGTCCCACCAGAAGTGAACAAGAACCAAAGCCTTACAGCCCCTCTCTGTTCTCCAGCCCTTCCCTCCACCACAGCTCTGCTTACAAGAAAGACAAAACACTGGTAACATCTACCAAGTTTTTAATACAAGACCTCCAAGCCGTTAAGCCTCTCAACAACCACAAGGAAATCTTTAACTGGGAAATAAATGGTACAAACTCCTATAAATGTCCCAAAGAACTCGCAGGGATGTGAAAAAGACACTTCTGTCTCTGTGCCTGCTTGGCAGAAACAATTTAAGATCAGAGCTAAGTGCTGCACTGCACTGTTCTCATTTAACACGTAGAGGACAGTGCAAATCAACCAAAAAATCCGAAAGTTTAAAGTGAACCTGTTCAGCTTCAGCAAGAGCTAAACCAGGAGGAATCCTGCTGCCAGGACACTGCTTTCTCCACTTGACAACTCCTCTGAGGTCCCTGGGAACTTTGCACATGTCGAGTCTGGAAAAGCAGGCTCTTAAAATAATGCTGCTTCCAGTTTTTCCCGGAGAAAAAGCTAATTCTGTGAAATCATGGTGTTTCTTAGGGACATTATGATTTGGCTGAAATCATCTAAGAAAATTACTGAAACACTTCAACTTGATAGCACTGCGTCATTTAATTTTGGATATATTTGACCTTCTGCACCTTACAGAAGGGTTTCACTGTGACCAAATCACACTTCAGTGCATCAGCCTGCAGCTCCAGTAACAAATTCTGGAATATTCCTGCTGCAGAGGAAAAGCCCAGGGCTCTTCTTTCTGTGCTTATGGAAGACAGAAGAAAGTATGGAAAGATGGGATTTACCTCTAGCCCACAAATTATATCTTCAATCAGTTTTATTCCTAAGACATAGTGAAGGCATAGAGAAAATGTAATATATAAACTCTAGATGTGGTAGAAAATTAAGTGGAAGAGATTTGATTTTAGGAATAGTGAGTAAATCTTGGGTTCCTTAAGTCTGTGGGTCAGATCTAACTTCCCCGACCAGCTGAAATTTTCCCCTGCACAGATGGACATTTATTCTCTGCTTTAGCCAGTACTTAAATGATGTACAGACCTGGCAGAGAGGTTCCTGCCCAAGGAGAATAATCCTACTGCTGCACTTGAGTGGAATATTCTCCTCCGGAAAGGGAGCAGGAGATTGTCTTGCATCTAGAGGTATTTTCACGAGAGAAAGGGAAAAGAAAAGCACCTAACCCTAGATACACATATAGAGACAAGAATTAAAATAGATATTTATGACACTATGCCAAAAAACAGCATTGAGCTAAATGCTGTATGCAGTCATTATAAGGAGAAATACTCAGCAGGAATCTTAGCTGAAGCTGCCAATAACTCCCAGGTTCAAGACTGGAGCTGAGTGAATAAATCATAACAAATAATGGTTTTGTCAAATTTCGACTTTTTTCCCTTCTATTTGCAAGCAGGCTGTGAAACCTCTCAAATATGTTTGAAATTACATGCCCATTTCTTCCTCGTCATTAGTATTTCTCTGAGGCCAATTAGCACACAATTTTCTATAATGTACACATTTTCACATTTGTTCTGTGTTAATTGGGCAAGGAAGTCACACAGCATTATTTTTGGCTCCCTGGGGGTCAGGTTTAATCACTCATGATACAGTAAAATTACTAATTTTACATACGATGGGAGTTTCCACTCTTGAAACTCTCCTTGTGAAAAGCGGAGCTGGCTCTTCAAATTACTCACACGAAGGTCAATTAAAAACAATATTTCTTGAAAGTTGAGCTGAAAAGTCTGCCAGATACAGCTGAATTGAGGCCCTATTATTCTGGGTAAGTGTGCATATTTGTCCTTGCTGTGCACAACTCCATCAATCACAGCAGAGGTTTCGTGGTCTTTACCCCTCACCGATATCCCAATCAAGTCTCTCCCAACTTGGCTTGGGTTGAGGATGGCTGGAACACAATCCAACAGCTACTCTGCTCAGAATCAGACAGGGCCCAGACACCAGATTTTAACACATGTTGGATTCAGGGCATATTTTGTGCAATCAGCAATGGTATGATCGGAATCACGCTGCCTCCACAGAACAGCACGGAATGAAACCCAAAGAGCTGAGACTAGCTTCAAAGAAAAGGGGATTTGGGCATTCTGGGTTGTGGATCCCATGAAGTCCAGCACCTTTTAGGAGAAAGAGGGCCACGTGCTTGGTGACACGATGGTGGTACAGGGGTTGCATTGGGTGGAACGTGGTTACAGCTCCTCGTGAGCCCGAGGAAACGCTAATAAATGAAATGCTAACAACTGAAAAAACAACACTGAAAACACATGAAACATGTTCTGTCTTGGAAAAGACTTAACAGAAGACCTAACGTGGACTCAGTGTAAATCCACCAGATTTTCCCATGTTTTCTCTATCTGTGGTTCCTCCTCTTGTTTTAAACAGAATGATTAAAAGTCTGTGTTCTGCCTCCACTGTCGCACTCCGTACTGATAATAATCCTGATTTTAAGGATTTATAACCATTGCCTGCGCACTCATCATTCCATACAACTCCTCTACTTGAAATCACAACACGAGCCCTGTGTTGCCTTTATTAGTGGATAAGAGACTCTTCTGCTGCTGGTCCTTCAGCTGTCCCTTATGTAAAATACTCTGTTAATTTACATCAATGAAACAGCTTCATGTCAATTTGAAACACACCCTTTAATCCAGAAAAGTTTACTGAACAATTAAGGAGTGCAATAAATGACAATCAAGACTAAGCACATAATTGGTGACTTTATGAAGGTTTCAGTAATTTTATAAGGTAATTTGCAGTCAGTGGCTATAAATTCCTATTTAAACCTGGCATACCACTCTTTTTTGCCCTGCAGAGAGCTGTATTTCCTAACAATACTGATGCCTGTTTGCCTGGAATTCGGTTACTTTAGCCTTCAAATTTCCCTCATGAAATATCGTATTTCCAGAAAAAGTTACATACTCTTTGTATTTTTTTTCACCACATTCTTGAAATACATTCTGGGGGGTGGGGCAAAAATCTCTGTTCTACATCGTGGTGAGAGTGATAAGCCACGGTAGATGATGTAAGCAAAGGGGCACAATCTTCAATCAAACCATGTAAATGCTGATTAAATTCGTGGACCCATTTTCATTTGGACTGTGCACTGTAATTCTGGATGCTCAGGATGGGCTGTCCAGGTGAAATCCTGGCACTGAAATCCTGCCCTGATTGAAATCCTTGCTCAGGCATGAAGAGAGAACAACCACGACGTCACCTGCATGGTGTCACTCCAAGGCCATGTCCCTGTGACCCCAAACATGCACATGGGGATGCACCATGTTTATGGGAACAGCCCCAGTGGGTCCCACAGGGTGAGTTTGGGACCAGACCCTTCACATCCCACTTGTCCAAGGCCACATCCTGATGTGGGAGAGCACTGGGCAGGTTCAAAACCAGCAGACTGTTGGGGGCAGCAAAATCACAGCCTAAAGCAAAAGATGCTGAGAAGAGGAAGGACCTCGTGGGTCTCAGCAAGTGCCCACAGCACCCTGCCCAGCAGCCCCACACCCCCCAGCCCAGGACATCCCTGTGTGCCCGTGGCAGGCACAAGCTCCCAGCACTCTCCCCAGGCCTCCCCGGCATTGCCCCTCTGCCAAAAGCACTGCTTGGAGGCACCTGCCCCTCTCACACAGGCTTACAACCCCAACAAGAACACAAAACCTCTTTGCCTCGCTTTCCCCTCTCAGCTAAGGAGCCTAAAATAACGCCTCTTTTAAAAGTCTGTTCACCAAGAGATTTAAGATTCCCAGATGAAACCATGATGGTAAAAGCCAGAATTGCAGAACACTGTTTTTATCTCTTCTGCACTGTTTGCCCCATGAGGAATTCTGGAGAGGCCATGAAAAAGACAGGGGAAACCCTTTGGGGTGCATGAGGAGATCCCCTGGTTTTCCATAATGCAAGATGTGCTATGTGGTTCCCAAACCATCTCACCTAAAAGCTCTACATCCTCCAGTATTTCTGGGGTTGGATCAGAGGCTGGAAGAGAATAGGATCTGGTTGGGAAGGAATAGGGAACAAGACACGCAGTCAACTGACCAGGAAGGAAAAAACTCCTGGTGATTTCCAAACACCAGTAGCTGGTTTATGGCTGGCAGGAGAGGGACAGAGCCATGGCTTTGTTCATCCCTGAGCACTGCCACTGTGTTTGGGCTCCCTTGAGAGAGCTTGAGAGAGCTGTATCCATGACAGGACCCACAAACCCACCCTGACATCTTCTGGGACCACCTCAAATCCACCTCTGGCATGCACAGGAGTAGCCAGGCTCCCACAGCAGTCAAGACCAAATTGTGAGGATTTGTCAGAGGAAAGAAAAGACCATTTCACTGAACCAAAGATGTGTCTGACAGCACCAGACAGTCAAATAACTCTGCAACTGAAAAAAGGTGGGTTTGCTTTTTACCCAGGGGTGCCCTGGCTTTGTAAACACAGGGTGCATTAGCAGATGTTCCACCCGTGTATCCCCACTCCACCCACACCACTGCAGTCACTGTTAATTACTCACCTCCCCACAGCAAGTCTCAGCCCAGAGGTCAAGGACTGGGTCAGCTCTGGAGCCTAAACTCTTCTCCTAGACCTCCTAATGTTTTCCCCACAAGATAAATAGCTTGCACGGGTGCAGAGAGAGGAGGGAGCTGCCTTGGAAAGGCACAGGGGGCCTCTGCTGCCTGGGTACCTGTTCAGAAGATGCATGGGAGGCCATCACTCTTCCAGGGCTTTGCTCTGACATCTTCCTCGAACCATACATCACTTTTAAAACATTAAAGAGAGCGAGGCCAGCGGCAGCAGCTCTCCTGGAGGAGGAACCCAGGAGAAGCAACAGGGTGGCTCTCCAGCCCCCCAAGCCAGGGTGGGCTCCCTCAGGCAGGGTGGCATCACTCATCACTGGGGGAGAGGTGGGTCCAGGAGATGGGGATGGAGAAGAGAGTTCTGCTTGTGCTGCTCTGAAAGCCAGAAGGGAAGTTTGGTGTTGGCAAACCAAACAAATAAACAGGGAGACACAAGCAGCAGGACTCAGATGGAAATGCAAGGCTCAGGAATAATCTAGAAAATTCAAATACATCAGGCCATGCATGATTTGGTATTCACAGGCAGCTTCGTAAAGAAAGTTTAACATACCCAAACGTTTTCCCTAAACCAGATTTCTGCTCCAAAGCCAGTATTAAAAGGATTAACAAAAGAGACCTGCCATGTCTTGCTATTGGAGATGATAATCAAGCAAACGATAAACAAATTGATCAAGAGAAAGACTCCATGTGTCACTCTGCAGCAAGGAAGCCAAAAGACAGAATTCGGAGGAAAAGCTGCTCTGCATCTGAGAGCTATTCCCAGTGAAATGGGATTTCCCCTCTCTGCTTTCATTTGAATGGCATTTGAAAAACACAGCTGCAGAGTCCCATGCACACCAGGGATGGAGCCAAGAGGGGAACCCTCCCAGCCCGGCCGCCACCGCCCTCAGCAGCACATCTGAAGGGAGCAGCTTCTCCTGAATTCACAGCACTCGGAGCACGAGTCAAGTCCTTCCCTCAAACCATCCCAGACCTTCACAGGCCTCTGATCCCCAGCAGCACTGGGGACCCTGAGATCCCCCATAAACCAGCAAAGGGCAGCTTCTGCCCCAAGCTGGCACAGGACGCTCCCTCAGACCCAACAGCGCTCCTGGCACAGGAACCGACCTCTGCCAGCTGTGGATCATCACATAGGCCTGGAGCTCAGAGCAGAGCAGGAGCTGGCACTGCAGAGCGAGGCTGCTGCCTGCCTGCCTGGAAGGTATAGCCAGTCCCTGCAGTCATGTGCTTAGCTCCAGAATTCGAAAAATCTCATCCCTTTCTGTGTCATCCCCCTGCATCTGAAGCACCCCCTCCCCAGTCCTCCCTTCCTGATCCCAGCCATGCTGTTGAGCTTCCCCACCCTCATTCCAGCCTTGCACCCCAGCTGCTTCATCTTCCTGTGCCCCCCAATGCTCTGCCCCCAGAACCCACCGATATTAATTGATTCATCAAAAGAAAGTTCAGGCAAGGGTGTATTAAATCCTAGCATTCCACTCATACCTCCCGGGCTTCCCAGTGTAACTGAGATTCCTCAAATATGGTAAAAAAACAAAACAAGACAAAACAAAACGGAGGAGGGAAGAACAGAAAGAGTGGAAATAGAAACCAGACAGATGAAAAGCAGAAGGAAAAAGAAAACCAACAACAAAACACAAATAAATTGGAGGACAGCCCTCACAAAAAGCTGCAGGTTGGGTTTTTTTTGGCTACGAATTTGGCATCGGTAGCCTCCTGTGCTATGTCAGGGGATGAAATAAATACAATATAGCAAGCTTTATAGGAAACAATTGCCATATGTGAGGGTGGTGGCAGCCTGTGCTTTCCCCACCACCCCCTATTGCTTTCGTCTGCACTAAAGCTGAGTTTAAACAAGTGAAATCCATCTCTATCTGTCTAAATGTATAAATACATTTTCAGCCAAGACCCACCACTGGCTGCAGTTGTATGGCAACTCTCAGTCGAGATGTCTAAGCAGGGTTTTGACTTTATCCCCAGCTCATTGTTAATGCATTTAACAGGATTTTCAAAAATTCCCTTTGCTCTCGGAGGTGATACCCGGGTCTCCAGTGAGACGTCGCAGATCCCTCTGATACAGCACAGCTCACTAGTGAGTGTCAGCCCCTGTTTGCCCACGAGCATAGAAAACCAGAAAACATCATATGGACAGCCATAAAAGCTGCAGAGAAGTGGATCTGAGAGAGCTACAACCTTGTTTGTGTTGGAGGAGATCTCCTGTATCCTTCTTTTAAAGCTGCTTGTTATTGCACGAGCATATCTGTGTGCAGAATTGGACACTGCTGAAAAGGCAGCTCAGCTCCGCTGCTCAGGCAGGTAATTAAACCCATCAGTAAGTGAATGACCTGGTTAAGAATCTCAAGAAAATAGAAAATTCCTCAGGAGGCAAAAACTGGAATTGAAATATCAAAATTTATCCCGGAGCAAAAAATAGCCTCCTTTCATTCCTTTGCCACCAATGCTTTAAAAAAGGACGAGGAAAATGAAAAGTGCACCAAATAATACATGAAAACATTCTCCCCAACTAAATAGACATAGAAGCACAAAGCCCTGTATATATTCAATACTATTTTTAGAAAACATTTAAACCTACAGACTTCAAAATTAATTCTCCAAAGTACATTTCTACAGTGCAATACAAATCTCATTAAATTCCATAGTTCATAATATTTATACAAGAAGGTACCCTTTGTTATTAAACGCTATAGGACCTGCCCAGAAAGGTTAGTGACTCTTTCTAGGATACCAAAACCTTTTCAGATCAGTTCATCTCTAAAAAAAGCTTGGGCTGATTTTAATTTGATCAGCCTTGAGTTGTTGTCAGAATAGTTTACTGAGCGGTTCCTAGGAAAAACAGGGAGGCTTTTTATTGACGAATGAAATCAATTTTGTTAGGAGTATTCACAATATTTCAGCCCTTAAAATGTCCTGTGCTCCAGTTCAGTGCACGCTTTGTGGCAAGGAGTGCACTGCCAGCTTTTAATAGGAAAAGCTGCCTGTGGAATTTACAGCAATGACTTCATGGGGAATGTGGGGAACTTTCTCGCTAAAGGTGAGTGGGGTGATGAGTCCTGCTGCACAGGTTGGGACAAATCAACCAAAATCAAGGTATGCTGGTGCCTACTTTTCCAGTTATGTCAGTGGAAGTGAGGAATTTGAATGGGAGGTGACATTTACATATTCCATGCTAATTTTCTACCAGGTTGCAGTGAGAGCTGGTCTTTGCTAACCATGGCTATACTTGACAAGGGGATGGAGCTGATCTGACCCTTTTTGACTGCCTTGTGGGGCACCGTTTTTTGGAGAACACCAAGAGCTTTCACTCCTCAAAACACCACCTAGAATCTACCTGAACATGGGAAGGACCTGGAGCTTCTGGAGAGAGTCCAGAGGAGGCACCAGGGGGATCAGAGGGATGGAGCAGCTCTGCTGGGAGGAAAGGCTGGGAGAGCTGGGATTGTTCAGCCTGGAGAGGAGAAGCTTTGGGGTGACCTCGTTGTGGCCCTGCAGTGCCTGAAGGGGCCAACAAGGAACAGAGAGAGACTTTTGTCAAGGGCCTGGAGAGACAGGACAAGGTGGAATGGCTGCAAAATGACAGAGAGTGGGTTTAGATCCTTCCTTTAGGAATTATTTATTTAGAGAGTTGTGAAGCCCTGGCACAGGGTTCCCAGAGAAGCTGTGGCTGCCTCTGGATCCCTGGAAGTGTCCAAGGCCAGGCTGGATGGGGCTTGGAGTGACGTGGGACGGTGGAAGGCGTCCCTGCCCATGGCAGAGGGGTTGGGATTATATAATCTTTAGAGTCTCTTCCAACCCAAACCATTCTGAGATTCAGAGGGACCGGGGCAGAGACAAAAACATGTGCTGACATTTATGACACAATTTCAAGCCTCCATCCTATGTGTAGCATCTTCTGCCAACACTAAATTCACCAAGGCTGCCATCAGAGAAATGCAATTGAAAACTGAGAAAGATTAGCAGGCTCAAGAACCAGTTCTTTAAACCACATCCTATATTGGGGTTTTGTTTCCTCATTCCACCAGCTTACTTTTACTAAGGCTGACTGTAACAACAGCATGAAATTAAGAGAGGGAGAGGGGGAAAAAAAGGGGAAAAAAGGAAGAAAAAGCACTCTGTCTGTTTAGCTTGGGTCACATTATGAATTTAGGTTTCATTTTTCTCTTAATTTTTTGCAAAGATTGGCCTTAAGAAGAAACACATTTCTGGAATTGGGAACCTACAGCATGGTACAGCTTTCAAGACACCATGCCAAAGTGTCTCTTTAATTATTTTTTAGATGAATTTTCCTTGTTCTGAGCTAATGGGTAACAGACCATTTCACAAAATATTCCACATCCCTATTTATTCAGCAGAGAACTTTTTCTAAGAGTTCTCAATGTGTTAAAAAAATATAGGTATAGACTCCTTGGAAGAAATGCCTACAGGCTGTAGGCACCTACTTCAGGTTCACTGGAGCCCCATTCAGCCCAGGACTTCCCATTTCAGCCGCAGTTTAAGACTGAACTGGGGATGCTCATGAGGCAACAGACCTGTTTGTGTTCCTGTTCCCTCACCACCCTGTTCCCAGAGTAAAACCCTAAGAGAGCTCCCAGAAACCACAGGTACAGCTTCAACAGCCCTTTAAAACGCACAAAATAAACCTGCCTGAGCTCTTAAGATGTTTTTGATGTTGAAGATCACTGAGCGCATAAAAGTTAACAGATAGCCCTGAGTCGTCCTCAGCCAGAACAGCCATAAGAAACCCTGGAGCAAGGCATTTTTGGCTATAAGAGGCGCCAAGGTCCATGGTGGGAGGGACTGTGGGAAGCTGGCTGAGAACACGGGCATTGGGAAGCTCTCAGCTCCTCCAGGATTAGCCTTATTCTTCAGGAAGCACTGTCAGAGCACCGTGTTGGCTTGGGGCACCTCAGGCAAGAGGGATGCCCCAAAGTGGTGTTGGATGCTGATGCTGGGGAGAGGGAAGCCCACAGCCCCAGCCAGCCCTGCTCTGAGGGACAGGGTGGGACCCTCTTTCCGCAGGAAATGCAACTTTTCTCTAACAGAAGCCCTTCCCAAAAGGGCTGCAGAAGCCAGCCTGCTTTTTGTTCTCAGTAATCACTTTACCAATATTTCAAAGGCATTATGTAACTGAAACAGTGTAAAGTTATTGCTACCGACATTGTCAATAAATCATTAACATTTCTTAACAGGAACAGCACGACTGTTCATGTCATGGCTGTCTCATTCACTTTCAAATCAAAGCTTTCAAATTAAATATTCATTTAATATTAAAATATTAATGCAGTCCCACTGTTTCTGTAATATTAATTTCTTATGGCATTTCCAGGCAAATGCATATATTATAAACTTCATCTCCCACAGGAGGTCCCTCAGCCTTCCCTTTCCTTCTTTCAGCATTATCCTGATCCTGGGCCAGGAAGGGACTTTGAGAGAAGGAGGGGCTGCCTGATGAAGGGGAAGCAAGGTGGATAATTTAACTTAAAGTACCCCACTCCTCCCCTCCCACACAGCCTCCCCACCCTTAGATCAGGATATCGAAGGCTGCCATTATATCTCCCGCCTCCAGAATGAGTCATTCATACATTCAGCAATTCCTGTTGGAAAAACAGTGAATGCCTCTGTCACCAGAGCCCATTACAGAAATTAAACTTCGCAAATCATCAGGGAGGGGCAAGAATTGAAGCATTTCAAGGCGCACTCCTGGTCTCCCCAGGCTCCGTAGGAGCAGAATTGATTTGACAATAAGCTTTTACAGCCTTAATGCCTATGGTAGCAGCACGCACACACCCAGGTGGGAAGCTGGTCAGAGGAACACAGTGCTGCTCTCCTGGATAGTTTCTTCCCTTTTTTTTGTTTGTTTTGTTTTGTTTTCCCCAGTGGTTCATCTCAGGCAAAATGACACTGCATGGAAGTCCACAGAGGCACTTTCATGGCCGTACCACGGCTCAGCGCTAAGGCTCGCACGAAGAGCACCCCTCGTCCATCTGGCTCCTGCTGGGTGTCCCTGCACGAGGCTCCCCAGAGGCCCCAAGCTGGCAGGGAACCTGTGGCACCCCAAGGAAAGCTCGGGGCTGTCAAGGGCTTCACTCTGTAGGAAATAATTCTGCTTGGGAGGATCCAAAGGAAAAGTTAAGAATATTCATCGACAATTTGTCAGAGCAAAACCCCTCTCAGAACAGCCAATATTCTGCACAGTTCTGCTGGTTTGGACTGGAGGGAGTTAATTTTCCTCATAGCAGCTGGTGTGGGGCTGTGTTTTGGATTTGTGCTGGAAACAGTGTCAATAACTCAGGGAAAACTTTTTTATTTGTTATCGCTGAGCAACAATTACCCAGCAAGGCCTTTTTACACTTTTTACTCTTTTCCACAGAGGCCTTTTCTGCCTCTCACCACACCAGTGGAAAGGCTGAGGGTGCACAGGGAGCTGGGGGGACACACCACAAGGGACATCCCATGCACATGGCATCATGCTCAGCATACAAAGCTGGGGCAGAAGAAGGAAGAGGGGAACACTCCGAGTGATGGTGTTTGTCTTCCCCTTATACACCCCAGGGCTCTGCTGTCCCGGGAATGCTGAACCCCTTCCTGGGATGGGAATGAATTCCTGGGTTTGCTTTGCTTGTCTACATGGCTTTTGCTTTACCTATTAACTGTCTGTATCTCAGCCCACGAGTTCTCTCACTTTTCCTCTTCCCATTCTCCCCCCAGTCCCAGCACAGGGCTGGGAGGGAGCGGCTGTGTGGGGCCAGGTTGCCAGCTGGGGTTAAACCACAACAGTTTACTATAATTACTTCTGCTGCCTGGAGCTTCCTTATCCCTCCTCCTGAGACCATTAAACCTACGCTGCTCTTCTTCAGAGCAAGGAAGAAAAGCTCTTCAGCCTTCAGTCTCCTTGGTATTTTCTCTCACCGTTTCCTTCCCCAGTCCTGAGACGTCCTGGGGTTTGTTTGGGGGTTTGGGTTGATTGGTTGAGGGGGTTGTGTTGTTTTTTTTAAACTGAGTATATAAACTCTGCATAAAATTCATTCACTTACATTCTTCAGGGGAAGGGAAATTATTTCTTGTCTCAATTTGCCTATGGCTCCAGACCTCCCCATCTCCACATCGCTTCAGGGCCTGTGGGGTCTCCAAGACAGGGGTAGCATTATCAAGGCTCAACACCAACTTCTAACAGGAGTGGACACAGGTTGCAACTGAAATACTCTGGTGCTGGATTTCAGATTAATTGTGGGTTGCTGACTTTAAAATGAGGGGAGATTCATAGAATCCTAAAATGGTTTGGGTGGGAAGGGACCTTAAAGCCCTAATCCCAACCCCGCTGCCATGGGCAGGGACACCTTCCACTATCCCAGGTTGTTCCAAGCCCCGTCCAGCCTGGCCTTGGACACTTCCAGGGATCCAGGGGCAGCCACAGCTTCTCTGGGAACCCTGTGCCAGGGCCTCCCCACCCTCGCATGGAAGAAAAAATTCCTTATTCAATAAGAAGAGCATGAGGTTCCAGAATGGAGGTACCACATCTCTGTGTCCTTCTAATCCTGCTGCATGCCAAGACTTTGTGTCTGGATATTCCTGGCTTGAGTGCTCAATTGGATTATAAGAGCCACTTTCTCATTTACTCTGAATACAAGAAAATCTGTTTGCTCAAAAGCATTCTTGCCTTTCTTTGAGGTTTGTCATCACAAGACACATTGCAGACGCCATTTAATCATTTAGGATTAAACCCACAAAGGACTATCTTTGACAGTGCTAACTTTGGGTATTCTTATCTCTGAGAGAAGAGTCTGGAGGCTTGGTCTACCTGAGGATTCTTCTGCTTATCAATCTTTCTTTCCATGTAAATCCCATACAGAGATCATCTTTGGAAACTGCATTCCTGGTACAGAAACTGGTGGCATGACCAATAAACTTCATATTGGAATTGCGTATTCCTAAATTCCCATGAATCACATACCAGGGTACAGCCATCAGCTCAGAAGAAGCAGAGAAACCCACAAGTTCTGTCAGGAAAATACCTTTCCTGGCCACTCTCCCTCCCCTCTCAGCAGCCACTTCCCACTAACCCCATCCTTCTCCACTCTTGCTGAAAATTGTTCTTCCACATCCAACCCTAAATCTAACACTCATCTCTCCTCTTCTTTCCCGTTCTCTAATTGCATCCTTCAACTCTCATATTGTCCAGCTCCTCCACATTCATTTTCCTTCTCCCACTGCTCTCACTTTCCCTCCTACCACCCCTCATCCTTCCCACTTGTAAATGGTACCTGTCCTTCTTTAGATACCACTTTGCCCTTTCTCCCTCCAAATCAGCATCCAGCCCCTGGAAGCACTCCCTGCCTATTTTACCTTCTCCCTGTAAAATTTTTCCTGACTTTTTTTCCTTCTTTTTTTTTTTTTTTTTAAAGGATGGTCCATAAAAATAAACTATTTTCTTTTTTGAAAGTCCCTGTGACCATTAAACCACCACACTCAGCAGTGAGTTTTTACAGCTCCTCATAAAGCCTCCTGCAGTCCCATTATAGTTGACTGAGGGAATAAAACATGGCTCAAAAATAATCCTAACTGTCTCCCATTACTGTTTTCCTCCTGTGCTTCTTAACCAGTTAAAAAAAGTCAATATATTAGAAGCACTCTGCTCCCAAATTTCAGAGCAGTGCCCAAAGGGGACAGGGGAAGAGAGAACAGAGCCTGCAGGGCAACTCCTGAATCCATCATGATGGTTACCAGACCTTGCCCAACATGGGCAGCAGATAAAACCCTCCCAACCACTTCCCTTGTTGTGCACCACAGAGGTGTCCACTCAAACCTCTGCCTCCCACCAGGACACCTTGGACTGGCACCTATCCATTTTTTTGGCCAGAGACCATGGAGGGGAAGGGACTCAAAAATCTGCAAAGGAGAGAAAGCACAGGAGCAGCTTCAGGCACAGAGGACAAGGCTGGAACAGGCCCCAGGCTTGGCCTCAGGAGCGGGTGGCCAAAGGCAGCTCTCCATGGATGTGTTTTGGGATGGGTGAGCAGGAGGAAGTGACACAAACACGAAGGGTGAGTCAGAGCCACACCTCACAGGGGGCTGTCCCCAACCTCTGCGACTGCTGTGCACAAGGCTCTGGCCTTAGCAGGAGCTCTCTGGGTTGTGGCCAACGAAGGGATTGCCGTGAAGGATATTAGGTGTAACAGGATGTTTTCCCAGAAAGGGCTAAAGGCAGAAGTTATGTCATTGCTTTGACTTCCTTTCTTCCACACCTCCACCAGGGATGAAAATTGATCCCAAGGTGGGGAAAAACTTTGAACATGCCGTCAGCAACTGACTCTCCTTCTTTTTGAACGAGTTATTTAGGAGTACTAATAATTGCATTAGGGATGAGCACATTTCCCAGCTCTCCAGCTCTCTCTCCTTCCCTAATGCTGACGTTCCAATAGACTGTTAGAGAGTTATACCATTACTAGATTAAAAGGATGTCACAGGCAGCTTCGATGATAAATTCAAGTGATTATATTAACTGAAAAAACCCCTCTAGAATAATGATGTTGGCTTTATAACATTATTCTCTGCAGTTGTGGCAGAGAGCAGGAGGTTGATAGACCCATATCAGAAGGTGGGTAATGTCAGCCCAAAGTTTCTCTTAGAATCACAGAATCATTAAGGTTGGAAAAGTCCTCCAAGATCAAGTCCAAACTTTGACCAAACACTTCCTTGCCCACTAAGCCATATCCCAAAGTGCCACATCCACTCATTCTTTAAACACTTCCAAGGGTGGTGACTCCACCACTTCCCTGGGCAGCTTTTTCCAACATTTAACCATTCTTCCAGTGAAGAAAATTTTCCTAATATCCAACCTGAAACTCCCATGGTGCAACTTGAGGCCATTTCCCTTTGTCTTATCACTAGTTGCCTGGGAGAAGACTGATTAAAGGTAAGCAAAAAGTGTAGTCTTAATCAATTTTTCACTTCTCAGCAATTGCTCTGCAAAGGTAAAATGCAGCCCCTTTCTGTAAAGTGTATTTTAATGATAATTATGATGGGCAGACATCATTTTGAGCAGGAGCATTTCTTCCCAACATTTGGGAGTGAGGGGCTGTTCCCTACCTTTGTTCTCCAGTTTGCTTATCCTTATATGAAAATAAGGACATTTTCCTTAGGTCACTTACAACCCCACAGAAGTTAGAATTTTTGAAGGACCATCCCCAAAATTCAGATGTTTTGCAGCCTCTGCTATAGGCTCTCCACAAGTCTTCAAAATTCAAAGGAGGGCAGAAAACCTTTCCTAGGATTTATGTACTGCACCTGGTTGAACTCTGACATCATCAAAACAGCCCCTGATGTTTTGACATTCCTGGTGCTGTGAAGCCAGGAATTGCACTGGGTTATGGAAGCCGAAGATTTCTGCAAAGAAACGTGACTCTCCTCTAAAACACAAAGTAAATTAAAGCAAGATTTGGGGGAAAAGTTAAATTTCCTTTCTCCAAACTTGTATCACCTATCCTTAGCTGGCAGCCTGCAAGAAAGACAAGCTTAGACCTTCCTCCTGTGCTCTGTGTCAGCTCAGTGTAGGTCAGGCATGATGATGATCCACACGAAGCTGCCATGGCAGAGCTGTGAGAGTTATCGCAGCAATGAGCAGCTACTACCCAAAAGAAAGTAGTGAACTGTGAGCTATCAACAAATACCAGTAGAGATTTTTACAATACTATTTAGGAAGATTGCATCGTACAGCCAGGTGATGCCAAATGTCTATTTCCATCAGAGCCTGACACTTCCCACAGCGCACAATGCCACAGTCCCCAAGACTCTGCATTTTTTCTTTTTTCAGTTTTTTGCCTCATCATGGTTTAAAAGCCCAGCCATCTGTTGCAATTACAGCACTGAATTACACCACCACAGATGGGAGAAAATTCAGAAGGCTGCAGAGTCAAGATTTCAGCGATTAGGAAATCCCTGAGTTATGCTCGACCAAAATTTGTTCCCCACGCTACAGCGACATCACCAACGCTACAATCACGTGCTCTGTTACCACACTGTCCTTAAGGCTGCCCCACTCCCTGCTCCAGGAGTGGGCTGCAGAGAAAATGAAGCTGCTTTTGGCACATGAACACGGACAGGAGGCTCTTCCTCTGCCATGCACTGATAATTCAGAAGCAGGGGCTCCAAAACCAGGCAACAATGCACAGTTGGAGGATTAGCTGCAGATTTAGGACGAGAGAAATGCACATCACAAGACTGAGGCCCCCACATCCTATCAACAAATGTCAAGTATTTTTGTGTGGATGTTTGAGAGTTTCACATTCAAACAGCTGTGAGTTTGTTTGGGCTTTTTTTTAATGGGTAATACAAAATAATTTCCTCCCAGTTTGTTCCTGGAAAGAGAAGATGACTTTGGCTCAAATGTTTAAAGAGATGAACCAGAAGAAATAATTTCAGCCTGCATGAGTAACTGAAAAAAGGTCCTAGTTTTATATTGACGGCACTAGGAAATCATAACCTTGGCCATTGTCCTGCACCTGGCCTGTGCTCAGAAGCAGCTACACCTGAGGGCATTTGTTTTAATGTCGGTTTGGGGTTTTGTTTTGGTTTTGCTGAGAGTTTTAAGCTGTAAGTGGAAATCTGGACCATTCACAATTCCTCTTGAAGCTATATAATATTAAACTAATAGTTCTGGCCAAAAGAGATGAAAATTAGGAGAAAACAAAAGCTTTTGAAAGAGTCCCAATATTTCAGTTCCAACTTTTCAGAGCGATGGGAATCAGTTTTTCACTCCATATGAAGTTTCGAGATCAAATTTACCTCCATTTATGTTTGTAGCACTGAACACCTACATTCAATGCTTTCTTTGGAGCTACACAAAAATCATTGTCTAACCTGATGCCCTCCATATCTTGAGGGAGAGGCACTTCACGAGGTGGCAAGGACAAGAGCCCATTGCATCAAATATTAGCAGAACTCTTCTGCAGGCTGAAATCTTTTCAAGATCTGCAGGAGCCTCTTTCCAGGAGTTTTTGGACACATGTTATGGAGATGGAAATATTTCCAAGACTCTGGTTATCTGAGGCTCTGCTTTTCCTCTTTGGGTGTGGTTTGGAAGATGCTTTCCAGAGGCATCCTCCTCAATCCTGCAGTCGCTGCTGTCTGCATTAACACCTCCATATTTGGCTAAATTGCTGGTCCACGGTACTTTCTGGAAGTTAGTTTTCCACTCCTGACTTCCACAGTGGAAGATGTCCCTGCCCATGGCAGGGGCTGGAATGAGATGATCTTTAAGGTCCTTCCAACTCAAACCATTCCATGACTTGCAGCACTGACTGTTCTCTGCAAGGGCATTTTGGTTCATCTCTGGGAAGCTTCCAGGAGACTCGGGAAAAGATATTTATTAAAAACATGTCAATGTGGTGCTTGGCCTGTCCTTGGAGCAGCCCAGAAGTCTTTTATTTCAGGGGTAGCTTCTTGTCTTCCAAAAGCTACATCAGAAGTTATTTCATTTTTTTCTCTCTGGGAGGGTAGAGATTTCCCAAATTCATTGAATATCTCCATCATCCTGATTGTAATTTGAGCTATTTATTAATGGAGGCATCTGTCACGTTGCAGAAGAGAGCTCAGCTCCAGACTGAGGGAGGATGCTCCTTCCCTTTGCCATGCAGGAAGCACTGGTCAGATTGTGCTTCACTATCAATGCACTCACTCTCTTTTTCAGGACAAACTATAAATTTTTTCCAGCAAGTGCACTTATTATAAGTTTGTTTGCCAAGTGGAGTGGCGTTTCCTCCCTCCTTGATTATGGTGATATAAAAGTTTTTTTGTTTTAAATGAAAAACCAAATGGAATAGCTTCCCCGGCTTTCCAACCCTCACAGGCACCTCTGGTAGGAGGTTTATCACTCAGCAAGGGTGAGGGGGAGGAAATAGCTTTTTTGGATGCCCCTTGTTATGCTATGGACAGCTGATCATGATACAAGATAAGCCACAGTGAATTATTTCTGACAATGTTTTACAAAAGTGCCACAATGGTATGCAAGTCAGAAAAGAGCTCTAGGCCAAATCCCTAGAAAACATAAATCGATTTATACTGGAGAAAATGCCCCTTTGTCTGTAGCTCATAGAATTATTCACGCCAAATCATTTCATGGAGAAGTTTGGGCTTTTTTTCATGCTGCTGGACAAGGTACTTTGGGATAGTTTTGCTGGTTCCTGCCTAAGAGGAACCTCATGATCAGAGCCAGTCTCCACCCCACATCCAGCCCAGCAAAAGGACCAGAAGGCTCATCCATGTGACAGAAAAATAGATGAGACCAAAGGGAAACCAAAACCCTCTGCTTTTGATCCCAAAGGAAAAACGAGCCAAATACCTGCAACAGTGTGTGGCTTTTGGTATGGCAGCCCCCAGGGAATGGATCCCATGTTTCCCCATCAATTCTCCATCTCCAGCCATGCATTCATTCCTACCCGTCACCCTCTGCTAGATCCATGCTCAAAAAGTGTTTGTGTGCTCATGGAATGCCCATTGGCACCTCGCTTCTGGGAGTTTAGATGGAACAACCATATTCCACTGGCAGAGTTAAAAGAAAGCACCACCTACTTCTCTGATCTGAGACTGTAAGAAACATTCAGAGTGGGATTTCTTATCTCCCGAACATTCCGAGGCCTGGCCTGAAGGACATGGGCTCCGTCTCCTTGAAATAGCACACAGTGTATTACATCAGGCTCACGCCTGTCCCAGGCTGAACTACACAGTAACTGGAGAATGGAAAAATGCTGCCAGCGCCCAAGTTGCCTCTTGCCACCTCCCACTGTAAGCTCCTTATCTGGGAAATGCCTCGTGAATCGCATGGCAGAGTTTCAATTGACGAGCCACTGCCCCTTCTGGTGCCCATCCTGCCCAAAACTGCCCCCTATGGCATCAGAGCTGACCCCAAGCAGGACAGTCCTGACTCCACAACCCCGCAGGAGGGACAGGGTGAAGGGACATCTCTGTGGAGGAGGATTGCCCTTTCTGGGCTTCCGTAGCTCTGCGTGTAACGCATCATGATTCTGATAAGAAGGGAGGGGGAATGGCTATTTTGCCATCAGATGGAATAAAATTAGCTTAGGTGAGTAAGGGTGTCTGGCTGGCAGGCAGCCTATTTCAAATACAGCCCAGTGAGCTCAGCTCCACAGCCAAGAAAACAGTGGGATTTGTATTTTAAAGTGCTTCGTTAGATCAAGTGCTCGTAGCCAAAACCGAGAGAAGTCGGAGGGGGAGGAATGAGGTGGTGGCAGCTGGGAGTCTGGCAGCTGTGTGATCTCTGGGGGCTACAAATGAACATGTAAATTTCTATATTAAGCAGCAAAAGCATCTATTAGAGTAAAATTGCTCCAGCTTAATTGTTAGATAGGCATGTTTGTTAAAATACAATTTAGGCAAGATCGTATCGTTCTTCCTCACTCAGGAGCGTATTCTCGATAACGTCGTTTGTCAGCAACTGCCTATTATGTTAAATAGCTGAGGAATTGCTGGATATCTTTCTGCTTAGATAATAACATTAAAGTTTCTTGAAGCATTTTAGAAGTCTGACTAATCTTGCTGTCTCTCTATTTTATTTTTCTAAAGTGAATTCAGTGCTGGTGAAAGGTTCCAGATTGACAGCCCTGGAGACAGGAGCTGATTGCTTATCCACATAACAGGTACAGTCCAGACAGCTGCAGTGCATGCACGGCTCCCTCCCAGCCACAGGCTCTGGTTCCTGCACCTTGCAGAGTCCTTTTGAACATTGGAGAGTGGCTTCAAGGCACTGCTGGGTGGGTGATGGTGGTGGCTCCTCACACAGCGCATCCACGGTTTTGTCAGGTTAACATTCTTGGGTTTCCTTTACAGACAATTATTTATATACATGTATATATATATGTATATATTTATATGATGATTCACCCTCCAGAAAAGCCAGCAGGAGCCTAACTTTGTCTTACCCATCTCCTTTTGACCACTGAGGGAGCCTTGGGACTTCAGGCTCACAAAGCTCGGTCTGCGTGGCTCACTCAGACTCACAGGGAGTCTCTGTGGCTCACCGACCGTCTGGGGACTGACGACTTTTGTGCCTTTTGTGACAACCACTGCAAGCAAACAGCCACGACTTCAAACCAGTCTTGAAGCCTAGGCCTTGAGAAACACCTGCAGCTGAGAATGGGCAAAGACATGGAAAACAGTCTTTGGTCAAAACTGCCTAAAATTTGGAAAAGAGTCTTTGGTTAAAGCTGCCTAAAAGCGCAACAACCTCAGCCAGACAAATGACAGGGGATTTGTTTGCTTCTGACACATCCAGAGCTGGAACCACCTGGGTGCCCGGACAATCATCTGCTGGCAACGACGTTCAGACACCAACAACCGAAGATGCCTTTGAATGACAAACTGGTTACAGGAAACCTAATGGTATGTGCTGCTAAAGCTGTCCAAGTCCCTGACTCACAGCCTCTCTCCCCATTCAGCTCTCATTCCTGGGCATTCCCACAGACTGAAAGATGGATGCATTCATGAGAACAATATCACCCTGCAGGAGACATGACAGCTTGTGGGAAAGCACTTGGTTAAGGGTGAAAGGTAGAAAAGGCATTTCTGGAAAATGCATTGAGCTAGGGAAGTCTTTACAAATCTCCCTGACACATTTTCTCCTGCTGGCAGCCCTGGAAGGCCAACTTTGGCAAATCCTACTCCATCATACAATCGGTTAGGTTGAATCCATGCAGAGCATGCAGCAAACAGGCTCAGAAAGCAGCACATCTAAGCAAATTGGGTGGATCTGGATGCTATTTCAACTAAATGAAGAGGATTTTTCATTTTGCTGTCATTCCTGTTCTCATTTGTAGAAATGCTTTCTCTCTTTGGATAGCAACATGGCAAGCAAGGAGGTGATGAACTGAACCAGGCTATGGCTTCTTCACAGAGGATACAGGCCTTTCCTCTCTCCAGCCAGCTGCCTCTGAGCATCCACATCCAAGCTCACTGTTAGCAAGTCATTTCTGTAATGAATTAGGGCAGTTTCCGGCATCAAATCCTTGTGACGGCCAGGGTGAAAAGCAGTCCTAGGGAAAGCCACGCTAGATAAATGACCTTTACTCAACAATTCTTAGGTTGCTCTTGAGAAACTGTAATTGTTGGAGGAGGGAGGAGGATAAACCACAAGCCTCAACAATGAGAAAGGGTTTACGCAATAGTTCCTTGTTTTCCAAAATCTCCCCAAACAAACATCGCAGTGGCAAAGTCTATACTTTCATTTCATACTCTTTTGGCTCTCAGAGGGGGGATATCTACATCCCAGTCTTGTAAAGGTGCATGTACATTCTGAATATGTACCTTATGATTGCTGCTTCTTGCAGCTACTCCCAGAGTGCAGAGCTTTGTTTACACACAAAAGCCTTTACAGAATTGGGAGTTTGTGTTCTTCTGTGCTTATTCAAATGCAATCAGACATTATCAGTTTCATTTCCTACCACTGGAACATTACAATTGCAAATAATTTCTCTTTCATCCCAAATATTGACTATTTCAAGGCACAGAGTGAAATTGCAAACATCGGAGTTATAACTCTAAAGAGCACACACATCATAAGAGCAATGAGCTGAGCTCAATCCAGCCCCAAAATTGATTTGGCTTCCACACTTTTGCAAATTAAGTTACGTATTTCCACGCTCAAGTGAAAAAACCAACATATAACTTCAATGCTTAATATTTAAACAAAGTGCTCAATGTTTACACACTAAGTTCCTTTTTTTTTTCTAAATTTAAGCATTTGCCTAAGTTAGACAGAAAATAGTAAGAGGTGAACCTCAAACCATTGGAAGGTTGGGTCCAGTTCAGAAGCTTATCCAAACCCCTTCTGTGTTTGAAAAACATTGGCTTGAAAACTTGTAAGAACATGAGTCATCTGGATGTCACTCTGACTTATTATAGACCATCAGACTCTGAGAGATGGTCCTCAAGTTCTTTCTGATCACCAGTTTGGCTATTGCTTTCAAGTTTAATGATGCTGAGTCACACCAATGATAAAATCTTCTAGAAAACCACTTTTGTCTGTAGGCAGAGCCACAGCCAAATGAGGTCTGTCTGAGCCATGCCCCGGTTTGCTCCCATCTCAGCCTATTCCAGTCCACCCTGGAACATTCCCCAAGGCCATGGCTGATGCAGAGGTGATACAAAATTAATAGATCTGCATTGGACTCCCCAGTCCTGCTGTCACTGGGGCTATTCCAGAAAGGCCCTAAGATTTCACCTGCAGCACCTCTCTGTCAGTTCAGTTTATGTTAAGAGCCACAGAAAAAAACATCAAATCAAACCTTGTGGCTGATGCAAGATGTAGATGTGAGAGAGTTACATAAAGTGATGAACAACTACATTGACCCCAACTACACCCCAGGGCTGGGCAGTGCACCACAAGAACAGCTTTTTCTTCAAACTGAATGTGTGTCCACCCTGGGGAGAAAACTTCATGGCCTTATCTCTAGAGACGGCCCAAACCAGCACATGGATCTCTTGTTCTGTTAAAACTCACCAGTAACGCACCGGGTTGAGGCATCCCATCTCTCTTTATCTGTTTATTGTAGGATGATGTGATCCACCACAAAAATCACAGCAGCCCTCATACACCAATAAACAACTGAAATATTCTTAGCTCAATAGTCCAGGAATAATAACCATTCTTATCACTGAGAGATAAAGGGAGACAAGAAAAGATAATAAGAGGATAACCATGGTTTCTGGAGCCTAAGCAAAGCTTGATACCACTCAGTTCCAGTTAATTCATGCTCTTCTTCTGCCTTAGTCTAAGTGAAAATAAACCTGAGTGCCACTGAGTTCATAAAAACCAAAACCACCAGAGAAGAGGATGTTTTGCAGAGAACAGTAAAGCCTGATTCTTAAAGAAAAAACAACCAAAGCAAAAAAATCCTGTTTATTCTCCTTAAAGACTGCATTCAAGTCCATCGATGTTAACAGAACCTTCACTGACTTAATCATCCTTTTCATCAAAATTGCTTTTCCTTCATGAAATTACCTAATTGGCACCCAGGCCAGCCTCACCTCTTGCTGTTGCTCTTTTTAGGGCACAAGATTCCTTCCACTGGCAGACCATTGGGTTACTTTGACATGGGGAATCAGTTGGGGATGACAAACACCATGGTGGGAATTTGCCCTTAGGTATTTCTGCTTGCAGTTATCTCATTCCAAACAGACACAGAAAAGACCAACAGAGAGAGCCAGAATGAAAAAAAATAAATAAATTAGTGCCTTTAAGTAATGGCAGTAACTTAAACCAAAATTATCCATCACCTGTGATGCTCCTCCAGGAATTTCTGGACTCATTCCTCTCACAACTTTGGAGAAGAAACCCCAGCTATGAAAGGACCAAAGCCATGTCCTCTGATGGCGACATCACAGAGATCAAATTCAATTAAGGGAACCCAAAAAATGCCTATTTTTATTCCTGCAACCTCTGGTAAATTTTATTTCTGTGACTTGAGGTGATTATTTTTCCCTTTTGATACCATTTTCAGTGCGTGCCCTTCATCTCCCCTGTGGAGCCAGCCCAAATGTCACCGGGACTATTAATGGTGTGTACTTAACACACATACTTACAGTATGTTCATTCTCTGTGAGACTAAACATTATTGAAAGGTTACAGCATTTATTTTGATGTGTGTCTGTTTAACCAATTCTAGCAAATGTTACACAAACACAAAACGGGTTTTCCTTCTCTGTTCCTCACAAGCCACCCTGAACTAGAGGTTTTCAAACAGAAATCCTCCCTCAAATCAATGGGGAATTAAAAAAAACCCCGATGCCACGCTTTGGCACATGGAGGTATTTTGAATATACAGCAAACAGATATGTAAAAGAGAAAGAAACATTTCATCCTTGCTACCTGGAGCCCTACTAAAGCCTTTCTCCAGCTTCAAGTCCACCAGTTTCTATCAACTTCTGGCTGATTTCAGGGACCACCTCACCAGCAGTCATGTGATATAAGGAAGAATTGGTTCCTCATTGTCTTGATTCTCATTTAATGGAGGAGATTTGGATGGACTTCTTGTGATTTCTAAAGATTTCCTGTTTCCACTGGGGCTGGACACAACAGTTGATAATACAGCCCTCTTTGTGGCCAAGTCCCAGCAAGGAACAAAACATGGAGAAAACACCAAAAACACTTTAAACCACCGGTGAGAATTTAAATTTTTGATTATCTTAGCTGCAGTTTAGAGAGGATCCATCCTTAACAGTTGCCACTGCTCTGCAGAAGTGGGATTAATAATCCCCACTGCAGCTACTAACAGCTCTATTGACTCTTATTTTGAGAGAAACCTTTAGAAAGAAAAACCAAAAAACCACAAACAAAACCAACCAAGTAGTTTCCCCCTCCTTACCTCAAACTCTGCATAAAGACACAAAGATTTAGTGCAAGGGAAACCCCACCTCACACCTCATCTGACTGCAAAGAGAGGTGAGGGCATGTGAGGCCAGGGCAGAGTCAGGTGGTTGTGTTTATCATGTGCTTGTTCCACCTTGTTTCACTGTACCTCAGGGGCTGCTCCTGGGGAATACATCCAATGCCATCAAAGCAGAGCTCACATAAACACTGCTCACACGAAACCAGAATCAGAAAGCAGCAGCAGCTAATAGTCAGAATATTAGGGGAGCTAATGAATGGGTTCCCTCAGTGGACAACCTCAGCCCAAAAATGCGACTTTCCCCTGCCAGTCATCAATTAAATTCAGTGTCTTTTCTTTATGCTGGAACGAGTTGAGCTGACTGGACTCCTTAACCAAAAGGTCAAATGTGAAAATAAACTAAGGAAAACCAGGCTGTCCTTTCCCACTGCTCTGACACCTCGTCCTTGGACTCTAAACTTCTCTCTTTCTCAGCAGCTCTTCTCCCAGCAACCCTCGGCTCACCCCCTGCTTCTTACCTTCCTTCCAGCTGCCAGCCAGCACAGACAGCTGCCCAGGCACTCCCAGACCCGGAGAAGCTGGAGCAGCAAGGAGATTTGCTGCTGCAGGCAACTGGGAAGGGTGTCAGAGACTTCAGGGCTGCCTCTAATTGCTCCCAGAGAGCCCTGTAATCCCACCTGTGCCTTCTCCAAAGGGATCACAGCTATGTCCTGGGTGATGTTATAGGGTAGAGAAGGAGCTTGCAGTAGAAGAAGTACGAAAGAGCAGCTGGTTCTCCATCTCAGCCACTCTTCCAGCTCCTCAAAGTGTCCTTGAGTTCACATGCATCATGTCCCAGCCCTCTCAGTAAGCCAGACTGGGAAGCTCTCAGTGCACTGCCTCCAGCGAAGCAGCGTTGGAGGAGGAAAGAGAAGAGACTGTCCTCATCTGAACACAGCAATCCTTGGTCCTTGGGAGACGGCTTTGAAAGAAGTGCCCTTCCCAGGGCAGACAGCCCAGAGATGCTCTGGAAGGGAGCTCAGCAGCTCCTGCACAAACAGCTGCTGGTATTTTCCTATCGCCAGGACTGCAGCCTGACAAAGAAGTAAATGAAATAGAAACCTGAGACTCGCCATATCTCCATTCCTTGGCCAGTCCTCAGAGTAACAGAGAAGGTTCCACACTGTAGAAGAGGGTCACTGGGGCAGCAGTTTCCAGATGTTTTGCCATTGGCTCCTCTTCCACCTAGAAGCATCATTTCATGTGAACTCGTCCCAGATTTATGAGCACCTATTGTGCCAGATCTGCTGAGAACACACCAACTCCCCCAGGGACCCGTGCACAGGGAGTTCACAGTGATCCTTTCTTATCATGGTATCCCATTCCCTATTCACCAAAGACACGTGGGGCTGGACTTGTGGGGACATCCCCTGCATAAAGAAATGCCCTTCTCTCACCTCAAAAGAGGAATGAACCAGAAAAGCACAAAAACTTCAGCCCCACTGGGATAAACCAGGAACTATTCCCAAACACGACACCAAAGCTCCCACTGAAAGTTAAAAAGCAAATATTTTCAGAATTCATTTTTCAATTTCATGCCACCTCTCCACTAATTACTTGTGGCCAGGATCCTGCCTGCCAAGACGTTACAAAACGCTACCAACCGATGCTACGAGAGAAATCTTCGGGGGAATTCTCACACAACAGCCCCACAAGGAACAATGGAGACAGATACACTTTGAAGGAGCCACCCAGAGCACTTCACAGACACCTCTCCAAAGCAAGTCCCCAGCCCCTGGAGTGCCCTCCCTCTCCTGTTCCCCCGTTTGCAGCGGGATGGGCCCTGGCAGAGGCTGCGTTGCACAGTCTGTAGGGCCCTTGGGGGTGTCAGAGCTGCTCAGGAAGAGGAATCAAACAGCTGCAGAGTTTCTGACCATCTCAGCACAACAACCCCAAGTCGATGTGCAGGAGGAATGCAGAGACCTCGACGGTGCCTCTCGACACCCATCTGTTTTTTAGAGTCAACTGGCCTGAACTCCTCTGCAAGCTATTAGGTCTGAATGTCCAATCGAGGGCTGTGTTCTCTGGGTGTGCTTTAATTCCAAAATAAACTCTTTTGCCTCGAGAAACACGCAACACAATAAACTAATTTGAGTTGAGCTTAGTGTAATCTTTCTGGGCTTTTTGTCGTTTCGATCTGATCCCAGAAGTGGAAGTCTGGTTTAGGAATTGTGTTTTTGTTTTGTTTTGGGGTTGAAGGGTTTGTTGTTTTTTTGGGTTTTTTTTTTACTCTTTCTGGGATCTGCTCTCCACAAGCCAGATTCCTGGATTTCACAAGTTCTGTTTTATTCTACTTACACTGCCACCTGCACAGCAGAAAGAGATTTAAAAGGCTTACTTCTCTGATGGTAAAAGCAACAACAAGCAAACAGAGAGCTGTGTTCAGACAGACTGAAAGGAATTCCAGCTTCCTTTCTTCATATTAATTTACAGATGTGTCCTTTCCCATTCTCCTGTGCCCTATCCTTGTACCTGGCCAACGCTTCTCCTCTGCGCAGTGCACTTAAGTTGTTCTCCTGACGCATGAGCTTTGTTTAATAATCTTTTCTTTTTGCACTTACTAATTTTGCCACTGTCTGCAGACAACATGGCAGGGAGCACACAGGTACACAGGCTGCCTCAGGGCCCTGCCACGCCGAGCAGCATCACCTCCGTGTCCTCTCTCCAGGCAGGGAAGACCCAGAGACTGCAGCGATCCCATCAAGAGCCCGGTGATGTCATCTGACGTAATTTGCCCGATATTCAGACAGAATGAGGCCAAACTTTGCTGATGGTAAAGAGACTCATGTTGTACAGAGAGTCCTGTGCGGGGTCAGAGGGAAGTTCAGGAGCCATTATTCAAAATCTCTTGCGTGGCTGACCAGACCACAGCTCAAACAGGAAGGGTGGGGAGCAGAAGTGACGGAGCAGAGAAGAAGGAGGTTCACTGCAGCCCAGACCCAGCAGCACCAGCCTGGGTTTGGAGGCGATAAGCCCAATGTACACACTTCTGCTACAAATTTTAATTTTGGAAACTCAAAGGTCAAAGGATTGGAAGTTTTGCTCGGCTCCTACTGAGGTCTGCCAAGCACTGCTGTAACAACGCTGCTTTCTGAGGATGTTGCAGGCACGGTAACGCAAAAGGGAAACCAATACTAACAAAACAGAAACAAGGAATCCCTTCATATAAAAATAACAGCAAATAATGCCCTGTAAATATAGAAGCTATTTGGTGAGGTGAGATCTGATGTTACAACTCAGTGGGATCCTCCAGGCCAGTGTAGAACTCACAAAACTTCTTAGGAAAAATAGGGCTTTTCTGGACTTTTCACTATTTCCCAATCATATCACTATTTAAATTAAGTCCATGAAATAAAAAAGTAAAGCCCAACTGTTTCTAAACATAAGCAGGTCCTTCCCTTCAATCTGTGTACCCTTCCCACTCCCTCCAAGTTCCCTCCCTCCCTATTCAGATAAACCAAAGTGAATAAGCACACCAGGATGCATGAGCAGAACAAAATGACTAAGACTCTGATGTGTAATAATATGTCTGCACTGTAGACACAAACCTTTTAAAAATTCAAAATAGGTGACTCAAAGCTATGGAGAATTTTCCAAACACCAGATGGAACAAAGAACCCCACATTAAGATATTTTCAGTTAAGGCAATTACATTTAAATAAAGCTGCTTATTTTGTAATTGCAGAAAAGCTCTACAATTCAGCTTGGCTTTGATAAAGAGGCTCTGCCTGAGAAGCATCCAGGGCACACTGCCTTGATTTGACATCTGTCTTGCTCCCAGTCACTCATCTTCACTCAGTGGAGAACAAAGTCATAAAATGGTTTGGGTTGGAAGGGACCTTAAGGCTCATCCAGTGCCACCCCTGCCATGGGCAGGGACACCTTCCACTATCCCAGGGTGCTCCAAGCCCCGTCCAGCCTGGCCTTGGACACTGCCAGGGATCCAGGGACAGCCACAGCTTCTCTGGGCACCCTGTGCCAGGGCCTCCCCACCCTCACAGGGAAGGATTTCTTCCTAATATCTAACATCAATTTCCCCTCTTCCAGTCTGAGCTCATTACTCCTTGTCCTGTCACTGCAGTTCCTAATATAAAGTCCCTCTCCAAGTTCCTTGTAGCCCCTTCAGAATAAGAACAAGACTGTTATTTCAAGCAACTGAAAATTAGATGCTGTTGCAAAAGAGCTTTGATTTTGTACATAAATCACACTTCCTTGTGAGTATTTTAGTGCCCTTTGGTCTGCAGAGAAGGAGTCAGTGCCAACAGGTTAGAGGGGATAAGGACACTGTTGTGCTGCAGATACTGCGTAAACCGGGGACTAAAAACATGACTTGTTAGTCTGAGCTCAGTGTAGGACTGAGACTCAGAACTTGAGTGCCAGACGAGCAGAATGCTGCTCAGCTTGTACTATATACACACCAAATTCCTCAGTCCCTCAGCAAGGCAGCTTCACAAACCAAATTCTTCTACAATTTTCAACTTTCAGCTAAAGAATTCATAAGAAGACCCACATCCACAAAATGCAGCGCAGAGAATAACTGTATTCAGTATCGGTTGATCAGATAGGCCCTAAAATACCTTTAAAAAAAAGGAGTAGTGTAATTGAATATTCAATCTACAGTTGACAAAAGATAACTCCACATCAAGGTACTCCTGGAATGCAGGAATGCCAAATATTCCGCTCCAGGCCTAATCCTGATTAGGTGCCTTGGGCTAAAAGGAAATACTTTTTATTTCTGTTACAAAACATGTATAAACAGAAGGCCTGGGTAATGCAATGTGAAAACCCCTGAGTAGGGATTCCAAGATTTACCCCATTAATCATAAATTACCAAGAAAAACAGAATATAGAATAGCTCGCTTTGTTTCCTTTGGTTTCTGAAAGAAGCAGCAGCCACAAACACGTAGGCAGGGATGATAAAGCAGCGGTGACGGTGTAGAAATCCCATCCAGTGTGTGCAGGGCTGATTGTTCACGGGGGTGGCTCGCTTCCGAACGGGAGGGCCAGGTTGTGCAATGGCTCCTCACCCAGAGAAGAATTCCCAGCACAGGGCCGGGAGACGCCTGTCAGGAGCGGGGGGAGCTCGGGTCTGCCCCAGCCTGGAGTGGCTCCGGCAGCGAGCGGGGCCTCAGCTCCCCTCCTGGGGCTGGACAAGCATCCAGCTTGCTTCCCTGCCCGCGCAGGTTTGTCTTTAAAGACGTTTTCTAGGATTTTGTCCAGCTGCTCTAAGGAAGTCCTAAACAATGGGATTCCACCACTGCGCTGCAGCGGCTGCTTCGTAGCCCAGCGCCCTTAGCTTGCAAACATTTCCCAGCAACCAAAACTGTGTTTCTCCCCTAATTTACTCCTTTATTGACTGTCCCTCTCTATCAAGGGTATGGCATAGAAGGAAAATCCTTCAGGGTTCACCTTGTTGGGTTGGCAGCATTTTATCCCGTGGCGACAAAGTTTCTCTTTTAAGGAAAGATGTACAGGATTTTTCTCCAGGAAAGAAGATATCCCCTGAACCTTTATGATCTTAGGAGCCCTCATCAGCTCAACAGGTCTGGAAAAGGTTGCTGCAATTGCTTCATTCAGACCTACTCTACATCTTGCCCCCTTGATTTTAGGAATGGTTGGGAGCTTTTCCCTCTCTTCCCTATATATCCATATCCCACAGGGACATTAGAGTCTTACCTTGTACTTCTTGCTGCCTTTATTTTACAAAGTCTTCTTTGGCCCTGTCATTCCCAAACTATTCTTTTTTTTATTATTTAGCTCTGGATTTTGAGTTCACACCCCAAAGGCCAGCGCACACACTGCAGCTTCCTCAGGCACTTTATCAAGCAGTTCTCACCACAGGGCTGTATGAATCCTCAAACTCTGGCTGATAAATAATGCATTCCAGCAAAATATAAATCCATTTCCTCCTATTAGCTACAATTACAGCCTAAAATAGTAATGGAGGGATCAGGTTACTAAGGCAGCCACGCTTTCATTAAGAGCATTCACCATTCACATCGCACTTGGAGCCCAAATAGGATAATTTCACATTCACCTTTCCTTTGGTCATCGTCTCCCTCCACTTATTGGCACTGAGAGGTTTTACCCGGTTTGCTCCTGCACTGCTTCCAGATCCTCGTGGGGGCTAATGACTGAATCAAGCCTTCCTTTGCCTGGGTTATTTAATCCCACCTGGGCATAATAAATGGGAAATCCCCAGCTCTCTTTACAATATTTGTAGCACTGGGACGCTTTTACGACATTATTACAACTGGAGCATTGTTGTACCTTGAGATTTTTTTAGAGAGGTCTCACTACAAGGAATTTTCTCTTGATATTTGGCCTGAGTTTTACTTATTTTCCTTCCACTGCCTACAGATTTGCTTCTGTTGGCTCAAACGAGACATTTCTGTTTCTCTCTAGTATTTATGTGTTTGAAGATAGTTATCATATACCTACTTAGTCATTTTAAACCAAATTTAACAATATTTAACTCTTCTAATCTTCTGCTCATAAATCATCCCTCCCTGGTCTCCTTTGCCAATGTCAGGAATGTTTTCCTACAGTTCCAGAAGAGAAATATGCCCCTGTTACAAAACAGCCTGTATCTGATTGCAGCGAGAAGAAAAAATCAATTCAGAAATTACAAGAAAAGGAAAGCCGAATATCCTCTGGCAGGTAAAATTCCCAGGAGCCCAGAGCCTCATGCCTTATGTTCCCTGCTTCAAAATCCTTAAAGAACCTCGGAACTAAGCACCGGCATCTCAAAATACCCAATAAGGCACCTAATCATTCATGTCACTTCTGACCCTTGCCACTTGAGATCAGGGCACTTCCTTCCTTGCACTTTGTTAAATGTGTTTTTAATCTGCCTAAATTGCATGAAAACATGGCACAGTGTGAATGGGCGCCTGGCCCAGGGGACTTTTTAAAGGCCTTCTTACAAAGGTGGCTCTTTCCCTCTGGGTCAGTGAGATGGATTGGGCCACATCTCGCCTCGACCTTGTTTGGGGTCCGAGTGTAGGAAGGAAAGAAAAGTCCCCAAATCCTTTGTTCACATTGCTGACCATGTGCTGCCTCCACCTACCCTGGGATTTGCTGTAGGATCTGGCTCTGTCCTGCCCCAGGACACTGAGACTGCTGCTGTCCCTTCCACCAGGGTCCACAGAACGGCTGGGAGTCAGAAATGCTTCTGCATCGCTCTGCCCGATCCTGGCCCGAGGATCCACACACACCCACACCACACACGTGTCCCACTGCTGCTTGGGTCCCTTCCCACCTTTCATCCTCACTTCTCTCCTGGGATGGCAGGTCGGGAGCTGAGTTCCCAGGGTAATTATTCAGTAAAACAAACCAATCTATCCCTCCTTTTCCCCCCACTCCCTCCCTTTTTAAAGAGTTAATTCACTGGATTTCCGTCTGCCATCAGCCAAACATTGCAGTACAACTCTAAAGACAAAACAAGGGGTTTTTTTCTCAATACATTTCTCCCACTGTTCACTTGTTTATAGGATTCAGTCATTCTCATCGAGCCAAACCTGGCACGACTAACTCTGATCCCACGTTCAACAAAATCTCTGCTGTGTTTATATATCCAGGGGGACTTTTCAGAGGGGGAGAAAAGCACCTCTAGTATGTTAATTCCCAAGGATTCAACGATTAATGAACTAATCTTATTACACGTGCCGGGGGCGGAATCCTGGTAGATGAAACCTGAGCTAATGAATTAAAGCTCAAAAACTCCTTTGGCTGCATAAACGTGCTTTTAATTTCAGCTAACCTTTCAATAATAATCCTTCAGGATTTTTTTTCCATGATGCTTATACTTTCTGAAGATATGTGACTCCTCTTGGATACAAGCTCCTTTGTTATTTTATTTCTTGGAAATATTTAGCAACGTCCCAATAACTTTCTTGTTAAAAGTGTATTTGCCTTTCCTGTCCTGAAGGTTGTAGCTGAGTTTTCCTCTCTCTATGGAAGGCTCTTGGCTTTTTACTGAATTTTTACTGCTGGGAGTAAACACAGAATAGGAGAAATGTTTGCCATATGTTGATATAATGGTCACATTGTGGGAGGGGAGCAGAGAGGAAGGCTGGGCCCCTGACATCATGGTAGAAGTGCCCTTTTTTCACAGTTAAAAGTAGGTAAATAAATTATGGTAAATAAAAACCTGAACTTTCACTGAGGACTTCAAAGGAAACCTAAATACCATGTGATTACAGAGGTTCAGTTAACATTCCTCATGTTTAGAGACATTGGTCAGAAAGACATTCACATTAGGAACAACTTATGTTCACACAAGGACACCTAAAAAAAGTCACTTTTTCCTTTGAATACCTTAGATGCCATATTGGACAGCAGCAGAGGAAACGCAGAGGGAGAGATCTTTGAAAACCATTCCCATCTCTCTATTTCTGTTCAGTTTAGATCCTTAGCAATCTCCTTTGACTCACTGCCTGATTGCTGTCCCTCAGAAAGCACACAACGCTCTGTTAATCCTTCTGTATATTCCCATCATAATTGATCTAAGAACCCATATCAGAATATATTGATTAACCTGATGCCTTGGTCTCTATTTGAAACAGTCTGGAAGTTTGCTCTGGGAGCACTGAAGAAATTTTGTTTTCTTACTATGCAATACAAGCAGTCAATGAATAACGAACACCAACAACCCTCTGCCTCAGCTTCATCCATCAAACAGATTGCCAAAGGATTGGTAATTTTGCCTTGATTTTACCTTCCCTTGCTATTTTACACCAAGACATCAGTTCCCATTGATGTGCCAGAAGCCAAAGCTCTGCTGCCTGTCTCAGATAGGGCAGTGGTGGGGAGGCCCTGCATCCCTGAACCCAGCAAACCCCACCACGGTGCAGCACAGACACATCAGGCCCAGCAGCTCCGGCAGCACTGAGGAAACCCTCTCATTCGATGTTCTCTGCCCTGCCACACACACATTTCTTTTTCCAGGCATGCCACTACCAAACACCACTTCTAACGATATTCCTCTGCTGCAGAAGGTTACAAATAATTCTTTCAGGTGGGACAGTGGCCACCCCAAGCCCTTCTCATGGGCACTGCGTGGGCAAACAGCAGTTTTTGTTGGCAGCCCCAAGGTCTGAGCCCCTCGTGCTGGAAGGAGGATGGAGGGAGAAGTCAAAAGCCAGCGCAAGCTTTGACAGGCTCGTGGCAGCCAACCTTGCTCCTGAGCCGTGCACACACATGGGTTTATTCCACATGTTGCCGTTCGCTATTTTGGCTATTTTTCCCCCCTAGACTCCCCATCTGTCACCTCCATAAAATAATACATGAGTATGTGATACCTCAGAATTTGGACAGGGAGGTTGCGAGGCAGAAAAAAACCGCTATTTTAAATTCTGTGGAAAAACAGGTTATAGATTCTATGTTTAAATAAAGGTTACAACAATAAAACGGCTGGGTTTTTCCACAGTAACTCTCACCTCAGACAGCAAATGCTGAGTAACCGCTCAACCCTCCTCGCCTGCTCCCTCCCGCGCCCCGGCCGCGGGGCTCCGGCTTCCCTCGTGTTTACTGAACGTCTGCAGCGATGGCGGGGCAAAGCCACAAGGCCGCTCTCTCTTGGAGCCCGTTCCACTTTGTCACCACGTTAGAAAAAACACAAAAAGGGGGAGGGAGGCAGGAGCAGCCAGCCAGAGCCCGGCCCTTCCACACGCCTCCAGCCGTGATGGGGCACGGCGGTGCTGCCGGCCAGGAGAGCGGCGAAGGATCTCTGTGGACACAAGAGGGGCACTGCCTATTTTTAGGCAGCTGGAGTTTCCACGAGGATTCCTAAATCTCTAGTTTCATTAGGGCGTGTGGGGCTTTTTTAAGAACAGGTAATTTTAAGTTGTGGTTGTGCCGTTCTACTTCTTTCCCTTCCACGACGCAAGGCTCGGAATAGAAATAACAGACAGATTAAATCAGCGTGCGAGCCTGGCGTGGGGCAGGGATAAGGCCTGGCCTAAAGGCTGAGACCACGGTGAAGAACGAGAGTGACAGTGGGGTATGGCCTGGCACAGGGACAGGGTGGCAGTGGTCGGTGAGGAGTGGCCTGTGCAGTCCCTGGCCACAGCCGGTTGGTTCAGTGACAGACCTTTCCCTGCTCTGGCCTGTTTTTCCCAGGCTACAGCAAAGTCAGATTTACCCATTCGAGCCATTCACAGCCCAAACCTGACTGTTTCCCATACGCACACGATTTCTGTACATTTTGAAATAAACAACATGCATTAGGCCCAAGCTCCCACGCCAAGAACTGCAACATTCTCACTGGGGTCTCCCAGTTTTAAGGCTCACACAGCACTTACAACTGTCCAGTGATTTGGCTTGTCAGCTCACTGGCATAGCCACTTGTGCACATTACCCTCCCGACCCCAAAATAACAATTCCCCCCCTTTTATTTTTCATTCCCCCCTTCCTTGACGAGGCTAAACTGTCTACTTACCGTTCCCCACACAGCAGCAGCAGCTGGGAGCATCTGGCATGGGACATATGGAATTTAATTTCCCGATATTTACATAGATTGAAACAATTCCGACTCCAGACTTCAGAAGGCCCATTGTAGCAGACCTCAAGGCAAAAGCTTTCAGTTCATTTCATTTTCCTCTTCTTCTTTTGGCAAATGAGCTGGGAATACCAGTTTAAAGTCTGCACGGGCCTTAGGATGTTGAAAGATACTCAAGTCCTTGATCTATAAGGCTTACAGGGTAAATGCTGCTTTTTTGCTTCTGGGGAATCCAAAAGGACTTTTAAGAGCCCTAGCCACCTTAAAAATATCTTTTTTCAATGACCTTGAGTAGATTTGAAACAGTCCATTTGAGAGTTTTGCACATGTGGCTACAGATAAAAGTTTCTTTGGGAAAAATAAAATAACTGAAGAGAAATATTCGGTCATAAAAAGGAGAAGGAAAAGGGACACGTCTAGTGCTGAGTCCAGGGCCAACATTGCTGCTCTCTCTGCTGTTGAGCAGAGAGTTAAACGAGGACTTTCTCCTGAGCAAGACAGCTGCTGTATGAAAATGGCAAAGCAAAAATGTGGCTGAAGCACTGCACTCGTCCAAAACAGTTGGTTGTCTTTACTTTTTCTGTCAGTTGCCATCCATGACATTTCCAGTAATTGCAGAAACAGAGACTTTAGAGGTGGCGGAGTCCATTATCAACAAAGAATTGCCAGGGATGGCAGCACACCAGTCCAGTTTTGCAAAATCCCTCTAAAATCCCTCTTGTAACAACACTTGAAGAGAATTGTTTAAAAATCCCACCTTATTTTAAGGACGTCCACAACAGATTCAACAATTAGAAAAGCTGAGAGGACAGCTCATCTTCTTTATTGCTACAAGTGACCAAATTCTTCAGATGGCAGAGGTGCAAATACAAATACCAGTAGTATCAGTCATGGAGCTCCTCCAACATGCAGCATCTGAGGACCTCACACATTGAGTTGAAATTTGCCAGTAAAATCCCAGTGGCTGAGCTAGGAAGATACTATGGTTTCCTGGGAGAGTTCATCCAACAGAAAATATGTCTTGCTGTATACGCATTTTTTCAGACCAAGGTAATTTTTCTGAGTGCATCAGAACAAGGCCAAAATAGGACTTGGATCTTCAGATTTAGATTCTGAATTTGGATTCCTATGCACAAAACATTTCTGCCAACCCTAAAGGCACCTTGCTCAGTTCCTTTGAACTCCCCAAGCTCCTCTTGGTTTTGCTACTTTGCTTGCTCAGCTATGCCATGGAAAATGCTTTAACAACCTTGGAGTTACAGCTGGAACTCAGGTCTCCTATCATTGGTAAAGACACTTTTACAAGGCCTCAGGTTTTGTTTTTTTCCCCTCCTCCTTATCCAATGACTCCTGCATTCTGATTCAGAGACCAGTAAAACTCACTGCCATACTGGAAAACTCACCCAGTGCAGAAGAACCAGATCTCTGGTCAGAGATCTTTCTGGAAAGAAGGAGATTTAGGTCTGAATTCTCCCAGGCAGAAGAGAAAGCTGAATGTGGGTCTCCAACATCCTGGGTGAGCACTCAGACACAAGGGTGGTATGGAAGGAAGGGTCGCTTTGGGGAATTTGACCCACCATGAGAATCAGGTCTTCTTTTTTTTTTCCTAAAAACACCAGTCTCTGATAACTGTTCAGGTACAGCCATCAGCAGGGAGGGTTTGCAAAACACTAGGCGGATTTCCACTTGTGCTGAATTAGAGCAACTGAGACTGGAAAGGAGTTTAAAATCCCTACTCCTAATTGCTTATTTAACTTGCTTGTTAAATTTGATTTTGTACTTGTGTGCCAAAGGATCTCCTTGTTATGGACTTCTAAAAAAAATCTAATAATATATAGTGTTTTAATAGTATGTTTGTTCAACTTCTGTTGCTCTATTTAGAAGACCTTATTATACTTTTATTGCCATCAAAGAACTGTATACTCCTTATGATTATTTTACAGGGCTCAAGACAGTTGATCTGGATGCTGTCTTATTAACTGTACCAGGTGGTAGAAATACCATTTAATCCTCTTTAATGTCAGTAATTCAGACTACATGGCAAGGCTGACCTCAGCATCTCTCATGCCCCAGGAGGAACTACATTATATCACTGCATAAGGGGTCAGAGATGAGAGTGCTTTTGGCAAGGGACTTTCACTTTGTAGATGAAACATCCTGATTAAAAATGATGCTTCCTGCATAACACTGCTGTTCTCAGCTCACAGTTTCCAAACCCACAAAGGCCGCTTTCTAAAGATGGGTAAAACGATCCCTCTATGGTTTATGTAACATATTTGCTGCACAGTTTTAGGGTTTTCAGGATGAAAATTACTGGAATACAGTCAGCCTTTAGGACAGGTCGTTTAGCACCCAAAAGTAGTTGGCACTGAGGAGGAATAAAAGGCTGGAGATACCCCATGACTGCTCTAAAGTGGGTGCATAGGATTTACACTCCCTACTAACTTAGTTCTGAAACACCATTTATAGCATTAATGCATTTGTCCTCACAAATCCCTCGGAGGCAAGAATTTTAGAAGGCAAACAAACAACCCAAGAAGTCAGAGCAAACCAACTGAAAAGGTGACTGAGAAATATCCGTGTGCCTTCACTCTCCTCACATTGTTCAGGAGATACATCAAAGACCAGAGGTAGGTCTCAAAACCAGGTCCTTTCAGAGCACCTTATTTTTAGGACTCAAAAGCTGAACTGCTTCCTTTTGACCCTCAAACATCCCTTAAGCAGCCTGAAACTCCCAGCCAAAGACCCCAAAGGCTGTTGTGGTGGAGCAGGGAAGGAAATGCCCATCTCCCGTATCGGAGGCCCCTCACCACTTCGTCCCACAGCATCCCGCGGGATGCCACGCCAGCCCCGCCACTCCCCCTGGATGGCGTCACACCAGTGGAAACCCCACGACATGAGCAGGCAGAACCAACCCCGAGGTATCCCCAAACATTCCTGTTTGTCCAAGAACAAGAAATTTGAGGCCAGTTTTCTGCGAGCCTTGAGCCCCAGAGTAGACGTGAAATGTAGACTCTATTTTCACAAGTGTTCAGCACGCAATCTGTGGAGCTCTTCTGAAAATCTGGACCTTATTTAGACGAGTAAATGAGAGCCAAGCTCTTTTAAAAAAAGAGGGTTTAATAGAAATGTCTGCCGCCTCCTATTCTTAGGCCCCTAAGTAAGTGGTGCTGGCTGTGGTGGGAGCTGCTGGTGCATGACTGGTGACTGGCTTTGTCATCCCAGGAGTTCTCCTGGGTAGCTAAAACGTTCATGAAAAAAAACCAACAAAAATGTGCACGAATGGAGCAGACGGGAAAAAATCAGCTTCACGCTACAGCAAATGCTCAGGGAAAATGTTTGCACAGGTCTAATGTGAACCGGTTAAAAGTCGAACCCAAGTACTGCTCTCCTGGCAGCTGAACACGCATTACGAAATCTCATTGCCTCAGTTCACTTCAGAATTGTCTCAGCTACTCATTCCTGTATCAGTGGGAAATTTGGAAGTGACTTTGGATTTGCAGTTTCCTTTTGATAAATGTATTAAAAATACCAATATAACAGCTTTTTATATCATAATAAAAATACATGGAGTATTAAATCCTGCCTAACTCTTGCTGACTTGGAAGCAAGTTTGCATGCTTTCCTCACATCCAGATTCGATTACACTAACTCTTAATGTACAGCTTTGCCAGAAATGTTTTTATTAGAAGAAATTGCACTTGGTCCAGAATGTGGCAGCAGGAATGATCTCTGGCATGCATGGTGAGAGGCTTTTTTCACCAATCTGAGATCTCTACATGGGTTTCTAATTTCACTCGGAATTGAGTTGAAAAATTGACTTTTGGATCAGCAAGAGATTGGACATGATTATAGGTAATGCTGGACTTTGGAAGTCTTGGACAAAAAACTTTTGGCCAATAGGCTTTTTGCATTATGTTCCTCAGCTCTCAGCCAGAGTGTACTCACATTCACTCTGGACTTGCCTCCTCTAGTTACTAGTGTATATTTTAGTCCTTAAAACTTCTTTTTTAAACCCTTTCTTTCCCAAAATTATTTAGTTCCATCTGGAATTGTGCTATCTATCCCTAACAGCTTTTAGAAATATTGATAACTTTGTGAAGGGCTTTGAAGTAGCAGCTGTGTGAGATATTGCAGAGATGAAAAGAGATTGAATGATTGACTGTCTTGCCATTTTTTTTTTTATTGGTCTATTTTGTACTTAATTGAGTCAATCAACCAGACATCTTTCCATAGGGGTTTTTGTCCAAACACCTTTGGCATCATCCACAGACAATATAAAGTGACTCAATGATGGTTTTGAACAGTGAATGATGATTATTACATTCATCTTTCCATCAGAGGTATCATTTTAAATAAAAAGTACCAGAATCATTCCCATTACATTGCTGGAAGTGAGTGAAAGCCAAGGGAATGATCTCCATGCATTTGGCACAGTGATTCTTCAAATCTCCCTTGGCCAGCAGTCTACTACCACTAAAATGAGGCAGTTACAATGCAAGACTGGAATTAACACAGAGAGGACTGAGACCCATCTAAATCTGACTAAATTCTGCTCGGTTGTAGACTTGGAGGAGGCTGCAAGACCTGCAAGCAACTGCAAGAATCGCATTGGGAGTTAAGATCAAAATGAAGGACAGATTGAGGTTTCTGAAACCAGACAAGGAAGCCTAGGTCTCAATCTTGCTGGATTCCTGAGGTGGGCAGAAGACACTTTAATTACATGATCAATACAGTTTCAAAGTAAGCACGGAAGCCACAATGACTCTGAGGGCACAAACATTATTTGAAGGGTAAAGCAAAATCCCATTGAAGGAAAATGAGAGATCTCTGCCTCACACAAACCAATCAATGCCTTCTCAGTCTTCTGTGTGTTAAGTTTAGAAACATTTGAAGACATCTGAAATGGAAGTGCAAAGACAGTTCTGCCAAAGCTCAGCAGTTTCCCAGATCCCGGAGAGACTGTGCAGTGGAACAGTCGATCAACAGCAATGAATTCATCTTCCTGCAGAAAAGCAGGTGCCTGAAACATGGCATTACTTGTTGAAAAATCATGGGACTCCTCTCAGGCAGAACAAGGCCTGAGAGTAGTTTGTCCTCTTTTGCACAGGCTATGCTTCCTTGGACAAATTAATGAAGATTTCCTTTTTCACTGAGAAAACTCTAGAGCCAGTATCCCAAGGGAGAAGTTAGACTGAGATGCTGCAGCAGTAAATTCATAACCTATCCTGTCTCTACCAATTAAGCTGATATTCCATAATTACATCTACAGCAGAGAAGATAAAGGAAGAATATCAATTATTCCTGTTGATATTTATTTGTTTTTAGAGAAAATCTTGATTTCTTGAAACAAACACTGTAGTGATAAGGTTCAACTACACTATTGTTTTAAAAGAAGATCAAGATGGAATTCATAAATCTATTCCAGAATGCCCTCTAACATGATTAAGGTACCCACCTAGATTTGACTCAAGGCCCAGATAAAGAAAAGGAAGACTCTGAATTTGAGTCATCTCAATCCAAGCCACTGGACAGTGATGGTTTCAGATGGATGTAATTGGATCCTTCCATCTCCCCCAACCTGAAAAATGTTGAAAGATTTAAATCTGAGGAAAAATGAAAACAAACATTAGAAAGTCAAAAAATGTTTTCTGTTGAACTGAGTTCTCATTTTTGGGCCAACTCTAACAAAAACATTGTAGAAGTACATGAGCAAAGCCCAGACTTTCCAGGCTGGAACACAGCACTGGTCCATCAAATCCAGGCCATCAGAGTCCAGTCCCTTCTGCAACATCTGCATCATTTCCTCACCTGCAGAAATCGATCCTTCTGCAAACAACCACTGTGATTTTCAGCAGCTAAGTGATGCCATCACGGTGTAATGCAGAGCAGAGGTGGCAGAAGGAACGACTGCAAAAATGAATACAAGCTCAAAAATGAGAGAAATTTAGTTGATAAGGTGGAAAAAAAAATACAAGCTGGCAAAGAAGAGCCTTTTGCAACATGCAAAACCCTCTGACTCTTCATTTCCTCTTCAGATCCTTTTTGGGTTCTGCCTACTTGAGAAATAAAGTCTTTGTGGCAGGGGCAATATCAGACCATACATCTGGAGCAAACAGCTCCATCCAAGTCGACACTCTGAGTCAGTGCCAAGAAATCCTCACACACCCAAAAAGAAATACACTCACCCTTGGTCATGCTCCGTGAGGTTTTGGTGAGCTTTGAACAGAGATAGTGGAACTTCCACTAAAATTCAATAGGATCCAGGTGCCAACTTCTTAAGGCTCCTCAAAATATCCCCTCTAGTATAAAAATGTCTTGTCCCTTCACAGTTAATTTCCCTTACCCAAAACAAGTCCAGAGTTAAATTTTATGGACTACAGGTTTAAGGGCAAACACATCACCAGAATGATAAAACATGTCCCTCCCAAGGTGTCCCTAATTCCCTGCGATTACGGAATGAGGACACTGCAGGTTTTTATTGCTGATGCATTCCAAGAGCAAGAAATGTTCTCTGTACTTATTGAGAATGATAAAGATGCAAGAGTGATTATTAACGTGCATCTCATGCATTTGCAATTATGCAAATACACATGCAAATGAAACACAACCTTTGGGCTCCTGTCATGTTGCCAATGCTTCCCTCTGTGGCGCAAATTTTGGATACACTCCCTGCTTTAATATCAGGTTTTACACACAGGGCTCAGATGCCGTAGGATTCTGAGCATCTCCAAGCCAGCCCTTAATGGCACAGGGCTCCCTGTGACTTCACCAGGTGCTCAAGGCTCTTCATACCATCCCCAAGTCTCAAAACTTCTCATGGGCAGGTTAGGAGGACACAGAACGCCCCACTCACAAGGGGATCTGTGAGGTAAATTACTGCTATGTGAAGAAAAGCAGCGAGCAGTGCCCCAGTTTGCTGACTCTGACATCATTCAGATTAGTTAATGCTGTGGCTCCCAGTGAAGCTGGAGCGTATACCCACCTTTCTGTTTAATTAAAGCACAAAATGTAATTGGTAATTTATTTGGGGGTTCTCCTGGGATGCAGAAGAGCAGAGCTGCTGAGGAAGCCAAGGCTTTGCTGTGCCGAGGTGAAGCTCATCGGAATGCACCTCACAGTGAGCTGCCCTGGAGGTACGGGAACAGCTCTCCCGCTTTCCCCCAGCCCAGGAACTGCTGAAGCAGGATTAATCCACCTCCTAAAGGAATAAATGTGTTGGGTTTATCCCTCTCCAGCCACACACACATTGGAAATCTTGATAAATGAACATGTTGTTGTAAACTTCCTACAAGAACTGCTGACAGTACATCAAAGTTATTGTACTTCCCCTGCCCCGGGGTGGGGGGAGCTGTTGTTGGGACAGACCATGATCCTTTATATCCAAAAGCAGGAGGGGCTAAAAGCATCTCCCAAGCAGGTTTCTCTGAGGGTGAGGGGCTGTTTAAGTGACTTGGGCTGAGCCTGAAGTGGCACAATGTCCTCTCTTCCACTCTTCAACCAAAAGCATGTGTACTCGACACACAAATCTCGAGCCATTGTTTATTCCAAAAGTTGTGCAAAGCACAAGTAAGCAGAAGCAAAAGGCTCCTTGTCACACCAAAGCAAGAACTCCTCTGACTTTTAGTCTCTGCTCTGGTTCACTGATGTTACTCCTGAACAGGGGCAGATGGAGGTTGGTCCTTTGACTCGAGGAGCAGTAAAAACAAAGTGAGGAACAAGGAGTGAGCAGGCACATGACGTGCTGGGATTTTTCCCTGCAATGCAGTCAGTGCCATGCCTTCCCTCTCTTCAAGAGGTGATGAAATCCAGCCTGATTTGATTCCCATCAAGAAGTGCTAAATAGAACTCCCAGATCACAAATGTGCACAGAGAAAAGCACTGCCTGTGAGTACTCACAAGGTGACAACTGCTAAGGCAGTCTCTGCACAAGTCTCCTACACATCCAGTGCCTAAGGATCATCCCTCAGAAGGGAAATTTTCTTAAGGGACAAAGCAAATCAATAATCAAAACAGGAGTTAAATACAAAAAGGCCTAAAGAAATTAACTGAGAAAACATTTGGCAGAGTATTTTAAAACTTTGTTTGGTGGCTCTGGGACTGCAAGTGTGGGTGGAGGTGAAGAATAAGCCCTAAAGAAATCCTTTCTCAGCCAGTTATCTGCGAGGCAGTGTCAGTGCACAAAGTTTTCTACTGTGCTCAGGACAGCAAGGGACTTCAAGTCCTCAGCCAGGGCCAGGAAGGATTGTGCAAGAGTCCTCTGGACTGTGCTCACTTTGTCCCTCTCATCACAGCACTGATGGAGCAGTCCCTTATTTCTTTGGGGTCAGAAATATGCTAAAAGTCTCTTTTTAAAGCGACCTGGATCTGGGAAGAGTTCTGCTCTCATAGTATCCCCCACAATTATGCTTGGTTCCTTATTCCTGCATATCTGGAAATCTTCCTTTGCTTCTTTGAAGCCTGTAATGCCATTGCGTTCCCTCACAGTGCTGGGGTGACTAAGAAGGCTTCCACACTTCTCCATCCCATCACCTCAGTTAAAAACAGACCAATAAAATCAGTGACAAACTGAAGAAGATAACCCACATCCTTTTCATAACTTTCCCAGTCATCCACCCTTTAATATTATTAACAATGAGGTTGAGCTGTTGAGCCACAGCTCCTTTATCTTGCCCTCCCCTGGGACTGTCACACTGCTTATTGTTCTTCCAACAGTGCCACCACCAGTGACTGCCCCATCATCCATCAGCAATGCACAAACACATGGGGGAAGGAGATAAAAATGCAGAAAAGTAAGCCAGGAGCCGAGAAACCCTTCTCCCACAAAGACCAGATACGCTGCTGCCGGCTGCACTTAGGATGGTGTCTTCCTCAGCTGTGCAAAACAGCTGAAAGAAGAACACCATGCACTGGCCAAAAGTCTTCATGTAACAGGATGTCATCAGTAAGGCCAGAGACATCAGAAATGTGCCAGATGACACCAGAATTTGACTTCTGATGCACTGGCACCTACCCATCAAGACAGTCCCTTGGATCAGCGTAGTTCAATGTGTGCTGAGAAAGCTGTCATAGGTTGAAATTCAGAAGAAACTGACTCTGTCTGCTGATATCCCTTGTTGAGTCTACACTTCACAAAATATGCAGTGGCACCATTCAAAGCACAAGCAGAATCATCCATCATCAGCATATGCTCGAGTAAAGGAGATGATTTTGCCCCCACAAGCCCAGGTGCAGCAGTGGCACATGCTTGCTTAAAAATGTCAGAAATGTATTGCCTGCTATAAATCAGGGCTTGAAATTCTAGATAGAAAAATATTTTGCTCTTACACTGAGCATCTAAGAACCTCTGTCTATTAAAACTCCTGTTTTGCCTGTGTCCCTTAAAAATGTATCAAGATCAGAAGAGAAAAAACAGGGCATGAACCAAGATTTTCAAAGCTTTTACAGGTCTAATTTCAAGAACTTACAACTCATTGTTTGCATTTTCAAAAGATCTCAGTAACAGAAACAACCAGACATCATTTTTTTGGGTCCCATGCAACCAACGCCATTAGTCAACCATTTTTCTTGTCCCAGCAAATGGTATAGAGTGCTGAAACCATGAAAATGCACAGATGGTTTCAGAACCTAGGGTTGGGAAATGCCAAACTTCTTTTCATCAAAGCAGTTGAACTTTTATCATTTCCCCCTTAAAAAAAAAGGTATAATCAGAACTTTAAATTGAAACCCGCCATCTTCCTTCCCTTTCAGAAGTGTTTGATCCGGTCCAAATCGGCTGGCTCAGCCCCTACCACCTCCCGTTGAGACACGACCTCACGTTCATAAAGAGCCTCAAACATGCAATGCCACACGGACTTTGCTGGAAAAAAAATAAAACTTCGGGAACCAGAACAATGCCAACTTTGGCCTTGCAGCTCTTTCACGTTCACTTTCAAAAGGGAAAAGTAACAAGCCTGGGAAGCTGCATTACCGCAGGCACGGGTCCCTCAATATGCATGTGAACTCAAGTAACCTCCTATTCATCCAGGCCCTAAAATAGGAAGGCACAGTTCTGGACAAGCATATTGATCTGGATTCCTGTAACTATCCCTTTGAAACACAAATAAACTATTGTTAAAAAACCCCAACAGATCTCAGTGTGTGCTCTGGTTCCTTTGCAATGTGTACTATCTGACTACAATCCATCTTGGCAGTGGAGCAGCTACGCAGACGTTCTTCTGAGCCAGCTCTAATGTAAAGGGATGCCAAGTATGTCTTCCTTTTGTATTTACAGTAATAGTCTCAGCTTTCCCCACCGCTGGGAGTGCTGTTGGGGATCAGCTGGCAAAAGCACACTGATCTAAAAGGACCACTGTAATTCCACTTGAAGCTGAGCTGTTTTGGAGGGGTTGTCGGCAAAGACCTTCTCCCACATTAATCTACAAGTAACGTCGTGATGCTGTCACTGGCATGGAGCTGACAGCAAATCCTATTCCTGCCTCCTCCCAAGCTGGACTATCTGTTGACAGACCCCTGGCCTCAGTCTGGCTCTCTTACACTGGTCTATATTTGGAGTGAGGCTCTCTGGCTCTGGCTCTCTGAGCTGTGCTGTCTGCTCTGGAAATGGAAAAACAAGGGTGATCTATCACAGGAGCGGGTGCTTCAGAGAGGCAGGTACATAAATGCTGGAATCAAACAGTGCTAGAAAGCAGCCAGGGTATTCTGGCCTCCAGGAACCATCAAGGAGTGGGGAGGGATGTGGGATGTGCACCCCATCATTGGGCAACCTGCAAATAGGGCTGGTTTGTGGTAGGGAAATTCACCAGCTTTAGCGCTGCTTCACACTGCAAAGCCTAGAGCAGGCCTCCAGCTGCCCTGACAACACAGCTGGCATGTCACCTTGAAGCAGCCAGTGCTGCCAGTGACAGCAGCACTGACACACAGACAGACAGGCCACTGACCTGTACGAGCACTTACAATATCTGGGTATGTAGAAAGGTTTGCTGCTGATCAGAGAATCCCAGGATGGGTCAGTCTGGAAGGGACCCTAATGGGTCATCAGGCCAAAACACCCCACTCAGGCAGGGTCATTCCAGAGCACATGGTACAGGACAGAGTACAGATGGTTCTGGAATATCTGCAGTGAGGGAGACTCCACACCCTGTCTGGGCAGCCTGTTCAGGGCTCAGTCACTGCACAGGGAAGAAGTTCTTCCTTATGCTCAGGTGGAACTTCCTGAGTAAAATTTCCTGCCTCTTCCTCTTGTCCTACTGCTGGGCCCCACAGAGCAGAGCCTGGTCCCTGCTCTGCCACCTCCCTGCTGACACTGGCAGACATTGATGAGGGCCCCTCACTCATCTCTTCTTGATCATCTCCTTTAAAACCTTAGCTACACTAAAAACAAAAGCTGGACACCAGTTTTCCTTGAACTATGGATGGGCCCACAGGTGTCAGCACTGCCCCAAGCAAAGCACCTGAGGACTGTGGGCTTGGCTGCAGGAGAACAAGGTGCTGGTGGGGGCCCAGATTTGGCAGATTCAGGAACAGGATTAGGGTTATAATTTTTCACACAACATAGATGAGCAAATCTGCTCCAGATTTCTGGGGACTTGCTGTGGCTGTCTTGCACATCTCTGTCACATCTGCCCAGCTGAGCATTGCATTCTCTCTAAATAAAAGAGATGGAAGATTCCTCTGCATAGGATACTGAAGGAGAGAGGATTTATTTTATCTTTCCAGGATATATTCCTGGGTGTTGAGGCCCTGCCCAAGGCACAGTTGAACACAAAGCAATCACTCAAGTCTGTGGAAAGGAATTGCAAGGAGTAATTTCCCACTGCTAACAGCAAACTCAGGTTAGAGAAGTTTGGCGTACAGGAAGTCTGAAATCATCATGGAATCACAAAATGGTTTGGGTTGGAAGGGACCTTAAAGGTCGTCTGTTTCCACCCCTTGCCAAGGGCAGGGACACCTTCCACTGTCCCAGGCGGCTCCAAGCCCTGTCCAACCTGGCCTTGGGCACTTCCAGGAATCCAGGGGCAGCCACAGCTTCTCTGGGCACCCTGTGCCAGGGCCTCCCCACCTTCACAGGGAAGAATTTCTTCCTCATATCCCATCTAAACCTGCCCTCGGTCAATTTGAAGCCGTTCCTCCTTGTCCACGTCCTTGTTAAACATCCCTTTCAGGCTCTCCTGTAGCCCTTTCAAGTACCAAAAAGTGCTCCAAGGTATAAGAAACCAGCCCGTAACCTCTCCCTCAAAACAGGGCACAACCTCTATAAGACTGCCCTGTCTTCTCAATACTGTAGAATAATGAACAGCTTTTGCCACAAAGCTAAAACTCCCACAAGGATTTCAGAAAGACTTTGTTTGGTTTTTTAAGGTGATAATTCATGTAAATAAACCACCCCTCATGACCATTTAACATTTAACTTATTATACCATTATCCTAATTTATATTTTGTTAAGCCTTAGGGGATTTAGCTGAGAGCACAGATCCATTGCAGCAAGTGCTATAAAGACACAGTAGAAAGCAGTCCTTGCTTCAATGAATTTACAGTCTGAATAGACAAAAGGCAGGAGAAAAGCAAAATTATTCTCCAGGCCCCACCAAAACAGCCAATAAACTTACCCCCACTTCCTGCTGACTTGTGCTCCAGAACGTCAGCTTTCATTAAAAAAAGCAACAACAACAAAAGCCATTTCTGGCTCCCGCAGTTGTAAAAAGACTCATGAAGACACATTAAATCTGTGCAATCTCATTCACCCAACTATGCAGATGACTTCAGAGAGACACAGCCATTCATCTCTGACAGGGAGCAAATAATTACACATTTCTGCATCTTCAGAATTCTCCACTGTAATCCAGCAACTCTTAGTCCGTATCTCCCTGTCTTACTTCATCCAACCTGAAGTGGTGACTTATCCTCCAGTTTTCCCACCCCAAATCCACAGGAGTATGCACATTTCCATCACTATTGCAGGCAGTCAGTGACTAAAAGCTCTGTCTGTCACAGCTGGTGTCCTTCTTAGTTCTGTAGTAGAAGCACAGCAGTTAGGAGTCTGAAGTGAACTGGAACCAAGGCCCAGAGGAATAGGCCAGTGGGAGTGTGCAGACAGGGAAAAAAAGCCAAAGGAAATCCTCCACCTTCCACAGCAATATCTCCTCCTGAGAGCACGTGTCCATGCAACATCCAGTCTTGGGGACAAAGGGAATTACATGGAAAGGAAACAAAGCAACCGTTACTGCGTTCATAGAATCCCAGAATGATTTGGTTTGGAAGGGACCTCAAAGATCATCTGGTTCCAACCCCTGCCACGGGCAGGGACAGCTTCCACTACACCAGGTTACTCTGGGCAACCCGTGCCAGGGCCTCACCACTCCTATTTCTTCCTAATATCCCATCTAACCCTGCCTTTCTCCAGCTGAAGGCCATTCCCCCTTGTCCTGTCACTCCATGCCTTTGTGAACGGGACCCTGTTTATGTTTGTACCACAAAACATGGGAAGCACCTTTGAGAATCCCTATGTGCACATAGAGTTTGTTTGACTTCAAAGCCAGCGCTTGTGCCAAAACTTGATTTTCCTGAGTGAAACCAGTAGCGTCCCACTACCTCATCCTTCTTTCCCAATAGCACGTCTTGTGCATTAAGAAACCTTCCTACCCATGTAGGTATTGAGAGCATAGGCAGGTCCTCAGACAAAACCAAACCCCAGCCCTGTCTTCTGATCTTGAAAGGACGTGGCCAGTCAAGGTGGTGCTGGGAACACTGCACATTTGGGAGCAGACCAGTGCTTCCCCCACCTGCTGGCATGCTCCAGGCAGATCCAGCTCCGAGAACTTCACCTCCCCTGCCAGCAGGAAATAAATCTTGTGGTTTTAGAGTTGGAGAGTGAATCCATATTCAGTCAGGAATTTATGGTGACTTTATGGATCCCACAAATGCTTCACTACCACCATTTTCTGGAAGCTGTACAATTCCTGCAGTTCATTCACTGTGTTCAATTGCCTTTTTTTTCAGGGAAGCACTTCTAATTGCTTTTTTACAGATATGGGTTTCTGTAAAGAATAGAATATGCTCATATTGTATAAAACGTTACCATTGCCTTTTCAACTATACATGGCTTTTATAGCCAGTTTTAATTTCCCCAGAGTATTCGTCCCAAAGGGTCAAATCTGTCCCTTCTGTGACTCAACAGATGCACACCAAAGTGTATTTGACACAATAATCATGTTGCTACAATTCAAGGAAAATTTTCCCATACAATTCCTACCATCTCACAAGGGTCCTTTCCTCTCAGCTGCAATGAAATGTAGCACTAAGCACAAATACCTATGCAATCTGCTCTGATTTACAGCCATCCAAACACTGTTATCAGCCCCTGCATCCCCATGGCTGTTTGTTTGTTGTTGGGTGGGTATTTTTTGGCTTTAATATTGCATCAGGTTGTTTCACTCTTTCCCTGGGAAGCATTTGTACACGTTTCTGCACCACAAACACTGCAAAGCCAGTATCAATTTTCTTCCTCTATATTAGCCCCTCCGGTACCTTTACATTAACCCAGAATGAATCACTGGCCTCCCAGCCATTTCTTGCTAAATCCAGCATTTGAGAAATGGTGTAACTCACATTTTGGAGCAGGCCTGGTTCCTGCAGACGGGTGTGATGGCTCACGCTTCCTCTGAGCACTCAGCCCCTCCACACAGCCCCTGGCAGGTCCTTCTCTTCTTATCCCAGCTCTGCATCCGGTGTGCTGCCAAAAAATCTCCACTGCAGCCGGTGGCATGCACGCAAGGAATGGCGAGGTGACTCCAGTCCTCCCAGCAGCATTTTGTGTTTCCACCAAACAGGGGCAGCTCGGAGTGTCAGCTTTCAGTGCCAGCTTGGTGTCCTTCTTCTATCCAAATTGCTCATCTTTTTCATCAGCCGGCTCTGTCACCCTGTACAAAGAGAGACACATGTACCCTGTGATGGAGACAAAACCAGACAAAAGGCACAGCACACACAAGCTGAGCCAAAGTTTAACAAGCTGTCCATCCATGGCAAACTCTGGGCAAGCTTGTAACAAAAAAGAGCCCTTAAATGCCTGTATTAGACCAGTGAAATGTGAGTTTCGTTTAGATTGTGGCACACTCGATGCTCAGTGCCTCCTTCCCAGCGGTGGAAGAAATATGGGAATACAAAGGATGTACCAGTGACCTGAGGATTCAAGTTCTGCTTGGTTCTCTCCTGCCTGGCCAGCAGAAAAGAAAAACCCAGCAGTGTCTGCTCTTCTCTCCAGGGACCCAGAGCAGAAAAAAGCCCCTTGACAGTAAAGACTGAATATTTGTTGTCTTCCTCTGCATCACCACCAGGTAACTGCAGAAAGAACCATGTCATACTTGTTAAATTCAGCATCTCCTGGTGGCCCTAGAATTGTCACCCTCAACTGCCAACAAATACTGTCCCAGGTGACTTTTTCCCTCACTATGGGAAAAGTAACAGCAACACAGAGAGACATTAAACAACCCACAAAGCTGGAGGGTGTCTAATAGGTGTGTGCCCTTGCATACCAGAACACAACTGAAAGGAAACTCAGTCACTATTTCAGGAGCAATGAAAACAGCAAAAAGGAACAAATTCATTTAAACAAAATAACAGGGCCTAGGAGAGAAAATACAATTTTTTCCATCTTCCTGGGCAGAAATCTCCTTATTTCATCGGCCTTACTCACTCTACTCTCAGAAATGTTGTTATCCCCACTTAACTTGTGAGAAACTGGGGCGTAATAGAAGTAAGTTGTTTGTGAAAGGCCACGCAAGGTTTGTATGGCAGAGCAAGAATAAAATATTTACAGCGTTAAATGCCCAGGCCTTTTTTCCTTCAGGCACTGGTGGGCTGAGGCATTGACTTCTACAGCAAATCAGCCCTGACAACTCCAGTAAATCTGTCTCACGACAAGAGTATTAGGATCAGCCCACTACAAAACGTGGCATAAATCTGTCCCCTACAGTCTGAGGAGAAGGTGTGGATTTGGGTATTAAAACCATTGAAATCTCCCATTAGAGACCCCCAAACCTCATGAAACATATCTGTTCCTCTCAGGGCCTGACTTTCAGCTCGCTGAGGTCCACACAAAACTTAATTTCAGTTAATACATTTGGAAAATGCAAGACTGAGATTCAAGAAACACAGTTTTGGTCCAGAGTTTTGGCACAAGTCTTGTGTTGCTTTTGGCCAAGAGAGCCCCCTCGCCTGCCAGGTTGGAATAGCTGCTGTCTTGTCTCCTTAGCTCCTAAGTTCTTCATGGAGAGGGTCATCCCTACAGGAATACACAGGCACCGGAGCTCAAGCCCCAAACGGGAGGATCCGGGAGCCAGGTCACTTAAAACACAGCTTGAAATGACATCAGACACATTCTGATATCCCACAGAATTCCAGTGTTAGCTAAGGTTTGGATCAGGGTTTTTTTTGGTGAAAATTCTGGCTGGAGTCTCTTAGGAAAATGCCTGAGGGCCCCCCACGAAGAGGAGTCAGCGTGAAGTGAAAAAACATCATCACTGAGCCCACACTGGTGCCACAGCCCCTCCAAAGCCATCGTGCTGGTGCCGCCCTGAGCCCTCTCACCCGCACGACACACCCAGAGCCACGGGCAGCACCTTTCCAGGGGGGTCCAAGGAAACAACCTGGCACATTTCAGACGAACGTGTTACTAGGAACGTAAACTGCATTAAAGACCCCCTGTGAGCTCTCCACAGGAAACACCCTGCACACATTTGTCAACCCAACACAAATCCATTTGAATGGATTTCTTGTGGCCTTTTATTTATGAGGGGAAAGTCTCCCCCAGTCTCTGGGCTGATGAGAGCCTGTGCTTTCCCTTCTAATCTTGACTGCCTATTATTAGCAACCCCATTTATAGAATACCCCTTTGCCTTATATATCCCAAGTACCCCAGTTTTCCACTCCACATGGGCACGTGGCAGGGGAAGACACAGAGCACTCAATTAGTGGCATTTCAATGTGCCTTTTGCAGCACACTCCTACACTTGGGATAATCTAATTACACAGGGCAGAAACCTCACACAAACATATATTTTCCTTAGACCCTGTTGCCACCAGCTACTTTTATTCCTCATTGAAACAGAGTCCCCCTCGTTTTTTTATTTCCTCCTCTTTTTTTTTTCCACATCATTAAAAATTTATTATTTAGACTGATGATGACATCATCTGGAAAGGGACCCAGGCTGTGGTCATCAGGGCCTTTTTCTGCATTACAGAGAAGCAGTTTCTCCTCTCTCTCTTGCAGATCATTAATTTTTAAAATAGAGCTTTGCTTTAAATATATACAGCTCATTTTGCTTTCAGCTGATGAGTCAGAGGAGCTGTCTTTCAACCAGGTCAGGTGCCCCCTGTGCCATGCTTCCTGCCCAAACCAGCACACACAGATCCCAGTGAAGCTCTGGCTTCAGGGTTCTACAAGGAACAGGAGGGAGTTTCTGTGTAAATAAACAAATAATTGTATTTACAGGCTGCCCAGCTTTGCTCTGCCATTCATTCTGAAACGGCTTGGAGAACACAGGCCTGGCCCTGCAGGTGCTCCTCAGGGATGGGATCTCATCAGCTTTGTCTGCAGATATTTTGTTTAAGGGAAGACTCTGAAATATGGCTCTTCCACAAGGAATGTGAGCAGGTTTCAGCCCAGTATGGGTGTATTTCACCCCACCACACTGAGTTTTTGTGGGGACTCTTCCATGAATCCTGACACTGCCCTTTTCAGCGCTGTGGCTTCCTCTCCCCTGCAAGCACCAAGTGAGGTCTCTGCATCATCTGGAGGATTACACCAGGGGCTTACAAAGCAAATGTGAATTGTGGGATGCACTGCTGGCATCCCAAACCACATCCCTTCCAACCAGATGGAGCAGACAGACGTGCATGGGAGCACCTCTGCTCTGCAGGTTGGCTGAGAGCAGAACCAGCCCCTGAGGCAGCAGCAGAACCCCCCAGGAGATGTTGGCATAATCTGACACAGGCACTTCACAGCAGGATCTAGGATGGAGCAGATGCAGCCTGGAAATAGAGAAGCTGCAGAGAGAGGTTGGACTTGATCTTGGAGATCTTTTTCAACCTAAATGATTCTTCAATTCTGTGAATTGTATGTCTGGAGTGTCCTTGTTTTCAGGGAAACACTCTGTCCCTGCAGAGCCCATCATTCAGATCTTGGCTTGATGGAAGCAGGAGCTCTGGGTAGCACAACTGCATTCATCCACCTAAACTTTAATTCAGCCCTAAATCTACAGGTACTGGCTGCTCCTTGTATTACCTGGGGGGAATCCACATTTTTTCTCAACTGCAGCTATTTCTTCACCACTTACACACACAAATCCCTGCAAGCATTTCTCTATTTAAGGCAGTGTTTTTCCTCTCCTTCAGATAAAACAGATTTTATCACCCCCACACACATCCAGGTATTCACAGAAGCACACGGAATCAGGATGGATGTGCAGCCACCTTGGAAACACTTTAACATGACACAGCAATTGAGGAGGAAGGGACAAGATGTATCTTATCTGAATGAGGATGCAGGACACACTTAGAGGCTTGGGTGTAAACACCACTTACATTTAGATACCTACCTTAGCCTCTACTGTGAGACTCTTGTATATTTAGTGATCAGAAAAAAACAAACTGCCAGGAGGGAAGTAAGAATAGAAGCTTAATTTAGATGCACTCTCCCTTCATTGACTCAATGGAGAAAGAAGGTGATGGAGAGAGCCTCCTAAATAAGGGGTTATAAATAGCTGCCATCAACACATAAGAGAGACTCGCTCGAATATGTGTCTGACCAGGGCAAGGTTTGCTCAGCCAGCACAGTGAAAGCTGCCACGAGTTCCTTAATGAGTGCAAGTGGCTTCAGCTTTGGTTTTAGGTTTACTCCAAGCACAACACCAGTCCTCAAACTGTGCTGGGGCATGGGTTCAGGACAGGTCCATGAAGAACAGTGCTCCCCATTCAATCGTGTCCAGCTATTACCTTCTTTAACGCCTTGTTTTTCACTGAATTTTCCACATCCTAGAACAGGCCCATCCCTTAGCTTGTGAGCACTCAGAAGCTTCTGAAACCCTAGCATGGAATGCATGGGTTCAGGTCTAAGGCAAAGGATTTGATAGTCCTTTATTACGTTATTGTATTATTTTCCATAACTCTCCAGTAGACAGAGAAGGCTGTCAGAGCACGTACATAGAAACCAGTGTCACACTTCTCTTCTGAGAAGCAAATGAAAAGGTCAGGAGTATGAACTGGCTGTTACATGGACACGTGTTGTAATATTTTCTTGGCCTCAGTGATCCAGTAACACAGTTCAACAAACTCTGTCAGAACAATCCACAATGCCTTGCTCACTCTCCAAATCCTGCTTTCCCCTCCAGCATCTCCACCTGACTGCTTGCAGGTCCTCAGCTCCCTCCCCACCCTCTGAGCTTCCCAGGGATGAGCTACAGAGCACGCAATAACCCTTCCTTTCGGGCTGAAACAAAACAAAACAGATGGGAGATGGAGATGAAACAAAGAACAAAAGGAGACAGCACAATCAAATGCGTTTCACTGCACTTAAAAACTACAAGAAGTATTCTCCAAACACAATTTCTCCTGGGAACGGCAAGGGCATAGAAGGGAGGATAAAATGCCATATGGAAAGGAGCAGCCTATATCAGGGTGCAGGTAGGCTCTCTCTACCTGCATACTGTGGACATTTTTAAGGAAAAAAAATTAATCTCTAATTCAGATGATAGCAGTGCACCTCCTTCAAAACCCAGCACTTTATCTACACCTCCTGGCTCTGATTCTCCTGTTGACTCCTCAAACTTGGAGTCCCTCTTTCCCAGATGTCCTGCTATCCTCCACAGAGGACCTCTGCCACATCTACCAGCACCCCTCTGCCCCTGCCCGAGGCCTGCTGTTCAAACCCTCTCAGCCCCACTGTGCGGGAACCCTCCCATTATCTGCCACAAGCCTGTGAATTGGGTCCTAATTGTGCTGTTGGAGGAGAAAGGAAGGTTTTATATGCAGCAAAAAGAAGTTAAAATGAATTAGATTATGGTCATATTAATTCAGGGCATCCACCCAATCCTTTCATTAGCTTGATTCGCCTGCTGCTGTAGCAATCTATAAATGTTACAAGCTTTAAATGCTCTATGTACTTTAAGCTTTATAGGAGACTACTACTATTAACAGTTCCACAAGTTGGGAGGAAAGGGAGATGCTATTCAGGGTTATATATGAGCCTGTCAAGGCCATGAATGTACAATCTTAGGCTAAACGTTCCCAGAACTTGGGATGAGGCTTCCAGATACTTCATCTCAAACAGCTCCCAAGGTGACATCTAAGGCAACATTTCCAAGCCTGCTCAGGTCCCACCAGCAGTGTGTGACATTTTTCACCTTTTTGGCCATTCCTTGCCTGGAATGAAGATGTCACATGAGTGTGACCACGTCCCAAGCACCGAGCGATTCAGCCGACCTCTTCCCTCTGCAGCCCAGACAACCACAAGCGTGTGGTTTTCAGGAGAGTTTCTTGAACTTCTGAACTCTACTTTTTTTTCTCTTAGTGGGGGAATTAAGTGGACTTAGTCACAAAGAGCTTCAGTCAGGGGTCTTTGAAGAGAGGAGCTGGCAGTGATAACACTCCATGTGGATGTGTGGGGAGGCATTTTTTCCTCTTAGCCCTTAATACCATGTTCAGCTTCTCAATGAGAAATAAAACAGGGATGAGGGCAGCAGCCTTGCCATGGAGATGAAATCACTTCTTCCTAATCACCATTGGAGCCTCAGCAGCAGGAGACCATCGTGTCACAACCTAATACCTTTTCCAGTCATAAATTTCTAGATATCTCTCATAATGGGATACCTCAGTTTACTGGAGCTGGGCTTTTGTCTGTTGGTTTTTCTCAGAACAGTCTTATGGAAAAACAACTTCTTCACAGGCAGCACCAAGAATTTAGGGGAGCTTTATCTCAGCCACTGACCGACCATAAATTCCATATTTACACCTATAGCCAGATGGGTAAACAAGTAAATACAGTAATTTTAAAAGTCAAATCTCAATTAAGTTTTCTGTAAGTGAAGATGAGATGGAAGTACATCGGCATCAAGTCTCAGCACCCTTTCCAGGAATACAACTGTGCTGCTTTTTGTTACCTTCCATAAACACATCAGGACAAAAATTAACCAGTAATAGTTTCTCTCCCATTTTATAAATGAAGAGCATTTCTCCAAGCCAATGTTTTCTGTCATTACCAGTGGCTGCATTATAATCAGATGCCCATTCTCAACCTTCCACCTCAACAAGAGAAAGTCTCAAAACACCAGTTTCAGAATAGGGTATGTTTCGTAACCAAAACACACAACTGCAGTAGGGGAAAAAACCAGAAGCACTTGCTCACAGTAATAACTATTTTCCTTTCCTCTTAAAGCAACACAATGAAGCAATTACTGTACTCTGGGCTTCCAAGGGCTTCTGCAGCCAAAGCAATTGGCTGGGAGGCTCAGAGGGGGCTGGAGCTGTGGCACAAGGAAAAGAAACAACTCCTACCAGATATGATTCACTGACAACAAAAACATCCCCATGGTACCTCTTGCTTTTCATGGGATGAGGACAGGTTTTCCACCAGCGGGGTTTTTCAGATTATAGGAATTTTTCTGTAATGGGAGTGATGACATAGGTGTCGGTATGAAAATAGGAAGGACCTCAAAGGTTATGGCTAAGCTGGGAGTCTCCTTGTACCTGAACCGTCACAGATCCTCAGAAAACTCCTTGTGGTCCCAGGAGGACGCCCTGCATGGGAAACCCTTTAATTTACTCAAGAAAGGAGAACGCGTTCATGGGTAATTATCTCTCTGGAATTACGGAGAACGTAACGGAGAATATACGGATAAACATAGACCGGTCCTTGTGAGGAGCCTATTGCTGGACACTCAGCACAGGGAACCAACCCATTAGACCAAGGAACATCATATAAATTAGAAATAGATTAAAGAAGATCGTGTAAATGTATTCTGTCTCCAGGCAACAAATTATGTGACTCATCAGACCCACTTTATATGTATATATTCTAAAACATGTCTTCAGTTCCGATGGCCTTTGGCACACAGCTTTGCTATGAGTGCCTCTAAATCTGTATTTGTTTTAAAAGTATTAAAAAGGCAGAATTGGCAGCAACTTCTACATTTAGCTTGCTTGGCACTTTCTTTTAGAAAAGGTTCATTAAGTCTTTTTTTTGGAAACTTCGAAAAATTATGAGACAACCGCTATAAAATTAAATTGAAGGACAGGCAGGTGGGAGAGAAATACTATTACCATTTTTCTCCATGTCAGCAGGCACTAATAGTTCAGTGTTTTATATTATAACACATGAGCTTTCGTAATTGTCTCCCAGAGATGAAAGTCTGATGAGACAGAGCCGAGGCTGGGGGTGTTTGAGGTTTCTGCCCGTCATCCTGTGGAAGTTTTCTTAATATCCAGGTTGTTGTATCTCAGTGGGGAGTCTGATGCCGCAACACTGGATGCAGTTAAAGGTTGTGTTGGTCTGACAAATGATTCAATTATTGTATAATACATTTGAAGCAGGATTTCAACATGAGGTTACGTGTTTTTGTGACTTTGACTCACACATGGTGCTCCCAGCTCACGATGAGTTCAGCCAGAGATGTGAGTGGTTGGTGTGCCTTGGAGCCAGACTTCTTTTAGCCATCACTCAGTGGGTGCTGTTCTTATGAACAACAGCAGATCGTTTCTTCTACCCCACAGCCATGCCAACACAATAAATGGAAGGGTCATTTTATACCCAAAATATGCTTTGGTGGAATAAACAAAGAGAAGCATGATAATAAGATACAAAATGTTAATATTGCCTGACTTTTTTTTTTTAAATAGACAACAGAACAATGTCAAAAAGCATAAGCACGAATTTAACTGCCCTCTCAAATTAATGAATTAATCAAAGAAAGTAGGTTTAGATTGGATAACAAGAAAAAAAATATTCCCTGTGAGGATAGGGAGGCCCTGGCACAGGGTGCCCAGAGAAGCTGTGGCTGCCCCTGGATCCCTGTAAGTGCCCAAGGCCAGGTTGGATGAGGCTTGGAGCTACTTGGGATAGTGGAAGGTGTCCCTGCCCATGGCAGGGGTGGGAATGGGATGAGCTTGAAGGTCCCTTCCACCTAAACCACTCTAGGATTCTACGATTCTACAACTCTGCCATGGAATAAAGGTCTTTTAACCCCAAATTTCTCGTACTGGATAAAATCAGACCTAGACAGAACAATTCATTAAAGCAAAACGCATGACATTGGCAGGAATAGTAGAGGCTGTCAAAAAAGGGCAGGAAAATGCATAAAACTGCTGCAATAACATAGTTTACAAAGACTGTTATCTTATAAAAATATAAGGAAATATAAGAAATTACAACTGCATACAAAAGTGTAAGCTAAAAAATGCCATTGCATGCCAATATTTTCTCTCCCATCTGACACTGCTCACAAATTTTGTGTACTGAGAAGTAGGAAAGCAGAGAAAATGGGAAAACATTTCCTTACTTTTTCTTTTCTCCAGATTTCACCATTTTGATGGTATTTAGAAGAATGAGAAATTTCTTTCACCTCAGCTCATCAGCTAAACAACAGTCAGTGTAGCCTAAATTTGACATTTTTCATCTGTGGATGTTGCCCCCTCCTAAAACAGATGTGAAAGACCCAAAATATTCTCATGCAAATGGCTATATCTGTCTTTTATACACTCAATTCTGAAAATGGTACCTTAACGGAGCAGCAAGAAACCCACCTGCCTGTCACCAACACATCACGTGATAATGCCAGATTGAAGTGGAGCAATACACAGCACTGTCTGAAAAGATCTGCGGATTCATTAATGCTTATGCTTTCACTTCAATAGCAAATATCTCCTTTTGTCTCAAATAAACACAGGGAAATAAAGCCACCCTTTATGTCAATAAATTACGTTTTGTGTACTTCGTTCTCATGCCAGTGGGAAAGATGTTGTGAGAAGAGTAGTTCGAGAATGGTCAAAGAGAATTGCAATTAATCTGCCAGAAAGAGTTATGGTAAATATTATTATTATGGTTATTAATGATTTGTAAAGCGCTGTAAATCTCCATGACAGTAATTATGATGCTTTGTATATATAAATCTGGCATTCTGCATATACAAGCACTTGGGCTTGAACTCTTCCTAGATCATTAGGAAATTAGAGGTCATATCATCGGTCACTTGAAAAGTAATTTCCTGCAGATTTTCAGGCCATTCTCAGATTTATCCTCACTGTAAAAAGGTACCAATGATTTCTCCCCAGGCAAAGGAGCTCACCCAGAGGCTGTCGTTAACAGCCTTTTCAGTGCAGCCACCCAGCCCTGCACAGGACACTCTGGATCCCCTCTGGGCCAGCCACAAGGGAAAACAGGGTGGGCATGGCCTGCCAAGGATGAGGAGATGGCAGGCTGAGGGCCCACGTTCATGTTGGTAGAGTTTCCCAAGATAAACTGAAACTATGGAAAGCTTTAATTTCCAGGGGCCTGCTCTAGGCTGTGTGTCACTTAATGCATTGAGAGGAGCAGTGGGATTGCAGCGATCTGCCGTTCTCATGCCAATCCTCCACATGAGGAAATTCTCCAAGAGAGGGTTCTGCTGCTTCCCAGATCCATTTCTCAAGGTTTAGACTCAGATCTCTGGAAATTAGTGATGCCAGGTAAGGGATTCCCATAAGGCATGAGCTGACGTTCAGAGGGGTTGTTCAGAGAAGCTGTGGCTGGCCCTGGATCCCTGGAAGCGTTCAAGGCCAGTTTGGACGGGGGTGGAGCAACCTGGGACAGTGGAAGGTGTCCCTGCCCATGGCAGGGGATGGAATGGGATGAGCTTTAAGATCCCTTCCAACTCAAACCATTCTGTGAGTCTATGAAAGAGGCAGCTTTCTCTCTCCTCTCACAGGGAATCAATAACCTTTCTGCTGGCAGTGGTTCAGCTGAGTTTGGTGCTCTGCCCTCTTTTTCAGTAGATGCCTCCTCTGGTGATAAGTAAAAAGGACATTACAAGTCAATTCCATTGCAGATTAAACCCAATCACCCTCAGCTCAGCTAAATCAGCAGTTTCTGCAGTCTAAATACCAGCCAGAAATAATTCCCCTATTCCGTCTCTTCCGCTAGAACATCCTACCTTTCATCCCAGCCAGAAGCACTGCTCCCTGCACCCCTGGAAGCAGCCATGGGATGTGCAGGAGGATACAGACTTTGCAAACACTCAACAAAATACAGCTTCTATCAAGGAACGTTCACTTGGAGGTTCAGCCCCTGGCAGTGACTGTGAAACCAAGCAATAATTGTGATGTTGTATCTCATCATGCAATGACAGGGAGTGCCCGAGCAAGCTGGGCTCTGACATGACATTATTTGTCTGTCAAAAAATAAAAATATAATAAAATCAAAGCCACTGGGAGCACTTTACCCGCTCTATTATGACCGAGTTCAATAGCTCTGTGATTCCAAGCTCTGGAGTGATGGCTTTATGAGGACATCAAAAGCACTGAGCCTGACCAAGCCTCCTGGTTACATGCACGCTTCTCCTACAAGGAGCTACAGGCGGCTGCAGGCAGGGTCCACTGGGAGCTCCCCAAAAGAGAACCTTCCTGAATTATGAGGGCCCGCACACACACACACACACACACACACTCAACTTCACAGCCCATTGCTTTCCCAGGAGCGGAGTCTGTGCTGTCTGCACCAAGGCAATATATCTCTTTATGGCCTGCCAGTGACTTTACAGAGAGATAAACAAAGCTTTTAAATCAAAAGGAGACAGAGCAGAAGAAAAAGTTTGGCACCCCAGGACATAACGCCACTGTTTGTGCTTTAACCCTTCATGAAAAACAGGGAAGCAGGAGGTTCCTTATGCAGGACCTGACCACAGGAGAAATGGGAAAACCAAGGTGGAAATTCAAGGAATTCTCCTAAATGCTAACAATTATGTTGATATCTGTGTTTAGTGAAGGGGAAGGCCTGCATTCATTTAAAATACTCTGAGAAATGGATATGGCACCAAACTGAGCTGCAGGATGTGGCAATGGTTTGAACTGTAGGATAAATGGCCTTAAAGTAGAACAGCCTGAATTTTCTATTAATCAAGATGTGTAATAAATTTGCCTTACCTGTATTGATTGTAAATTCAGGGGGTCAAGGAGGAACATGTGCACAGCATCAAGAATGAGATTGCCACCAAGGTAAAGTCTGGGGGGGGGTGGTTCTGTGAAGTAAATAACAGCAAAATAACACCAAATCACCACATATTGCCCTGATCTGCTTTTCAACTGTGGAGCCTTTTGGATGGGCAGTGTCACATAGATCCTCCAGTAACTGGGTTTAATCATTTCAGAATTGAATGGGAAGCTGAAATTTTAAAGGAACAGAAATCCAGAGCCACTACAAGGAAAGCATCAGGAGGACCCAAAGTATTCGAATGGCTCATTTGTTTAAAACCTTCATCATTTCCCTGCCACACAACCTGTTTCATGGATCTGGGCCATAATTTGTACATTTGGTGCTTGGAGAAGGTTTAAATCCATTAAAAAAAACATCTCTCCCTCTTCATATCTGAAAATTTCTTCATCTTTTCACCGAAAGTGAATGTGCTTGAGGTTTCCTTTCATTCCCACCTAGAAAACACCTGTCTGTAAAGACAAAAAAAATTCTCCTTTGTATCCCAAGAGGAACTAGTCCAAATATTGCTCGGCACCTTCTGCTGTACAAAAGTGAAAAGAAAGTTTGTGTGGACAGATTTCACAGGACCAGCTCATTCAACTTCAGGAAAAAAACAAAAAATAAGACGGTGAGAGTTTGTCACTCACATAAATCAGGCTCTGCTTTTTTGTACCCACTAGATCATGCCAGATGCTTTGAGAGGTGTGCACAGAGTTTGAAAAGCCACCAATTTGTACACAAAAAATGTTATTTGTGTGAACATGAATAGGCCATTTCTTCACCTTCAGCCCCTGTTTGCAGGCAATGAGCCTTCCAAGTACAAGAGAATATTTTCTAAGAAGGCAGGTGCTTTCACTAAAATTCTAACCCATGCAAACCTATCCTACACCCACTTTCCCAAATTCCAGCCCAGGACTTGCTGCTGCATCAAAAGGCTTGTTTCAGACCAGGTTCCTGCATAAGGTGATTTGCAAAATTCAGAGCTAGAATAGGAATGAAGCTGCAAATCCTTCCCCGCCTGCCAGGATGCTCAGAGGTTTCCCTCACTCCAACTGCACAGTGACTGGACCCCACCAGCTTCAGTGGGGACAGTTCTTGATTCTACCCAGGTAAAAGTCCAAGACCAGAAGGCCAAACGCAGACCAAAGTGAAACAGACTTTCCCTTCTGGCTCTGACCACAAACCTCTCCAGAGCAATCTCCAAAGCTGCTTTTCGGTATTTCTACCTGTTTTCACAAGCCTTTTCCCCCAAACTTGAAATGCAAAAAAACAATTCCATATTCTTCTGATTTTTTTTTCTTTTTAAATTATTATTTCTCAAATTTTGAGGTGGTTTCTTTCTCTGTGATCGCAGCTGAACTTCCTACTGGCCCAGGGGGACTACAGAGCAATAACTTTAAATGGCCTCATAGATGCAGCCATGGCCTCAAGCCAGCACTAATTTCCAATCTTGTTATGCTGAAGAAAGAGGGTGAAGGGGAAAAAAAGGAAAACAGGCAAAGAGTAAGAATGCAAACCAGAAAAAACAGAAATATCCCATAATGTTAGTGAGAATTGGAGAGTCCTGTTGGTGGTTTTAGCGACAGGTTTAAATTTCTACTAAAAAAAAAAAAAAGAAAAGCAGAAGAATTTGGACTGTTTAAAATGAAAGTGAATATTTTTCCTAAGACACAGAACATCCTTGTGACATTCAGGTCTTTGCGTACTGCAGGCAGGATGGAATTTTACTGACCAAATACAGCATCGTCACTATGTAAGTACAACAAACATTTGTGAAAACATATTAAGCATGTCATAAATTAACGGAATTTGGGAGCTGTAAACACTCACTTGAACTTACAGCTCTTTGATTTCACCAGCATATCCAGATACGTGGATACCCAAATTCACCCCTTAACTTGGAAAATATTGGCTTTTTAACTCCTTTTGCATTTTCTAAACTCTTCTGGGCCTATTTAGTCTTCTCCCCAACCCCTTCCCTGACAGTGGATGAAAATTAAACACATTGGGAACAAGGCAACATTCTGCAACACCTTCTCAAAACCTCTCACTTTCCAAACTCAGGCTTTTACCACGCTGGGGGAAAAAAAATGGATTTTCAGCAAGTGCTAGTCAAGACAAAGTAAAACTTTATGTCACACAAGGAACAGACACAAATCAAAACAAAACTCCAAGAGGAATTTAGCAAGGAAGTATGGAGTTACCCACAAATATATTTGGCCAAGAAAATGGGGATACTCTTGTAAAGAGCAGTGTGACCTCAGCTCCGGGCCGGCAGCGCCAGGGGCTCGGCTCTTCTCCTGCCAAAGGAGATGGGAGTCTGGAGCTCAAGGCGTGGATTATGGAGAGGAGGAGCACCATTTCCTTCCCAACGGGTCTCTACAACTGCCAGGCAGTGGGAGGACGGCTGGACTGCTCACAGCACAGGACTAGAAGATGTTGGCGTCTTCCCAGTTGTTTTTTCTGCGCTGTGTTGCCTCCCCTCCACCAGCAGCGCACATCCAACCTTCCCATCCAGCACCACGGCCCAGGAGGAGCCAGCACTGCTCACCTTCTGATCTGGATTTCTGTGCGTGGGTGGAACCACAGAATCCCAGAATCACTGAGGTTGGAAAAGACCTCCAAGATCACTGAGTCCAAGCTGTGCCCGATGCCCACCTTGTCCCGAGCCCAGAGCACTGAGTGCCACATCCAGGCCTTCCTTGGACACCTCCAGGGATGAGGACTCCAAACCTCCCTGGGCAGCCTGTTTCAATGCTTAACAGTGAAAAAATAGGCAGAGCAGAAGCAAAACCAAAGTCTGAGTTCAGCTTAATGCTACAAACACAGCAGAGAGTTAAATTTAAACTGAGGAGGTCTGGCAGGTAATTCAGATTTGGTCCAAAGGGAGCTACACAAAGCAGCATAATATGCCCAAAGGTGTGAGGAAATGCAGAGTATAAAAATTAACAACTCATTCTATAGTATCAAATAAGGGGCAAGGAAAAGAGATCCCCTGTTCTTGCACTTTTCTCTCTTTCTGTCCTTACTTCAGGCTTTCCAAATTCCCTAGAGAGAGAATGACAATAAATGATGTTTTGATTTGAGGTTGCATGTCTTGCACCCCCTGGAAAAGGCAGCAAGCCACACTGTCTCCTTTTAATCTCAACAACTAGTCTTCCAGGCCTTTTATTGCCTTAGGTGACTCAAAGCTGAGTCTAGATTCCTAAATCTGGGCCATCAGATCCAAAGTTTAACTGCAGACAAAACAACCCATGTTAGATCCCCCAAAGGCTGCCACTAAAGCCAAGGAAATTCCTGCTACTGCTTTTAGTTCAAAGTCTTCCTGTCTGCCTTGGACATCCCTGGTGAGGACTAGAAAGAGACCCAGAGCAGCAAAGCAGTAAAATGTGGTCAGAAACAACCATAGCAAGGAGCTCCCTGGCACCGAGCTGTAGGGCTGATGGGACAATTAATGCTGGGTGACAGAGTGCTTCTGCACTGTCAATGGCACACGAGCCACTTCAAGGCCTCAGTAGGAGAGCAATTTCCAGGCATCTCACTCCTATTGATTTCTCACTGATTTGAATTGGAATCAGAGCCCAGGCAGGAGCCAAAGAGTCCCTTAAGCTGCAAGTGCATAAGGAACGTTTGAAAACATGGGGACAGAAATATCTCGGGTGCCCAGCTCCCTGCTCAAACTGCATTTTGTTTGCCTGCCTTCTTTCTTCTTGACTTATTTGACAGAGAATAACAACTAAAATCTGGGTCAGGGTACCTAAACCTCCCCAGAGACCTCTCTTTGCACACAGAGACCCAACCCCTCGTGCAGGAGGACAGTGCAGAGGCAGCATTTCTCTTCTGTGGCAGGAACATGTGGCCCTAGGAGCAGATGTTGCCTCCTAACGTGCACATGCATCTTTTCCCTCCAAATGCCGGTTGCTCCTGTTGGTCTGATGCCAGGAACCCCCTCAGGAGACACACACACACACCCCTCCCCTGCTTTTCACCTCCCTGCACTGGGGTAGGCTGGGAGTAATTTTTTAAACATCATAACTGCCTGGGTACAACAGGCAGCGAGTAAATCCAGCTCAGTACGCCAAAATGAACTGCAAGTTCAGGAAAATATATAAATAAATAAAATCAAAATACCCAAACAACAAAAATAGTCATAATTTCTCAGCATTTTATATCAGCTGTGGGCCCATGCAGCAACTAAGGCAATTTGGTCAAAAAAACAGATGTTAACTGAGGAGATGCATCCTGCACTGCAGGTCCTTGGCAGTAATGAACAAGCTGTGCTGAGAGTCTTGTGTATCTAAATTGCCTTTAGAGGAAAATTATCCCTGAGAGTGAAGACTGGAAGATATTTGGGGCAGGGACTGACTCAATTGCTCTTTGTATGAGGATGCTGATGTCCAGGCATTAATTCCTAATTGCAAACAAACAAACAAATTGGTGTCAGAAAAAATCCCCTTGTAAGACATTCTATGCAGGAGGGTTTGGGTTATGGAGGTGCCATTCCCAGTCCTGCCAGGCACCCTTTAAAAATCACTTGAACCCTCTGAAGAGGATGTTTCTGTGGAGTCTCATCAGATGGCCTCACTTCACTGGAAAGCTTGGGAGCTATTTGCTCTCAATATGCTTCGAGATCCCCAAATGAAGGTGCTCAGTGTGAGCAAACAAACAAGAAGATAAACTACTGCTCACCAGCTTTAACCTTCTGCTTGAAAACCAACCCTGAGGAGCTCAGGAGATTCGAGCAGGAGCTCACCTGAGAGCAGTAATGTTGCTGAGGGAGACATTTCCACCTCTCTGGTTTTTTGAAAAGTGCCTTCCCAGGTCTCTACTTTGCCAGGCTGATCCGAGGCCAGCGAGGAACATGGTAATTGTTCCTTTTATTTTTCATCTCTCCCATACATCTCCTCCCTAACAACCTTAGCTGCAGCCACATTCTATTTTTCCCCCTTACAATTGTTTCAATAGATTCTTTATGGTTTATGGGTTGGTTTTTGGTGTTGCTTCCCCCCCCTCCCTTTAAACTGAAGCCTGAAATATGCTCTGAATTAAGAAAAAGCTCCATGTCACTGGGGATTGGACTGCTGCTGAACTGTTCCGTGTGTGAGTGTGTGTGTGCACACAACCTCCCGGCCAAAAATGCCTCAGGGGCTCTCCCGAACTGTTGGGGTCCTAAAAAGGGTCCGTTCCTCCCGATTGGCCACCCCCTGAACTGGCTGGGAGGGGGGCAGAGCTCTCTCCACCCTCACTAACACCACGCTCCCTCTCTAGCACATCTGTCCAAGCTTGCTCACTGCTGGCCCTTCCCTTCCCCATATGCTACAGGCGTTTTTGGCCTGGCTGAATCCTCAGTGCATTAAGCAGGAGGCCCCTGGTTCAAGAAATCTCCCCCACTTGCAATGTGTAGAGCAGCAGAAGTGATGTGTGCAGCAGCGGGGTGAGAAGGGGGGATCAGCAAGGAGGAATGAAGGAAAAAAATGGTGGATGTGGGGAGCGGGAACATCTCGCATGTTATCTTTATCCGAAAAGCAGTAAATCACTGCAGGAGAGTAACACACAGCTTTGGCTTTTAACCTCCTGTGTTCCCCAGGCAGAGCTTGGAGGTGGGATTATTTTAGAGAGTCTTGCAGTTTTTGAGCATCACCCCAGAGATCTCCTCGGTCCACAGTCCCTGTCTCTAGTTAGGGTGGTTTATTCTGGGATGATGCAGCTGTGCAGCAAAACAACACACATCAATACTCACTGCTACCCCCTCCAAACTAGGAGCCTTCCAGATTTCACTGGTCCCAGGTTTAAAGCTGGAACTTGGGAACTGGTCAGCACAGCTGGAAAAGGTCCCACCCGGACTGTGCGGGTCCAGCCCTAGCGAGGGTCATGCACTGGGGCAGCCAGAAGTGCTGCACCACCTCCCCCCAACCCACCACCAGGCTACCTAGTGCTGCATTCCAGCTCCCAAGGCACAAAACCAGCAATCCCAGGGCTAAACACACACATCAGGGCCAAGCACTCAGCTCTTGCTCCTTGGACAAATGCTTCCTGCTGCCCAGACACACCAATAACCCCACAGAGGGAAGACAGTGTGCTGTGAAGGCAGAGGAGCTTCAAACTTCTGCTGCTTCTCCCATACTGACCTTAGGGTGATCTCTTAACAAAAAAAAATCAATTCCAACATCTAGGTCTCCAGCACCCTCCCAGTGCTCTGCCAACACCACCACAGGCATTTCGTGGGGATGGAAGCCTTGCTGTGTCTCAGCTTCCTGCAACTGCACAAGTTCTGCTTCAGAGAGGCCACGAGATCCCTGGGGAAAGGCAGTTTGGAGTGGGATATCAGTGCCAGCCTGCCAGCCCTGCTCGGCTGCACCTCACCTGGCAGAGCCTCCCCACCATGGCAGCACAGGCCAGCCCCTGAGGAAACACCACAGAAACATTTCATGTTGAAATGGCACAACTGTGTTTTCTTGTTTGTTTTCTCAACAGCATCATGGAATTTCAAATGCTGATGGTTTTAGGTATTTGACCTTTCCAGAGGCTGTTCCCATTGACTCAAAACCACGTGTAACAACAGCTCACGTTACCTTTGTGCCCTTTTTAGACTTCTGGTGCATGAACAACAAATCCCATCCCATAACACATATATTCTCCTAGCCACAGTTCTACAGTTCAAAGCCACAACTACATCCTAAATGATCCTCCTTTCAGCAATGAGCTGTTCATCCATCTCAGGAAGTTGTAGGTCTCTGTTTGTGTATCACTGCACCCCTTCCAGTCTCCACAGTTATCTCACAGCCAACTTTAAATAACAAATTAAGCTATTTAAAAATGTAAGCATGTTAATTACCAATCACAGCAACATGAAGAAGTAAAACAAAGGTAGAGAAGCATATTAAAACTACAACTGGCAAGGAAGACTATGAAGTAGGGAACAATCATTCCCAATTATCTACTGTCCAAATAACCAGAGATGAAGAGCAGAGCTCTTCTCACAAACCTGAGATTATTTAGATCAAAGGGCACGTGGCTGAGTCACACAAACCAGTGAGATGATATAATACAGAATAACCTTGATGAAACCACTTAGCCTGCCTTGTTCCTCACCTGCTGTAAGAAGTGTAGAATTCCCCTTGCACAACTGTTGGTTGAATAAAACCTTTCATGATTATATGAACTCAGCTGCAACTACAGCATCATGTCCCTGGAAAGCAGAGTGGACAAACAACCAACCCTCCAGCTACCTGTCAGTTGCTACTATTTTATTCAGCCTAATCTTTAAATGCATTTTAAAAATAAGATATATGAGCCAGTAGATAGCCAAAGCTGCAGGCTGTTCCCTCATACAGAGGGCAACACAAAATCCTCCCAGGCCATCCCTGACAGATGAGTAACTTGTTTTTAAAGACCTCCAAGGAAGCAGCTCCAGTAACCTTCTCACACAGCTTATTTTAGTGCTGAAATGGCCTTGAAGCTAGGAGGCTTTTTCTAATATCTAAACTAAATCCTTTCTGCTGAAAATTATGTGAATTATTTCTCTCCTCCACGTTGCTGCTCTGAAGAACAATTCATCACCATTCTCTTTCTAGCAATGTTTTACATATTGGAGGAATGTTATCATGTCCTGTCAGTCTTCCCTTCTCTAGACTAAACAAATCCAATTCCTTCAATCTTTCCTCATAGGTTGAGTTTTCCAAACCTCTTATCATTCCTATGGCTTTCCTTTAGTCCCTCTCCCATTTGTCAAGATTTTTCTTGAACTACAAAACCAAAGGAGAGCATAGCCAAGGCTGTATGAAGGTCGCCTGAAAAGTAAAAGTTTACCCCTTTTCTTTGACCCTCAAGCCCTACTCAAACTCTCTGTTGCATTAATTGTCATTTTTGAAGCAGTTTTACGATATTATATCATATTCAATTTAGTATTTTCCATTGCTCTGCCTTGTCTTCATTGTTAAACACTGCTTCTTTTGCAAAGGATTTTCTGGCTTGCACTCTATTCTGCACTTGCACTTATTCACTAATGACTGTAATTTGGTTTTATCCCATTTCAGGTTGCAAATTTCACATAACCAGGTATAAAAATTATTCACAGCTCTGCTTCTCTTTTCCAAAATGCTGAAATGCCACCCAGCGTGACCTCAGGTAATGTTATTAATGTGCTCTTTGGAATGCCACACGAGACAGCCACTAAAATGCTGAGCTCTTCCCAGCCCAGGGCAGACCCCTGAGGGACCCCCTTTGTTGTGCTCTCCCACCTTGACAAGAAACAATCTGCAGCCACTTTTTGAGCCTTAATTTACACCTGGTTGTGCTCCCAAAATGTGGCAGTTTGAAACAGAGAATGCACCTCTACTTAGACCATGAGGATGCCATGAATTCAAACCCTTACTAAAATATCAACAATCATCATATCCACCTCTTGGTTTTTATTCACCAGTTCATCTCCCCTGCACAGAAATTGTACTGGTTTGACATGATTTGCTCTTGACAAATCTGTATTTGCTGTTTCTTATTAACTTCTAATTCTCTGAGTGCTTGTAACAGCTAATTCTAGAAACTTTTTGGGTATTGAAGTCAGTTTTACTGTTCCATAATCCCCCTGGTTCTCATTTTCCCCCTATTTAAAAATAGACCTTGTGATTACCCTTCTCTGGGCCTCTGGCTCTACCTTGGTCATCTTGAACTCTGAAAGATAATCTCTAATCACTCTGGGATTGTTGCAGTTAGAGCCTGAAGTACCCCAGGGTCGATTTCATCAGGTCCTGCTGAATTGCAGAACATCTAAATTACCCAAATTTTAGCCAGCATAGTCTTTAGCTATTTCAGATGACCCCCTTGTTAAAACTTACTGCATTAGAACACAGCCACAATCAACCTTTTTCTTTTTTTTGGGGAGAAACAACCAAAAATGGCATTGAATACTTCATTCTCTGTAGCATTTGTTATTTCCTCTCCTTCCTTTTTAAGTCATGGGCTAATTTTCTTAAGTCTCGTTGGTTTTACATTAGAATTTATGTTTTTAAGGGGTTTTGACTCAGAGACTGATTTATGGGGGGTAATGCGAGAGCAGGATGTGTATTATCTTGAAACTCAGATACTGTGAGCAGATGAGTTTATGCACAATTTTTGGCTTCAAAATTAACTGAGAGTCATTTAAATTAAAAAAAGGACAACATTTCCTTAGAAATTAACAGAAGCCTAAATAATATAAATACAAAAGCAAAAGTTTTTAGTGTCCTTTAAGAAAGTTCATCATGCTGTTGTAATCAGTGTACACAAGATGTGTGTGTTTGCATCTCCGTATGAGCTGATGACCCAAAGCATTTGGAACCCCAAACTTACACGCTAATGTGCTCAATATATAATTTCTCATCTAACTGACCAAATCCTCTCCAAACACATTTTGTCCACAGATGTCACAGAAAGCAAAGGAAGATGAGGACGAAAGTACACAGTGCACTTGGAAAGCAAAATAACTTAAAGTACTTTTCTTTTCTTCCAAGTGTAGCCATTAGCAAGAGATCCTTGGAAACCTTGCAGGTTTTATGAGGTTTGATGAGCTCTTAATTAGAAATGGCTGAAATTTGAACTGAGGACTTCTGAACACTGTGTCTGGCTGGAAACAGAAGGTTTGTTTCTGCCTGATTTCCTACTTTAACCAGGCTTGTGTGCAAATTTGAATAAACCTGGCTAAGAATGATGATGGTGAAGTGGTCTGGTAGCACAGGGCCACATGTTTCTGATACAGACTGACTAAAAATAATTTCTTCCCAAACTCAGACCGAAATATTCTTTGATCAGAAAAGCAGGTAAATGGTTCAAGGAGCAGGTTAGAGGCACCGAGAAAGGAAAGAAGGATAAGGCTGGGTCAGAGGAGGCCAGGGGGGAAAACGTGGAATTTGAGAAATGGAAAGAGTCAGGCAATCACAAAAGCTCTGAAAAGCATCTGGGAAAAAATCCCAGATTCTCAAAGCAAGCAAGGTGCCTCACTTTGGAGGTCTTCAGCCTGAACTCCTCCAAAGTGGTGCCGACGAATGTTTCTGGAACGAAGGCAAGAGAGACCCTGCTGATTTCCAAGGCAGTGCTGCTAATTCCTTCAGACAGCCTGTATCCTAGGCACGAAAGAAATCTGGCAGCTGAACTTTGCTGGCCTGCAGCAGGATGATGGAACTTCTTCTATCTCCTCTTTATTAACTCACAGATCCCAGGTTCAGGAACCAAACTGCAGAGCCCCTGGAATTGCTGCAGCTCTGAGCGCTCACAGGAGGCACTGGATGTGAGCTCTGAGAAAGTTCCCTCGTGGATCTGATGGTTTTTCCCTATTTCCAGGCTATAACTGAAATCAGTACATTTATATCTTGCATGAACATCTTAACTGTTCTCCTCTTCTTTGAATTTCAGGTGGTATTTGATTAACTCTGCAAAATACTTGGGGATGTAGAGGGTGTGGAACAACACACACAGAATAGATGATAATTATGCAGGCTGAACTGAACACGGGCCAGATCAGCAGCTACACCAGACAGCCAATCTATTTAAGTCTTCTGCATTTCATTGTGATTTAATTTAATTAAAATATGGTGGGGTTTTTCCAGAGTATTACTTAAAAATAGGATTTCTTATTTGTCTGGAAGATTTGCATTATTAAAGGGTCCTGAACAAAAGCCCTCAATATTTTTGGTTAAAACTCTATATTTTCAAGTAATTTCATCTTCTAAAAACTATACCTCTGATGAGGAGGATTCTTGTTCTCCCTCCTAAGCTGAAACACAAAAGAATCTTGGATATTCAAGGTTAAAGGGATAGTTAGTGAATGACTTCTTAAAAAAATTACAGGCCTAGAACAGAGATACTGTTATTTCTACTAGAAATATTAGTGAAAACCATTTGCTAATTTCACACTGCCCTTTGGTGCTGAAGAGCAGCACCTGATGCTTTTCAGGGCACTCTATATCTTAAAAACTTCTCCGTTGCTCTTTCATTTTCTGAGAAGAACCTGTGATCTTAAGGGAAATAATCTCAGATCAGTGTTCCAGTGATGATGTGCCCAGATTTCCTAGGGACAGAGATGTCTTGTTTGCACGTGGATGGCCTTTCCAAACACCTTTCTTCCCCTCTCCAGGACATTATCCCATTGCAAGCTGCCGGAGGTGGTTTAGGGAGACCCATTTTGGAGCAAGCTGGGGGATTGCACAACAAGCAGAAGCGCTCTCCTGTAACTCTCGATTTCAACCTTTTCCTTCGGAAAACTGAAGATAAGCACGAGCAGCTGGGCCCTGAGTAAATCACAGCCACGGAGCCTGTGTAAATACTGAGGTTTCTGCAGGGTGAACTCATGCCAAGGAGTTCTGTGCCGGGAAGGGGGGCAGGAAAAATCCGTGTTCAGAGAGAAACTCCCTCTTCTTGAGCGGTCAGTGGACATGTCTGGACAGGCCCAAGCTCACCGGGGCCGAAAGCCAAACAAATTTCTGCCCTTTCAGTCTGGCCTCTGTGTTTAAATCGGAGTGATGAGATCAGAGGGAGCGAGGGCTCAGGGATGGGGGAAGCAGGGAGCTGCAGTGCCGCAGCTCGGCGGCTCTCACACACCAAACACCTCGGCTTTCACTCCGGCACAGGCTGGCAAGAACCCAGTGCCCGTGTTCAAGCCACGGTCGGAACAGAAAAGTGATCTGATTAACGAGCAGAGACCCCTACGTGAGGGGAGGGATGGGAAAGAAGAGATGAGGAAGTGTGCTCTGGAGGCTCGGGATTAATTGAGGACTGCTCTGCAATGAAATGACCACCTACAGAACTGAATGCCAACTGCGAGGCCTCCCATAACAACCTCAGCATCTATTGTCTCTGCTGCTGGAGTTTCGCACACTAAAGGCAGCCAAAGCTCCCTCCCAGCACCTCTGACCCAGAGCAATGGGCACAGCTCCCCAGAGCTGCCATGGGTCACACAGCAGGGAACAGACAGCCCACAGGGGACACTGCAGGGATTGCAGGGAATAGGGGTAATTACAGGCACTGGAAACTGGGGGCCAACAATCAAAGGCAAGTGGGAGTCAGGCTCCCAGTAAGAATCAATGAGCACTGGGGCATGGGCTTCATTGTCCTTAAATGTGCCCTCTGCACCACAGGGATTGACCTATGGAAGGCTTGTCCACTGCAAGGTAAACCCAGACATACAACCTACAGGTTTATTAGACTTTTCTACACTCTGGAAAATCTTTAAGCCTCCTTGTAAATTGGTATGTTTGGGTACACACCTGTACCGGGCTGGGACTCTGCTCTGAAATCCAGAGGAATCCATATGAGAACAGGGTCTCCCAAAGGGATCCTATTTCAGGTCTTCCTTGGCCTAATGTCAAAAAAGATTATTCAGTTGTTGGAATTTCATAAAATTTCATTTTACTAGAGTTTCCAGCATCCCCTGTGATCGTGGTAGGATTAAGCTTTACCTGTCTTGTAACAGTTACTCTGCTATTTTGCAACATGCCGGGCATTCATTAATTACAATGTGAGGGGAACTAAGCCAGGTTCCTTTCTCTATTTTTTCATTTATTGTTTCTGATACAAAGACAACAGACAAAATCGGCTTTAAAGGGCTGCAAGACAAGCCCTACCCCTTCATGAAGAATACAGTCCCCAAGAAAGTTGCTCTGGCCCAAAAAGGTCACTTTTTGTGTAACATTATTCTAACTCAAGAGCTTTATCCTAATTGTTTTGATCAGCAATAACTTCTTCTGCTTTGCCATTTAATGGATATTATGTAAAATAAAAGGACAATGAAGTAAAATGGATTTTGTCAAAGCCACCAAACCATTACAAAAGATTCGTTGCATAATAGATGCCCTTTTCCCCATAGGGAAAGAAAAATACCCTGGCTTCAGCTTAATTTTTTTGTTTTGTCTGTTTGATATCTGATGCCTACCAGAAGGATTTGTAAAGAAACCTAAGGCATTTAGCCTCCAATTTAACGGGATTTAAGCATTTACTTCTGCTGGAAATGTTTGAAAACAATATGCTAAGGACCAAATGAACTATTGAGTTTTAATCACCTTCAAACTCTGATACCTTCAACAATAACACATTGAAAAGAGTAGAAAATTATGGGGCTGGAGGTAGCAGAATGCAGCTCATGCCCTGACTTTCCAAAACATCTCAATAATTTCAGCTGGGGTTGCAATTACTAAAGACTTCTGAAAGTCAGCTGTCAGTTTTTACAGTGTTTTGTGATGCTTTTCCCCCAATAATAGCAGATAGTTTGGAGACACAGTGGCTTTAAATGCTCACTTGAGGGGAACCTGAAAATTCCAGAAGTAGGAGATTTTTAAAGCTGACAGTCAATTGATAAGATTTGAGACTATTGTGTGAAGCTGAGAAAAGGCAAAAAGATCAAGAGGAGACAGCGAGAGAGAAAATATGAACCGGCTCTCTCAAAATAACCAGAGCTCCGTGGCAGTAACAGGGGAATAACAGAACCTGCTCGGTGCCTGCCTCGGCTCCTTCTGCCCTCACTCTTGTTGAGTAGTAGCATTAGTTTCACTGAAATCAATCAGGCTGCCCCTGGAGCTGGCTGTTATTTAATTTCACCGAAGAGAAAAGGGCAGAATCAAGCCAGTAAATACTATCACGTTTATAGATATGTTTTGTTATGTTATATGAGAAATAGTAGCATGGGACTGCTGGGAGTTTTCAGACTGATAAAGCTGTTATCGGATTTCTATTTTTCACTGGGGAGCTGCAGCACCAAGAGATCAAGGTCATGTTTAGTAGAAAGAGCTTAACGGGTATTTTACATATGAAGAACTTTAAGCGTTTGGTTAAGTGTTTGTCTGAACCGGAGTCTCTGCAAAGGGCCTAACACAATAGAGACCGGGCAAAGTCCACAGCACAGAGCCCCCTGAAGTAGCTGTTCAGGGCTGTAATTGCAAACTCTTAAACTCTTTGCAGGAACAGCTCTATTAATGTGATCATCTTCTTGTCCCTAAAGAATATTTCTGCCCCTTACAGCCCATTCAGCAAAGGAAAATAAGGAGACACGAGGTCCCAGTTGCTCTCCATTTCTTATCTAAATACAGCCTCTCAGTTCATCAAGAGCATCACACTGTCCTAAGCCTCTCATTTAACAAGACATGAGTTTTACCTGAAGTGCTTCAGCGACTCTCTTAGACAAGTCTGAAGCTCTTGAGACTAGTATTAAATGCACTAGGTGTTTCTTGTGCATTACTCAGATCCTTCAAGGAGTCAGCGGGAGAAATGAATATGTATTCTATATGTCAGCTGGTTATATCACAGCCTATCTGTGCCTAATTATGGAAAACAATCTGCCTATGTGAAGTTAACGGGGAAAGCTCTAAACTGATGTTGATTAAAGAGTGCCTCTGTAGAGTACTTTTTGAGAGGTCATTTTGCTGAGTTTAGATTGAGATGGATGAAGGTGAGGCATTTGGCAGGGAATTGCATCTTTGAAGTGAGTGACGAGATCGGGTTTGGGGATGGCAGCACAGAGGTTGCAGTGACATTCAAGTGGAATATTATGGGAATGAACAAACTAATTCAGGTGAGTGAAAAACCTCTCTGCAGTCAGTTGTTGCCTTTCCTTTAAAGGTACGTATGGATGCAAAGGTTAGTCCATGTCATGAGAGAGAGAATTAAGGAACTTTTTGCTGGATATTCAGTTTCTAGTGGAAGTCTCTTAAACAGTGAGCCTTTAATTCAGAATTAAGTCTTCCTTACCTTGTCCAACAGGAGGGGGAATACATTCCATTAACACTTCTTCCTGAGGATACCCTCAAAGGTCAGCTTCCCCAAGCAGAGGGATGATAATTTAGTACCCTAAACCACTGAAAGTAAAGCATGGTGTCACCCTAAACAGTTTGCAGAGGAAGGACCCAGCCCTTTGGTGCTGGAAAAAGATAAATCTGCTGGGCAGAGGATTTGGCCTGTATATTCAAGCCTTCATGAAGATGATGCCCGAGATGGAACAAAAGAAATGCCACAAGTTCCTCTCTCTCAAGTGATGTTGGCACTCCTCGTGGCTATCCCAGCAAATTTATTACTTCTCTGAAAACATCCTCCTGCACTTTATACCTCCTAGTGGAATTGCCACCATTTACTGGTAGCCAGAAGCCATTAGGTGGAGATGTTCCTTTCTCCTTCCCTTTGGTTTCAACAAACAGAAATCCAATGTGCAACAAAGAGCTGTGGATAGGAACTCCACTGAATGTTTGACTGTAAATGAAACCCTCGGTAGCTCATTGCTTGGAAGTAAGAGCAGAGGTTGAAAAGTAAATGCACTTTGTTCAGGGCAGAGCATTGCTAAAATAATTTCTGACAGTCTGTGCCAAAGAACTGAAGTCAACAGACTTGGCTAATCCACCCTGATAAATGCAACAGTTACAAAAATAAATATCTTCAAAAAGCAGCTGGGAGCCGGCCAACACGAACAATCAGACAGCTACACTCGACACCCCTAAACCCTGAAACAGGAGACAGGGAAAATTACCTTTGCAGTGACATTCCTGTCAGACATGGATAGTCCCTGCTCGCCACCAGCCATGGACACCTCACTTGTGACTCTCCTATTTCTGTTCCACAGGACTTTCAGTGGGTACCAGCTGTACAGCCAGGGTTTATTTCCATGAGTTCCTTCATCCAAACAATCGCCAGCTCTAAAATAGACCCAGTATTCAAACTGCTCCCAGGACCTTCTGCCTGCTTCGCTGCTTCTTCAGTGTTGTCATCACCTCATAACTTAGAGAGATGGGCAGAACAATTTGAGGTGATTTTTGAAGCCACTGCAACAACACTGGAAATAACATGATGCTCATATTTACTAATTCTGCTGTATTATTTCACACAGAATGGAGAAGGAAAATATAACTTAACTATTTTCTGGCAGTTAATCCTACTTTTTTGGCAATCCAACTTACTTCAAAGCATATTTCACTAAGTACAGTTGCCATGGGGAGAAGTGTATAAAAGAGAAGAGTGAAATAGATAATGTATGTAAGAACTATCTTTCCCTTTGGCCTACTTCCCATGGAGTCTCTCCATCTAATTTATGTGGCACTACGAATCTCCAAAAAGTCAATGGACCTCTTTGCAACTTCCAGAAGAAGCCAGGAAAGATGCAAGTACTTGTAAGGAAATCCTTGAATTTCCAATAGCTTTCTATGCAGTGGCTTAATGTCTAGACTCTCTTGGAATGAAGGCTGTGGATGATTTTCTTTTTTTTCTCCCCATGTACTGCCCTGTGTGATGAGCCAGCCTCTCTCAAACTGTAGTCAGTGCTTTCAGTAAACTTGTATCTCACTTTCAAACTTTATGAAGTGAGATTCTATTATAAAAAGAGAGATGGAAAGCCAGAAGGATATTTTAATCACCACAGAGTTTAGACTTCTGACTAATTCTACATTAAACAAACTTTCGGAATATTACCATTCGACAACCGGCTACTCTTGCACAAACTGGCCTTTGTTTCATGAATGATTTTATATCTTTTCACACAGGATTAAGCTGTAGCTCTCCACAGAGCTCTCCATTAGGTGCAGCTAATCTCAAATTCATTGTTTTAGAGCTTGCCCCTGACAACCACTTCAGTTCCACATACAACAGCCCGTTGGTGTTGGTGTCAGTCTCCCTGAGTCCTGCTGACACAAGGCTTCAGCTCTGCTGCTGCACTGCTTTTGCAGGTCCACCTCTACACCTTAGACAGGATGAGAATTTACTAGAGTTTTGCTCAGACTTCACTTTTTTCATCACGTACTAACAATTCCTGCTTGAATATTTCAGAGACAAGCACCCACCCCACTCCAGTTCAGGTTAGCCCCGGAGAAAATGTACTCTGGTTGTCACCAACAGTTACGTGACCACCAGCCATTCCCACTCTGACCCTTAACTCCTGCCTCCAAGTATGAAACCAGAATATATGGGTAGGGTAGTAGCAGGAAGCACCATTTCTCAGTCACATCCATTTGTAGAAGAAGCCCAAAAAATCATATCTCATCATGGATCCAAACTCCCATCTCCAAAACCTCAGCAATGCTACCCCAACACATCCCTTCTGCACACACAGAACTGGGTCCCACCAGAATAACTGAGCCCTGTAAAGCAGTTTTATAGACATTGGCAATCGTGGCATCACTGTGCGTCCCCAGTAGGAGCTTGCGATGATTTAACAACCAGAGGTTCCAAACTATTATTTATTTTTCATGCTTTTCAAATTTGAAGAGTAGAACGAAGTCATGGTGGCAATGGGAGAACATGATTTGTCAGGCAGCCCTAAATCTGGGATGCATTAATGGTAGTTGGAGACAGACTATTTATGAATTCATACTGTAAGTTCACAGAGTTGTTGTCTGCTAATCTATCAATCCAGGGAGATGTCGATCTGAACTTGAAGGAGTGTGGGATCATCTGGAGAGTGACTCCTGTGACTAAGGCAGTGATGAAAATGAGAGGCTTAAATCTATAGAAAACCTGGGTCGGCTGTGCTGGAGGTGCCCGTACTTTGGCAGTCCTGCTTTATTCTCCCTTTCAACTCCAGCAGCAAAACTTTGCAAAGGTTTCTCAGCCACTGCCTCCCTTGAGTCATGGATCCATGTCTGGGGTATTAACACTGAAACAGGATAATCAAGTTATGAAAGGCCAGCCCAAGTTATCTCCTGCCCATAATGCACTCCTTGGGATGAGCCAGAGTGACAGGACAGAGCCCCAGAATACATCAGGCATTATGGATCATTTCTTGCCTCTCAGGCACTGCATTCTGACATTACTCCTTCGCAGGAGGCATGAGAAAGGCACTAATATATGCATGCCTTAGCACAGCATGTAATGCAGCGAAGGCCTGACCTTGTTCAAAGTTACTAAGTGCTATTAATATATATACATATAATGGAAATAAATATTAGCCTTGCTTTGCAGAGGGAGCAACCCAAGACACAAGGACCCCGAGTGGTTTGTCAGGACAGACATGGAGCCAGGTATCCTGACAATTCCTTTTACTCTGAGCACCTGACAAAGTTCATTCCCATCCATCCCAGGGCTCCTGCAGAGGGGGAAAAACACCTCTAAAAATGTTCCTGCTTTATCAGCAAAACGAGGGTGATAACAAAAACAGCTCAGGTCAGACAAAAGCTAATTGAAGCACATGGGCTTGTGCAGATTCATAGAAGCCTGGCTTTAAAATAGCCCAGCAAGACCGGGATGAATCTTCCTCGAGCTCTGACAAGGAAGCAGCAGTCAGCAGTAAGGCTGGAAATGAACCACAGGAAAGCATTTCCAGACAGGTAAGGCACTGCTTCAGACTTGGTGAAAGGACAATAGGGGCCAGGGCTCTGAAAGCAGCAGTGACAAAGGCTAAGGGATGCCCTTAGGGCAGCCCACACCTCCCTCGAGGGCGGAGCAGGAGCTGCTGATCCCCTCTCTGGGAACCAGCAAGAGGACATGAGAAAAGGGAGTGGAGCTGCATCTGGGGAAGTTCAGAGCAGACATTAGGGAAAGGGTGGTTGAGCCCTGGAACAGGATCCCCACAGCACTAACCCTGTCCAAGGGTCAAAGAGCATCTTGGATGATGCTCTTACTTGGAGGGAGCCAAAAAGAAAGACAGAGAAAGACTATTGACAAGAGCATGTAGGGACAGGACAAGGGGAATGGCTTCAAACTGACAGAGGGGAGGGTTAGATTAGAGATCAGGAAGAAATTCTTCCCTGTGAGGGTGGGGAGGCCCCGGCACAGGTTGCCCAGAGAAGCTGTGGCTGTCCCATCCCTGGAAGTGTCCAAGGCCAGATTGGACAGTGGAAGGTGTCCCTGACCCTGGCAGAGGCTTGAACCAGTTGGTCTTCGAGGTTCCTTCCAACCCAAACCATTCTGTAATTCACTCAGGCAGTCCTGGGAGGAGCAGAGAGTTGGACTCTATGATCCTTATGGGTTCTTCCAACTCCACATATTCCACGATTCCTCCATGAAACAGCTGCCTACACTTTCTGCTGGATAGTCTGAGTCCTACCGTGCCCCTACCTTAGAGGCAGCCTCAAATCTCTGTATGAGATCACGGCTATGGAGGTGCTACTGGTGCTGCACTGGAGTGACCTTCTCTAGAACCTTGAATATAAATGGAAAACACCACAGGTGACCAGAGAAAAATTTGACACATTGCCTGGAGAGAGAACGGACTGTTTCAGTGCTTGGAACAGGAATGCTGCATGGCAGTAAGCAATAGACAGCATCCATTAAGCAGGATCTCTTCGGACACAGATCTGGGGGATAAGTTTTCAGTGTGACATTGAATTCTTCAGACACTGTAGTAGGCTTAGCTTCTTTAAAGGAAATTTGCTCAGAGGAATATAAGCCATTTCCAAGCATGAACAGAGTACATTAAAGCACTGACTCAGGCTTTGATTCAGAAAAGCACTTAAGCACCCTTCTTGTAAAGGGATACTGTTCTGTGCTTGGACCTTGGAAAGGAAGGTGGATTGTGGTCTCTTTGGCTCAGCGCCACATTTCAGAGCATAAAATAAACCTCAAACTAATGCAATTAAGGAAGAATCTTTCACAGTGGACATATTTAATCCATTACTGCCCACGGCAGCGGTTCTTGCACCTAGAACTGGTCATGGCCAGGAGCACACACTGGTTAGACAGAAGAATGACCTATTTTGATAAAAGCATTGTTTGAAATATTTAAGGAAAAAACTCATCCTATTGCTTTGCAGTGTGAATTTGAAAGGGATGACTTGGCTCTTCTGCTGTGACAGTTTTGCATAATACAAATAGTTTTTTATGATGTGAAACACCTAAAAATGGAGCTTCCTTGGACAAAGGAGCTTCGTGTCAAGAGAATTGATGGGTAACAGTCCCAGGGGTCTGGGGAATTTTGTCCATGAGAGATGGGGTGTGGGAGGGAGGAGCAGAGGTAGAAAAAGGTTCTTCATAAAAAAAAGTTTGATCTAGAAGAGGAAAAATAAGCAAACCAGGGTGAAAAAGGACAAAGCCACTCTTATTTCATAGCTAGCTGAACTTTTGGGAAAAAGATTAATAAGAATCTCACCAAAACTTACTTTTTAAAAATTGTGCCAAAACTTCCAAAGTAAAAGGAAAACCTGACAACTGCAGTCCTCTTTACTATGAAAGCATCAGTGCTATTGATGTCAAAGCTTCTAAATCACAGACTCATTCATCTTAAGAGCAAAATTCATTTGTAATTCCGCAACATTTTATTTTGCGATGCACTCGTAAGTGTTCAGTAGTGCATTTTGCAATAATAATAAACTAAAAGCAACGTGAGATGTGTGCTCTAACTTGGCTGTTAAATCTTTCCTTGAAAGTGCTATGAGCTTGCCAGAATACTCACTAAGAGATGTCAGGGCTGCAAATTCACACAAAGAATGGACCAGGTTCTATTATACACTACAGATTTTCTTTTAGCTGTTTCAGTTGTGATTAATCGCCCAACCCCCTTGTAGAAGTTTTTACTACAAACATTATTATTGACATTAATATTCTTATTGCAGGACACTTCTAGTTTTAGCACAAATTCCAGTCTGAATGTGATCCTCATCAGTGGTGCCATAGACACGACTTCCTTACAGCTCTATCCCCTCAAAATATAATTGACACAGCAACATTATATAACAAAAAAAATATGAATAAGGTAGGAAAAAAATTTCCTTTTAGAGGAGAAAACTGATCTTCAGTGTCATAACCAGGGTTACATGAGGAGTTAAGAGCAGAATTAGTTATTCCTGTTCCAGTGTCTTAATGATGCAATCATCCTTCCCTGGCAGTTAGCTCTCCTTGTAATTACCGTGTGCAGTGACGCATGTTCTGAGAGGACAGACAAGCACTGAGCTAAGATCAGGGTAAGTGGGCTCTCAAGGAACTGCATCAGCTCTCTCTAAGTCTGTACAGCCAGGGAAGCTCTCACAGGAGTGTGACCAGGGCAGCTGTGGATGAAGAACATCCAGTCAAAGTCTTTGCAGCCTAATTCAGTTCCTTTCCGTAGTGCCCAAGGAAACAGAGAGGGTCGTCTCCAAAGTGTGAGGTGCAGCGCTGCCCCTTGGAGCACTGGTGCAAAGTCAACCGATGCTTTTCCATGGCAAAGAACTCATATTTAGCCATGTCCTGGGAAGTGGACACACTGAGCTCGCACATCTGTCACCAGGTGCTCATCCCTCTCCGGCTTGTTTCACATTTCTACTTTTGGCCCTGGCTGCTGCACAAGAAGGGCACTTTGGCTTTGAATTCCTGAGGATCCATCCCCTATTTTTAAGTTTCACGACAAGAGAGAGCAGGGCAGCTGAAGGTACTGTCCTGTTCCACGAGCAGGAGGATCCTCTTTCACCAGTCAAACACTGCTGGGCACAATCTACCTGCTGGTGAGAAGTGTCAGCTTCACAGCTCCTCCAAAGTCATGAACCCAGATGAACCTTCCTGCCTGCCCTGACTTTCAGCCTCTTGAAACACTGTGCAAAATTGTCAGCATTTATCTTTAGATGGTGTTTTAGAGCAAGGTTTGGCTGGACAGCATCTTCCACTCCCTTCCATGCCAGCCTGCCAGGCCCATGTGCTGCAGGTAAAGCACCAGCTCTCACCCTCACTGGCCTTGGTGACGCCTCCTTCAGCTTCTGGACACAGACCTCTTTGCAATTTAAATTCACAGCTTCTTGCCCTATTCTTCTTCTCCAAAGATAACACGTTTTTTCTTGCATGTACAATCCTTTTATGCATTTGAAGGCTTGTCATATCCTTTCTTCCTTTTTTTTTTTTTTTCCCCTTAGATAAAACGAGCCTAATTTTTCAGGATTTCCTCAGAAATCACACGTTCTGTCTGACCACCCTGCTGACTAAACCAGATTAACTGGGGAAATGGGATAGGAAACCATTCATAGCTTTGCCATGTTATTAAGGATTTCCAATGTCTTTGCTGCCACTCAGGCTCCTGCTAAAGGTCTCTGCAGAACAGTTTCCTTCTAATTGAACTTTTAATAAACTCTTCATGCTTCTGACTTGGTCCCCTGATCATTAATGTCCATTTTTCTACTTCTGTAAGCCCAAAGAACAAACATTAATAGAAACTACTTGATTTGCACAAAAAGAGATTTTACTGCTATAATAAATGGATACCATAATAAAGGCTGAACCAAGTTATATTAAGTGCTGTAGAAATACATGGAAAGGAGATCTCCTTCCTAAAAGATTTAAACTAAGTCAGAAAACACAGGAGATTTAAATATCATCATCACTCCAATTTAGCAGGTGAAGAACAATGGAACATTTAAAAGGCTTGTAGGCAGTCAGGATAACAGGTAATTTCCTAATTGGACCCCAGCCTTAACAAGTGGCTTTGGAGATCTACTCAGTCTCAGATCAACACTTCAGCCACACGTTATCCAATCCTCTGCAGTTTCAAGGGAAAAGGTTTGTTTGATTCTTCATGAAAACAGCTCCATTTTCAAAGTCCAAAAAGGCTGTGAAGGCCATAAACTCTATGAAGACCACACTGAGGAAAGGAACACTTTGCTGAAGCAATGAAAGGTATGAAGATCATCTTGTGAAAGGCTGAACTAAGATCATGCCCCTTATGTCAAAGAAAACTCTCTCAATTTATCTGTCAATTTTTATATCCCATTTCTTCGGGCTTTCCGAAGCTCTGCAAACCAAGTCCAGAGTTTCATTATTTATTTGGGATGCTGTGTGTCACAGTGACACATTGAGAAACTGGCATCTGCAATTTTCACATGTCAGAAAGACTGTAACTTGAACTGACAAAATAAATTGCTGTTCACACACTCCCACTGACTTTGTTATGTCCCTGAAGCCCCAGGCCTATTTTTTCAATTAAGATCCCCCCTTCTTCCATCCCCCCTCTTCCTACTGCAAAAGCACAATGAGTGGCTGGCAGGAGGGAACGTGCCTTCCACAGCTGGCAGTAGTTGACTGGGAAAGGCAATGGCATTGCTGATACAGAGAGCAAATAATTCTCCTTAGCTTTTCAGGAAAAGGCACATGTCCTTCCTCCATCAGTTAATGCCACCAAACGCTTCCGAGAAGACAATGGGGCTGTGTCAGGTTTGCTGGAGCCTTTTGGCTCACAAAAGGAGTGGAGCAGTTCTACCAGGACACAGCAATTCTCAATTAAAACCAGTGGAAAATTTCCTCATCGGGAGATTAAATTGATTTCTTGATCACAGGAATGTCAGAGATGTGAGTGAGTTCAGCGAGAAACTACCCTCATCTCCCTGGGAGAGGGGGGAAATAAAATCTCACGTATGGGGACATCTCATCATTGATTGTATGGTCCAGCATAAGAAAATAATCTTAAATATCTTAAAGACCTGAGAGCCCCCTAAGCCTGGCTTACTGAAGGCTCAACGTGAACATGAATCCTCTGCCTGATTTCCCATTAGTGAGCCCGAGCCATGACCTCACTTCCGACTCCTACCTTCATTCCTCCCTGTCCTGTCACAGCAGGCATGGAAAACATTCCCTTCTCTGCAGCAGCACAGGCCAAAGAAAGCAAGGAGAAACTAATTTCAAGCACCAGAACCAGTAGGGTTTGTGAAGCAACTTACTTAGGCCAGCGTAGGTTAAACCTCACCTGAGCCCCTGACTTAGACTCCACACGGTCTTCTCCCTTTGGCAGAATGCACCACGCACTCCTGGATGCTACTGAAGGAAAACATATTTTGTTTAATTCTCCAGGTTGACCCAAGTTGTTCCCTCATTTTGTAATCCTTTCCATTTATTTGAGCTGAATTTGGAGCAGCAAAACCACATGTGGCTTGCGTGACATTTAATTGCAAGTACTTCACACACTCCTAAATTCCTTCCTTTTGTGTGCAAGCTCTACATATTTAGTCAAGGACACATTGGGGAAGGTCAGAGGGAGGGGAGAGAGAGGAGAGGAGATCTTCTAAAGCACTGACCATTCCAAAAAGAGCCTTGCTCACCACAAGAGCAGTCATCCGTATGAACAATCCCATATTCCTAGGGGCAGAGCTGCGAGGGTGAACCCAGTAACAGCCACTGGCTGGGCAGTCATCAGCTCAGGGATGTATCTGGGTGTCTTGTGGCCTAGGAAGTTCTGAGAACATCCCTGGATTACAGATGGGGTCACTTGGAGGCCTCAAGGTTTGCGGTCATGACTAGCTCCCAAAAAATCCTCCTTTGGGCTCTGGGACTACAAACAACAGCATGGCTCTGCCTGTCCCAGACAAGCCATGGACACTGAAAAGAGCTGGGGAAGCAAAGAGGAAGAGAGCCCAAAGTCTCCACTCTAAAGTTGTGGAGTATTAAATACAGAAAAAAAATTGTGATAATGAACTAATGGCCGTTATTTAATGAAGTGTACAAGAACAGTTACTGTGTTTCCTAATTGTAATTCTAAAATTATATGGTCAAAACCAAGGGAAAAATCAAAGAAAAGATTTCATGCTCCTGCACAGCTGAGCCCATGCCTCAGCTCAGATTTCTAAGCTCAGGAGTAAATGATTTAGTCTCTGGCTCAGCTGTCACCCCACAATTCCCATGCTGTCAGCTGCTGCTTACTTTCTTAAGGACCAGTCAGGAGCTTTCCAACTTGTTTCCATTTCACTCCAATATTTAAATACGTGAGGAGGAGGAAGTAAAACGGGAGCAATGGTTTTCCATGAAAAATTTCTATAGTTTCAGTCCAAAGTAGATGCAGATTTTTCTCCCCTTAAGGCTTTCCTACCTAAGAGATATTGACCTCACAGTAACTCTTGTCCATCTGAGATTCCTGAGCTGAACCTGCCACTAGCCAGAGACTGCTGCTTCCCTGTGCTCCTCCCAGCCCAGTCCCAGGTGTTGTCCCAGCCAGCTGGGGATGCACAGACATCTCCTCTGGCCTGGTTCTGCCCTCATTTCCACCACAACAAAAGGGATTAAAAAGCCTTTTTAGTCAACTGAGGCTTCCACAGGAAGGAGGAGAGGTGAGTTATGAACAAAGTGTTCTGCTCCCCAAAGTGACTGAGCAGGAGCTCAGTAACAGCAGCTGAACAGGTGCCTGAGAGAGAGGAAAGTTCATGGGCAGAGGCATCTCAAACACCAAAAGGAGCTTCATTTCACACCATAGAAATGAAAGTTTCTTCTCAAGTGGGCATCAGCAGGGCCTTGGAGACTTCTGGTTTCTTGCTAAGGAAGCAAAGGTTTCTCTGCCTTTAACCTTGAAGTGAATCCACCAAGAACAGAAATTGCCAGATTAAGAGTTGATGAGAGTCTATTCCTCTGCACCTACACAGCAGGCAGAACAAAACCAGCAATACTATAAAGTTCTCACCATCAACTCCCTTCTCCTCATCGCTCACCTTCAAAATACCTGTGGGATTTTACTGTGCAAGGAAGGCTTGCCTGTGTTCCCAAACCCCCACAGGGATGGTGGATCAGTGGGAGCTGTACACAGGAGAACCAGAGGAACAAGCACAGACTGGAGCAAGGCCACAAAACCCCCTCCTGCAGGCAGGCCAAGGCTCGAGAAAATTCCCTGAGAGCTTCTGAGGTCAATGTGTCGCTGTTCCCTTACTCACCCCTCTCTGATGCACATGAAAAAATTGTTCCCATATGAAAGCAGCAACAGCAGATGCACAATAGAAATTTAAACAAACTTCCTCTGCAGGAGGACTGCCCAAGGAAGAATGGTCTGATTCATGCAACTTAATGATGACTAAAGCCACTGTTTGTGCTTTGAAAATGTGCTGAGGTATTGGCAGCCATCTCAGACCTTTGTAGCGTGTCAGCAGGTTATGGATTTGAAGACCAACATAAATCTTTCAAACTTCCATTCCAGAGGAAGGCCTTAACATTTGACCTCTGCAACATTCACTAGAAATATTTGAAAGAAAATACCAATTTGTCAAAAACAAAGCTATTTTCCCAAGGTTCTTCAGAAGCAGAGAGATGTTCCTTCCTGCCCCTTCATTCAAATAAGCAACAGTAGCCGAGCAATTACAATACTCAAATTTGGGCAGGTTGAAGATGAGTCAGGTTTGCCAAAAACACCCGAATTCAACTGTTCACCATGATATGTCAGTGTCCTGCCACCACAGAGCTTGTTGGGCTGGGGAGTGGGGGAGAAGAGCAAAGATCCTCTTTGGAAATAAAAGGATGGAAAAGAAAAAAGAAATCTGGTTTGTGATCTCATTCTGCAGCAGAACACGTCTGAACTTCTGTGACACCCAGCTTGACCATGTGTTGTTCAACAAACCCCTGGAGCAGAGGCACAACTTTCCTATTAAGAGGGCAGTCCCTGGGAATTCAGCAAGGCTGAGACTGCCCCGAGGTGCTCCCAGGCAGCAGCAGGATGCACACAAGAGATCCCATCATTACTGGACAACTTCTACCAAACATGTTCACATAATATTCTCCAGAATGCAGCAAATTTTGTTTTCCTACTGCATTGTAAGTTACACACAGATGGGAGTTTAAACAGCATCTTTTCTCCACGAAAAACATTCACCCTGTCCCAAATTTTCCTTGACCACCTCCTCTGGAATACAAACACTGTAATAAAGGTCTCTGTTCCAGGAGAGCTGGGCTTGCATCTGTTCATCTCCAGAGATCCTGCTAAATCTTATTACTGCTTCCCCCCTCTCCTTCCAGAACAGAGCTGATTGAAGAACAAAAGAGAACTTCAAGGTGAATAAAAGCCCTGTGTTAAGCATGAGGTTATACACAGGGGTTGCAGTATCACAGCAGCCTTGGAAATGTCCATGAATCCCCAAAGCTTTGATTTCAGCATTAAGTAATGCTGGCCTGAACATTCATCCGGAAATGTGCACTGCACAGAATTTTTTATGCATAAACTTTTCTTTTTCAAAAGGTTCACTTCTCCCTTCAGGTCAGGAGACTAAAAAAACGCCAAGAACATCGGATTCACTATTGGGGTCAGTCCAGCAATACATCTCCTTCGGCTCCGTGCCTGACAGATGAGGTGAGCCAGCACCAGCTGCTCCAGTGGTAAATGTGAAACTCTGCAGTAGGCAGTTATGAAATAACCTTGGTGAGAGGAGGTTTCTTGCTAGCCTCATCCTAACCCCTATCATTTTGGAGTTGGCTTCCACCCAGAAGTCCTCAGCACCCAGAAGGAGCATATACACCTTTTAAAATTATTCTTACGTAATTGGATGTTCTCTCATTAGCCTTACGCATTTCTATCGTGGTCAATCGTCCTAGAAATTGAAATGCCAACTACTTATTTACATGTTGGGGCAGAATATTCACAATATTTAATAAACATCAAGTGTTTATATTCCATCAGGCCTCCCAGTCCAAGTCTGGCCATGCTTTCCACAGAGTGGGAGACAGGAATAAACTGTCCTGCCTGAACAGCCGAGCAGCATCACCCCTGTCGAGAAAGGAGGCACAGGAACATTCTGGGCAGAATTTGCTGTTTATAGAGCAACAAAGTGGTCAAGAAGAGCATTTCCCACGCCATCAAAACCAACAATATTTTTGCACACTTTTTGTGGCCACCTCACCACAGTCTTTGGGATCAGTTTCCCAGCCTGGGGACAGCTGGTGTGTGCAAGAGCCTTCCCACCCCGTGCAGTAACCTTGAGGCAGACAGGCAAGGAAAACTGGGATAAAATGATGGAAAATTTGGCAAAGCAAACATGGTTTAAGACACCAGGAATATTTTTCAGAAACAGTTCAGAAAAAAGCTGGTCACAAATGGAATCAGACTTGTCAAATATATCAAGAAACTCCTATGCACACACGTGGGTGCATGCGTATATTTGAATCTATACGTATTTATGTGCCCTGGCTTTCTCAACCAGGTGAAAACTGTCCAAGCAAAACTTCATGATGTTTTTCTCTGCTGTCGTGTGCATGTTAATGTTGATGAAAAATTTTCACTGCTTTCCTCCTTCTCAGAAAAGAGTCAGAACAGGGTATTTCTCTTGCCAGGTGAAACACTGTCAATTATCCTCCATTTATCTGCAACACTCCTAACAAACACTTTTAGTGGGTTTTGAACAAGCTTTTTTTATTTCCTCTGCCTTTCGCTCCTTCTCCAAAGCAGAGGTAAAAATAAAATTATTTTCACCGTCTTTCCAAAACAGGTAAGATTTTCCTTTGCTGGCTGGGTGCTCCCCCACTCCATTTAGCACTTTTTTCCACTGCTGGGAAGATCCATCTTTTAGCAGAGCTACTTTTCCTGGTTTACATGGAAAGTGTATACAGACAAAGGCAACAACCACTGATAAGAACAGTTGGGACCAGAAAGGAGCTATCAGAAATTCAGCATTTATATTATAGCAACATAGAGGGGACTGAGGAAAAATCAGGTCCTTTTCCTGGGACAGGAACTCATAATAAAAACAGACAAGGAAATAAAACAGTGAATCCCATTCTCACTGTAAGAAGGCAGTATTTCCAGAGTGAGAAACTTGGTATCATTTTTTGAGGACAAAACAGGCTTCCTAAGGATGCACTCAGATCTCCTAAATGCCCTATTATTTCATTCTGACTCAGAGAAGCAAACATCTTTGAATATCCTGCTCTGAGTCTTCTTGCCCTGAACATAAAAGGCTGAGCCCTGGATCACAGAAAAACCTGGAAAGTACAGAGAAGGTCCAGCTTCAGCAAGCTCAGTTCACCTTCCTCTCCATAAGAAAACAAATAAATAGCCCTTAAAGCTTTGCTGAGATCCAAACCTTTGTTAGAGGGTTTAACTTCACTCACTACAGTGGCTCAATCCTTCCAGAGAACCCCAGTTTTAAAACTGTGTATGCACGGAAACCAAGGGAAAAGAGACTGGAGGATGGAAATGAGCAGGAGTAGGATGGGGAAGAAAGGAATGAGTTTTCTTCAGGATATGAACACACAGACTGAAACAAAAGAGCCTGCGAGGTGCCACCATCACCTTTCTCACAGCTCTGAAGCTACATCACTTCCCAAGGCAGGGCAGAAGCAGCTCTGAACAGCTCCAATGTATTTCCAGATGCAGAATCAGTTGAAACACCTCATGATCATAACATAGCAAACATCCCACTCGCTGCCATCAAAACTGCAGGCCTGGGAGCTGAGAGCAGAACTCTTCCTTGCATCTCTCCAAGACCTAGAAGGAATTTCAACCTGGCTGTAGGATTTTTTTCCAAGTCTCCCACCTCCCTCCTGTGTCCCTGAACAACAAGAGCAGTTTTCCCTTTAATCTGCAATGCCACCTTGTGGCTATAAACAACGAGAACACGGAGAAGAAGCCAACGTTTAAAACAAAATTCTAGGTCACTTTGACCATGGATTCAAGTACCACATCTGCAAGAGAAACACCTGATGCAGGGGGACGAAGTCGTCTGAGAACGGCTGCGTTTTACTGAAGCTGGTGTTTGCTCTGTGTGGGTTTCAGTGACCCAAATTCATAACAGAACACAGAAAAACAGCTTCGAACAAAAATCCTGTGGTGGCCGATTCCATTGCATAGAACCATGGGATCCCAGAATGGACTGGATTGGAAGGGACCTTAAAGATCATCTATTTTCAACCCCAGTGCCTTGGGCAGGGACACCTTCCACTACCCCAGGCTGCTCCAAGCCCCGTCCAACCTGGCCTTGGACACTTCCAGGGATCCAGGGGCAGCCACAGCTTCTCTGGGCCCTGTGCCAGGGCCTCCCCACCCTCCCAGGGAACAATTCCTTCCCAATATCCCATCTAAGCCCTTTCACTGGGAAGCCATTCCCTGTGTCCTGCTGCTGCAGGCCCTTGTAAATTTTCTCTCTCCATCTTTCTTGTTGGTTCCCTTCAGGCCCTGCAAGGGCACAACGAGGTCACCCCAAAGCTTCTCCTCTCCAGGCTGAACAATCCCAGCTCTCCCAGCCTTTCCTCCCAGCAGAGCTGCTCCATCCCTCTGATCCCCCTGGTGCCTCCTCTGGGCTCTCTCCAGCAGCTCCAGCTCCTTCCTGTGCTGGTCCCAGGGCTGGGGCAGCTCTGCAGGTGGGGTCTCACCTGAGGGGGCAGAGGGGCAGAATCCCCCTTCCCCTGCTGCTCAAAGACATCCCACCTGTAAAAGCAACAATTACAGACACAGCTTTTAGCTGTGTGCTGCAGAAAGCTCCAGCTCCAGTCCTTCCCAACCCTCCTGGATGCAGGCTGTCCCATCAGCCATGCTGGACCCTTCCTGCCTCCCTTCTCTCTGAAAACAGTCTCATTTTTAAGGAGTTTGTGCCTTCTTTAATGGCTCCTTCAATCCCAGATTGAGTGAAACACCCCAGTCCTTGTTGTGCTATGCTGGGAGAGGCCCTGGGTCCCTCTGGACTGAAAGGCCTGGCTTAATCCCAGCTGGACACTGCCAACCTGTCGCAGGGTCCAGTATCTAAAAATCTGAGTACAATTCAGCACTTTTCTTCTGAAGGCCTCAGAGGCATATTTTGAAATAATTCAGCATGTCTCTGAGTAGCCTCTTGAGCAGACAAGTATTCTTCCCCTCTCACGGCTGGCAGGCCAAGGCACACAAATACTAAACCCTTCTGGGTAGGGAGTAGCTGCCCTGCTCTGCACAAAAAATTATTGTATTTTTAAGCTTTAAAATATGATTCTCTCAGGAAAATTAGGAGCAGCTGTCCCTCCCTGGGACAAGCTGGCTTCTCACAAATATTTGGCATTTGGAATACTCTTGTCCTTTGACCACTGGGCCTGGTTTTCAATTAGGCCTGATTTTAATGGATAACCAGGCTATTGCTCTGGGTTGCTGGGGCACAAGAGGCAGCACAAGGCTAAATTCAGCAAGAGTGCAAATCAGGGCATTTACACAAATTAGAGCTCACACCTCGATGTCACTCCAGATCCCCAATCCCACAGTGGCTTCATTCCCTACTCCTTGCATCCTGTGGGGCTGTTGGCACCTAGGGAGAAGCTGGTACAGATTATTTCCATTTACACTTCAGTATCTACTCAGTCAAGGTGCCTGCACCCCCTGTCAGGGCAAGCACAGAACACCCAGAGAGGGGGCTCCTCTCTCCTGGGGAGCATTCAGCACGTTATCTACGGGATGGAGGATGAGGAAATCTCCACTCATGGTTCTGCTGGGAACTCTGCGGACTCCTTTCAAGTGACAGCACTAAATACTGGCCTAGATTTATCCCCTCTCACTTTATACGCTTCCTGAAGCATTCAAGTGGAAGGTCCGGGAGGCAAAGCCTGGGGTAAGCCTCCTAGATCCCCACTCTAATCAATAAAGAGACAATAGCCCTCCTGAAAGTAATTAAGATCTTAGGCAGACTAAGACAATGTTTCTGTAACTTACGATGTCACTGAGACGCTGCCAAAGCCCTCACTGAAATCTCAATACACAAATCTGCTGCTGCTCCTCTGTCCACACACCCGAGTGCTGCCCCGCACAAGGAAGTCGAGTGGCTTTGATGAGATTTTTGGCGTTTTAAAAAGGTTGCTGGAGTACTTGTTCATGTACTTTTCAGAAATTGATGTTAAGTTGGTGGCTTTCTAGCTCCCCAACTCCTCCTCTTTCTTCTTTTTTAGGAACACTCACTGTGCTGGTCTTTTCACAGGCTTCTGATTCTCTCCTTTGCAAGTTAACCCCACTTGCAGGACTGAAATATCTTTTCTTCTTTTTTTTTTTTTCTTTTTTATTTTTTTAAGGTATTCTAAAATTGAATTCACAATTCCAACCCATTTGAAAACACCTAAATCATCCAGGTTGGCCCTAACCCATTTTCCTACACCTAGGTTGGGACCTTACTGCTTTACAACTAGTCCTAATTACAGAAATCATCTAATTAGTGTTGAACCTCGTATGAAGAAAATACATTAAACAATTATCTCAGTGCTGATGTGTTGATAGCTCCCTTTCCCAGATGTAGAGCAGAATAGCTTCCTGTAACAGTGATACAGAGCTGGATCTCCTTACTGCCAATGGCTCTTAAATGCTGTATCTTTATTTAGTTCTTTGGCCTTTCTGATTCTGTCTATGCTCCTGCTCCACTTCTGTTCTCGTTCTGGGAGCCTGACCTACTTTCTCCTTATTGCATATTTCTTTCTTTCATTTGAGGTCAGCGATGAGCTCATGATCAAACCTCTCTGGTCATCTACAATACTTTCTGAATGGGATAACTTGAACTTGGGCCTTCAGGCTCCCTAAGGCTCTGCCAGTTTTCCTTATCTAACTTTTCCCTTAGCTCACGCTCTCAGGAGATATTTTTTCCCAATTCTTACAGTGTGTTCCAGTTACCCTTTGTTGCTGAAAGCTATTTTTTTAAGTTTTGCTGTGATTTTTTACCATATAAATACACCTGTTTTGCCTTTACTGTCTCTATAAATGGCATTTAATCAATAAACATTTATTGACATGTAATGCATGCTTAATAAAATGCAGCAAGGAGGAGTGAAAGGACAGTAAGAGATGATTCTGTGAACACCTGAGCACTTCAGCTCACCAATAAATGATCTTGTAAAAGTGCAGAGTTTGCCAAAGCCATTTGTTAGGCAGCACACACAGAACAGCTTCAAACTGACAGCATGCAGTGCTCCGGCCAGAGCAGAAACCTCCCCAGAGAAGGAATCAGTCATACCCCTAACTCAGGCAGTGTCATTCTGCTTTTCAAAGCAAACTGTGCAAAAACAGAGGGGGGGAAAAAACCCCACTGAAGTAATTGATGTAATTAATCAATTTACCAATGTTATTCTTGCTGAGCATCCGAACAACTGGAGGTGAATTTTAACAATGCACACAGTGCATATTTAAATCACAGAATGGTTTGGGTTGGAAGGGACTTCAAAGCTCACCCAGGGCCACCTCTGCCATGGCAGGGACACCTTCCACTACCCCAGGGTGCTCCAAGCCCCGTCCAACCTGGCCTTGGACACTTCCAGGGATCCAGGGGCAGCCACAGCTTCTCTGGGCCCTGTGCCAGGGCCTCCCCACCCTCCCAGGGAACAATTTCCTCCCAATATCTAACCTCAGTTTCCCCTCTTTCAGTTGGAACCCATCACTCCTTGTCCTGTCACTGCAGTTCCTGATGCACAGCCACTCACTGGTTTCCCTGTAGCCCCTCAGACACTAAAAGGAAATTTGCTCACATTTAGGGTACACTAGATACACAGATCCACAGAAAAGGCCAAGATTAGGAATGAAAGGAATCTGCATATTCTCACACCAAGAATTAAAAAAGAGAACATGGTCTTTCTCAAACTATTCCCCATCAATCCAAAACTGAAACATGAGGAGCCAGTGTTTGAAGGCTTATTCCGCTTGCCCTCCTCAGATGCAAATAATCTCACTGGCTGCAGTGTAACCAGCAATCCTCCCTTGTGTTACCTGGAACTGCCACAAGGCTGTAAAGGAAAGAAGGAAAGCTGGGTAAATTCCAGCTTTTTTTAAGGAGACTCCTGTGGTCCCAAGGTGGCCCCTCTGTCCCACTGATTTTCTTTGCAGTCACCCCTGCATTCACCTCACTGGTGCTGCAGCAATCCTCCTCTCCAAGAGAGCAACATCTCATCTCTAATTAAAAATCAGTAAGATATTCAGCTCATCTCTCTCATTTACTTTGATTTTATGCTCTAGACGTGAGTAAAGCTCCTGCTTTCCAGGTCTCTGAATGGAAAGGTGGCAACAGCCCTTTCTTCCTCCACCACCTAGTCCTCACTCTGACCCTTGTGGCTTTAAAAAGTGGCTTAATTGCCATAAAATTTATCTTCACAAATGAGAAACCACCTTCAGCTGCTGTTTTCATTATTTCCCTGCTTTCTAAAAGAGCACCCTTACACTTTATTCCTTATCTTCACCTCCTGCCAGGTTGCTCATGTCCTCTTTTTCCTCAGGGATAGGGATAGCCAGTGCTCAGCCCCAGGTTTGGGGGAACCCTGAATGAGGATTCAGCTTCATGATTTAGGTGACCTGTGCACCACCAAACTGAAAGATTTACCAGCTTCCTACGACCTGTTTCAAGAGCTTCATAGTTCAGAGGGATCACAGAAGCAGCAAGAGCAACTGCTTTTTCTCACTTATTCTGTGATGAAGCATAGATGCCAAATCCTAGACAAACAAATGAGTTATTTGGATAAAGAAAAATCGAGAGCCACTCAAATTGGCTGAATTACAGCTGTTGTCAATGAAGCATCGAAAAAGTGCATCTGGGGCTATATACAAGAGTCTCTGCACTTTACAGTCACTGAACGTCCTTTAGCCTCCCCAAAGAGGTCAAGATGAGATCGACAAATAAACGCCAGTCCAGCAAATGAGCGTATTTACTTTTTCCCAATGTGTTTTTTTTTAAGTGCTGGATCAGCCTTGTAAACTCTCTCATGCCGAGTGCACTTATTTATGCAAAGTTTGATTGGTCTCAGCCTCCCAGAGACACCTGAAGGGGATGCTGAGATAAGCCAGCCTTGGCGTTCTGCTTGCATCCCTTATAGCAAAACACAGAGCAAAATGAAGCATTAATTCTGAAACCTTCAGGAGAATGAAGCAGGATAGATTCACTTGTCAGTAATGTCCATACTGATTAATATAAATGCACATGGCAGCCAATATCAGAGTGTGCTATGTGGATTTATTTACATAATTATTTGAGAATTTGCCCTCCCCTCCTTGACTTTGATGCTTGGTACATATTTATTTACACAACACTGCACTGCCAAACAAGCCAAATGTTTCCCAGAAAGACATCAGAAGAATTACAATTGTTTGAGCAGTGGTTATTTCAGGATGATAAAAAACAAACTCAACTCAAATCCATTTAGCAACTGAAGTGCTTTCCCCAGATGACAAACAATGCTGCTGCTGTCCTTGCATGGTCACTGACCTTGAGTGGCTCTGAAGGCACCAAGGCAGCTGAGGAAGGAGCTGTTGTAGGTGCAGCTCAGGCAGGAAACAACTGTGGTGTTCAGCAAGGTGGGGGCAAAGCCCCAGTGCCCACAGGTGGTTTGGACAGGGAAGGAATTTTGAGATGTTCCATCATATTACAGGGAATAGAGAGATGAGGGTTTAGTGGCTTGTATGAACCTGTATCTTTACCACAGGTGATCTGCAGATCTTCTGGACCCAGCCAGGTGATCCAGAGCCTAATTTCCATCAGTTTCCAGGTAGACAGAGACAGAAATAGATAAAGATAGAGAAATACCCCACAGAGTACCAGCGGGCTCCCATTACACCAACAGACATCACTGCTTATCTCTGGTTCTTGACCTTACCTTATCAAAATCAGACCACAGGCACCACCTGCTGATAAGGGGACATGCTGTATAATGCCCTTTATGCACCCTCATCACTGACAGGATGGCAGAAACCCACTCTTATGGTCACAGCACCACTTTCACAGCACACATCAAGCCTAAAGTCACAAAAATCCAACCAGTGCAGCTCGCAGGGCTTAGTCCTGAGCAGTGTGAACACAACCCTGGTGCATTCCTGTCATGACACTGAGAGGTGCTCCCAACCAGCCTTCACTTGATATTCCATTATTTGTATAATATGTCTCATTAGTTTCCTGAAATTAGAAAAAAAAAACAACTAAAGAACCAAAAAACCAACAACAAATCTCAAAAGTCAAATCAAATATAGGGAAAAAAAGTTTACTAAGCTTTACAGAACTTCCCAAGGTATCAGTTGGAGTTTTTGGCAGGGGAGACTCTGGTTTTACATTCATCTGGACACAACATGTTTTTTTCCAGATCCTAACAGATCACTAGAGTTACTCAGCACACAAACAATGCCTGTTGTTTTGGAGCTGATTTCTCAACCTATTATGTGTATTCCTGTTTACAAACAGTGGCTGCAGCATGCAGAAGATCTGCAGGCAACTTCACTGCACCCACTTAACTCCTCTGCCTGCATGTGGGCAAGCCCCAAGTAATTTTCCACAGTCACTCCAAGCAGCAGAGTCCCAGGATGGGGCAGGTTGGAGGGGACCATAATGGGTCATCTCATCAGTCCAAGCTCCCCACTCAGGCAGGGTCATTCCAGAGCACATGGCACAGGATTGTGTCCAAATGGTTCTGGAATATCTGCAGTGAGGGAGACTCCACACCCTGTCTGGGCAGCCTGTTCAGGGCTCAGTCACTGCACAGGGAAGAAGTTCTGCCTCGTGCTCAGGTGGAACTTCCTGGGCATGAGTCAGGCCCGTTGACTTTTGTTGTACTGAGCAGAGCCTGGTCCCTGCTCTGCCACCTCCCTGCTGACACTGGCAGACATTGATGAGGTCCCCTCTCACTCATCTCTTCTTGATCATCTCCTTTAAGACCTTAACCCAGGGAAGAAGTTCTGCCTCGTGCTCAGGTGGAACTTCCTGGGCATGAGTCAGGCCCATTGACTTTTGTTGTACTGAGCAGAGCCTGGTCCAGCCTCTGACACCCTCAAAGCATCAGAAACTGAACCCAGAAACCTCAAATGGTGGAAGGAGCCATGAGGAGTAGGGGAGGTAACACTGCAAAGCTTTTAATAATTATAACAATTGTCATAATTACATTGTCATAATGATATGAGATGGTGGCACATGCTTTAAACATGTCAACAATTTATATTGTGGAGCATATGTGGGCTTCTGGGGGGAAAAGGCAACCAAGCCTTCAAGATATCCAACCTACAGCTGGAGACATCAGGAGACAGGGAACAGAGCTGTATCCACTTGCTGGAAGTTTTGGGTTGTTCAGGATCACAGGCCCACAGTTTCATCTTCAGCTCAAATGAGAACAGAAGTGCTCAAAAGCCGAGTGTGAAAAATCAGCCAGAATCATGAAGTTTTGCCTGGCTCAGGAGAGGGATCAGATTCATATAAAATTATAGTTCAAATTGGTTTCCACCCAAGATCATAAATCCACCTAGGTTTGCCAATAGGATTCTGACTGTCAGCAAATCCTTTCTTTTGGCAATGCTGGATAATTTCAAGAGCTTCAGAGGAAAACTCTGAGGGTTTGCCTGAGCCATTGGTCTTTGGGGGGAGAAAAGGAGATGAGGGTCAAGGACACCCCTGAGGACAAACACCCCAATAACCTCCTCACAATGGGAGTACAGTGGCAGGGACATGGTCTCTGGGGTATCTTTGCTCCTGGGCAGCTGCCAGACGGGACATGTGGGGACCAAAGCCCTCTGACACCTATACTGAGCTTCTCCTATCTCTGCTTCACCACTGGCATCTCCCCTCAGCACACTGTACAGGTAAATCAGCACCTGACTCCCAGGGGAATTCAGAAGCCACGTTTTTAACCTCTCTGAGCTCCTGTGAATATAAATGATAGAATTATTTCGGTTGGAAAAGACCTCCAAGATCATCAAGTCCAATGGTGAACCCAGTACTGTTGTAATCATCACTAAATTGTGTCCCCAGGGGCCATATCCACACAGCTTTTGGATGCTTCCTGGGACAGCAACTCCTCTGCTGTACTGAGCAGCCTGTTCCAGTGCCATTCGGGGGAGTGATGGAATCAAATCCCATCCCTTGAACCCCACCAAGAGACTTTCATCCTCAGAAAAATACATCCAGTACCATCGCTCCAACACAGACCTGATGCATTTGGCCAGTGACACAGGCCAGGCCCCCACCAAGGGAAATACAGATTGGGCCAATGGGGAGAAAATGGGGTTTTGAAATGAAGGGATGATTAAACAAAAATAAAAATCACTTCTCAGAGCTACAGGGGTTTAGTAGTTTGCCTGTAGCTTTGGAGGCTCAGGGAAGCAGCATTCACAGTAGTATTCTCTCCTGATAAGTGCAAAGGGCCCTCTCATATTTCTCCTTCTTTCTGCAATTTAATACACGGGGGCTGAGGCTGTGACCATGACCTCAGCTGTCTTACAATGCTCCCCCTCCCCGGGGAAGCCCCACACTTATCCTTTAACCAAGAATTAAGTCTGCACGCAGCTCTGTGCATTGAGGAAAATCCCAGCACACATTTCTCCTCTTCCACCCAATGCAAAATGAGGATTGATTTTGCTCCAAGCAAGGAGGAGCATTTGGAATATAATGAAGCTGGAAAGGGTGGAGTGGGAGTACAAAGAGATGAGTCCAAGCTCAGCATGACAAATGGTACACAGGACCACTTGGTTTTATTATACACTATCAAATATCCCTAACTTAAACAGCAGAGCTAATAAGCATGCCAATGTATATATTTACATTGCCTGAAATGTGCACAACCCTGAACAAAAATTAGAGTGCAACTGTTATGATCAAGCCATTAGAGAAAACAAAATCAATCCAAAGCATAGACCAGCCTTGCTAACGAGCTCCCTGCTTTGCTGCCTCCCCTTTCCTCAGAAACTCTGCAGCAGAGTGAAGCTTTTCTGACCTCAGAATGAAGGAACTTGCACAGGAAAGCTGAAGAACTAATTGTAATGGTACTTCATCAAGCTAAAATGCAAATAAAGCAGCAGTGCTGGAAATACAGTCCATGAACCAGCATCAGGGGCAAAAGGGAAGTTAATTCTCTTTGCAATTCTGTAGACAAGACTTTGTGGAGTATTTTGGGCAGTGGACATGTCCTACCTGCCTCCTCTCTGTAACTCAGAGTGATTTCCCTCTTGCTCTTAGCTCAGGACAGAAGAGGGTTTCAGCATCTTGAAGATTCTCCCATCCCCATGCCCAAAAAAGTTGACATTGCAGAAAGTTTCTATGGAGCAAAAAGCTGATGAGGAAAGGGAGAAAATGCAGTTTGGCTAAAGTAGAATGCTCTCCTTTTAAAGTTTAAAGATATCCTGTTTTGCTTTGGATCACTTTTACTTCATGTCTCTTTCTCTATATTTAGCTTAATTTCAGCTATTATATAATTTAGAATTCTTTGTTGTTGGATAAAAGAATATCTATAAAAAAACAGAGCCCTTCTCATGAGAAATTTGGAAAAATCCAGATTATTCCTGTCCATGAAGATATTAATATTTTTACTGAAAATTTTCCAAACCAGTCCTGCCTCTCAAGGCAGAGGGAGAGCTCTTCATAAGCTCGGTTTTGCAGCCCACATGGCCTTTCAGTTCTTCAGGCTTTTATTTGCAGTAAGTTTTTAAACAGTGTACACCAGTAGTCAATAAAACCCTCTCCAAAAGGGTTGAGAGGCCTGAATGTTTCACAGGTTCACCTGCAGCTCTGGAGAACTTGGGGAACTCCAGGCAACCAGGACTTCCCTGGACCGTGCTCTGGAGAATCAGCCCTGTGAGGAAAGGCTGAGGGAGCTGGGAAAGGGGCGGAGGCTGGAGAAAAGGAGGCTCAGGGGGGACCTTGTGGCTCTGCACACCTCCCTGACAGGAGGGGGCAGCTGGGGGGGGGTCGGGCTCTGCTCCCAGGGAACAGGGACAGGAGGAGAGGGAACGGCCTCAGGCTGGGCCAGGGGAGGCTCAGGGTGGACATCAGCAGGAATTTCCCCATGGAAAGAGTGCTCAGGTATTGGCAGGGGCTGCCCAGGGAGGTTTGGAGCCCCCATCCCTGGAGGTGCACAAGGAATGACTGGATCTGGCACTGAGTGCCATCACAGAATACCCTGAGCTGGAGAGGACCTACAAGGATCATCAAAGCCCAGCTCCTGGCCCTCAGGACACCCCCAACAACCCCACCCTGTGCCTGAGGGCATTGTCTAAACACTTCTTGAGCTCTGCCAGGCTCGGTGCTCTGGTACCATGGTTTTGTTGCAAAGGGGGGGATCGGCCAAAGGTTGGACTCAATCTTGGAGGTCTTTTCCAACCTGAATGAGTCTGTGATTCTGATTTCTCCTGTTTCTGCCGTGGGAGGATGACAACCAGCCTTGCTCTAGGATATTGCCAGGCTGTCTCCTGACACGAGGATGTTGCAGCCTCCACACAACAGAGTCCACTCTGTGCCTGTCACAGCAGCCCAGGGGACACCAACAACATACAAAGGGCAAATAGAGAAGAACGAGCAATTTTAAAGGTAACTGTCTCTTAGGCCAGCAAAGAAAACCTCCTCTGAACTCAGAAGACGGTTTAAATGAAGGAGCAAGTGCTTCACAAAGAAGCCAGAGACAGATCCCTGCCTGCTTACACCTTGAGCACTACGACTGAAGGCATCCTGGACAGATCCTTGGCAGATAGAAATGGGCATTCAATAATTTCCATCTCCTGAGGGTCCACTTCTCTGCTATCCTGTCAGCTGGGATATATAGAAATCTAATGTAAAGAATAAATTTCCAAGACATTTTTATCTGCAAGGACACCCACGGAACACATTTAGCATTTTTCCATCAAAATGCAGTTGCCACAAAGGCCAAGTGCAGCAGCTTCTCAGGTACAGCACGATGGATCACGTTCATCATCTCCACTGGAAACTGCACCAAGGAAGCGTGGTACAAACACAGTTTATACCTCCTGCAGCTCAGCAGGTACCCTGGGACTAAACCTTTGACATTTGTAAAGACCTCTCTGCAACCTAGAGGTCAAATTTTGATTTCACAGATCTCCAATGTAACTCCTACCACCAGATCTGTTGATGGAGCATCAAACCACGGAGGAAAATTGTTTTGCTGCTCAGTAACTCGTGCTCCCCTCATCCCATTCATAGCTCATGCTGCAAACATCTCCTGTCCCAGTCCTGCACTGGCCGTGGTTCAGGCTCATGTGCAAGCTAGGCAAAACAAAACACATTTTCTCCTGGCTCCAGCCATATGCCAGCAGATGTTTGAGCTGAGATTTTCAAGATGCATAAGGACTTTTGGGTACGTAATCCCTCATGTTCCAAATCCCTTGCTTCCTAAAGCAAGCCTTTGAGCCCTGGAATCACACAGTGTCCAAAAAAGAAGTATCCAATGCATTTTAAGGACAAGGTGTTTTTATCTGAAGCACTAAATCATCTGTTCACAGCAGTAAATTACTGAAACTGTTATTGAGCAGTTCCTGAAATGAAACAGAGGCCTGACCTCTACAATGTCTCCAGCAAACGTGAATTCAGGCCAACGAGGCCAACCAAGAATCACTTGCACCCTTTGCATTCTCCCAGCTCATCAGGAAACTCTGCTGAAAGAACCCTACAATGAGCTAGTAACTGACACAGGAATTCAGGGGAAAATAGAACATCAGGTAATTTCATCTGACCGTTATCCTCAATGAGTACAACTCCCAGAACAGGGCCTTTGCTGCCTGAATTCAGAGGTGCAGGGAGAAGAGCTGCAGGGCTCCCAGCCCCCTGGCAATATTTTCTATCAGTCACTTAAAAAATGTTTCCACTGGTTAATTTTCTTTAACTTCCTGGGTCATTTCCATCTATTCCCCAAGCTGACCTAACTTGCTTTCATCCCTATTTCTGATATAGCAACATAAAACCATAATATCAAAATCAAGCAAAAGTGTTTGCTGTAACAATGAACAGCAGGAAAAAAAAGACATGATGATCTATACTTGACCATAAATGTTCCTATAGAAGAGTTTAGGCCTCTGTTTCTACAGATTGAAAAATATTCACTGATTGCAAAGCCAGTTAGAATTCTGTTTTCAGGAGATTCAGAAACCTAAACAACACTAGGCAATGACTGACTCACATTTTTTGGCATTTCCTTTGGATTTTTCATGGCATTAAAGGTGAGAAGCAAATTAGCCATTAAACCATCCATTCTGAGCAGATGTCATTTATCTCTTCCACCACATCTTGGCCACAAGAAATTTCTTGAGAGCTGGGTTAGGGCAGACAGAAAACGTCCTCATATAACCTTAGTGCAGAAATAATTTAGATAACTGCAGCAGGAGTAGCTTGAAAATTCAACTTTTTCACAAATATCTGAAAGTCTGGCATTGCAAGGACCTTCCTGCAAGACATAGGGTTGAGATATTTCAAATATGGTTTCCTAAATGATGTTTTCAGACCAATCTGAGTCCTCAGATGATACATCTAACTCAAAAGAAGTGGCACTAATGGCCGACACTTTGATCCAGCTTAGCCCTTATTATGGCTTTTTATCTATAAAGTATTTATAGAGTTAAGTTCTAATAAATCTTTAATTACTGCTTAAAATTAAGCTAAACCAGCTATTTAACAGCTCTCAGCTGCTATTAATATTCATACCAGAGCTCTGTGATTAATGCATACAGGGTTTTTATGACCTTTAATTCAAATTCTGAATCACTGTTTGATTTGGCCATTGTTAACATACTTTTTGTTGGCTACTCACAGATTGTTTTACAGTTTTGAAAGCATTTGAGAAACACTGTTTCTCTGTGCAGAACAACCCGATTTAATTAGCCCTCTTTTAAGAATGTACTCTGCTTAAAATTTGGAGTGTCTGAAAGGCAACAAGGGACAATGATTATTATTGCACAACATTTCTTTCTCCCCAGTCCTAGAAATCAATCTGATCAGGATTTTTCACGATGCTAAGAGCTGTATAAATACATAACAAATGGAAGCCCACCTCGCAAAGAACACATCTTCTGAAAAGAACACGAATACAGAACGTCTGCTGAGACAGCTCTGCCTTGGGCTGGGCTTGGCAGAGGCAAAGGACTGGTATTAAATGTGACTCCAAGCAGAAATGGTGTGTTAGAACACACACTGGTTTATAAATATGCTAATACCTTAAATTGTGTTGCTATCAGAGCAGGGACTGGACAGTTTACAGAGAATAAATGGAACAAACTGCCTTTTCTTAAGGAAGAAGAATGGCTGAGCCATCACAGCCCAGCCCCGGATTGCATTTAGGAGTGAGGAGTAACAGCAAAGAATACATTGGGCTAAGGCAGCACAGCATCTGCGTGATCAATATATTGAGTGCTACATATTTCACGTACAAATGTACCTATAAATATATAATGGTGCATAAACACTGGTTTCTTATAGATGCCTCTTTGGCCACAGGGGCTCTACGGCCCCTGTTCAAGGACCCACCAGTCTGTCAATCAAAGCAGGATTCCTGCTCCTCCAGGGTCTGTTCCTGAGAAGAAAGGATCCCATCTGTGGAGCTCTGACAGTCTGTGCTGTGGAACATCCATGGGATCGACTTCACAACAAGAACTCTCGGAAAAAACGACCTGGAAAAAAGGTGGGGTTGGGGTGACCCAATTGTGGCCTTCCAGAACCTGAAGGGAGTCTAAAGAAAAATGGAGAGGGGCTATTTATAAGGGCCTGGAGAGACAGAACAAAGAATGGCTTCACATTGACAGAGTGCAGGGTCAGATGGGATACTGGGAAGGAATTGTTCCCTGGGAGAGTGGGGAGGCCCTGGCACAGCGTGCCCAGAGAAGCTGTGGTTGCCCCTGGATCCCTGGAAGTGTCCAAGGCCAGGTTGGACAGGACTTGGAGCACCCTGGGATAGTGGGAGGTGTCCCTGCCCCTGGCAGGGGGCAGCACTAGATGAGTTTTAAGGTCCCTTCCAACCCAAACTATTCTGTGATTCTGGGACTTTTGGGGGTTTCAATTCTTGCCTCTCTATACCACATTACAACCTGCAAGTTACGTAAGGAAATAAGTAAGTAATCCTTTCCAGATAATTCTTCTTTCTTTCTTTTTTTTTTTTCGCAAGAGAGAATGCAGATGTCAATATCTATACAAAAAATAAGTTACTGAAACACAAAGCAGTGCACTTGCAGGAACAGCGTAGGAGGAACTGTGAGAAACTATGTCACCACATTGCTCTCTGGTTTTGGGCAGTTCCAAGTTCCCCTCCCAATTTTTGTTTCAATTCTAAGCATTTTAAGACTCTCGACATTAGATGAAAACAATACTCAGCATACCAAAGGCCAGATTCCCATCTGGGACTCAATGATATTGTAATAATCATCTCAATACTGAGGGATATTATAACACAGAAACCCAGCATGATGGATCTTTTCCCATCCCTGGAGGTGCCCAGGCTTACAGATAAGAGAAACGTGGGAATTCAACTCTTCAAACTTCATGTGTCTCATTAAAGAAGTAATTTATAGTCTCTCATTAGAGAAAGTGATTTTGTTTTAAATTGTTGTGCATGAGAAAAAGCCAACTATGAGCAAGGGAATTACTGAAGGTTATGCTTGCTCCTTTATCCACCAATTCCGAGTGGGATTAAATTGCCTTGATACAGATTCAAATTTAATTTCGGAAGAATGCATCATATTTCTCTGTGCAATACCAATCTGAAAAAAGAAATAAATTATAATAAGCAAAAAGGATATAAAAATATGGTATCAGATATGACTTGTCTCCACTTCAGCTGAATGACTTTATTGTTGGTCAGAAAAAGAAGTTATTTCTCTGTCCACTGAACTTCTGACTCTGATCCATTTCAGACTCTGATACAAAGGGATGGAGCTCTGGGTGAGTCCATTTGCCTCCCTTCCTGGAAAATGTTGAGGTTTTGATGAGCACTATAATGACAGCAAGTTTGCTGGTGCTATTTATTCAATCATCAAGTCAAATATTCCCTCCATAGCCATAAATCTGAGCAGACTCTGCAAAAAGGCTTGACTAGTTTAGCAAATGATTGGCACTTTTCACCACTACAAGAAATGATTTAAGGAAAAAAAAGAGTATTGCCACAGTAATTATACTATTTCTGTGCTACCATTGGAGAGAATAATAATACTTCTTCTTGTTTAGAAATGTTCATATTATTCCTTCCCAGCATTTGTTCAGACTTGGATTTAATTCATGAGGCAGTTCAACAGCCTCAAAGAACTTCAACTGAAACAATTTACATTTGGAATTGCCCCGTTTGAAGAACCTGCAGTATGTCCTCGGTCCTGCTTCCTCAAGTTGGAGATGACACTGGAGATTGATTTTAGTACTTTCTGGTTCACTTAAGGACAGGATTTATTCCTGAATCCTGATTATTCCTACCACAAATACCTTTGCTCCAGGAGCTACCTGAGTTAAACTTGCCTATCCCATAGAAAATGCAATTCCATTCCTGTTCCCTGCTAAAGGGTATTAGTTTAAGCCAAGTAATTCATGGTTTTAGTTTCTTCTTCACAGTTATGGCCTCAAGGTTTTGGACAGAGTTTCAATTTCTACTAACAGCTCAAATTGTGTCCATCACAAGTGTGGCTGTTGCAGAAAAATAATTGCTGTGGAATTCAGTAAATTAGGATTAATTTCTTTTGCCTAAGAGAAGCAATAATTCCAATGTCTGTAACATACTTTTTCCCACCCCCACAAACCATGTGCCATGGAAAAACTCAGTCAGTCCTAACAGCTAAAGTCACCTCCTGAATTAGGATGCAATGACACAAATTTTGATCCCAAATCCCACTATTCACAAGCAACATTTGCACATCACTGATGGTTTTTCCATTTGATTCTCACATCAGCAGTGGCTTTGCTCGTACAGGATAAATAGCAAGGCTCTAAAAGAGATAAAAACTAACAGTACACCAATGTTCCAGGATTCAAACCCCTCCCTGATGCAGGGTTGTACAAAGATTCTGTCTGCACTCTGTAACAGATTGCTGTTCATTTTTCAACAAACATGCAGTAGTCTCAGAGAAGAGATAATAAAAATTGTTAGTTTCCAATACACTGAGGTTATTGCAGAGTGAAGTTTGTATCATACCAGAGATGGCTGAAATTATTTCTCTCAGATTAAACAGTTTTCTTATGGCTGGTGGTGCTGGGTTGGACTCGATGATCTTAAAGGTCTTTCCCAAGCTTAACGATTCTGTGATTCTAAAATGCTTTTTCAAACACAAATGTTTTATTTTGTGGAAAGTTGTTGACACCGTTGAATGTTTTCATTGGGAAGAATTGCAGCTTCAACTCCTTGAAATCAAATTGCAAAGCTTTGTAAAGGTTTCACACTGCTCATTTTGGATTGTTTTGCTTTTGCAAAACCTGCTTGGACTGCTCCTTGGGTTTTGTGGCAAGCGTGATGAAGATCCACACACAAGCTGTGACCACTGCTGGGAGATGCTGAAGTATCTGCAGAAGTGAGAAAAACTGATCTCTAAGAACAGGCGTGAATATGCACATCTGTGTAGAAAAGACAATGCTCTACATCCAGCTCTCACCCACCTCTGGAGTGATCTGGTGCGTCAAAACACTGAAAGTTGTGGCTTTACACGAGACAGAATCATAGAATGGCCTGGGCTGGAAGGGTTCTTCAAGATCAACCAGTCTCAACCTCACCTCCCACTATCCCAGGCTGCTCCAAGCACCATCCAACCCGGCCTTGGACACTCCCAGGGATCCAGGGGCAGCCACAGCTGCTCTGGGCACCCTGTGCCAGGGCCTCACCACCCTCCCAGGGAAGGATTTCTTCCTGCTCTCCAACCTAAATATCCCCTCTGGGAGCATGAATCCGTTCCCCCTTGTCCTGTCACTTCAGGTCCTTGCAAACAGTTTCTTCTCTCTGTCTTTCCTGTCAGCTCCCTTCAGGTGCTGGAAGGCCACAATCAGATCACTCCAAAGCCTTCTCTTTTCCAAGCTGAACAATCCAAATTCTCCCAGCCTTTCCTCCTAGCAGAGGGTGCTCCATCCCTCTGATCACCTTGGTGTCCCCCCTCTGAAGTCACTGGGTGGTGGACAGGAGCCCATAGATGACCAATGCATACATTGTTCCAGTCTCTCTGCCAGAATGGGCAGGAGCCTCAGGGTCGGATCCCCTAGAACAGAGTTTGAGATCACACACAAACTGTGCAGCTCTCAGCACACGGCTCAGCACTCGAAATTGAAGTTTTGGTGCATTTTACTAAAGCATGTGAAGAAAAAGCTGCTGTCAGAATTGCTGGTCGGGTCACAAAGTCCCTGGGGCACAGGAGGAACAGGGTGGCAGGAGCCAAGAGCTCTTGCACATCTCTGGATAACCAGCACGCCCAGCCTGGCGGCTCCCTGCCCTTCCACAGGACAGCTGCTGGGGAAAACAGGGCACAGCTCAAGAGGAGAATGGGAATATTTTAACTGATGACACCCTGCAGTGCTGTGAAACCAGCCTGGGTTCAACCAGCCCGGGCAAGGCTGCCTGGCCATCACTGCCCCGACCTTGGGGACGCTGCAGTCCCTGGGCCACCAGTGACGTGTGAGCAAGGTGCAGTTCAGGCAGCAGAGAGGGAAAAACTCCAAGGAGCAAAGGGAAACAGCCTGACAGGATACAGAAAGTCTGTCTGGCTCTTTCCCACAAAGCAGGAATTGCCCCTCGAAGCCTTGCCTCATGTACCGACTCTCAGAAAATGCAGGGATTGGGATTAGCAGCCCTCAGAATGTGGCTGGCAGCTCACAGGCAGGGCTGCAGCTTCCCTCAGCTCTGCACTCTTGACTCAGGGAGAATTCATTGTGCACAGAACATCCAAAAGGAATAAACCCTCCTGGTGCTCAGAACAGGACTTTCCCCCCTCTTGCTGCTTTGTGCTCTCTTCCTCCCTTTCATACTTTCAGAAATAGAGAATATGTATTTTTAATAATACAGATTTCTAAAGAACTGAGTATGCAACATTTCTTTCTCCCCCAGGAACGCAGCAACTGCTGCACTAACACCGACAAGGAGGAGAACGCTTTGGAAATCCATCTGCCAGGAGAGGCAAATCAGAATTACATTGACCATAAACGCCGCAATTATGCCTTGGGGCTGAGCATTAGTGCTCACCTGAACAGGCTGTGCACGGCAGGGATGGCGTGACTGCAGAAAATCCTCCACCTCTGCAGCGAGCTGTGCTCCTGGGCCACAGAGCCATGAATGTTTCATCTCCCTGCGGCCCTGGAGAGGAGGAACCACGGGAGCTCCGGGCTGGAATCGCGCGGAGCAGCTGTTAATGAGCATCGCCTTCAAACCCTTCTGCTGCTCCAAAGGGACCTGCAGGGAACTGGAGAGAGCCCCAAAACAGGGGGGAAATGTGCTGGGGCTGAGCCCCTAAGCTTAGGAGATGGCTGCACGCTGTGGAGAGGGATGCCAAAGGATTAAGCTTTGTCTTACAAGTCTAAGGCTTGACCTGAAGCTTATTAAGGTCAGTGGAAAACCTTCCACTGATGTCTCTGAGTTTTGGTCCAGGTACACAATGCACTGATCTCAACTACCATCGCTATCCTTTATTTTTGCCATTTTAACTTAATGTATTTAATTCAAGTTGTAGTCGTTGGGTTCTCGTGACCTTCCTCAACTAAAATCCCAGGTTATTTAGGTAGAAAAAATGGCTTCCAGATTTTCATAGACAGTCTGGTTGTAGGGAAAACAAAAAGCTGCAACTTCTACCCAGGATAAAAACAAGAAAATTAAGGAAAAAAATAGACAATAATCCTAAAAATCTCCCTTCTGTGACAAAGAAAACAGAGAAAAAAAACCCAAACCAACAACCCAAAGAAAACAAGCCAATTCTTTTCTCTGGTATTTGGCTAAGGAATTGGTTTCAAAGGTTCTCCTGAAGCATTTTTGTGCTTTGACACTTCATACTATAGATATTGGCTCAGGGCTTCCATACCAGAAAAACAGACTAAAACACCTTTTAGCACATCATCAATCCTGATCAGAAAAGGACAAATTAGACAAGTTGCTGGGGAAGACTCCAGTAAACAAACTGGAAAACTTCACTCAGCTGAGATTTAAACCCAGCCACCTGGGTACCAATGCAGAACACGCAGCACTTGTGTGGTTTAAAAATAAATAAATATTTTTTTCATTAGGAAAGAAAAATCAGACAAAGATATACAGTCTGGGCAAAATTAAACCCTAAATTTGAAAAGACAGGAAGAGGGAAATGGGTGGGAAGAGATAGATAATTCTATACAAACAAAAATATATGTCAAGTAGCCAGAAAAAAGTTCTCAGCTCAGAGAGGAGCATGGGGCCAGATCCTCGGCAGAGATAAATCAGCCTGATTCCATCAAAATCAAGGGAGACACGGCTCGCTGCACCAGCTGCCAATCTCATCCACCAACCAGACTCTCCACCAACTTGCATTTTGGGTCCTGCAAAAAAATTTCCTCTTGGAGTATAAAGCCTGTATTTATCCATTGGCCTTAGAAAGTATGCACAGCTGTGACATAAGTAACCCCTGCTCTGTTTTTAAATGTATGCAAACATAAAACGAAGAAGAAAAACGACATTAAAATAATGTTAAGGATTTGGCTGGGGGCCATCAAAGCTAGGACATTCCAAGTTAGAGCTGAAACGACATCCTTAACCTTAAGTCACCCCATTGTGCCTGGGTATTGCAGCTGCTGAAAGGGGAAAATCAGAGCGGTTACGGTCTGGCGTGTGAATGAGAGCTGAGGGACTCTTAAATCCAGGATTATTTGGCTGCCGCACACCACGCACTGCAGCCACGTGCTAGCAATCCTTATGCAATCTTTGCTGGGAGAGGGGAAAAAGAAATATCCCTCAGGCTGCCTTTGCACACTGAGGGGACTTCTGGAGAAAGCAGAAAGGCCACTTCTTTAATTAAGGCAAGAGCTGTTACTGGGTTTGGGGAGGGTGTGAGGAGCAGCAAGGAGCTGAAGCACCAACTCAGATACCTGAGATGGACTGGGAACCTCCTGCACCGACTGATCCTGGGGCAGCAGCAGGTGAATCCCTCACCATTCAGCTGCTTTTCATCCAGGAACTTTTCAGAAGAGGATCTTTCTGATGAAAAAAGTTCCACTTCCCAGAATTATTTTTTTTTATTCAGCATTTCAACACACCAACATCAAATTTCCTGAAAATCAGAACTGCTTTTTGATTCCAAATGGAACACATTGAGACATTGGACACACTGAGGATTTGGTTGAATTGGATTTTTTGCTTCTAGGCATTTACCAGTTTGGACATAGATTCCTTCTCTTTTCTCCCTTTTTCTCTTTCTACCAATGCATCTCTTCCTTCTTTCTCCACCCTTAAAAGGCCAAAAATAAAGACAGAGAAGAGAAAAAGTAAAACTATAAGAAACCATCACAGAAATCCTTCAAGTCCAAACTTAGTGTCTCAAGAGTGCTGGAAGCAGTAGGTAAAAGCAATTGTAAAAATCACTTGTACACACACATCTGCATGCAAATAAAGAGCAATACATAAATATTTGTAGTTTAGACTAATATTTGCTTGACTTGAGCAATAAACAACTGGGACAAAGCTGGTTAATATAGACTTTATATTTTTTTTAAGTAGTCCAGATAGTCCTTGAGTTAAAATAGTGAGTGAATTGTCAAGCTCAAAGGCTCCCAAAGCCCTCTCTAACCCTGGTTTTCTGCAGTTCTCTGGCCCATGGGTTTAGCACATCCAGAAGCACTCACGTTACTGGGGACAGTCATTAAGAGCTGTGGCTGAAGTGCAAACTCCTGTGACAGTCTCCAGGAACTTGTTTCTCCATCCAGTTTGCCTTTGTTTCAAGCAGCTGCCAGCACCCACCGCTGTGAAGGACCCTCGTCCCTGGTCTCTTTTTGCCTTGAGATGTAAGAGAAATACTTCCCAACAACTGTATTTTCCAATCCAGTGTTTCATCTTGTGGGAGAAAGCACAATAAAAGGTAAAAATGTTATTTTAATAGAACACGTTACTATGTCTGAGCCCTTCTGCTCCAAAGGGATGGGGAAATAACCGAATGGGTGTGATAAACTCTCTCCGTATTCCTCTGCTTGCACAGTACCAGTGCATTTCTGTCTCTGTAAACTCAGCCCTGATCTCAGGAGGGAGAAGAGACAAGGAGGAATGGAAAGACCTGAGGGTTCTGATGTTTTGTTTTGCTGCAACCTCCAGCAGGATTGTGCCCCTTTGAATGTTGTGGAATTGGGATGGCTCAGCCTAGAGAAGAGAAGGTTTTGGGGTGACCCGATTGTGGCCTTCCAGCCTGAAGGGAGCTGACAAGAAAGATGAAATGAGACTATTTCCAAGGGCGTGGAATGACAGGGCAAGGGGGAATGGCTTCACACTGACAGAGAGGAGAGTTAGATGGGATATCAGGAAGAAATTTGCCCCTGGTGAGGCCCTGGCACAGGGTGCTCAGAGACGCTGTGGCTGCCCCTGGATCCCTGGAAGTGTCCAAGGCCAGGTTGGACGGGGCTTGGAGCAGCCTGGGACAGTGGAAGGTGTCCCTGCCCATGGCAGGGGGTGGAAGGAGATGATCTTTAAGATCCCTGCCAACCCAAATCATTCTGGAATTCCATGAAATTAGAGTCACCTACATGACACCTACACCCTGTTGGGTGACACATTTACCAAGGACTGGTTCATTCACTCAAAAGATTTATGCAGAATCTCCACCATCTCCTCACTGTTCTCCCTTCCCAGTCTCTCTCTGCTGCTGCTGAGAACACTTCATTTCAATACGAAGGGAGGGGAATGGCACAAGGATGGATTGCAATAATAATTTAATCACAAAAAATAAGCTCCACTGGAAAATACTGATGAGTGGTCGTATTTAAAAGTCTGATGATTATGTTTGATTAAAGTAGAGTGCAAAAATATTAATTAATTGGGCTAGTTACATAGACAGCTTTATGTCCTGCAGCAATTCATGTAGTAACAAATTGATTTTTAGCTAAGCCAGCTGAAGGAAAGGAGGAACCGGAAACAGTGCCTGAATGCATTGAAGTAGCCTGAGTGTGAAGTTATGGTGTATGTGTGGCATAAAATGCTGGGGAGAAACACAGAGAACAGTTCCTTCAGTGAGAGAACGAAAGTTAATTCATTTAGTGCCCTTTGCCTGTTTAAATTCCACCATCTCACCTTCATGTCATTTTACTCTTCCTAATACTCCATACTGGGCAGACTGTGATATTAAAAACCCCAAAATAAATCTGCAATACAGCGACAAGTTAAAGAAGTTTTCTATGGAAATGCCTCCAGCTGGAATAAGGGACAGCTGTATTTCAGCTCTGCACAACCCAAGTCACTTCCAAAAATAACAGCACCTTCCACCACTCTCGACAAGCAGAGCCAGAAACAAAGGTTATATAGATAGAAATTTGGTCCAGGTCCCTAAATCAGGTTTAATGGGTTTGTACCATGATTTCAGTGGGATCCTGAGTGAGTCTCATGGTGGGGCTGCTGTGCAGAGATCCCAAAAAGAGCTGATGGCAGCACACAGAAATCCCATGCCAGGTTATCTGATGGATATGTGAGGCTGGGGCAGCAGAGCACATCCACAAATCTGGATTTTGCCACATTTAAGCCCCGATCCAAGTCCCTGATCTGCTCCTGAGCTTGGCTTCAGCCTCTGGACTCCAACCCTTGAGAGCACCTGAGGGAAAAACCCGCTGTTATCCCAAAGGTGGGAGATGGATGGGGAACAATGAGAAAAGCTTCAGGATTCTGCAGCACTGGTATTACAGGGAGAAAGAAGATAGGAGAACAGATAAGCATGGCCAGGGCAGAAGGCAGCTCCCTCCTGCCTCACTGAGACACTTCCCCCAGTCCTGCCTCTGCTTCCCATCAGGATAAAGGGGGGTTTTTTTGAGGGAAAACAAAGAGCACTGAGAGGCCAGAGAGAAAAGCGAGGGGTTTCAGAAGAAAGCGAGCACTCATGTGAAAAGTGTCACAGCTACTTAGGAAATTGAAAATATTTTCCATCCTTGCCTGAATGATCATTTCCAGATTTTAATTATTTCCCGATTGTCTCCGAGAAGGATACACGGCTACTGACCTCATCTGGGCCTGAGGAAATAAGACTGTCAACATTTTAGGATAGATCTGATCAGATTAAGAGATATTTCGGATATTGAACATAAGAATTTGACAAGCAAGCTAGAACAGTGGATGTGTTTGGATACGTGCAAAACCCCAGAGTATTTCTGCAAGCTCATGCCTACTTCCCTGGGTTGCTTGCACTGAGTTATGAGAACAAACAGTTTGAGCACATTTTCCTCTTTATTTGATTCTTTTCTCTGTTTCTGCTCCCAGCAGCAGCTGGTTTCAAACAATCTGAGTAGAGCTGAGCATTAGCAAAATGAAAGAGCAAGAGAATGCCTTAATTAATACTAAGCTAGAAGTGGGTTTCAGGCATAACCATGGAAAGAGGGAAAACCAAGGTCAGTAAATCGAGGCTGAGCTGGACCAAACTCAGAGGAGAGGTTCTAGGATGGTAACAGACCATACACGAGAGCACAGGAAGTACAAAGAGCAATGGGTTTGCCCTGCCTGGGGCCAAAGGCACATCTTGGCACTCTGCAAGCACTGAACAGAGGAGAAATAACAAGAAATGGAGTCAAACTCTTCCTAGAGATGCACCAAGAGCAAGAGGAAACCCACAGGTTGCAGCAAGAGAAAGTTCAGCTGGAAAAGGGGGGAAAACAGCTGGAAGAGCAAGTACAGGAACAAATTTACCCAGAGAGACTGCAACCTTTATCCTTAAAGATAACCCAATCCCAGCTGTACAAAGCCCTAAGCAACCCCATCGAGCTTCAAGGGGCCCTGCTGGGAGCACGGGGGCTGGACCAGAAACACCAAACTCCCCCCTCATACCCAACCTAGTTATACTCTATTTCATCTTCTGTTGAAACAGTACTTTTCCTAAAAGAACAGGGAGTCGATCTTTTAGCAACAGAAATGAATTTTGAAAATGCCTTGACTCAAATACAACACAATTGAGTCCAGCCCCCCCAATCCCTTTGATGTCACTGAGTGAACAGCAGTGCCTCTGACTGCGAGTACACTGAACAGAACCTCCTGTGAAATAAGGATTCTCTTTCTAGTGCAATTTGATGCCTTTGGTTTGGTGATATAGACAGGGCGAACAAAAGCAATTTGAGGAGAGATTGGCAGAGCAGCTCAGCTTTCACATGTGCCTCACAATGGCACAGTGGTTAGTTCAGATCCTCTCTGAACAGCGAGAGCACAAAGTCCAAAACTGCATGGGCAGGCACTGGCTTCACTTCAACAGCAACCAGCACAAAGGGTGGACATTTACTGAGTAAATGAACATTTCTGGGGGCTCAGCATCTGATGAATTTGATCAGAAAGCGAACAGTAAAGCTTCTATCCTCAAGGCTGGCCCACAGCAAGCTTTCCCAGAGAGCTCTGATGTTATATATATAAGTCCTGTGCAGAAAGGAATGTGGTGCTCGGGGTGCATTGCACAACCCCTGCTCCCTGCACCCTCCTCCTCAAGCAAGGCATTCATTCCCCAGAGGAATTTTCCAGTCTAAGGAGCAAAACAAGCCAAGAATGTGTTAAAACAGGTGTTCCAATCAGCTATGGGTGCAGTCTTAGCACAACTGAGGTTAAAAATATTTGAGAATGATGTAATACAAAGATAATAAGTTGTTACTGTATATTCCCCTCCACCCACCTCGTAAGAAGGTCTGTGTGGAGGTTGTCAGTTGTCTCTCCTTTCCTAAAGCCTGAGCTCAGGTTCAAGGGCAAGCACCAGCTCAGAATTTTGCCATATTAGGCCAGACCAGCCAAGGCTGGTGAGGAACCAGCAACAGCAAGCCCAGACGTGGAAGGAAGGAGGAACTTTGTGATAACACAGCACTGTCTGGGTGCCCTCCTGTGCTGACTGTTCACACCAGGAGCAGCAAGCAGTAACCAAGGAAGCATTTGGAGCTGGAAAGCTGTTTCATCAGCAAGGAATGAGGAGGCACCCAAACACACCATGCCTTGCATTTCCAAGCCCTGTGTGCTGTAGTTTCACTAGCCAGCCATGCCCCTTAAATAAAACGTGATGCTCCTGCTCCAGTCCCACTTATTATGCTACAGGAGAGAGGTGCTGCTGGCTGGCCTGGTTAACATGCAAGTGTGCTGCTGCTCACATCACTGTGGCTGCTGCAGAAATCCTGGCAGTGCCTGAGGGATGATCTCTGTGCATGCAACTCAGGCAGAATAAGAGCTCCTCATATTCCCCCTCTCTGTCACAGGAGATGAGATCCTTGCGGGCTTGCAGTCAGTTTTCCCGGGGTGTGAAGTTTGCTAGCGAGTCACAATGTACCCCTAAACCAGCACTGAGGTGCTACGTGCATTATTACTGCTCCATTTGTGCCTCCACATCTGAGCTATTGTGTGTTTTGTCATGGCAAAGTGCTTAGGGAGGCTCTCAGCACGAAAGGCACAACAGCAAGGCCAGTTCCAGCTGAAATGAGGGCTGTTAATAGACTGATCATTTCCACCCTGTATCCTGATTTCAAGAAAGACCAGACTGCTTCACTTGGAAAATATCACATCACTTTACATTCCACTCTCCCCAGCTATAAATCATTGCTTAAGATCTACCTGACTTAAATTTGGAAAGCATCCATCTGTCAAGCTCCACATCGCCAGCACCTTTTGTGCCAAACACCCCCAGGTGCTCTTATCAAATACTCACATTAACAGCTCAATTAATTATGAGTTAGCCAGATCAAACAGGCCAGTCTCAGGCTTGACAGGCATCTGATGTTCAGATACCCTACCTATGCAAACTTTACAAAGTCAAGCAAATTCAAATTCCACAGGGCTCAGATCAATACCACATTAAGATGCTGAGCTTATCTCCTCACTTGAAAAACTCGTGAGAGAGTGTGGAGAATCTGTTTGTTGATTCATCTATGGAATTAAAACGGAAAAACAATCCACTAGATCTTAACAGTTTGATGTGGTAGTAAAGGACACAAACCAGGAGGCAGAGAAGTACAAAACTCCGTGAAGCCAACAGAAAGCATTAAGTGGTGCCTGCAGAACGAACACAGGGATGAAAATCCGTCTCAGAGATACGGAGCAGCTGGAAAGAAGACATTTCCTAGCAGGCACAGGATCTGCAATGAAGTTTGCCCACCCAGGCTCCATTCCCCTCTGCAAATCTCAGCCTAGAGGGAGGGAAAAGCTCTATGGACAGGTTTTTTTCTGAGCACCTTCATCTGCCTTCCCCACCTAAGAAACCCTCCTGGGGGCATTTCTCTCACTGCTCACCAAAGCTTCATGAATCAAATAAAATCATCTCCTTCTGAGCCCATCTCGTTCCCCCTGCAGGCTGGTGATGCTGGGAAGGGGTTCAACACAACACTGCTCCAAATTCAAGCTCTGTACATGGAAAAACATACAGGCTCCTGCAGATATCTAGTGCTTATGGCTCTGGGATCCTTAGAAACCCTCAATGCTCACAGAGTTTGGGATATCCCTTTGTTTAGATAAGACACCAGATAAAAGCCAAGCTATTAATCCTGGCTGCAAAGAGATAGGAGGAAAAACATACATTGAGATAAAAAGCTAAAAGTCCTCAGCATTGCAGAGCTCCAGGTCTCAGACCTATTCGGAAGTTTGAGGACCTTTTTCCAGCTCATGCTTTTAATTACTTAAGCTTTGTCAATTCAAATTTGTCAGCTACAGATCTGTAGCTGAGTAAGCCTTTACGCATTTATTTTGTTGTTGTTAATGACATGGGCTTTTATTTATTCAAAACTAAGGAACTGAGTCACAGATGCCACAGTAAGAGCTGTACTTGGCATTTATGGCAAATAACGTTTCCCAGTTTCCCAGCATTTTACAGGCAAAGTCTAATCAATCTTCCCAGCATACGTATGAGATAAGGAAGTATTATCTTGGTAATGTATTATTGGACAGGTCTCACATGCTCAAGGATACTGAGCAATATTCCTTCATTTCAGTCACTCTATCGAATTGCACTGAGGAAAACCTCGGGGGAAATCACAAGTGTTTACACATTTCCATAATCTGTTACGATATTTGTATGGTACCTCCCAGCTGGCACAAACTAAAGGTAGGATTTGTGCAGGGACTTAAGGAGGGGGGAAGACCCCCCTGTGGCTGTGGCTGGTGGGCAGACAGAGCAGCAGAGGGGCTGTGATTCCCTCGTGGGCAGCTCGCTGCTCCTCTGGGAGCCACATTCCACACCTGGCACAGCCCTCAGCAGGTGGCTGCATCCAGCAAAACGCGCTCCAGGGTTTTCCAAAGAGCACACCTGGCATGACCTCAGGTGAGTGTGCTGGGTGAGACCTCTACCTGCAGCTCAGCCTGCCACACCCCCGTGCTCCTGGTGAGGGAGTTCCAGCTGCACAGCTCCAGCTTCCACTGTCTGCCTGGATTTTATGGTAGAGACCAACGTCCATAAACTCCTAATCTGTCCAGAAAACCGAAGGGGTTGAGGAATCACAGAATGTTTTGGGTTCGTAGGGACCTTAACATCTGTTTCCACCCCTGCCACGAGCAGGAACACCTTCCACCATCCCAGGCTGCTCCAAGCCCCATCCAACCTGGCCTTGGGCACTGCCAGGGATCCAGGGGCAGCCACAGCTTCTCTGGGCACCCTGTGCCAGGGCCTCCCCACCCTCCCAGGGAACAATTCCTTCCCAATATCCCTTCTATCCCTGCCCTCTGGCAGTGGGAAGCCATTCCCTGTGTCCTGTCCCTCCATCCCTTGTCAATAGTCTCTATGTTTCTTGTAGCTCCTTCAGGCACTGCAAGGTCACAAAGCTTCTCCTCTCCAGGCTGAACAATCCCAGCTCTCCCAGCCTTTCCTCCCAGCAGAGCTGCTCCATCCCTCTGATCCCCCTGGTGCCTCCTCTGGGCTCTCTCCAGCAGCTCCAGCTCCTTCCTGTGCTGGTCCCAGGGCTGGGGCAGCTCTGCAGGTGGGGTCTCACCTGAGGGGGCAGAGGGGCAGAATCCCCCTCCCCTGCTGCCCATGCTGGGGCTCAGCCCAGGGCTGGGGGTTTCTGGGTGCCAGCAAACACTTCCCAACAACTGAGTGCTTTATTACCATTACAAACATATAATTTAATACAGCTCAGACTGAATACTTCGGTTTGAGTCCCTCAGAAACAAAGATCCAAAGAAAGCAGTGATTAACAGGTGAGCACAGCAAGGCTGGGACTTCTGCAAGGTCACTCAGGGATTCTGTGGCAGACCCATCACCCATTCCAAGGCACTGGTGTCCATTGCTCTGATCAACATCAACCCTTTTCCTAATTTCTATGATTTGATGCCAACGCTATTCACTGTTTAAGTGCAATCAAATGCCAGAGCACTTTGTTGGATCTGGGTCTTCTGACTGACCCTTGCCATTGGCAGCTGCGTGCTGAGATAACAGAGAATGAAACACAGCAAGGCTGGAAACATCAAATGGGGCTAAGGTATTTTTATGGCCAATTTTTGCCAAAAAAATGTGGAATCCCCACTGGGTCTCTTGAAAATTTCAGCTCAAAGATTGCACAGCAGGGCACAACAGAGGCATCAAACCAGGCTGGACCAGAGAAAGTTTCTGCCTTACAGTCAATAGAGCAAGAGAAAAGATTGTCCACGGGGTGATTCAGAGTTCTGGTGGGCTCTTAAATCTCTTTTAAAAAGTACATTTACGACAGCAATAGATAGTCACAAACATGCTAATTCCACCAGAGACATCAATTTTGACTGCCACGGGAAAATAAGTCAAGTGAAATGAAAATAAAAGGAAATAATTTTCTGTTAAGTTTAGCTTTTCCTCATTCTTGGTTGTTTGTTTTATGATGCATTGTCTGTTATGATCTTCCACTAAGAACCTCTACTTCATCCACCAGGGCTTTCCTCGAGGCTGAAAGTACCATGGTAATTGTTTTCCTCTGCCATTATCATTTATCTTTTATAAGGAGGTGTTAACTATGACACTTGCCTATGAAGGGCAGTTTTTCTTGCTGAAAGCTTAGCTTCAGAATAATGGGAAAGATTAGCATACCTTTAAGTTGTCTCATTTCTTTACAAAGCCGTGACAGATAAATGATACTTCACAGAGCCGATTCTCCCATTTTAAGTACTGCATTTAATTAAATGAAGGAGCACAACTATATTTCTTAAAGGAAGCTTTTGAGTTTCCCAACTACAGGTTACTCTCAAGAGTCTCCGTCTTCAGTTTGCTGGTCTCTAACACACAGCTCTGGAAGAGAGAGCTTTTTACAAAAGTCGGGAGTAAAAAAAGAAATTATCTACGCCTCTATGAAAAATACAAAAGGCCAAAAACCTTTTTGAAGTGGAACAAGTAGAATATCTGTTTCTTCCCTACAGAAGATTGTGATGACCAGACGTGAGTCTTCTGACACACACTCCTTTAAGTCTGTCTTTTAATCAAAAACATCTAAGATGAAATCTTCCCGAAATTACCTTTTTATTTTCGATTTGGGGTTGTTTGTTTCTGTCTCAGGAGGGGAAAATTGAGGTTGTAGCACTTGAGCAGCAGCTTAGTGAAAACTGTAACTAGATACATCAGACTTGTAGGAAATAAAGAGATGGGAATGTGATTTGTCCCTGTACCTTCTCCAAGGCAACTAAGCAGGACATTTCCCTTAGCAAATTTGAAATCCTCATGTCTACTCAACCCAAAAAAACAACTCCTAAACATATAGAAAATAATGTGAGTGATAACAAGGAAAAAAGCGGTAAGTTGGAAGTTATAAGTTGCATATTCTTATGGAAACACAAAGAATCAAATTTGACATGCTCAAGATGAGCAGGAGTCACAATTTACTCAACATCAGGCTCGAACAGATGCGTCATGAATCCAAGTTCACTGCCAAGAATTTTCTTTGATGGACATCACAAGGGTGGGAGGCAAAAAGCTCGGATGTAAAACTGATTCCAGAGACACAACAGGAGCAAACTAAAAAGGCAAAAACCCCTTTTCCCCATCCCTCCAAAACCTAATCCATGACAGCACCTCTGAAGTCATTTGTTTAAAGCAGACCAAAGTGTTTCTGACAGATGTCTGATTTCCAAGTGGGCTCCGTGTCTCTCAGTGCATCTTTGTCTCAGCTCCATGAACATTGTGTTTCAGTTCTAAAGCACGAGGCATTGTGACTTTTAACAATGGGATTAGAAATCACTGGGATCATAAATGCTCTGGAGCAGGGGGCATCTCTCTGGAATTTGTACAGTGCCAAGTACAATGTGGGGGTCTTGTCCGTGGCCAAAGTCCCTCAGAGTGACAGCATGAATAAAAGTTAAAGTCCCAGAAAAGTCCAGGTTTCTGCAACATCAAGCACCTGCAGCTTCAATTAGCACAATGGGGCAGTGTGGTACTAATTATTGTCGTGTTTGGAATGCTTTGGTTGCCCAATGGGGAAGCAAAAAGGATCCCACGTCACTGAGGGGAATAGGAAACACATTGGGGCCCGGAGCTGGAACGGGACCCCTCGGAGCTGCCTCCAGCAACCGCACAACAACAAACGCTCTGCAAGCAAAGCAGCCCTGATTTGCGACCTCCAAACGACGAGAAAGGCATTAAGTTGTTAATCCTGGTTGTAATGAGGGGCTTGGCCCATTCTAGGCTTGAGCAGTAAGGGCTCCTGCAAACAGCTCCGTGATCCCTGCCAAGCTGCAGCTCAGCTAATTTCTTCCTTACATCCCTACCTCCCAATTCCATTATTTGTAGTAAGTCAAATGCTGAGCTGGAATAAGCCAGACCAGATCCATTCGTTTATGGAAATACACTAATTTTTACCAGCTGAAGTCTCTGCTCTCTGTGATAAACGGTAACTACATGAAAAATGACTTAAATTAAGAGAACCAGTGCTGGCTTTTTTAAAACATAAAATATTCATCACTTCTTCTATTCTGCACTTCCAGAAAATTTGAAGCATTTTCACTGAGCTAAAGCTCACGTCCCACTTTTTTTTTTTTTTTTTTCCCCTGGATATCCTTATTCACAGCCCAGTGGAGATGGCACATGTGCTGTGCTCACCACAGAGGTGACTTGGAACCACAGAGGCTGAAAAAAACTCGCTGTGTGATGGAGCTCTCACTTCTACACGGGGTATCAGTTTTCATCCTGCTGCAGCCAAAGCCTGGAAAACAGCAGACCCAAGAGTTTCTGTGCCTCTGAGTTGTTAGGCAAGCCACAGGGCCAGGTAAATAATGCTATTAAAAGGAGTTAGAAAGAGCAGGCAAGAATGAAATGAAGAGGAAGAAAGGCCTGGATGGGCAGGAGGGGAAGTGGGAATCACGTTTGACTGCAGAGACTTCATGGCAATTTTTCATTGATTTTTTTGGGGTTTTTTTTTCCTTTTGTTAAGTACTCAAAATTATCTACTTCAGTATGGGGCTCTTTGGCAAGCTTATTTGTTTCACATCTTTCTTAAAACTTCCTTACAATTTCTGTAGGATGTAGAATTAGTAAAAAAATATTCTTTGCACAGTGCTAAGATACGTCTGATAGCAGAGAATTGTGCACCAGGACAGAAACCACCCTTCATGGCTTTTGATTTTATGCTATTCCAGAGCTTTAATGTCTAAATTTGAGTATAGAGAAGGGCTCAATATCCACCCAAAAACTGTAACATCCCACATTAAACACAGTTAAAAGAAAGAGCAAAAATGCTCCAGAGCTCTGAACACACAACACAAAAGAAACAGGAATTTGCTGGTAGTGCTGAGATCTAGGGAGAAATTCACCTTTTCTCCTGCCAGCCAGCAGCCCTGAGGAGCAGCACAGGTAACTCTGCTCTGCTCTGCTCTGCCCAGGGGTACTTGGAGCTGCTTCTCAGCCAGCTCTGACACACCAGTGACTCCAACATCTGTTCTGTCACTGAGTGGTGCTGGCCAAGCACTTCTGCCTCTTCAGCTCCAACGAACCCTGAGGTGTAAAGAAATGAAGGTGAGTGTGGGGATTCTGCTAAGCCATGAATAATATGAGTTGTCTAAAGGCCTCCTGGCACATTCCAGACAAAGTTAAAGCAGTAATAAATAAGAAAAATAAAGCCAAAGCCATAAGGTACGACAGTAATGCAAAAACAAACAATACCAAGCTTACACTTGGCAACGCTGCTGTCCCTACCACAGCCAGTGCATTCTCTGCTTTAGAGAGACCATCTCCACAATTTAACACACCTTTCAAAATTAATATTATTGCTTTAGAACACACAAAGCATTTCAGAGAACAAATAAAGCCTTTGCTCAGGCGGATGTTCCATGACAGCACTGATCATCAAAGCTCACAGTGATGCCTTAGGTTTTAAATTTTGGTTTTTTTATTTCTCAGATCCTGCACTGCCTGGTGTGTGTAACTCTGAAGTTTCATGTGCCCTGTTAGCTTCTGTTCTCTCATGCTGGTTACACAGAACAAACCTCTCTGGGTTTGCTCTTCAAGGACACCAGGCCCCAAAATGTGTAAACTAAAGCCTTGAGAGGGGTGGCAAACTTGGGGTAATTACATCATAAACTGAAGTTATAATTGGAGAATTAACCCTGATATGCAAGTGGAACAAACTTATAAAAGTGTGAAGAACTTGTGACCCGGGGTCCATCTCGGGTGGAGCCTTTGACTACCCAGGGTGTGCCTTTGAAGGCCCTTCAAATAAATACCTACTTTTATTCTCTTATTTTGTCTAGCCTCTGTGTTTTAGGCAGCCACGTCAAGGTATCAACAGAATTAAAACCCTTGAATATTCACCCAACCCTTTTTCCATTCCTGTCTGCCAACTTGGTCTGCAAGATTTTGACAACCAAGCTTTAAAGCTGCCTTTTAGTGCCTGTCCCCCATTCCCAGGAAACTGAAAAGCAAGAGAAAAGTAAGAGAGAAATAATGAACCACAGTATTGTGAACACCAAGCAACCAGAACAGAGAAAGAGGAAGTGATCCCCATTCTGGAGTAGCCCAACTCTGTATTTGTTATATCCATGATGATTCTTTCACTCTGCGCAAAATCTATCCCATTCTGGGAGCCCCTGACATGGCAAGCCTGAGGAAGGTGCCCAGCATAGTTTAACCTCTGGATGAGGGAACAGGGTAATTCCTCAGCTCCAGAGGAAAAATGTGAACCCTCACCCATGAAGAGGAGTTCCCTTTAATGTACAGTCTGCAGGGAGAGTTCCCCACACATTTCTGGATCCTGGCAGGAGGCTGAGGGTCATGCTCATGCCCTGCCATGGCCTTTGCATGGCCAACGTGGGAAATGAGTAATGGAAACCATTTTTGGCTTCTCTCAAAACCAGCTAAAAATAACAAATAGCTTTGTCAACTGACTGGAAGGAGAACCCCCCTCCCAGAGGATAAGAAAACATGAAAACTATGGGGACAAATCAAGTGGATTCCCCAAACGACATCCCTGCTCCTCCTTGGAAACTCTTCCATTTTCAGAAACAAGAGTCACAGGGTAAACACGACACTTGCTACAGTGGCACCTCTCCTCATTGAAAACTGACATTCCTGGGAGTCCCTAAAGAAAATGGGGGAAAAAATAAACAGGCATGAGACGTCAGCACTCGGGGGCAAAGGCAACACAACCAGAATGGGATATTTATAAAGAAAAATAGATAGGGAAAAGGACTTTCCCTCTGACCTACAGCATCCCTTCGAGAAAGATGCCTGGAGAAGTTCCCCAGTCTTCCTATAATGGAGTTACAACTATAAAATACAAATAAAGTAAAACGTTTTAGAAAAAAAATCTTTGAGAAAAGACACTAAAATAACCCCCAGGCACCTGGAGAAAGCCCCAGGCTTTGACCCATTCTCTGCACAGGGGTGCACAACTGAGTTTATACAGAAAACTCATTTTTCCTTTGCATCCAGCTGCCATCCTGGTGCTGATGCCCAGGCCCTGCAGGCTGGACAGAGCTGTCCCTATCCATACCTGTGAGCAAGGATGGGGGAAAGAACACAACCTGTGCCCTCCCAAAGCGAGGAGAACCTCAACAACAGAGCTTTGATCCAGCATGGCCAAGCACAGTTTCATTCCTTGAGCAGTAACCTCTCAGTCCAGCCATGTATAATCTACATTTCCATACTCCAGTTTGCTCTGATGCTGAAATCACCGCTCTGCACCAACATGAGACCAGATTATAGGTGAAAAGCCTCAGGCTGCCGGTGTCCACCCTGCACCACCACCTCTTGTGGTGCAGGTGGTGGTTACTCACACTTTTCACACAGTAACACAGATTTCACCAGTGATTTGCTCGTGGCAGTGTTGGTACAACTCCTCTGGAGTCTCAGAAAGCTCATTCTTGGCAGGACAGATCACACAGGTGCGTCACACAGTGGGACATGCTCCTGCCACCCTGCACCACACAGCTCCTCCCTCTGCCCACCATGCCAGTGGCTCCGGGGGCATCACCAAAAGGACATCGGTCAGGGGCCCAGAAAACAAGATTCTGCTATGTGCAGATAGGTGTTTTAGGGAAGAAAATAAAAGCAGCATGTCTGAAAGACACAAGATAATCCCCTGCAGCAGCTCCAGCCATAGGAAATTAAAAAGCTGGAGTGGGAGCTGTTCCTGAGCCAAGAGCGGTGCCCACAGAGCATCACTCACTCTGCAGTGAAGGCAACACGGATCAGCTTCCCCTCCTTGTGCTGGGGATTCTCTTACCTTGTGAATATTTTATTTATTCTTTCAGCTTGGTCATAACCATTAAAATAGCAATTCCAAATACATGCAATCATTTCTAACAATGTTTCCCCCCTTTTTCTGTTCAGGGGGGATATTTTTATATTTATTGTTCAAGTTCAGACTTTTTTCATCGTGGAAAGCTTTTTTTTTTTAAATTTCCTACTACACAGACCACGGAGCTTATCTAATTTACAAAGATGAGTAGCTGAGTCAACTCTGCTGGGATTCAACCCTCTAGGCTCAAACATCATGAGTGCTTCCTCTCCTTCATTATCTAAAACAATTAGTAGGGAGAAGAGAAAGCTGCATTAGAGCTGGCATTTCCTGTGCTCATCCCCTGGTACAGCATCTCTCAGCAATGCCTGTGTTAATGTGAGCTGATCTTCAGCTCCAGACACTGGATGCAGACATGGATTCACATTGCCATCAATCCCCTGAGCTTGAGGCTGGGCAGGAGAAGTGATGCAGTTTAGGCACATCAGTAAAGGAGTCCTGAAATTCAGTGATTTGCTCCAAACCTGGCTGGCATTTTCAGGAGAGGGGCTTTCTCACCTGTTCCTGTTGAGTTCATCTCTATGCACCCCATCACCGAGCATTAGACCAGGACAACCAAAAATTCAGTATTTTCAAACCCCAAAAGTACCAACATTCCAGGGAGAGAAAGCACAGCTACCACTCAAAAGCAGCTCAGAGCCCAGGACAATGACTACAGCCCATGTGTTTCCAAGGCTTTTGCCCTTTGGGTTCAGCACACACCAGGTTCACTTAAACTTTGTCCTGAAGTTAGGAATAGAACAATTTAGGCTTCAGGATAATATTCTAGATGAGGTAGATGTTGAGGATATGTTTAGAGATGTCAATGCTCTGATAAAACGTGAATTTCAGTCCCATTTAGAGCAATAAAACCACTTAAGCAGTATCTTTCTTGGAAGGCTGAATCATTGCTCAAGCTAAGCCTGATAAGTGTATTGCTTAAAACTGCCTCTTTCTGCATTTAGAGTTGGTAAGCAGAAAATAGAGCCTTCATTTCTCACTGAAGGCTTTATGTCCAGCCCTAATTTACTGCCTTGGAAACTATTGTCAGGAGAGCATCAAAGGGAGGCAATGAAGGCTGTCAGAGACTGTCAATCTTGAGAACATCTCATTAACTGCCCTGCTAGGACAGGAACAATGTCATTTATTCTGAGGCTTTAAGGAAGGGGATCTCCAGACAGATCTTTAGCTGAAAGGTAGCAGGTTTTAAGGTCTCTCTGCTGGACTTGGGAAGCCTGGACAGAGTCACCTTTCCTTCAGAAAAGGGCTGATGAGGCAGGGAGCAGGATATGGAGTTGGCCTGTGGTTTGCTAATTATCTGCAGATTCCCCAACCTCTTTTATTACCAGGACTTAAAACCTGCAAACCCAGAGCCAAAGGAGATTTGAAGTTCACTCAGCAAACCAGCTGACTTTGATGGGAATTACTTAAAGTTCACGTAAGGGCTGCAGGACTGGACAGCGAGAGGGGAAAGCGTGGAGGAGGATATTACATTCTTGGATGTGAGTTGCTGGCTAAGGAACATATGAGAGGTGAATAGGCACTAAAGAGCACATTCAGGCTGCTGAGATTTCTCCCGAGTCCCTTTGCCTCTTGGCTGGCTTCAGATTCAGGTCTTCAGATCTTCCTTTGGGTCTCCTGAGGATTTTGGTAGTGCCTGGATTTTGATAGAGCCTAGGCAGAGAGATGGAGGTGAAATTTAAACTCTGAATAAGCCTGTATGTATCATTATTTTAACCTCCCCATGAAGGGCTTTTTATTCTTGAGGGAATGCTTAAGAGCAGAGCCTTTGCACATTTAGCAGCTTCGTGCGCTTAGCAAAAAAGTGAACTTTTTGCTGGTCTGTGCGGACTCTACTGTTCTGGGAGAAACTTTGTTATGGCCATTCTGACGATATTTTTCACACCTCCGCTGCACACTAGTGTATTCCCTAGAAAAATAGCAAAATATAGCTCATATTACCCATTAGAAAGGTAGAAATAAAGCAGAATCCAGTCAGATTATGAACAAAATAAATAAAACAATACACTAACCAGAAGAGTTTATGCACAGCCTCTGTGCAAGCCTCCCCTGCAGCCTCAGACTTTACACACAGGCACTGACCCTAAGCCTGGAGGGGCCATAAGCAGCAGCACTGAAGCACAAGACACGGTGCAACTCAGCATTCTCGGTCAGCCCCAGCACTCCCAGGGCTCTGCAGAGAGCAGGAGGTTTGAGAGCCATGAGTTGAGGGCCACTGTGCTGGAGTTTGGAAAGAAAACATGAGTTAGGAAGTTTTATGTTGCCCGGTTTTGATTCCCATCCTGAGCAGAGAGCACTGGAAGAGGAGAAGTCTCACCCAGGTGGGGTTTATCACTGCTTGTACACATGTGCATCCATGGTTTGCCAGATGTTTTCCAGGAATTCAAGGAGATTAAACCCTGCTCTAAGAAATTCACAGTTGAACAACATAAAGGGATATGTCAGACAGAAGAGAAAGAAAAGGTGGCAGTATTTGCTTCGCAGTAATCACCACTGCGGGTCTCTACGAAAGGGTGTCTGTTACAAGGAGGGGGAAGGTGTTAGAGCAGAGATACACAAGGTATCCTTAATCTGGTTTGCTGGAATACTGGGAGCAGCGAAGCAGGAGCTGCCAAAATTAATCCTGCACATGCACAAAGCCTCTCAGATTCACTCTGTGCACCCTGCACTGAAGCCTGGACTACTCAGGCACAGATTTTTCAGCCCTTGAGCTACCTGGACTAAAGACACTCTGTATGTTTGATTGTAGAGTCGAGTCCCTTTCACCACGGATGGAAAAGAGGATTTGTAGTTACTACACTGAACATATTCTGCAAACTCAGTTTAGTTAACCTTCAATTCACTTATTTTTATGTCCATATTTCTCTATCCCAAACTCAGACTGCTTTTTACTAACCATCCTAACACACAGGGAGCCTCCAGCACCAAATACCTGCCCAGCAGCTGGGTTGGACACTCACAACAAAAAGGGTTTTCCCTCTGGTGCTGGATGTGATTGAGACCTCTGCCCAAAGGCAGGTGCAGAAGCAGCTATTCTCCATGGATCCTGAATTTATCCTTGTCACCAAAAGAAGGGCTGCTGAGAAGAGCTGTGCTGGCCCTTTTGGACAATTGATGCCACAATAAAACTTTTGGCCTGGTTCCTGGGGAAGGCTCTGCGCTGCATCCAGGTACCATGGACTTCTTTAAGTGCTCATGCTCTTTGGAGACTTCCTGGGATCTTTTATGAGAGCTCTACAGACAGGCACACACCTTCCCCAGAGGTTTAAGACAGTGCCATTACTAATATTATTTCTTCAACCTCTTACACGGCAGACAGCTTTAAAGGAGCCATGTGTGATGCAAGTGACCCTCTGGAGACAACCTCTCCTGTGGTGCTGACCCTTCTCAAACAATTCCAATTTCACTGGATCTCCAGAGTGGACTGTGTCACTGTTCCCAGTGGGAGAGCATTCACTGGTCTGTCTCTATTCAGGCAAATCAGGAGTAAAACCAAATCAGGAGCACCAAAACCAGCTTATAGAGCTGTATGCACTGTTTATGTTTGTTTTACTGCAGGAGCAGTTCCCTTTTGCCTGACAAAACATTTTCCTGTGTGCGGGGGTTGGCTCAGGAAAGGTGCTCTGTGATATCCACATATTCCATGCAGGTGTGTGCAATGGAATGTACCCCTTATCACTCATACAAGGAATCACTCCTGTGCCAGGGTCATCCCAGGCAGGTGAAGAGGTTGAATACACCCTGCTTACCCCGTCCCCACACAGCTCCCTCAAGCACTTTGCCAACTGAACAGACAGAAAATGAGTAAATCTTCCTCACTGAATTTCTTCTGTCCTCTCTGTCCTGAGGAAGAGGAAGGCACAAATAATCCTGAATTACTTTTTCCTCCAAACACCTAAATTATAAACACGCTCTCTAGGAGACAGAATGTTTCTCTGCAAGAAAAACTGACAAATCTATGCCCTTGATAACCCTACAGATGCCATCAAAGGTGCCATCAGAAGAGGAGCTGACCACCCTTCAGCAAAGAAAGGGCAGAATGGAGGGACGGGTCACTGCCAGAGGTCTCCAAGAATCCATTCCATGCCATAGCTTGGCAGAAGTCAGATATGAAAAACTTTAGGACCTGCTGCAAATTTAGGGAAAATCTGAGCAAGGAGCTGACTTAAAATTTTGGTCCAAGCAACTTTTGATGCCTCAGGTTTGGAAGAGGATCTTTGTAATCTGCTTATGGATTTTGTAAGTCAAGCTAGGGTGTGAATCATTTCAACTGTGTTTTGTAATGCAGTAATACTTAAAGCTGAAAGAAAGGGTCTGCATTTCAAATACGGCACTTCAATGAAAACCCTCATATTTTCTCTTTTAAGTCTTCTCACTTTCCATTTTCAAAATCCAATAAATTAATAGACACTAAATGGGGCTGATAGTGGGGAGCTATTGATTCTAAGCAAGATCTGCCTGTGAAAGAGAGCTAAAATGGTCTAGAAAATAAGAGAAAATTGATGTCTGAGGCTTCAGACAGGCATATTTCCAGAGAAGTGTAAGCCAGGCAGGTAATGCTGGGCCAGCAGGAGAACATGTGCATTTTTCAGTCTACCTGCCTTGCCCTTAATGCAAGGTGAACAACATTGAGCTCTGCCTCACACTCCAGCTGCAGTATCAGCTCTTTCAGCTCAGCCTTGCTCACATCAATTACAACCCTGCTCACATGTGCACAGGGACCAGCGGGATGAAACCCTGGGATAATCACAGTCAGGGCACTTACAATGCCTGGTTTTTACTCTGAGCCAGCCTATCAGGTGGTGTAAATTAGCAAAGCTTCCCCAAAATCGGGGCTGGAGTTTTACCCCAGCAGCAGCTTTAGGCCTTTGGTCCAACACAGGTAACAGAACCCATTCTGGCCACAGGCCCTTTGTGCACAGGCACTTTTAAGGGCTCGGTTTAGGTCTCACTGGCAGAACTCCCTTAAAGCTGAAGCACAAATTCTCAGCTCATGTTCAAAAACCACCTCCTTTTAACCACACGAGCTGTGTCCACAGAGCAGCACAAGCATGTCAGGAGAAGCTTTTGAGTTCCTGCCTCAAAAAAAAAAAAAAGTCAGTGTATCCCTCTGTCATTCTGTTTGTGGATTTGAAGGCTGGGGAAGAACATCTGCACTGCCTCAATGCCTACTCTTCAAAACCCTCTCAGAGGAAACCATCAGGTAGCCAAGAAAACTTTCGAGCTCCCTAAATTGCTTTCAGCCCTGGGTTTGATACTTGTTGTTCCAGAGGTCTCAGTGCAAAGAGCTGTTCCCACTTCGTTTCTCAGTGCACAGAGTTGTTCCAGTTGTTTTTAATCAAACTGCTTAATTACAAAACACTGGGGGACTCACTGCTTGCTTTTCAAGTTCGCTCATTAATCTGTGTTAAATTCTACCCAAATCACTGTGGCACCAAGCCAGTCTCTGCCTCACAAACCCAACATTTAAGGAAGTAAATAACCAAAAATGGTTAAAAGGCATAATTATTTTTGTAATGCAACATCTAATTAATCTGTGAAGCTCACTGAAACAAGTGCTAATTAACGAGAATACCTTAACAAGCTTTTCAAAAAGAATGATTAGGCATGGTTAAGAATAGCTGAAATCAAGCTGCAAAGTCACTTTCCCATTTCTATATTTAAGCTGAGTGCATGCAGGGCTGGGAAAGGCTTCTGTCTCCTCACATGAGCAGCCTGATGCAGCACTTGGCTCTTTGCATCCATCTGAGGCATGACACGTTCACCATTATCAGAGACAAGGTCCATCTAATCTGGTATCATTCATCTGTTTCTGCTTGTGGCAGCTCCAATATTGCTGTGTAACGTCAGAGGAATGTGATAATGAAGAACTGACTCATGATGAAGCCATCATCTCCCAAAACCTCCTATGCAGCTAAATGAATCAGGGTTTGCTCTGAGCAGTATCTTGATGTGACTAAGCTCCCACGATAACTCAACCGTTCAGCCATTAGGAAGCAAACTGAAACAGCCCAGAATGAGGTTTCTGGCAGAGCACCTTCAAGGTAATTTCCCTGTGGCAGGCGTGACAAGCATGCCCTCAAGAGATGTGATCTTGTACGAGAACCTCTGCAGAGAGGACAGGAGTTATTGAAAATACAGCCGAAATGCCTGATCCACCAAAGCCCCGGGAGTTCTGCCATTGCACAGGGATCTTAAAATTCTGTTCCCTGTTCTGCAGCTTGGGAAGATCCAATAGAGGACTTTAGGAAGTTTATGTGCAGAAAAATATCACCTCCCCAGCACGAGCACCGAGCTTGGACAGGGTTTCTAATCCTGTGTCGGGGATCTGCCGTTTCGAGGTGTCACAGCACTGAGGTGCCACTGCAGGGAGAGGGATGTGACCAGGCTGTGCCCACCTGCTGCTCCCATGACTTCACAAAACCAGGGCCAGCTCACACCTTCCAGGGAGAAGAGCACAATCTTTGAAAAACCCTGACCATCTGAAAGCCAAATAACTGCTACTGGCTCCAAGTATTCCTTTTAATTTTTTTTCTCAGGAGATTTTCCTCTTATCTTCAAATTGAACCAAGTAGTCTTTTCTTTTCCTTTTTTTTTTTTTTTTTTTGTAGTAACAATTGACATACAAGATCAAACCAGCCTCTGGTACATGGTTCTGATTTCAGCCACAATCCACAGATTACTCCACTTTGCTGCTACCAGCCAACTGTTATGACACAGGAAAAAATATTGAAGTGAGTTCAAAAAATCTTAGAATACACATCCAAAGTATTAGCTGTTTTCCAAACGAGTAAACATAATAAAACAAGTTTTGTTTATACAGTGCTGGAAATAAGGAGCCCATGGAATCTATGCTTAATTGTCCCAAAGTGAAGAAGAGCTATGACAGATCCACTGGTATTTGACGTGCACACAAATGGATGGGTATCACTTGAGACGCTGCAGAACTGGGTTTTTAAGAAGCCCAAAGTACAATAAAGCATCTGAATGTCTCATTGTCCTTATTCGATTTTTAAGGTGTTCTTTTTTCCGCATTTCTAAGAAATGCTTTCCTCAGGATTGCCCTCCCTCCACTGATTCTGTCCGATGGCAGGGATTAAAATAAATGCTTTTGCAGATACAGCTGTTCCCTTCCAGTCTCTCTTATCACAGAATTGTTGGCCGTGAGGGCCCTCTCGTTGTCCTGCTCAGCGTGGGCCCGTGGCCAAGGCTGGCTTGGGTTTAGCCAAGGCTCCACATCCTCCAAGGATGGCTCTTCCACAGCCCGTCTAGACAGCCCATCCCAGGCCTGGACTTCCTTTTTAGGGAAAATTCTCTTCCTAATATTCAGCTTGGAGTTTCCAAGCAGCTGTTTTACAGCCCCTGCACCCTTGTTTTACTATCTGGCACTGCAGCATCTCCTCCAGCTCATAACACCCCTCCGAGGAGCTCGTAGGGAGCTGCTCCATCCCCTCTCAGCCCAGCCCAGCCCTTTTGTCTCCAAAAACCTCAATGGCTTTGTTCTGGATCCTCTCCTTCACACTTGGGGAACATCAGCTCCCTGTTTTCAAGGACAGGAAAAACCTGAAGAGGAAGGAAACAGCACTTTCACTTCAGCAGACCCCCATTCCCTCAAGCTGGGTCTCGCTAACAAATTCCCCACTTTTTAATTTGGGCAAATGCAGGATGCCAGCAGCCAGTCCTCCAGCTGGCTGTACCTGACAGTTTGCTAATTGTGCATTATCATTTTACAATTGGAATTATGTTGCCAGTGGATCACCAAGTACCCAATCCATTCAGGAATAAAACACTGCAATAGAGCTGAAGTGGAATAAATGAGTCTTTATCCCAGTTTTCTCATATGGGCCTTTTACAGCTGTTACAGTAACATCCATCTGTCTGTCGTGTTTCTGATGCCATTCACTGCTATCATTTTAACAGCCACAGTCTCCTTTCATCCAAATGAAGGATTTGTGTGGGAACAGCTGGACCGCTGCTGGCAGCTCCGAGTCCATCACTCCCTTATTACTGTGGAGCAAGGAGAGAGGAGCATAACTTTGTGTGCTGCTTCACAAGACTTCAAAGAGAAGCCTGGCCTTCATGCAAAATGAGTTTATTGTGGTTTTACCAAACCAAAAAACTGAAAAAACCTCACAAATAAAGCCAGCCCCAAACCGTGCAATTGATTTATTTTGATGCTTCATTCAGCAACTTTAAAATAGGAAAAGGATGCTGGAATTCTTCAAGGATCTGGATGCAAATAACTCACAAATGATACTGAAATCACCCTCTGCCAGCATTTGGGGAGGTTTTCTTAGTCTCACTTTATGGTTTAAGGGTTGAGTGAGAAATGTCAACGAGGTCTGACAGTGCTGGGGAAGCCAAACCTTTGCTCCCCTTCATCTCTGAGCATCAGTTCAGATCCACACTTGCCACGTGACCCTTCCTCCTCACTGCTCCATCAGCTGGACCTGTGTGCCAGGAGACACCCCAGGAGCACCAAACAGCAGGAGAAATGCCCAGGCTCCAAAACAGCTTCGTGTTCTCAGAGATGAAAATGGAGATGATGTCATTTGAGGAGGATGCTGTGCACAAAAGCTGCAGAGGGCACTCACCTTGACCCACCTGCACCAACCAACCCAGAGCTCTGCTGGCTCTGTCCCAGCGAAGAGTCTCTGTCTCTGAATAATGACATAAGCCCACAAAACTTGAGTGCCACTGCCTGAGTTGGTGTGGTGAATCTGTTCTCAGGCAGAACTCCTCTTTGGATTCCTTGCCATCCTCCTCACCCTGGTATCAACCAAAAACCTACTGCAAGACCAGCTAAAGAACATTTTTTTTTTTTTTAAAGAATAGTTCTTTTTATGTCTATTATCTATATATTTATAGAATAACCATTTAAAGCTATTTTTAATCATAACCATATTTAGTTATATTTTAGTTCTTTAGTATTACCGAAGCGCTAGGGCAGAATAGGTATAGCTGAGCTCCATGCTTAGGGGAAAGCCATTTCCACTAAAGACCAGTTCAGTACTGGTTTCAGTGGTCCCACACACATCAATTAAGGCTACTTTCACCAGTCAACACACAGGATGTTTCCCTGAAAGTTCTCAGCACTTAAAAATTGGCTTGCAGTTATCAGCTCCGTCCTTCCTGAGGAAGGAACAGAGAGGAATCAAGGCTTTTCTATTATTATTTTAAAAGGAATCCTCAATTTTGGGGCCATCTCCAACACTTCCTTTGAATTCCTTAATTCAATTTGAGTGGAGCTAAAATTATTTACTGCTTTTGGACCAGGATTCATGAGATCTCAAGGAAATAAATTCCTACACAAAGCTAGGCCAGAGGTCAGATATGGGATCCTGAAAGACTGAGGCAAACCGACAACCATTCCAAGAAAAAAACCCAAAGATGCCCAAGCTTTTAGCCACAAAAAAAGCAGACAGCTGAGGAGGCAAACATCCCTTTACCTCACACTTCCCCTATTTATAATCCAGTCCAAGGATCCACGCACACTTTTGCCCCTTCCAGCCCCAGCAGAGCCCACAGAACCAGGAGCAGTGCTAATACACAGCTTTTCCAAGAGCACCAGGCACAACTAATCCCACATTAATTACGGTGTGAGAGCCTCATTAAATCAATAAAGATTAGAGCACAAATCTGAAAACTGCAGTAACCAAAAACCTGCTCAATGTGCACTAAGTGATGCATTTACCCAGCATGGCTCAGTCCCTCTTACCCTCCCCTGACCTCTCCTACACTCGCTCCATACGTATCATTCTGTAAAACAGAAATTAAAATTCAGTTAACATTCCTGGAGACTTCAATCACAGGGCTCCAAACCCCTACATCTCTCAGCAAATGCACTCATCTCCCAGTTCTGAGATGAGCACAATTTTTATTTTTATTATTTTAAATGTTCTTGCCAGTTTCCATTGCAAATCGTGTGATGTCTGGTGAGCAAAATGAAAGGGTAGAATGTTCTCATGCTTTGGGAAAGATATTCAGTGTGGGAGAAAAAGTTTCTTAGAAGAAGTTGCACTCTTTCTAAAAAGAAAAATACAGTACATGCTTAGAATGGAATGAATAGAACAGAAAAGATGACATTAAGACAGGGGTGTAGGGAATATTTTGATGGTGGCCATAAGAGCTGAAGATGTTTCTATGCAACGCTGGTAACAGAGAAACATCTGGATGGGAAAGGAATCAGAGAAAGGAGCCTTTATTACAAACCCTGGCATAAAATGAGAGTGTTTACTTGCTGAAGAGAATACAGCCAGTTTTTATGCCCTGTTCATACAGAAAGTCATGATTGCCTTCCTCACATTATGGCTGCCCCAGGCAGATTCGCTCAGGCTCCAAACTAAACAGAGCTGACGGAAATAAACTTCACTTTTCATGTATGGCTTTGCACAGGGCTTCAGCTGTTGCCTCAGCACTGCTCATGCTTCGAGATCTGGGAAGAGCAGCAGCTGCCAGAGGTCAGCCAGAGGGATGGGGAGGCTAGGGGCTAAAAACCTCCCATTTTCATGGAATTATGGAATGGTCTGGGTGAGAAAGACCTTAAAGCTCATCTCATTCCCATCCCTGCCATGGGCACGGACCCCTTCCACTGTCCCAGGCTGCTCCAAGTCCCGTCCAACCTGGCCTTGGGCACTGCCAGGGATCCAGGGGCAGCCACAGCTTCTCTGGGCAACCTGTGCCAGGGCCTCATCACCCTCACAGGGAAGAATCTCTTCCCAATATCCAATCTAAATATCCTCTCTGTCAGTGTGAAGCCATTCTCCCTTGTCCCATCACTCCAGGCCCTTGCAAATTGTCTCTCTCCATCTTTCTTGTAGCTCTCTCCAGGCACCGCAAGGCCACAGTTATGTCACCCTGGATCTTCTCCTCTCCAGGCTGAACAATCCCAACTCTCCCAGCTCTTCCTCACAGCAGAGCTGCTCCATCCCTCTGATCACCTTGGTCTTTCGACTACTCAGTGTGTGTAGCCTAAATCAGGCACCATTTCTGGATTTTACTAACAAGCATTTACCTCTTTAATTGATAATCCCTGCCTCTGCTGAGTCTGGGATTGCAGGAGTTTGTATCAGTACCTGCTCCGTGGGACTGATCCTCCCCAATGTTTATAGGGAGCATAAGCGACACATCCTCACCCTGGGAGCTGCAGCACAGTCATTTACATTAAAGTGAGTTTAATTATCCACAGTCAAATTTAGAAACACTTCTGCTTTGATGGATGCAACCACTACATGCAGTGCAGCAGAAAATCATGGCTAGAGCATGTTTAGACATTCAGAGAACAGAGTAGCGTGGTACAGGTTTAATGATAATTGTACGGTGATCTCTATGACTTTTTTTTCAGCCACTCTTTATTTATAACCTATGTACATAACCTATACCATGAGAAACAGCCTCAAAAATATTAAAAAGTAGAATATTTGGGCTCTGTGGAAGGTTCAGATTGGCATCTCCCAGCAGTAAGAGAGTGAATGAAACAAATCATGTTTTAGAGCAGAAGCAGGGGTTGGGGATGTGGGGTTTTTCCTATTCAAAGCACTGTGATCAGCTTTGGGATTTAAGCACAGGCTTAGAGCAATTTCACATAAATACAGGAAGAACTGATGACAACACTTGGGAATAATCACAATGAGTCAAAGCTGCAGAAGTCTTCCCAATGCTTCAGGATCACTTGGAAAAACAATCTCTCATTTTCCAAAGACAGTAAGTGATGATAAATGAGGACTCATTTATTAAGAGGGAAATTTTCATCCAGTTTTCTCCTCTGAAATCACAGCAGAGGATGGGGGTCTTTGGATGCTGAGCACCTTCCTAATGCAATAATCCCAACTTGTTTATGGGACCAAGATGAGAGTAAATCTTATTGATAGCTTTGTTTAACACCTTGAAGGGCTCTGCAGCTCCAGAAAAGACAGCATAAGAAGGATATTTATTTTAAACACAACTCATCTTCTCATTTGACCTCACTTTCCCGAGGTTCAAATAGAAGAATAAGCACAACTCAAGGGAAACCCTTAAACTCAAAAAATGTGTAATTAAAACCGGAACATATGTGAGTGCTGAAGGCTGTCCACTGCCTCTGCCAGGATGGGCATGAGCTTTAGTCAATCAAAAGATTTTTTTTTTTTCCCCCTGAAATCCAGTTAAAGCACAAACCAACCCAAAATCAAGTAGGCAGCTGAGATGGCATCTCCCTCCTGCCCTGGGCTGCCACCGAGTTCATGCACAGTGTTCATCTCTCTCCCTCTTATTTTTCCTCACTTCCAGGACATAATCACACTCGGTTCCCCATGCAGGACTGGTGTGAATTGAAATTCCTTCAGGCTGGTGCAGAGATGATGGAGAATGCAAAGCATCCCGAGGAGCTGCCGCCAGCCCTGTGCCGAGCAGTGCACGGGAGGAGAATTACAGTCGGGTGGTGGCACAGGGGAAATTATGAAAGCAATTCAGAAGCATTGTAATAAAGTACAATGCACTGTAGTGCTGCTCAAATTCAAACCAGGAATGAATTCTTTCATATGTTAAGTGCTCCCTGAAGTACGGCGCTGCCTGAAGCACGAGGCCCTGGCTGGGGGCACCGTGGTACATGTTGGAGCTGGGGCTGGGTGCCTGACACAGGGCTGCAGCTCAAATTCAAACTGACATGCCCACAGCTCCTTAGCTGTCTGAGCCACAAAAGCCAAATTAAACATTGCTTCAGCTGCAACTTACCCTTTGTACCTTTCAAGCCATTATATTAAAGAGCGGTGTCATTTATGAGCTGGCCGTGGGGAAGGGCAGGTGTCTAACACTGAGAAATCATTGCAGCTAGGGGTGATAAATCCAGTCTATAAACTGAGAGCAACAGAAATGAGCTCCACGTTCCATCCCACCCCTTCCCTTTCTTTCTGCCTTTGCTGGGATAGATGCTGAGCTCCAAACCTGAACAGCCTCCTTTGGTGGCAGTGGCACAGCCGTAACCTGAGGTCACATCAGCATGATTCTGGCAGCTCGCTCCAATACCTGCTGAATTCAATGGAAACCTTTCAATGGGCTTCAGCGAGCTTTGGTTTACTCCCTAGGTGACACTGCATGTCTTTTTTTTCTTCTTTCAAGCTTCACAGTATCAGGCAGTTAAAAGTGTTATTTAATCTCTAGCCAGCTTGAGTTGTCTTCTCAGCAGGAAGCTCCATCTCACCAACAGACCTTGGAGCCTACCCCTGTGAAGCAGCAGAGAGGAACATGTGTCACTTGGGGGCTGCTTTAGTCATCCTTTCCTTGGGGGTGCTTCAAATAGATCCTGATATGCAAACAGCACAAGTTCAGCGGGGCAGAGGAGGTACCTCCTCACCTCCCAGCACAGCCCCGGAGAGAAGGTGGATCATTAAAACACTCCTGGCTGTTGTCTGAGCACAGGGGCTTGTCCACACTCCCCCCCGGGCATTGAGGTGGTGGGAGGGCCACCTTGGAGCCACCACAGAGGCACTGAGCACTTTATCTTCAGAAAAGATAGCAGTGATACTGCTGATAACAACAACAATAGGTGCCCTCAGCCCCTCAAGGAGCTCAGCCAGTCAAGGTGTTCTGTTCACATCCATCCTCGAGTATTCCCAAATTAAGCCTCAGTTCCAAAGGCCTGACAGTCACGTGTGGCACGTGTGTTCCTCATGAATATACAAGTACACTTCTGTTGCAGGAAGGTGATGAACATACAGAGCTTGCAGGAGCAGAATACAAATTTTTTTTGCTAACAGCCTAAAGATGACATGGAAACTGGGGTGAAGAAGCAAACCTAACCAATGCTTTTTCCATCTAGCAAGCCAGAGTGATCTGCTTCCAGAACTGGAAGCAGGTCAGCAGCAATACCAGCCATGCTTCAGAGAAGTGATTTTCAGACCATTTCCTGAGAGGACACCTCCCCAGCAGCTTCGCGTTCCTCTTTCCATGGTGCTAAACTGAGGAAGATGAACTCGGCTGCCTGGTGCACCCTGGCTGCCCCTGTCCTGCCACCTGCAGCAGCCTGTGCCTGTGACACTCTGCTGTCCCAGCACCTGCTCAGTTCCTGCAAACATCCCTTCATGTTTCTGGAACACAGGGCAGGACTCCATTACCTACACATTTCTAGGTCCTTCTTTCCTGGGGAGGGAATTCTCCCCTAGAGTGGTCAGTACGGAAAAAAAATTATCCCGGTTACTCATAGCAAACTACATTTACATCCAGAAATAGATCACAATTTGCCTGCTGCTCCAAGGATATTCAGATTGGTGTTGATTACTCAGACCATCCCAGGATCATGAAGACAACGGAACCACAAAATCCACTGGGAGTGGATTTACTTTGGTGCTTGTCCCTTGCACTGATACTCGGGGTGCCACCTCTCAGGCTGTTACGAGCCAAGTGCAGAATCCTGTCCCACCAACCTCACAGCCCCTGCATGACAAGCTCTTTCTCAGAAAGGTGTTTGGGCTCAGTTCAAAATAGGCTTTTCTTCAAAGAGCCTTTCCACAGCAGTGCTTGCAGAACAGTCACACTGCCTGAACACGGTCCGTAAAACACAAACTGTGTGTCCAGCCACACAGTTACAGGGGACTTCTGCCCACTGCTTTGAGTCTCACGGCGTGTAATTACTGAGTAGCATTTTTAGGCGTCACACTAGGCATACATCATGCCCATCTGCGTGAGTGGTCTCATTTCCTTACATTTACAACCTGCAAAAACCATGAATAAACTTGGACTTTATGATTTTTTCTTTTTTTTTTTGCTTTCCAGTAAATTTCAGATTTGTGACTTGGCAGAGGGAGCCATTGTATTTAACCACCTGTGCAGACATTAACTAAACACTTGAGCTTTACGACCAAGAAAACACAAAGTGCTAACACCGCTCAGAGAGATGTTTGGGCACCTTCCAACTCGTAGCAGGACGAGGTTGGGAATGTGCAGCACCTTCGTGCAGCCTCTCCCTCACTGCACACGGGGTGGGAGTGCTGCCTCGTGCAGGAGGATTTACGGGGTTAGAGCCATTCCCAGGCAAAATCTGCTGCAAGGAAAGGTGCAGGCAGGGCTTTGGGGAGGTCACAGCCTCTCTGTGTACTCTGCTTGCTTGACAAAGGTTGCTCGCAGGCTGGAAGCCACAGAGGCTTCCCAGCTCCCTCTAGCAGGAGTTTCCACTTGTGTTATTGGTAATATTTCACTGAAGAACACCCCCAGGCCTGGACAAAGCAACAGCCGGGTTCTGTGAGGGGCTTCACACACACTCAGGTCACGAGTGGCTCCATCCCTGTACCGACAGCAGGCAAAGAAAAGCTCACAGACCACATTTCCTAGGGGGAAAGTTGAAACCCAGAGGGAATAAATGACTTTACTGATGGCAACCCAGGCCACAGGCAGCACCGGGATCTGAATTGTTCCTCACCAATTTCAAGATTCATTCCTTAACTCCAGCACTCTCCTTAGCTACTGCTGGAGCAGCAAAGGCCACGAGAACTGGCTGCAGAAAAACACTCTCATTCTTCCAAGCTAGAGACATAACACAGAGGGAAGACTTAGAACTGCAGGAAAGGCAAATCTATACCACGGCCTGGCCCTTCTTGGACTCTTTCCAAGCCCTTGCTGTTGAACACTCCAGGGATTTTGATTTCAGGGCTGTCAGGTTTCAATTAATTTTCTCTGTTTCGTTGGGCTCTGATCTACCCCGTTTCTCCTGAAGAACCCAGAGCAGGGCGTGCTGTGCCCACCTCTGGACTGCACATGAGCAGCCATACATAACCTTTACATCCACACTGATTTGACAGGGACAGCCCTAAGGCTTCACCCAGAGCCCTTTCCCTGGCCTGAGCTGGGCTGTGGCTGGACCTCCCCAGCCCAAAGCCCTGGGCCTGTTGTCCATAAAATCCATGTCACTCCAAGGCTCTTCCCTTGCACAGCAGAGCCGAGAAGCCCCTGTGAAATGGTCAGTTCAGAGTCAGTACAAATAAACTGACATTGCTCCAAAGTGAGATCATTGGCAATTTATTCCTGCCCGAGCCCTACCAGAAAGAAAACAGTGTTTCAAGTTGGGGCTTTTTTCCTCCTCTCTCCCGCTCTCATTTCTCATCTCTCTGCTATTTCCATGTGCTTCCCACCACACTGTGATTAATCTTTTCTAAGGCCTAAGGGACTGGAGGAAAGAGGTAAAGTTAGACTCTATCAAAGACCCTACACAGCGGCAGCCAGGATCTGCCCCAGCCTTTGTGGGACTTGCAGCATTCCAAGAAACATTTTCCATCCTCAGAAATTATAAAGAGTCAGAACTTTTACAGCTCATTAGTAAATCATTAATGAGATATTCCCTTTACCTCTCAACAAGCTCCTTGCTGCCCTTCCCCAAACGAATCCTAAAAATCCTCCTGTGAAAAGGAGCATTTTGTTTTCAAGGCCCTGTAAACGCCCAACTCCTCCTTTTCTTCCATTCCCCAAGTGGAACATTTTCCAAGAGCTGAATTCAAACCCACCAAAGCTCCTCCAGGGAGGTGCAGAGCTGGAGCCAACCTTGGCACAAGCAAAGGGATTGCCACACATGCACCTACCATGCCCAAAATCTGGCTTTCTAGAAAAAAATCCCCACCAAATAATTAAGAGTTGGAACCGTGGTGGAAGTCTGGGAAACACCTGACTCCAGCACAGATCCTAAATCCACACAGGGAATTTGCCAGCGTGGCCATCAACATCAGCTCCAGCAAGGAACAGCAGCAGCTTCTGTGGTGTTCATCAGTAAAAGCTCTTCCAATGCAGCCCTAGAAAAGCAAATTTATCAGCATTTCTCATGCACTGGATGGTTATCGAGTAACATGAGCAAAAGCAGTTTGTGTCAGTATAAATTATGCCTATTCCATGAGGACCCTGGAAGCACAAGTGTTTTAGAGGAACAGGTGTAAAACAGGTCTGGAGCTCCTGCACGGAGAAATAATTCCAGTGTTTTCAAAGCAGCGGTTGCAGAAGGGTTCTGTACAACGCAAGTGCTGCAGGAGACGGAGATTTGACTGAAATACTCAAAAAGAAATTGGGTTCCCAACAGATATTCAGCTCCAAGAAAGTCTTCCACCCTATTTACAAAGACTTGGGGTCTTTATTAGATCCAAACCCTACAGTGTTGCACTTGGCTTTTAGAAAAAAAAAAAATTAGTGAAATAACTTGTCTTCTTGTCTTGTGGCTTCTAGTTTTCTTTACTTTTGATTAAATAAAAGCATCTCCCATATGTATCTCATGGCATGTTAAAACTTATTCCTGTGCTTGCCATGGAGTATCTGCAACCATTTACAGTGTTTTGGTGTGGTCATTCTTGCAAAATTATCAATAATCTCACACTACTTGACTGTATCCCTGAAGTCTGAGCTGCTGACATTTTTTGATTGAAAGCAGAATTCCCTGATAAAGAGAAAAGGCTGTCCCTGGTTTGAGAGAGGGGAAGTCAGAAAGTATTAGGTTGCTGAAAGATTAGAAGGAAAGGCAAAGAACTCCAAGTATGTTCTATATTTCAATATCACAGGGAATATGGTGCTTGGCTGTAAAGTTTTAACATATCACTGATAATAATGGGACACGTAAAAGCTAAGCCCAAGTCAGAAAGCATCAGGGCCTAGAAGATGATTAAAAATTCAGAGTTCAACTTAGTTTTGTGTTTTAAATGTAAATCCAAACCAACTCTATTCCACGTGGGTTTGCCTGAAGAATTCTAACAGAGATATTGTCAACACCAGAATATTTCACTCAGGACATGGCCTCCCATGACATGACCCCTCTCCAGCTCTTCCAGAGGTTCTCCTGTGCCTCGCAGTTGGGGAAAACGTGCTCAGATCTCACCTGGGACAGAGTTAATTTTTGTGTGGGGCAGGAACTGCAGCTTTGGTTATTCAGGGTAGACAGACCAACATTGTCACAGCAGTGCAGTGGCCAAATGCCACATGAACGGGGGGCTTGTGTTCATTACGTCCCTTTTTCACAGAATCACCAGGTTGGAAGAGACCTCCAAGACCATCGAGTCCAACCCATGCCCCAACACCTCAACTAAACTAAACCATGGCACCGAGCACCACATCCAATCTTTTTCTAAATACATCCAGGGATGGTGACTCCACCACCTCCCCGGGCAGACAATTCCAATACTTCACCACTCTTTCCATGAAAAACTTTTTCCTGATATCCAACCTAAATTTCCCTTGGTGCAGCCGGTATCCTCTCGTTCTGTCAGTTGCTGCCTGGAGAAAAAGACCAACCCCCACCTGACCACAGCCACCTTTCAGTGTGAGATGGATGCTGCCGTACAGTGTCTCAGGAAGGAGGGTCTGGAGCTGGTGAAGAACTGTGCTGAACTGGGACCACATCTCAGTGCCCTCACAGGCACCTTTCTCCAGCTGCTCTCATACCCCTTCTGCTCATTTCCAGTCCGACCTTGGCCCCTGAGCAGAAAGTTTGCCCTCTTCTCTAATATCAGGTTGTCATTTTTACAGGAACAAAGAGCTGGAGTTCAATCCCAGAAAGGCAAAGTCTTGTACATCCTGGTAAAGTGTCCAGCACCCATGCTACAGACTTCTCAACATTTAATTAGAGACTAAATCCTACAGGCTCCCACCTTAATAAACGAACACAGCAACTGCAAGTCAGCAGAGGCAGAAAAATGTTTGTGATGCTTCACTTTGAGAACATTAAGACAGCAGCTGGCAGCCTTTTCTTTTTAAGATACTACTGAGATGCCCCAGTTATTCAATGGAAAACTACGCAGAAAAGCAAAATATTTCTTCAGTTGCCAAAGTGCAAAGAGGGAAACCAGACAAGACTGAAATCAGCAATTTTACCCTGACAGTGTTATCAAATCTTTCCTAATGGAACCACACGCAAGATAAAAGTGATCTATTGTCAGGACAAGTGTTCTGGTTGATTTCAAATCAAGCTGATTCCAAAACCAAAGCACAACTGGTGGAGCCCTTGTTTATGTGTGGCAAGAATTAAATCCAGAACCACTCTCTGTTGGAAACTCCAGATTTACTCTTGCTATCAAGGTTTTTCTGGGCTTTCCCAACTTTAATCTTTCTGGGTTTTAATAGGGACTGGGTTCTCTGCTAAAGGGGGACTTAAACACTGCTGTGCCAGAAGAGCTGACACGAGGGTGGACTCAGCCCCCACAGTCCTGGTGGAGACAAAAATGAGCTTTTTTGGGTAAGTTGCAAGGTGGAAGCCCATCATCCTTGGTCATGGTGCCCATGCCCCCAAGGATCCAGCACACAACCCCACTGCCTGTCCCTTTCCCCCAGGCCCCTGTGCCCCTGCCCCACCCCTTAGGGGCACAGAGTTGTCACCTCATCCCCTGCTCTGTGTCCCCTGACCTTCCAGGGACAACACCTCCGTGTAGGGACGTGGTTTAGTGGTGGATTGGCAGTGCCAGGTTTATCTGTGATGATCTTAGTGGCTTTTCCCAACCTAAATGGTTCTGTGGCAGAGGTGAGGGGACAGCAAGGGGGACAAGCTGCAGGGAGGCCAGGCTGGATGGAGCTCTGAGAAACCTGGTGCAGTGGAAAATGTTCCTGGTCCATGGGAGGGGAGAGGGAATGAGATGGTTTTTAGGGTCTCTTCTAACCCAAACCATTCTGTGATAGTAGAAACCAAGAGGTACATGAGGAATAAAGGGTTTTGAATTAGGCCATGTTTATGCAAACCAAATGAAGCAAGAACAGCTACAACTATTTAACAGCCAAGCAAAACCCGCCCATTAAGAGATATTTGCATTTTGAAAGGGCCCAAAGAGACCTATTTTTCTATTTTATTTCTTCAAACATCTTTTTTGAGGGAAAGGGTAATTTAGCTCAAATTTTCCTTAGGTTTTTCTTTACTGAACACAGTCTGGTTTTTATTGGGAAGAGAATCATCTTTTCAGGGAAGTTATTAAAAAAGCAAGCCATATATGCTCTATTAAAATTTTAAATAAGATACGAATTCATTTGCAAAATGTGAAGCGCTAATAACCTCGGCATATTTTAGTCAGAGGCACTTTAGGAACAATTCTTTCTTTCCACAAAAAGCATTTTCTATGAACAACTTAAATCAGCTCTATTAGCAGTTTCAGAAACAGCAGTGTGGCTAAGGAAGACAATTCCAGGCAGAAAAGAGCAGACATTTGTTGGGGGAAAATTAAGGGAATGTAAATCATTTTCCAATAAATATTCCATACAGAATATTCTGCTCTGTGATATACAATACTGTCTTTTTCCAGAGATATTGCATTCCCTCCCTGTGGATGCTGAAAGGGATTGCAGTATTAGGTTTCAATTGATTGTTAACAAAACCCTGAGCCTGTTCCTACTTTTGATTCAATCCACTTAGAATGGCAGGCTGAGCTCTTCTAATCTCATTTTAATTTTCCATGGGGGACTAAGTGTCCAAAATCCTTGTGAGGGGGCTGGGAATTTCAGCTGTAGGATGCAACAACCTGATTCAAAGTCAACGGAGAAAGGCACTCGTTTGGATTAGGTCCCTGATGGCCTTGGAATGCTCTGGAAAATGCCCTGAATTACCATTTTCTCCTAAAGCAGGATATCATTCTGCCCATAGCAGGCCTCCAAATACAGTTAATGCTCAGCCTTTGGAAGGAAAAGGGCGCCAGTGGAATAGTCCCACATTACAGCTCCCTGGACTGGTGTTCCTCAGTTTACCATTCCTGATGGCAGTTTGGATTCCCCAGTGCCATGTCACCTTTCCAGACTTTGAATACCTAATAAGTGCCTGAACCCTACCCCATGCTTCCTATGCCTGCAAGAACTGCAGGGAAAACACAACAATCACTCCCCAAAATTGTATTCTTGGCCTGCGCTGCTCTACCTGTGTCTTCCCATTCTTCTTCCCCTTTCAATTCCCCTCCATAACCTGGGAGTTTCCCATCTGGGCAGATTCTCTCTCTTTTCACTGGCTTTCACCGGCTTTCACCTTCAAGAAAAACAAACAAAACCAGAAACAACCACAGAAGCAAAATCAGTAAGAAAACAAGTCATCCACAGCACTTTGGTTTCTCAAGTCCATCCACTCAGGCCTATCCCTGTAAATCTCATCCTGGCTATTTCACACAATCTCTCCCACCAATCTCAAAAGTGCCAGGCGGGTGTTGGAGGAAGGGTTTCACACTTTTGGGGGCAGACATTTGGGGACAGCCTCAAAAGCCTTGTTTCAATAACCCACATCCTCCTTTAAAAATCAAGCCCTTAACCTGCAATTTCACTGTCCTGCCCTACCTTAACCCCCTCCCCTCTCTGCATCCTGTTCCCTGCATTTTCAACATTAGTGCCATAAACCCAGGAAATTCCTGCTGTGTGTTCAGATGGAGAGGTTTCACAGGAATGGTTCAGACCATCCTATCAAGCTAAGGATAAATATATTTTACAGGTCAGTGCTTGACCCTGTACCCAACAAGACACACGACAACCCCAAAGTCAGTCAACAACTTGAGAACCAATTCCAGAAGCCCAGTCCCAAACCCACCCCCAAGCCCTGCTCAGTCCCTCTCCTCAGCAGCTTTATTCTTCAGACTTAATGAGACAGATGCAAACAGCAGGCACTTATTCTCTAATTAACCAATTTGGCTGCCACTTTATGATCATTAACCCAATGTTGCTGGGTCAAGATTGCACACAAAGTATTCCTTCCTCCTCTCCCCTTCATTCCTCATCTATGCTAGACTTGGAAATCAGCCCCTTCCCTCCATTCCCCAATCTGAGTACAAACCACCTTTGCTCACTCACTGCAGCACCTTACAAGATGCATTCCTGAGATCTAAAAATAAGCTTGTTAGATTATTTGACAGTCAAAAATTAAATAAAATTGGAAGTAGTAATTATTTTCTTGATTATTTAATGTGGGCCAGACTTTTATCAAAATATTTTGACATGAGAAGATTTGTGAAAATAAATAGGCAATCAGCAAGTCATTGCTAACGGAAAAGGCTTTTTTTTTTTTCCCAGGGAAAGAAGTATATATTACCTGTCAGTGCCATGGGAGAGTCTCGTGCTTTAAAAGATGATGTGTTAACAGCACTTTATCTAGAAGACAGCCTAACAGACAGCTCAACATCACCAGGTGACAGATTCATGCAGTGCCACACTGAACATGGCAGAAACACAGCACTGCTCAAATATCAGTGAGCTCTAAGTGTTTAGGAGTTCCTGGGGGGCAGAGGCTGGAATATAGGTCTCAGCTCAGCTTGATGAGAACCCGAATCACCAGTGTAAAAACACTGAAAAAAAGTAATATAATCACCTTCATCCATCCTCCTCCCCCTCTCTTATCCTAAGAATTCTCCACAGAGCAGCCACAGAAGCGTTTGTGTCAAAGATGAAGGAGGGATCTCTGCCAGCCTCGTGCCATCCACGAGGTCAGTCCTTTGCCTAAACTTGTGGAGTTTCATCTCCTGGCCCTCTCCAAGATGGGACATCTCCTGCCCAAGCCAGGTCTGTATCATAGCTGGTTATGCTCATCTTGACTTGCCCTTTGTACTCCGAGTTAGTGAGTGCCAGTGTTAGTGGAACATTTCTTGTTTCCTATCCAGGCAAACCTGATTTTGGAGATGATCTGGAGAGCCCTGGGATCTGCAGCAGCTCTGCTGTTCAGTGTTAACCAGGAAAACACAGTGCCAGTTTTTTATAGCACAAACAGCTGCTAGAATTATTCGCTTCTCCTTTCTTAAAAAGAAGAGTAATAACATATGAAATGGATTTTATCTGCTTTAGGGATAGAATTAATACCATTTTCCTATACTTGTTTTTTTTTGGAACTGGTTTACGTAGCATTTCCTAGAAACACTCTCCATGTGCACACCCAACTCTCCACACCAGCAAGACATTTCAGCTGGGGTGACTGGGATGCAGGGGGAGGAGGGACCCATCCCCACGCACTTGTTAACACCAACACACAGCAGGATGGGCTGTGGCTGGGCCAGGTGAATTGTTCCAAAACAGCAGGACAGCTCCCATCAGACCTCCACAAAGTGGGTCTGGAGAGATTACGTTCAGCACACAAAACACACACACCTCAGCTTGGAAAGGCCTCATTTAGCATCTGGTGTGGCGTGTCAGATTCCATTTGAGATACTGGGCTCCAGAGAGCGCTGGGAGAAAACAGCACACTCCAGAGTCCATGTGTAACATGAGGAGTTAATCCCACACAGGCATTCATCTTTTCAAAGCATATATTCCTGACAGTTTTGGAAAGCACGCTTACAATTTCCATAATGTTTGAAAACATACAGACACTTTCTCTCAGTGTCACAACGTCTTGAACTTCTGAGACCCTTTTCGTGACACCATAAACTTCTCCTTGGAAGCACAGTATGATGTCAGAGGATGTAACAGTACAAGAGGTGAAGAGGAAAGCTGTGGGAGCATTCAAATAACTTTTTCTGGCCTAAAAAAGAAATAAAATAAAAACTGGAGTTTGATCCAAGAACATTTTGTTCATTTGCTATACAGGGGTGCCTTTTGTATGAGCACAGACTGTTTTGTGGACTCTGGTCCTCTGTAGTCACCATGAAACAGAAAATATACAATGAAGCTAGTGATGTGTTATCATCTGAGATTTCTATGAATGCTATTTCTGTCTTATGTTCACAGAGAGCTGCTGGTCAAACGTTCATCCACTACAACTTGATAAAAACAGGGGTTTAAAGAATTATCACAGATATTTATAGCTTATTTTCTTTTCTCTCTTTTATCTCATCTGCACTGTTGGCACGATAATGCTCATTAGTGTTCAGGTTTAAGTGAATCATCCAAAATAGCCTTTTTTTTTTTTTTTTCAGCTGCTTGTTTCTCACACATTCATCAGGGTTAAAAATATCCATATTTTTAATAAATACATACCCTTTGATATCATCCAGGTGAGCCAAACAAGTTTTACGCAAGCACAGCTGAGCTGCTGTACCTGCCACCTTCAGGTTTGACTGGTGCCATGGTTCCAACAGAGATTTAATGAACAAGTCAAATTTGATGCAAACTTTCAGAAGTTTCACAGCTCTAATCAGCAAAATAAAAGTATGCTAGATAATTACTGGAGTGTTAAGCTGATATTTCTCTCTGTAATCCTCCAGATGAAAGGAGCAGATTTCACAAGAACAGTCTTTATTTTTAATACCACATGCGAAAATAGACATTATAGCTACTGCTGTTAAGGAACACTGGACTGTTCACACCTCCAGCCCTGCTCACCCCTGTGAAACGCTTCTCTCTCGTGACCACAGTGGCTGTCACCAGGATCAGGCTCAGGGCTAACAGTGTTCACATCTTCCTCTCCCCTTCCTTCAGAACTCCACTTCCCCCTTTCCATTTATCTATTCCACACTCGTCAGCCTCCATCCTCTGTTTCATCACAGCCTTTTCTGCTGGAAATCGTCCGTTTAGCGAGCAAAAGCTCACAAATTGCACATTCCTGCGCCTCTGAAAAAGGCCTGCTGCCCACTCAGAGAGGGCATAGACAATCATACCCATCACTGGGAGTAGCCTCCATTAAATTAAATTGGAAGAAGAAATTGTGTAGGGCTGGGGTTGGCTTCAGACCTGCTCTGGTGAGGCTGAGGCTGTGAATGTTTGTGCATCTGCAGGATGGAGCCTGTGACCAGTTGTCAGGGTGTTTTCTTGTTTCAATTGCTTCAACCCCCGAAGTTAAAAATATAATTTTAAATAGGGGAAAACCCACTTCTCTCTGTCCATATGTCAAACACATCAGCTGCCTCAAGACTGTTGAAAAATATCCTCCAAATGACTGCCACTTCAGTACATTCATTGGCCTCAAAACACAAGATACCACCAGTAACAGAACTGAACAACCTTAAAAGGAGCTGATGTTATTTTTTACTCAGTTTAACGTTGCAGTTTTTCAAAGACTCACCAAAAACAAAGCCCTAGAGGCAGTGAAAACATTTTGGACACTTCAGCCTGGGGTCTTCAAAAAAGACTGAGCACAGCTGTTGAGCACATCAGCTCCACCAAGCACCTTCCATTGTATCACTACATTGATATTCACACCTACACAGCCACACAAACACTGGTGATTAAAAAATTAAGTATAACTGAAACAAAAACAAACATCTCAGGGGGAATATGTGGACTTCAGCATTAAAAAAAAAATGCCTCCATATGCCCAGGGAAGAAAAGCAGAGAACAGATGGCTTTCTTGCTTTGTCTTCATGCTGCTTTCATACTTATACAACTTCATGCTTTGGGTTAATATTTTAATCCAAACTCGGTGATTAACAATAGAGACAGACGGAGGATTGTGTTTCACTCTATAATTAGGCAGACACAATGAGGTGACTTCTCAGCAAGGTACAGAGGGATCTAAAGCGCCTGTAGCTCCATTAGTGATATTCCCAATGCACAAGGGAATAACTTTTATTCCACTACAGGCAATAGAGATGAGATTTTAAAAACCCTCAGACAGACAGAACCCAGGGTTTGCAGCGTTATTAGTGAAACAAAATACCACAAGGCCTCCTTTCAAGGCAAGACTTAACTCTTCCCTAACTTCAAGCATGAGCTGGGCACGCGAAACAGAGCCCACCACTCGTGTCAGGAGATCCAGTGGCTGACTCGTAGGGAATCCCACATGGAAAACCACTGAAACAGCTCTGAGAAGGGCACAAATATCTGCCAACAGGGCACAACCCAGGGGCTGATCTGCTGAGATTCCCAGGCTGTGCACAGCTGGTCTGGCTACCAACACAGCGAGAGCATTTTGCTTCTATGGGATTGCTCGTGACTGAGGTGCTATCACATGAGTGGATCAAAAAAGACCAATTTGTGGCAAAACACCTGAGACCAAATACATATCCAGGAGGAAAAGAAAAAAAAAAAAGAAAAAAAAGAAACCTATTTGCCACAGTAATGAAGATATTTGTGGTTTCAGACCTGAAGGTGAAGCCCGCACACTTGTATGACCTAGCTCAAAAGACCTGGTAAACACAAAGAATGAGTAAGAGTGGCCACCTGGTCACTTCAACTCAATTCAAAAAACTGAGGCGCAACCAGGACATAGAACAACCACCTGTGAAAGGGGCTACCAGACTGTGGTCTCATCAGAGTGCCCACACTGATGCTGGGGCAGTGCATCTCATCTGCTTCCCATGACAGCTTTGCTCTTTAACAGCTCACATTTATGAATGACAGGAAAATGATGGGAAGTTTATTACTGCTAAGACAAGGCAAACACAAAGGAGGTGCCAAAAATAACACGAGATGTGTTGTGTGCAGTGGAAGTAGCAGGAGCCTCAGCCTGGACAGGACAGATTCAAGGGGCAGGACAAAATCTGATGATTCAACTCTTCCAACAGACTCACTCCACTCTATTTACAGCAGGAACACGGCAGAAGTACAACAACCTCTCACGTCCCTTCCTCTCCCCTCCTGGAAACTCAGGGATTGCCATGGTGACTGACTGGTGGCCCAACACATTTAATAACCTGCTGTCAGCAGGAGCTGGTGCTCAGTGCCACAGAGGCCAGGCACACCAGCTCTGGAGCAGCTCCAGAACAGCCAGCACAGAGGGAAAGGTTCCCCCTAATCCTCTCTTGCTATTTGGGGTTGGCTTACGGCTTCAGGAGCAGCAGGCTCAGAGCCTGCCTGAGGAAGTGTTTGAAGACAAACACAGCATTAAACATGGGATTTAGGGGCACGTGCTCAAACCTGAGAGGCTTCAGTGAACAGAACATTTCCCTGCACAGAGCCACGGTCCTGAACCACAGCTGAGGGGCTCAAGGCATGAGGGCTTGGTCTCTCCCTGCCAGAAACACAACTCTTGAGTGAAGAACACCAGCTCCTGGCCTGTAATGACAACACAAATGCAGAGACAGCTCTTGGTCTGACGCAGACACACAAATCTGCTCTGGAGAGATCCACAGACTGCCTGGGAGCTGCCCCAGTGCAGGACCTGGACAGCCCTGCACATACACGCCTTGCAGGAGGAGGTAACCCACAAAAAGATATTTAAACTGGAGTGGTCCGGGGGTAGAATTTGATGTGGTTATCCCCAGCTTTAGCCAGAGTTCAGGGGGCTCAGTCTGTGCCCCCAGCTGAGGCACGTTTTCCATAGGATTCAATACCCATCACCACCAGAAATCTGGCCTGGAAGCCTGGAATTGCCTCTCCCCACCACCAAAGTGACAAACAGCACCAGCCCAGGCAGACACAAGAGGCACCCGACTCTTACAAAACTATTCTGAACCAAGACTCCTTTTCCAGTTGTGATGGAGAGCTCTCTAAGTCAAATAAAGCAGCATATGGAAAACCCCCAGCACTGCATGTTCTCATAATTTTTGGAACACTGTAAATATTTGAGTCAGTAGATCTTAATCCATAAACACAGCTGGACTCAAGAAACAATGATGGTAACTTATTATAATTTAAACAGTTGTGTAACAAAACAAACCAATGATAATCACTTTGGTTTCTTAAGGACAATAGGCACAACCTTTGCACAAAGTTAACACGATGGTACATGTAATTACATAAAAAATAAACTTACATATGCTAAGATTAATTATTCTCAGCTTTTACAGAGCGCTGTGGAGGAATGACAGAGGAAGAGCAAAGCTGTGTGGTGCAAAGCCAGCATTTCATCTAATGTACAGAGCTGGGATGGTAACTGCCAAAGGACATCCCCCTTCCCTTCTATCCTCTTCCAGGACACATTAGCTTAATTGCTTTATGACCAGGAACATCATCCCCCCAAGTTCACCCTCAATGTAAGCCCTGGTGCACAGAGTTTACACACAAAGCACTGGTGGCTGATTTGTGCTGTGATTAAGGAGAAGAACATTTATCCAAACTGCATCAGAACAGACCTGGGCACTCATCTCACGTTTTATATAAGTTAAGCGAGGCTTAAGTTCTTTCCTGAAAGTTCAAGTAAGTTCACTTCCTCTTATTTCTGCTTTGCATTTTCACAAGTGTTTGCATTCAGCCATAAAACCTAGAGACAGAAGTAAACACAATATGGTTCAAATCCATTTCAGAATTGTTCTAGGCAGGGTGCTGTTCTCAAGTTTTTACTAGACATGTAAAGTGGATTTGTCTACCACCAAAACACGTAGTCAAGACAAAAAGTACTGAAAAACAAAACAGGATTTAAAAGCACACACATTTTATAAGCAAAATCCTGATTATGGCCATAAACTATTACTTGGCTACATCAACACACACAAAAAGAAATCCACCTTTCATATTTTACACCCAATAATCACGAGATAAGATTCCTGCCCAAACATTTAAAATCCAGAGTTGAAGTGAAAACTTCAAATAAGGCTGAAGTTCTTTAGTCAAGCATGATAAAAATTTGATATTCTACAACAGCAGCAGCCACACCAGAATTTGGCCCCCTCAGAAACTGGCTAAGCCTCTACATCAGCAATATAGAAATACTCTGAGCCCCAACTTCCAGCTCTTGAAGTCACCAGTGCCACGTAAAACGAGAATGCTGACATCTGAATTAATTCCTTACACCAGGAAAATCCCTGCTTCTAAAATTGCCAGTTCCTAGACGACCACATGAACAACACAGGGTATTTTCCAGCTCCCTCCCTTGCAAGGAGACAGATGAGCCATAGTAACTGCAGCTTACCAAAAAAAACCGAATCAAGTATGGAAAACGTCAGCTCCACAGAACAAGTCTGGCAAAGTTATAATCAACTAAAGTCAGGTTCTTCTAACAGGAACTGACAGGGGAATTCTAGCTACTTGTGCTGCTTAGAAAGCTTAACATGGTCTGGCAAAGGGAGGAAGCTGTAAAGCTGAGATCAAGTTCTGGGCTAGAACTCCCCCAGCTTTTCAGGGAATTTTGATAAAGGAGGTCAGTTTGGTCAAGGTGAAAGTGTACATAGAGAAATAAATAATTAAAATATCTAAAACTAGAAATATTGCCTGTGCTCCACTTGATTATAGAAGAGCATTCCTTTAAAAAAGGGAATAGTAAATCTAGAACAATGACCACATGAATCCAGAGCCTGTTTGACAGGGGCTGCCAAACAACCACTAACAGGCATTTGTGCAAGTTCCTAAATGGAAAACCATTCATCAGTGATGTCACCCTTCAAATGATGGAACATTTCTCACCTTTTGTGGCTTTGCCATCCTATTTCTTCAAAGGTGCCAGGCAGGTAAACAGAATTCCACTTCAGCTGTCTGCAGCTTAAAAAGTAAACCAAAAATAACCTACAGCTTGTCCATTGAGGCCAGAAATTTAAAGATGAGGGTTTAACATTAGACACCTATATCCCAATTTAGGAACTGTAATATGGAACCTGGTTTTTAAAAGTCTTTAAATAAGTATTTTATGCTCCACAGTGTTTTCCTATTCCACGATGTTCTTCAGCAAGGCACTCGAGGGGAGGGCAGAGAAGGGGGACAATGGGGCTGTGGAAATTTATTGTCTCCCAGGATTCAGCCGCTTGCATGGCAGCAGGACTGGCTAGAGAACAACAATTCTGCTCGCCTAAATCCACCAGGATTTTGAAATTTATCTTCACATCACTGGTGCAGTACCAGGGGAACTGTTCTGCAAGAGATGTAAGGGGAGGTGAGGATGACTTCCACAGCTGAGAACAGAGACTTCAGACCAGGAATTGCCCCTTTTTCTTTCTTCCCAGGCCAACAACTGCCACAGAGCTGCCCCAAACCTGAGGAAACCCCTCCTGGTGAGTATTTCAGGAAGACTTATTACTCCAACTGGCTGACTGCTTTCCAAAAGCAGGAGACTTCAAGCAGTAAACGATGCTTTAATTAAAGCATTCTTGACCATCTCTGTTTAAGGGGACAAACAGATCTCCCAGTTGGCCAGTTCACAGATGCAAGGTGGGACCTGTCAGGAAGCCAGCATAGCTCCAGCACTGCCACCACCACCAAGAACTTGGATGCAGCAACATTTTCTCATCATTTTCTTCACAGCAGTTCGTGGTGAGGGCTCCGGGGAAAAGAAAGGAAGTTGCTTGAATGTTGAGAGTGGGAATGTCAGAAGAACTCACCCTACGCCCACTGGGGTCAGAGGCAGGAGAGTGGGCCAAAACTTGCAAAAAATGTTTGCCTTATATGTATCAATTTCTGCAGTCAAGAGACTGGGGAGTGATCAAAGGATGTCTCCTCACCAGGCAAATATGGCTCTGATGGAAAACCCATCCCTGCTGCCCATCCAGGATAGTGAAGGCTCCAGACCATCCTTCAGCTTCTGACCACCTCGGCACAGGTCTGCATTGGCCCTGCTTAAGCCATGCTCCACCTTATACCTCTTCACTGGTCACTGTAGGGGCAAAACCTCCTCCCAAAGGATCTTCCCCACGGTCAGGATGTGCACACCGACCCTATAACTCTTATCTCTCCCAGGACACCAACACCACCAGCAACAATGAAATGCCAAAAACTAAATTAATGCAGATATGGAAGTAATTCTTCCCTTTGCCACACAAAAAATAAACATTTTTCTGAATCTACACCATCAGCATAGGCCCAGTTTTAAGTGTCCAGGCATAAAGCAATGGGGATGTTGCTACTGTTTTCAGTAGGATCAGATTTAGGCCAAGACTCAAATTCAAACAAGAGTTAATTGGGCTACATTGGGTTCAAAGTACTCTCAAGCCAGTTGTTCATCACTTTGTGGTTTAAATGTTTGGTTGCCTAAACCCAGAGACATTGCAAATTGCAAACACTTCCAGCTGACCCTAACTTTTGGCTTCTTCCTTTTCACGTCTTGTACTTCTCCTTATTGAGTCTTCCCTCATTATTATTTCTGTAAATTATTCACATCAGGAGTAGCGAGCCACAAAAAAGTACTTAAATAGCTGCTTATGTTACAGGCCAGAATCCCTCAGTATTTTCAAATCTGTTAAGTGACAGATTGCTGGGTCTCTTATTCATTATTTCCAGAGTGCACTCACTCAGCAGCCCAGGCAAACCAAGCTTGGGAAGTGGGAGAGCATTGGTTTTTAATGAAAATAACCCAAAGCAAAACCTAGCAAAAAGAAAGATTCAAACTTGAAACTCTGTAATTGTGCACTGTCTCAAGTCAGTCAGATAATCAGATGCCATTAAGAAATAAAGTGGGAAGGAAACAATGCAGGTGAATCTGAAAATCTGAGGCTGGGTGACTACGAAGGACATTTCCAACTCACACCCAGCAGTGTGTGTTCAACAATTTCTCCATACTTCTGTGTTTAAACTGATCAGTAAAAAAAGAGTGAGGAGCCTGGTGATCGGTAACTTTGGAGCCCCAAAATCCTGCTTTGGGATTTCACCTCTGCTCAGCTGAGCTTTGATCTCGTGTGCAGCTTTTGTTTGCAGCAAATCTTAGCAAACCTGAAGCTGACCATGGATTTAGAAATTTGTTTCTATTTTATGCTCTGAATTCCTACAGAGTGTTTGGACCCTGATTTCCACAAGAGCAGATTCAGGAAAGCTGCTGCTCCCGACAGGATGGTCCAGCATGAGGAGGGCACAACTGGGATCCCAACTGGGAACTTTATCTCTTGCTCTATCTCCTGCTTCTCTGGGGGTCCCACTGACCTGACAAAGTCAGTCTGGCCCCTCCAAGGCTAAAGTGGCATCAGCTGCCAGGATGTGGGCACCACATCAGCCACATCCTTCCCATTGAATTCTGAGGGTAATTCACTGGATAGGACTCCTTGGCTAAAATCAGAGGGATGCCCAGTCCCCCAGAGGCACTGATGGGATCACACTGCAGTGGAAGCCTCCAATACCCACCAGAATTGTGCTCTGACTTTGAAGGGCTCCCTCTCCTTAATGCTTATTCCAAAATGATTTGCAGATTTTTATGGAAGTGCAGTGGAGAGGAAAACTAAGTATTACCAAAGGAGAGGGGAAAAAAAAAAAAGTGAAAATACATTTTCAGTTAAATTTTGAAAAGTCAATGAGACAACAAAATATGGGAAAGTTGTTCCAGATGGCAAGAACATACTTGAGGAATTTCATTTAATCACATTCGTGCAAGATGTTTTGATTTGGATGACATGTATCAATTGCATACTTAAATTAACAGCCCTTCCTACTGCAGCAAATGGAAAGCTCCCAGGAGCAGGAAAGGGTCTCAGCGCTTTCAGTTCAAGCACAAGCACAGCCTGCATGGGGCTGAGGGGCTTTTTGTTGTTTTCTTGAGGAAAAATCAATGGTTCCTCACAACACAGCAAGAAAGTGTCCACTCAGAGCAGTCCCAGAGCCACTTGGGTCTTCAGTTCTTGGTCCACCAAGCTGTACCAAGACAATTCCCACCTCCCAGAGAGGTGGGATGGCCAGGTCCCAATGCCTTGGAAAGAATGTGATGGGCTCAGAGCAAGAAGGACTCCTAGGTAAGTATGGAAGTTTCATCTCCTATAATTGGATTCACTTTGAACAAGCCCCCAGTGCTCCATCCCAAAGGAATTCTCCAGAGGTGTCACGAGGGCAGCCCAAGCCACCCAGCTCTCCTCAAACAGACAGGCAGGGTGTACGAGGCCCCTCTGAACCTCTTGGAAAGCTCAAACAAAACACTGAGCGTCCACTTGGAAGGGAAATTTCATTCTCCATACAAGTTTTCCTCATCCTGCTGTTATTTAACCCATTTTCCAGGAAAAAACTGATGGTCCCAAGGTGACCATATCTATACACACACACACATATATGAATATATATATACACACACATACTGGTGAGGTTCCAAAGGTCCCACTTGCCTTAATAATTTAATTCATTTAAGGCAAGGAAGGAACACAGGTAAGACAACACAACATATGAACAGAATAAAAATTCTAGCACAGGTTTTCTAGAGTTACTAAAAAAAATAAAATAAAAAAGACAATTCATCATTGAGGCCATGGCACCCCTCAAACAGAGCATTAAACATAGATTAATTATTTACCGGGGAGTTTTCATTAGGAGTCAAAACTCAGTTTACACTTAAAGCGCACATCAAAGTTTTCTGGGATGTGGAGAATTTCAGTCCCATCCCAAACACTGCGAATACAAAACTGTCTTTTTTTGCACAGCTTCCTCCTGCAGCTGTGCTCTGGAGGGAGCCATACATACACATACAGGTATGTATATTAGTTATTGCTAAAATAACTGCACTAAGGCCCTTTGTTTGGCGATTGTCTCCTTCTGAGGAGTGAAACATGAGGAGCTGGAGCTTGCCAGCTGCACATTTCACTTTCTCATCTCCCCAAACAGAGATTGAAAATAGCCTGTTTATCAGATGTGTATCTAACTCCTATTCCACTGTGAGGTCTGAAAAGGAATTTCCATCCTTACAAATGTGCCCCTGGTGGGGCGTTACCGTCTGTTCCGATCGCTGCAAAGGGTCCCTCTCCCCCCTCCAGTCCCAAACCCGCTGAGGCATCTCTTTAATGACTATAAAACAAAAGACAAGAGGCTTTCTTGCCTTAATTTATACACAAATACATTACCAATTAAAAGGTAACTGTGAAAAATAAAGCTGATAATTGAAAGCCCTCTGCAACCTGAACTGTAGCATTGCTACCATGACATTACAATAATTAGTTAATCTACCCCCTAATTTGTCTCAATTTGCATTGGCAGGCTGGAAGCTGCTGTCTACATGATTCCTCATTGAAAACTGTGGTAGAAAAGAAAAGAAGGGGGGGTTCTTCCCACGACCCACCCACTCTGTGCATAATCTTTCCCTCTTCTCTCAAGCACCACCGTAAATCTGGAATCCATCTCCATTAAGACAAGTGGAATTATACTCCAGATCCACTAGGAGAGGAGAATTTGGCTTAATACCCCCTGAAATACACCAAACTCGTGTTAAAAAATGCTTTATCATTGCCCCAGCCTGCTGCCCATGGTCTTGTTCCACTGCCAGGTTTGGCACAGGGAATTTGCAGAAAACTCCTTCACTTCTACATCTCCATCCCCCCTGCAACGGGTTTGATCGGTCCATAAATTCCCTGATTATTGCTCTTGCCACTCAAAGCAGCAGAGGCAGATCCCCCCTTCTCACCTCAGCTGCTCAGGTGGATGGAACATCTTGGAACATCTGTGCATCCCAAACACGGGGGGTAAAGAGGAGTTCAAGGCAGGATTCCGCACTTTGGGAATCCTCCTCTGACTTCCAGGTACATCCCCTTCCACCAGGGTTAGCTGCTCTGCTCCCACACCTGTGCAGCCAGATGTTGGACACGAGCAATTCAAGCCGTTAGAAAGACATTTTAAAAACCTCTTTCCTTAAAAAAAAGGCAGGAAGACAAAAATTGGTAAAGATAATCCTTTCCAGCTACCTCAAGACTTTGACAAAATACATCTTGCCTTTCCAGGAATTATATTTACTTATCTGCACAAGACTTGCCATACCCCCTGTTTTTCAAATCAAGCTCCATTTTGCTCTCTTCCACAAGATGAAACCCACCATTATCTAAAAAAACAAGGACAAATTGTACAATTCACAACAAGCATTTGCCAAAATGTTAGCCCTCAGCACTTCTTTTTAAACAAACATGAGGAAATAAGATGACCTTTAAATTGCTTCTTGACATGTACTAAATCTACAGAAATTAGGAAGATTCTCTGGAAAGAGCTGTATAATTTTAGTACTGAGTGTATTTTTAGCTAAGAATATTTTGTATACAAAAGAATGCTGTGTGCAGCAACACTTCAGGAATTTTAGGGAGCTTTGAAAGGCTGGAGTTTAGGTTAAAGGGCAGTAGAAGCAGTAGGTGGATGGCCTGAAGAAAGCAGAAAACAACCACCATGAGCTGATCCAAACTTGCATCACCCGGTCAATACATTTTTATTGCCCCCATCATCTCATCCTTTAAAAGCAGAGCTCGGGGATTGCATTAGTAAATAAATTCCTTCTTTCACCCACCCCCTTCTGCTCCTAAGGCACAGAATGTGCAGGGCAGGTGAGCAGAGTCTGAGCTGCACAGGCAGATTGGAGAGGGCAGCTGGATCAGAGCCCTGAGCCAGGATGAGCTCAGTCACCCTTCTTTCCAGTGAGATGAATTCTGTCACCAAAGGGGAGGTGGGAGGCAGAAGAACGAGTGTGATGGGAACTGAGGATGCTGAAAGGAAGGAAAACAGGCCATGGATCTGCTGCCTGGTGGGACACCTGAGAGACCTTGGGCAGGGACAGGGTGCTCAGGCTGAGGTACCCACACACACAGCAGGGTTTGCTGAGATCCTTGCAGTTTGTCTCCCATTTCTTTCATTGGGAAGGGAAGGACTGCAGCTCAGTCTGAGTGCTTGGAGTGTGTTTCCCATCCGTATCCCTGGTGGAGCTGATGTTCACTCCCAGGTGAGCTCCACAGAGCTGCACCCTCCCTGAAGTGGGTCACAGCACCTCCAAGCTGTTTGAGAGAGGCGTAAAGGGGCATCTTGTAGCACAACCCGGGACACGACGGTGTAAAAACATCCTGGAATCCCCCACAAAAGACAGATGGGACCCAGATCCAGCACATTCTTCCGGTCACCCATATTTGCTTCCTGTCCCAAAAGTGCCAGCTCAGACTGAACTAGACACGCTTAACATCACCCCTAAATCAGACACAGAGCACTGCAAGGCTGAAGGAAGAGAGGCAAGGACAAAGCAGAACACAAGGAGAATTTGAAAATGGTCACATCTCCCAGACCATGACAACAATTCTGGAAGACTGAGGGGCACAACAAGCAACTTTCCAGCTCGTATCACTCAAACCCAGCACCGTGAAGACTGAGGCAAAGGCAGAAGAAGAGTTAGACACCATTCGCTGAATATACAATTCTTAATGGTGAGAAATTAAGGACTGCCAACACATTTCTCCCCGTTTCTCGCTCACACGTGCGTGCGTTCCCTGCAAAACTCACACACACAAAGCTCGCAGAGTTTGGAGAGACAGGCTGGGCTGGCATTTGCTCTTTACTTATGCCAGGAATTGCTCTGCTCAGCTTTCCAAGAGCAGAAGTGCTGACACACAGGTTTAGTAATGCCCAATTCAGCCAGTGGCAGCTACAAGTTCAGTGTCTGTTTTCCTCCCTCTCCTCAGTGCAACTCCTATCAAGAAACACCAGCAGCTCCCAGCTACTCCCTGCACTGGTTTCTGTGGATCCTCCTATGTAATACCTCTCCCCTGTGCACCATACTCAGGAATTTCACTTCATAACAGATGTTTGAGTAGGTTACTGCAAACTGTACAGGCAAAAATGCCAGGAAAAAATAAACAGGAAAGCAAGGACTTCAATTCACCTGTCCTGATCTTCCACCAGCCCTGCAGTGTGCAAAGTCTCATTGGAAGTAAATACTTCGGGAGCAATGACAAAAATGTCACATCTCTGGTTTTGCCCTGCAGGATGACAAATCCCATCCCAAGGACCCAGCTCAATGCCCCCATTTCGGAGCAGAGCCAGCTCTCAGAGCAAGCAGTGCCTGTTCAAGAGGCATCGAGGATGAACACGGGGGCAAAGTTAAGGTAGAAAATGTTTTGCTTGTTAGTTCAGGATGCTCTGAGAACCCCGTGGTGCCCCAGCTGGTCGTTCCTGCTCTTGTTTGTCCGAACTTGCCCAGCACCAGTGGTTGTGAGTAAGTGAGGATGGAGCACTGCTGGTGACAGCAGCTTCCCAGAAATGATCCCAGAACCCCCCGGTACACACGAGGTCTTTAGAGCTTCCCAAATATGTATACACAGCTATAAATCTCATTTCAGGCTTTCATCTGAAATGAGATTTGTTTTCCTGAGCCTTTTGATAGCCTCCTGAAGACAGGAGATGTACAGAAGCTGCTGCTGAACACAAGGTGCACTTATTGCGCGGATTTAAGGGTTGCAAATAAACGTTCCTCAGCCAAATATTTCCAGCCATGAGGTGATGTGTTTACACACCCTGTGGTACAGGACCAGCAGTTGCTTGGGATATACTGTACCTCTCATGCTTGGAACCTCACAAGCCACATGCTGGGAGTCAGGTAGCCTCAAACTGTTTGACTTCCCTCACAAACACTGCTCCAGATGGGAAAGAGCATCATCTTCCCTTTTTAGAGATGACTTCCCCCATGATTCCCTTTTTCCCCTACCTAGCAATCTGAAAACTCAAGTTAGCAGAGGCACACAGTTGGGAAATAGAAGAAATTCTATAGCTTGCACAATATGGAACACATTCAAATAAATCAGGGAAAAAAGCCACCAAAATAACTACAAACCTTTCAGTTCTCTGGAAAGAAAAGGGCTCATTTTTCAGCACATGGGGATGAACCAACACATTCCTTTGCACAGGGATGCCCAGAGAAGGAGGGGTATAAATTTAAATTGATTTTGCCATCCCAACCCCTGTATTTCTGTGTCTTTGGTGAGACAGAGCAAGAGGCCTTCAGCTGGGACATATTATGGTATACCCAGAAGGAATTTTGGGAAGAACCCTCTTGCGCAATGGAGTCACTTGTCTCCACAGCAAGGTGCTCTTCCTTTCCATCCACTGCACCAAAGCACTTCCTCAGGGAAGGGGTGACCACCTGTGGATGCAGGAAACTCTGCAGATACTCAGATCCTGAGTAAAGCCCTTACTCAGAGTATTTAACCACGCTTCAGGTCCCAGATAAAACTGGCACTGACCCCAAATGACTTGTCTGACCCTGCAGAATTCATCTCTATCACGCTTCCCCCATCCTCTTTTCCTGCCAGAGCACACTTTTGGGCAGGCCACCAGAGTTCTGCCACATCAGCCGTGCTGGTGTGTGAATATCAGTGGTAAGAAAACTTCCCTCTCCAACCATCCAGGAGCTGCTCAGTCTTTTAAAGTCAGACAGACACCTGCCAGCTTCTGAAATCCCAGAGTTCAACCACCACCAGGTCCTTAGCACCTCACCCAGATGCCCAAAAAAACAACATTTCTGATTCTATTCTGATACAGATCTTGGCACCCAGTGCCTCTTAAATAATCCCACTTTGGAGATTTGCAGAAATATCCTATGGTTTAAAAATCAGCATTTATCTAAAAACTGGAGTAGGGTGTCCATCACACATCTTAATTGCTTAGAAAGGCCAGTGTTACCAGCCAAAAGAGCTGGGAATAGGCACGAGAAAGGATTCTGAGAAAGAAACTTGATTCAGGGAAGGCAGGAGCCTGGAGCACCCCTTGGAATTGCGGCTGAACATTGAGGGCTCCTTCAGAGTGGGCTCAGTGCTTGTGGTGCCGAGGGATGCACGGCTCCACACCAGCCAGAGGAGTCCCTGCTGCTCCTTACAGAACACGAGTGGCAGCAACAGATCAAGCTCAGCTCCTGAACTCCTGTAGCAAACCCAGAGCATGCCAGGAGGAGCTGCTGGCAAGCCCAGAAACACGGAAATGAGCTTGTGACCCCATCTGCAGGCATCCCAACACGGCTCCTCCGACATCTCCCGAGCAGGGGGATGTCCCAGGTGATCCCAGCCCAGCTGCCCCCAGATGAGGGAGTTTCCTTTGTGCACGAGGCCCTGAGTTATTCCAGCAGCATCTGGCAGTGATGCTCTAGTTAAGGCTGCTATTTATAAAGCCTGATTGTTCCTTCAGGGACAGCTCTTGGCACAGGAGGCCTCAGGAGAGCTGCAGTGATCTGGTTAACAAAACATCCAGCAAGCTGGGAAATCAAGTCTGCTTTTGATTTATAACACTGCAAACTAAAATTACAATTTGCCAGGCTCGTTTTGGCACTCTCATAATTCAACTATAGTTCTGATTATTTTTTAAAAATAATAATTAAAAAACCCATGGAGTTTAATTACCATAATTATGGGAATACTCAGAGTGAATAGGACATGAAAATAATGAGGCAAACTTGCACAGCTCCAACTCCACCAATTAACAGGATGTTAAGTTTGTGAGACAAGTCTTAGCAGGGAAAAAACTTCTCCACTGGCACCGTTGTAGCAGAAGGGACAAACCCACCTCGTGTCTAGGTTTTATCACAAACCTATTGCACCCTCTTGTGCCACAGCGTCAGAATTACTGTGGCTTGGCTGGAGACGAATTGCTCTGCAGCACTTGACCTTCAAATCTGCTCTCCTGCAGCAGAACTTGGGAAAATGTGCAGTGGTGTAGCAGCAACGCACTGAGGGCTGTTGGGCTGTTAGTGATGAGCTGGTTTTCTGTGCAAGAATGAATATTGCCGGCTTCCAGGTTTTCGGGATTCCCTGGATGTCTATTCTGCAAATGTCAACTCAGGATTTTGTTGTACAATGGCCAGTTGGAGCTGAGTCAGCAGTGCCCTGGAGCCAGGAGGGACATCCCTGTCCTGGGGGCAGCAGGGACAGCATCACTGACCAGGCCAGGGAGGGATTGTCCCACTCTGCTCTGGGCTGGGGCAGCCTCAGCTCCAGAGCTGGGGAGTTTTGGGCACCGCAATAAAAGAAAGACCTAAAGGTGTGAGGGAGTATCCAAAGGAGGGACACAGGGATGGGAAGGGTCTGGAGGGGTCCATGAGGAGCAGCTGAGGGCACTGGGATTGTTCAGCTGGAGCAGACTGAGGTCAGAGCTCCCCGGGGGCTGCAGCTCCTCCCGAGGGGCAGCTCCGATCTCTGCTCCCTGGGACAGGGACAGCACCCAGGGAACGGCTGGAGCTGGGCCAGGGCAGGCTCAGGCTGGAGATCAGGGAAAGGTTCTTCCCCCAGAGGGTGCTGGGCACTGCCCAGGCTCCCCAGGGAATGGGCACGGCCCCGAGGCTGCCAGAGCTCCAGGAGCGTTTGGGCAGCGCTGCCAGGGATGCCCAGGGTGGGATTTGGGGTGTCTGGGCAGGGTTGGGGTTGAACTCCACGATCCTTGGGGGTCCCCTTCCAACTCAGGGCATTCTATGATAGCAGAAACTTTGTAGAATCACTTGGTAGATTCAGCATCCCACAAATGTGCCTGGCCAGAGCTGAATCTTGTCTGGGTTTTCTAGGAGAGGAAAGAGCTAAAAACCTACCAAGAGGATCCTTATAAAACATGAATATCTCATCCCCTGGTTGGCGAGGCCAAGGCAGAGGAGTATTTCTTTGCCTCAGGTGCCACGTTCAGTGTTTGTGCTGCATTTTAAGCAAAGCAAGGAACAGGAGCAAGCTTGAATAAGAATAAGATGTATAGAAAACACTGACTGAGAGTCAAGGCAGAACCATCAAGGACTGTCCTGCCTAGGAAAGATCAACGAGCTCCCCTCAGCCCTCAACAAGGCAAGAGGGAACAAAACCCATTTTTTCGCAGTGCTCCTGGTTGATAGGACAAGGAATAACAAGGTTAATTTGATCCATGGGAGATTAGGGTGAAATATTAGGACGACAAAAAAATCTCCTCAATCAGTCTCTTCAAGTAGTCCCTCACTGCAAATTAAAAGCAGCTTAGGCAGGTATGTCAGGGATAATGTGGCTAGAACAGATCCTCCGAGCAGCAGAGTGAATTACATGACTTCCCCAGGTCCTTTCCAGGCTTGTTGCTGTTGTGCTCAGCTCTGGAATTGTTCCTCTCTGATTAACACCGAGGTTTGTTTTTCAGGGGATCAGGCACGAGCTTGTCCAACAGCTAAATAACAAAGTCGTTCCCTGGCAATCGCATCCCCAATCCCAGCCCTGCCTCCCTTCTGCTGGGAGCACCGGCTAACACTGATTTGCAGCTCCCGATCGCCGTGAAAACAAAACGTTTCTGAACATTTCGCTGCCTTAACTGCAAATTTTAGCCCGAGCTAAAGCTGCTTCTGCTACAGCACGGAAAAATATTTCAGGTACGGGGAAGCTTCTAAATCCATAGATTAAATAGCAAGCAGGATGCTCAGCTGCTGCTGTCAGCACAGCGCCAGAGCTTCCCTCAAAGCAGCTTTGGCCCCTTCCTCGCTGAGGATGAAATCTAAAGAAAATATACTAAATAACAAAGCTCCAAAACAAACAAACAAAAAAAAAAANATATTAAAAAAAAAAAAAAAAAAAAAAAAAAAAAAGGAAAATGGGAAAAAAAGCCCCACCACAATGCCTTGGTTTAACGGGGATAACCTTCCCCATATCTTTTCCTCATGGAGGCACGTGGCTGCAGCAGGAGTGGGAGATCTGCTTGGATTTGCCAAGTGCTGATGGGGAAGTTTCCAAAGCCTGGCTCAGGGCTGTAGGACAGGCCTGGAACAATGGGAACTAAATTACATTGTGATCCATGAATCAGAGCGCTGGCAATTACCATCTCAAGGCAGGTGAAACAACAACAAATAATGAACAAAGAGATGTTTCAAGCCCTTGCTGATGCACTCCCTGTGCTTGCTGCTCACTGGACACGTTTTACCCAGAGCCAAGGTGAGCCTGTGATAGCCCCAGTTAATCATGGCTGAGAAAATGAGGATGTAATCTCCTGGACTGGAAAGCAGCATTTCAAACCTCCTCCAGCACGCACCCAATAAAGGGTTTTATAGTCTCTGCTTAGATTTAAAATGGGAGAACAGAAAACAGGTATGAATTGGGCCAAATTGCACGATGGCTGAGAGGCAGCACAGCCTCTGAAACCCCCCGGAAGGGGTTAAACATACTCCTAGGCAGCAGCAAAACATCCACATCTCATTTTATGTGGGTTTTTAGTACACAAGATGAAACTCTCTGCATTGAAGACATGACATTTTTGACAAGATTTATATAAAAATTCATATTACAGACCTGAATTATTGAAATGGGTTTTTGTATTATTATTATTATTCAAGTTCCTCAAGCACAGGTTTCTCCCCCACAAGGCAGAGCTCTGCACACTGGTGGACAGGTTCCTCTAAAAATCTCTTAGCAACTCCTGAGAAGTGGCCACAAACCACAGGTTGAAAACCAGAGGTTTCAGTCATTTCTTGGCCTGCTTTCCTTTGTCTCTCAGTCCATCCAACCTCTGGCCACAGCCCGTCTCTCACAAATCAGCCACCTTTAACACTCCAGCTTTCTCTTCACAGCTCAAAAGAGCCACCGTTTGGAAGCAAAAAAAAGTGAAAAGAAAACGTTACCTACAGGCAGCACCACAGATTCATGGAATCATTAAGTTTGGGAAAAACCTCCAAGACCAGAGTCCAACCTTTGACCAAAATCCCCCATGGCCACAAAACCATATCCCAAAGTGCCACATCCACTCATTTTTTGAACATTTCCAAGGATGGGAACTCCACCACTTCCCTGGGGAACCCCTTCCAAAATTTACCCCCTATTCCAATGAGTATTTTCCTAATCTCCAACCCAAACCTCCCTGGCACAACTTGAGGCCGTTTCCCCTCATCCTATCACTAGTTCCCTGGGAAAAGGAGCCTTTCAACATTAGCAAACCTTCAAACCAGGACCTGAATTCAGCAGCAAGGTGACAGAGGAGAGGCTGCAGTGCCCAGCTCCCTGGCAGCTGGCATTGCTACCCTCAGACACAGAAAGGAGCTGAAGCATGGAAGGAGGGAGGGAAAAATGAGCCTTAAACCAAACCGGGAAGAAGGTTCCTAGGTGTGAGTGGAGCTATCAAGGGCTTTCAGCTGCCAAAATTTGTCCCTGTTTTTCATTTTCAGGTGCATTGCAAGGGTGGCTGCTTGCACCACTGAGCTACTGATGCTGCCTGAGCCCACGCAGCAGCTCCTGTCAAGCAGTGCAGAGTGTTCTGCAGGGATGGAGATTTGTCCAAACCCTGTTTTTGCTGTTGGGCTGAACAGAAACAGCCCCAAGGGTGGGCTTTTGGCAGGACAGGTACAGACACCCAGGGAGGGTCACCCAGCCCCTGGTGCTCCCAGCTCAGCCTGCTGGTAACACATGTGCTAAATTCCCCATCAACAGCACTGGAAGCCACGCAGGTAAACTGCAAACAAAGCTGAGGCCCTTGCAGAGGAGCTGATGGAGTAGGAGTGCCTGCAGGAGAAGGGAAAGGGAACCAGCCAAGCCTCAGGATCCAGGGAATCCATAGCTGGACAGTTTCTGGGCACCTATCCTGGCTCGTGCTCTCCTGGAGTCCTGGGCCAGTAAGTTCACATCCATGGAGAGCTCAGGCTGCTCTGGAGCTGGTGACAGTGACTCCCCTCTGGCAGGGAGGGAGTGGGGGGTCAGGACCTGGTGATGTCTCTCTGCAGGCCTCACCCAGCTCTTCACTGCAGGCAGCAGCTGAGCTCAGCAAGTTGCATTTCCTGCACCACTGCAGCCCTGGTTCTGCACTGGCAACGTCACTCCTGCTCCAAATGCCACTTTCTCCTCCATTCCCTGAGCCCAGGGGGAGGAAAGTGGGGGAAAAGGAGGAGCAGAGAGAAAGGGAAGCTGATTCTCCCCACAGCTGCAAGCTCCAGCTCTAAACCACTAACCCCTCCGCTCCTTGGAAAGCTGACTCCCAAATCCCTAGGTGTTTCATTATCTCTTCCACTCCCTCCCAGAGTTTCTCTCAGGTAATTGTTCCCACCATAGCATCTGCTTCAATTTGAGCCTGTTTCCTCCCTCACTCCAAGGTTTTTCAGCACGAGTGAGGTGATGGCTTTGCCTCGGCTCCCTCGTTCCCTGCGTAAGCAGTAAAAGGTCTGAGAGGCAAATAAACGAGTTTGTGCAGGGACAGAACTCCTGCCCAGGTGAGAGTGGGAACCACCAGCCCCTGGGGAAGCAATAACACAAACAGGCTAAGCACAGAATCAGAAATAACCTTCTCTCAACCAGATAACCCGAGCAGACACTCATGGACTTGGCCTTTAGACCCATCCCGGTCTCACACAGATTCCTCCAGCTCCAGGAGGAACAAAGGAATTGTCATTCCCACATCACTGCTGATAAAGTGGTGGTTTTCAGACAAGTCACCATTCCTGCTATGAATAGCAGTCAAAAGATGCTGCAAAAACTTGCATCTTCAGTCCTGGTTAGGTCATCATAACCCTCACAAGAGAAGTGAGGAATCATGAGCTCATCCTTTGGCAGGAAGGGATTGACTGTAGTTTGCAATATTCAGAGTAATTTGTGTAATTTAATGCAGAGGGTGAAGTTCTCAGCCAGGGTAAATCAGAGCAATGTCAATTTTGCACTCTTGAAGCAGCTGGGTCAGCCTTTAAACAAAAAACTTCACTCTTTTAAAAAATTTCTTCTGTTCACCTTGAAGAAGCCTCCTTTAAAGCCATGTACTGTTTTTAGGTTGCAGTAACTGTCAGCTAATTGTGACCTGGTCAGTGCTCTAACAGCCAAAGCGTTTCCATAATAGCTTTGATTGAACCTGGGTAGGTAGAAAAAAGCAGAGAAAGCCCAGTGCAAAGATATTTTAATCAATTAGGAGCTATGTGGATAATCATGACTCCCATCAGGGAGCTAATTACAAAACTGATTCAATAACTGGCTTTTTTAAGTGTAACAAAGTTCATTGGGACAAATTCAGTGCTGCTGCAGATTCCTGGAAGCACCTCAGTGGCAGAGGAGAGATGGTCTGGCATCTCCAGCTTTCCCCACGAATAGAGACTTAAGAGCAGGCAGGAATAACTCAATCCTTGGCTTCTGTATTAAGCAAGGACTGTTGCTGGAGAACGCTGCCATGGAGAGCCCAGAACAGACCAGGACATGGACACTGCATTCAGAACTGCAGAGATGAAGGAGAACCTGCTGCTTTGGGCTGGGACACAGCTGATTTTGCTCACAGCAGCTGGCACAGGGCTGTTTGGATCTGTGCTGGGAACAGTGCTGGTAACTCAGGGATGGTCTGTTATTGCTCAGAAGGGCTTACACAGAGTCAGGGACTTTTCTGCCTCTCAGCCCAGCAGAGCAGAGGCTGAAGGGACACAAGGAGTTGGGGGGACACAGCTGGGACAGCTGAGTCAAGGGATATCCCACACCACAGGGCTTCATGCAGAGCATATAAAGTCAGGGAAGGAGGGAGAGGAAGATGTGCAGAGTGATGGGATTTGTCTTCCCAAGCCACCATTGCTCATGGTGGAGAGCCCAACTGTCCTGGGATGGCTGAGCTCCTGCCCGTGGGGAGCAGAGAAAGAATTCCTTGGTTTGTTTTACTTGCCTGCATGGCTTTTGCTTCACCTATCAAGCAGTCTCTAGCTCAACCCACGAGTTCTCATTTTCACTCCTCTGATGCTCTCCCCGTCCCACTGAGGGAGACTGTGCAGGGCTGAGCTGCCAGCTGGGGTTAAGCCATGGCAGAGCCTGAGCAATGAAGCATGTGCTGGGCCATGAACAATTCCTCCCTTTTGGTCGTTCAGGCAGCATTGCTCCCACTACAAGACAACAAATCAAGCTCTGCTCGTGGGCGTGTACGAGTCCATGATGTTCCCCGAGTCTGGGCGCACATCACTGAATTTGGACTTCAGTCCCAATTGTTTCCTTCCCCACCTCCCTGCTCAGACAGGCTCCTGTGGAAGCCAGAAGCGTTGTTTCCTGACATGCAGACATGAGGAAAGCTCTGTTTCCTCCTGGACTAGGTTATGGGAAGACTATACTCTGGGCCAGCTCTCTTGGAGCAGCTTTAGGATCACCTCCCACTGACAGGATTCCTCCCACCCCTGCCATCAATCCAACACCAGCAACACTCCCACCATGGCAAAACCACCTCCATTTCCACACAAAAGGCTCAGGTCCAAAGGTTTTTCACCGAGCTCGGGCCCTACAGCCACGACCTACAGCCACCACCATGCCTGGGAGCAATTTGCTTTGGTAGAAGCAGGATCTGCTTTTAAACCCAAGTCCAGCAGCCAAGTAGGTGGTCACTTAATATCTCCGGGTACTTTCAGGGAAGATTAGGTGAAAGTCCAAATCCAGGCTGACATTCCCTCTCTCGGAGAAACAGGCCTGCAATAAATAAGGCTGCGTGCAAGTTGTTGTTCCTGCTAAACTGCTCCACTCAGCCACTTACAGCCAATGTGTTCCTCATTAGCACTCGGGGAAGCTGCGAGGGCTCAGGGCTCTCTGTGCAGCCCCGTTCCCATTCTCCTCTCAAACACATGGAAACACTTTAAAAGTAAGAGCCCTGGGACCTGTGCAAGGGCGACAAGTGACGAGATGAGGAGAGGAGACCAGAGCCAGCCCCTGACAAATTTGAACCATCCAGGCTTTAATCCACAACAATCCCAAAAAAATTGATGCTAAACAAACCTTGCCTTTTCCAGAGAGGAGATTACATGTGTAATGGAAAAATTACGGGTATGGGGAGTCTGGCCTACAAAAATTGGTTAATATTAAGAGCCTTCAGTTTTGCTTTCCATGATTAATGGAACTTCCCCTACATGTAACTCAGTCAACATTTCCATCCCCCTCAGAGCCTATTGAGAGCCCCCTATTTTTTTAATTTAAGGAAAATGGAATTTTAAGACTTTGTAGCATTTCCATAACTTGCTGGGAGCAGGTGATTGGCCATTTCCCTTTTCAAACACCATCCCCCTCACGAGGCAAAGCAGGGGAACAGAGGGGTATTGCCTTCACATCTCCTACCTGGGACAGCACTTAGGGCTTTCAACCTAAAAGATGCCACGATTTCCCTTGTTGTAGCAAGGGGCAGGGACAATCCACAAAGCCAAGCAGAGCTGAACTGGCTCTCAGAGAAGAAGGGGCCATCCCAGTACTGCTGGATCAAGGGGATGCCCAATTCTTCTCCAGAAGTGAAGAGGCATCACACAAACAAATGTCTCATGAAACAGTAGAGCCCCAGCACCGGACAAAGCAGAAATAGGCCATCAATGCCAAACCCACAGGACTTTAAAAGTTAAAGCTGTTAGAAGAAATGTTTGTGCATGTTGTTTTCATGCCAGTGGAAACACGAGAAAAAGCTGAAGCTCTCTGCACTGGCACAGCAGGTTCAGCTTTGATCTCTCAGGAGGTTCATTCCTTCATTAGGCTTTTCTTAAAATCCACTTTTATGAAGCCTTTTAATTTCCCCCCCTGCATCTCACCCCCATAAAAGCCTTTTTAGATTCATTTGACAAAAGGGCAGGGTGGGGGAGGAGAATCTTATTTAATTGCCACTAAACCTTACCTGAAAGTGCTGGTTCTGCACAGGGATGTTGGAGGTGTTCATTGTGAGAGTCACAGACACTGAAGGAGGGGAAAACCCCACTAAAGCAATAATAAATCATTAAAAGGGATTCTCCCATCACAGGAAGGAGAGGAGCAGATCCTCAAAGCACCAACACAAGCAAAGGTACAGGACAGGGAACAGCAGGGAGATGTCCCGCAGAACGTGGCCAGTCACTGCTGCAAACCATCCCCCCACAGTCCCTCTGCTCCACCTCTGGATCCCTGGTCAAACCAGAACCTGGCCACAGTGCTCATGTCCACTCTGCAAACGCAGTCCAATGGCACAGCCTCTCCCTCACAGAGGGGCTGCAAGGCTTAAAAATTCCAGATTAAAGGAGTTTCAAGGGGGTTCAACGTCCCACTACTCAAATTCCAGCACCAAGCTGATTACAGCATTTGAGCAGGTGATTTAGGGCTACTGTTCCTATAAGAAGCAGCATGGGATCTGAGTAGCAGTCTTTGAAATGCTTGCAGTGGGGAGAATTCGAACTCTTTTATTTTTGATGGAATCCTTGCAAAAAACCCCAACAAAACAAAACATGTACACATCATTTCATCCACCTTATATGCAAGCCACAGGTAATAGTGTTGAGTTCACTTCTCCAAAGGGAAATCTGGAAAGGGAATCTCCAAAGGGAATCTTCTCAACATCAGGTCACCTTACACCACAGAGAATTTTAATAGCAAGGCCTGGACAGGCATTGCCTGGGTTGCTGAATGCAGCCCCCCACTGATGCACTGGACTGGGCTGTGTCATTCTGTGCACGAGGAGCAGCTTCATTTCCACAGTAGTTTGTGGGTTTTACCCCCACTACTCCTATTAGGAGTTAACTTACGAGCAGCCTGTTACTTGGAGTAAATTAAAAAATGAATCAACGAGAGCAAATTGCAACCAGCTCATCTGTGTAGATGAACTTGCTCAAGTCCTCAGAAGCAGATACTGCTCTTAATGAGAAAACTGTGTCCAGATCCCTGCTCAGGCTGCACTGAACCCTCAGGGGTTGTGTCCTCCAACAGGAGAGAACAATCCCCACTTTGCACTCTCAGCCTGCTCCTGCTAGAGAAAGCTGTCATTTCCAGACAATTTCCAAGGGACAGATTCTGACCTCACGTAAAACACGAAACCACACAAGGAAGGCTGTTCAGTTATTCTGGTTTTAAGCCTGGCATAGCACTGAAGAGGTTCTGCCCTGCCTTTTCCTTTCTGATGTTCACTTAATTCACCGTAACATGAACACAACTGGATTTAACAGGACTCAACAACTGCAATAGCTCGCAGTATTTCTTCAGTCCTGGAAGCATAGGCCACTGCTTTTCTGCTACATCAACCCCAGGCCTCCCCCAGCCCAAACTCAATTTCAATTACATTTAACAAAGCTAGGTGGATGGACAGCATGAAGTCAGATGAAGTTCAGTGCAGACAAATGCCAGGTAATGCACTTAGGAAAGGATAATTTGAACTACACAGGGAAAAAAAAAATAACAGAATGCTTTTGCGAGATAATCATCTGCTGTTCACAGAGAAGCAGGGAACTGAAAAGACTTTAATGGGAAGGGATGGCAAGTGCTTCCTTGGGAAGCTGCTCGTCCCAGCTCGCAGCAATCTGAGCTCAACCCCAACTCCTGCAGCACGGGCAAAGCTCTGAGAGATCACAGAGACTCTTCCACACAAGTAAAGCTTGAATGGAGTTGGAGTGTGGCAGTGCAGGAAAGGATCCACAAACGAGCAGCACTTTGTGCATCCCTGAGTCAGACTGTGCAGAGGTCCTGGGGACCCAGCTGCAAACAGCAGGGCAGAGAAACTTCTCCCCCAAAACCACCTTGAGCTTTAATGCAGTGTTCCAAAGCTCTGTACAGACACATCCACCACTGGTGAGCAGGAGCCGTGAAGTGCCAGGAGTCATTTCACAGGATGAGATCCTGTGCCAAAGAGATTCCCAGTGAGAGCCTCTGCCCCTGCACTGCCTTTGCACATCAGCTCCCACAAAATCCCAGACTGGTCTGGCTGGGAAGGGACCTTAAAGCTCATCTCGTTCCACCCCCTTCCATGGGCAGGGACACCTTCCACCAGACCAGGTTGCTCCAAACCCCATCCAGCCTGTCCTTGAACTCCCAGGGATGAGGCAGCCACAACCCTAACCCTGCCCCTGTCCTTACACAACAGCCTAGCTCTGAGACTCAAACCTCTCTGTGCTGGGGAGACCAGCCAGGGTAGGCCAGGGCACCCAGAACAACAATTCCAGCCTGCACTGCGCAAAACAAAACCTAACCTCAGCCTCCAACTCTGTAATCCCCATATAGGATCCAGATTTGCTGGAGAGAAGCAACTACAGGCACAGCCTCTCCCAATGAGCTCTGCTGCTCCCCACTGCTGCCAGCCTCTGTCCCTGCTCCATGGGAGAAGCTCCATCACTGGCTCCCAGCTCCACAGCAGGGAAAAGGTGGTTGGCAGAGGGTGCTGGGCACTGCCCCGGCTCCCCAGGGAATGGGCACGGCCCCGAGGCTGCCAGAGCGCCAGGAGCGTTTGGACAGCGCTGCCAGGGATGCCCAGGGTGGGATTTGGGGTGTCTGTGCAGGGCTGGGAGCTGGGCTGGGTGATCCTGTGGGTCACCCCCAATTCAGGATATTCTGATTCTATGAAGGAGAGCAAGCCCAACTCCTCACTCCCCCCACATGTGGTGCCTTAAACACCGAGATCTTCCCTTCCACACACCTTCGGAGGACAAGAAGAGCCGGCACAGCTGTGGGAGATGCAGCACTCCCTGCTCTGGGCTTTGCCAGCCTTGCCCGAGCGTCTGCAGCCTGACAGAGCTCAAAGGAGACCCCATGGAGCATCTCCCAGGCCGGACCCAGGGCCGGAGCACATTCCATGAAGTGTGGGGCCATCTGATGGCAGGAGCAGGCAGCGGCAGGCGCAGCATCCCAAAGGCTGCTGTGCTTTGCTCCATTCATCTCCGGTAATTGAATGCATGCCCTGGGGGGGGGAGCGCCGCGCAGGGCGAGAGGGAGGGGGGGAACGGTATTTATATTTGTCTTCCCAGATTTAGTTTGTCTTTATCTCGAGTTATTTTGAATGTCATGGGGAGTTAATGAAGACATGTTGTGCATCTGCAACGCATGGAGCAACTTCTCTCCTGTCTCAGCATATTAAATTCTTCCTTACTTACATTAGGAATTACAGGGAAAGAACAGACACAGACAAAAAGGGAGGAAAGATAAAAGCAAAGTAGAAAGAGATAAGAGTGGAAGAAAAGGAGGAGGAAGAGCCTTTTTTTTTTTTTTATTCAGCTCTCAAAGTTGCATCACAAGACATTTTTCCAACCCCTTCACCACGTCTGTCTTGATCAGAGATGTCAGCCCTGGAAAAAATGTCCTGGTCCATTTGGGATGACACAGGAACAGCCTTTTAAACACCCCCTTCAATATCACCCTGCCCCACAGTCCAGTGTCCAGGACAAATGCAAGGTGAGGGGACACAGCAGAGATGCCCATCCTGAGCTGGAGCAGCCTCCCCAGGGGCAAGTGGCACATCCCCAAGCCCTGCTGTCACCTACCTGCAGCCCCCAGGAAGGGCATCCCACACAGCAAGGCCTCAGGGCCCCACCACAGGCACAGACACTGCTCTGCTGCTGGGTATTTTTAGTTGCTTTTCCTTCACTACAGACAGGAAACTGAGGCAGACAGAAAATACAGGCTCAGATCTACAAAGGCTTTTTGGCCTCCATCCTCTGTCTCAAGACAATCCCTGGCTTAGATCTCACCAGTCCTTTCCAAGAGAAGAGACAAGGCAGTGATAGAGAAAAGCCCTTTCCCCAGGATCTCCCTTCCTCAGCTCTCCTCTCTCCCTTCTGGGAGAGGCAAGAATACCAAATTCCCTCAATCACGGGGCTGTTCTTTTAGAAATTAAGGTCTTCCCTTTCCTGGCACTTCCCATCCTCTCTCTTTCCCTGAGGCAAGATCTGGCACACCTTAGATGTTCTGGTTTGGCCCTGGAGTTTTATTTAGACTGTTCCTCGCTTAGGGGATTCTCTGTTTATATCATTGGAGGGTGTTAATAAGGGCAGAATGGTTTCCAGACCCACACCAGCTGACTGGATTTCCTGAACCCACGCCATCTGTAAAAACAGAAATGTTCCCTTCTCCTTGTACACACAGATAAATGCATTAATGCTAAACCTCCCGGGGCAGGAGTGCAGGAGAGGCTGGGACTTCTGGCCAACTGGAAACCCAGCAAGTTCTGGAATGAGGCACACAACTACCATTTTTATTATGGGGGCTCAGCTGAAGACATGAAAGATCTCATCACAACAGAAGAGCTTGACATTTTAAAAAAGCACACTGAGGAGTTCTGGCACCTCTCTCAGACACATCTGGCACCGGCCACCCTCAGAGACACCAGAATGTGCACACTGAGGCCTGGCTGGTATTACAGCACTCGCATGTGCCTATCAGTCAGCTCTTCCATCGCAAGGCGAGCTTCTCTGGAGCTCACAGAGCACTGATCCAGATCCTTCCTGATGCAGAGAGGCAGCACAGCGAGAGGTGCTTGGGAGATGGGACACGTGGGGACCAATGCCTGGGGTCTGTCAGCTAAGAGGGTTTGGTTTCCTGTCAGCCTGACACCAGTTTGATAACAAACTCCCAGTTTGGACTGAGCTGTGCACACCAAACCGAACTGGAAATTCCACGTCTCAGCCAAGCCTCTCTCACCAGGTTCACACGGGGACTGTGGCATTATCTCAGCGCTGGTGTGCAGAGATGAGCACAGGGCTGAGTCAGCTCCGCGTTCCCACTGTCTGTTCTCCCCACCTAGCACAGCTAAAGAAATGCTGCACTCTTCAGAAAGAAGTGGCAGTACAGCCAGAAAAATTAATCGTTCTACAGCACAAAAATCATCCACACCTGAAAACAGGCTCAGGCATCAGAGGTTGGTCTGGCTGAAGCAGCAGCCACAAGCAGCTGTGAAATGCCCACCAAGAGAAAAACCAAGGGGTCAAGGAATGAAATCCCTTATCCAGGGACACCCAGGACCAGCATGTCTGTACCGAGAGGGATAATTTTGTTTGTTCAACAAACAGAAAACCCCAAAAGGTTAAAATTCACATCCCAAAGCACCTGTTGAGCTTTCAAGGAAGGGGAAGGGGGAGACTTTAGAACCAGGAGCAAGAACAGAGCTACACATCTACTCTCTCTGCCTGACCAATGTGTCCTTCAGGCTCAGCCACTGCATGTCCCTTCCTCTCCCCAAGTTGTTCCTGTGATAAAACTCTTCCTGTCTCGAGAAGGGATGAAGATGCAACAGCTAAACTGGAATAGGAGTGAGCAGCCAAGGGATTTTGGGAATGCTCCAGGCCACAGGGACTCCTCACTGACAGGAGCACGGATCCACCTCGTCTGCACCTGCCCACAGGACCAGGACACTTCTCTTTGCTCTTGCTGTGCCAGCAGTGCTTACATCCAAAATGTGATTTGGGGATGGGACTGGCCTTCACTGCCCAGCTCAAGGTCACCTCCCAGGTCAGGAAGCACCTAAGGAGTGACACCACACACCTGGAAGGGGTTGTTTCATCCCCTGGTGCCATCTGCTCCATGAAATAGCAGAAGCTCTGACCACACCACATCTGCCTAAACCTTTTAGCTCCCTGACAGGTTTGACAGCTCAGACTATTTAACGTCAAGCCTCTTACTTGATGGCAGTGGAAATGAGGCTGTTCCCCTTTGGAAGCTCCCTCCGTGCCCCAGCCCACTGGAACACAAACACCTGGCTGTTGTTTTCTCTGCTGTGACTAAAAATGCTTCCTACAACATCCATCTCACACAGCTACAAGACTGCAAAGGGCACAAAACATTAACAGCCCAATTCAGTCAGGTTTTCATTGTCACAACATTGAACTCGGGGCATGAGAGCTGGCTCTTGGCTTGGCTTCCAAGTGCCAAGAACCTGGGTGTGCTCACAGCAAACCCAGTCACCAACGTGGTGCTTCTGAGCAATTCTGCTTTGTACTATCAGAAACGCTGCAAAACTGAGGTTTTCTGAGGTTTTTAATCCTTGGTATATTCAGAACTGCAATTTGAACCCCAAAATAGAACAATACAGCTCATATTATGCTAACGTGACAACTATTTACCTCAATTAAAAGGAGCAATTTTCTATACATTATTATTAAAGTCACCAAGCTCCAGAAGAGCAGCCCTGCAAATACTGGCCAGAATCCAACAGCACTCTGCTATAAACACTCTTATAACAGACCCACACTAATGCATATACATGAGGATTCAAGACATAAATCCATATTCTTTTGCCTCCATCCCACCAAATTAGGCAGCACTGACAAATGTAATTATTTCAGATTCCAATGCAATACATGATCTTCATTATAACTGTTACCTTCAGTAACAGAACCCCTGACCTCCCAGTTTGATCTCAAGAACTCGGAGATTCATGACATTCCAAAAGCCACTCATTTTTTGTTAACTCAGTTTGCTGCTCCCCATTGTGTGTTCGTCATAAAGGGCCTTGGAAGATTGTACTTATCAAAGTACATTCAATAGTAATGGACCATCTAATCCTAAAATCCTCTCTCGAAGTAAAGCCAAGAACAAGCATTCCCATTTTCAACTTCTTTGTACTTCAGTCAGCCTCCCAAAAGTCACTTTATATGGTTCATGGTTTAATAGGAGTTTAAGCAGCATTCCCTTCTGGGGGTTTTGTTTAAAAAATTACCAAGTTTATTGCCTGTGTCAGAAGCTTCCCTACCCTGTTTTTATTATCTACGGCAGCGTCATGATTTAATCTCTGCCTCAGTTTCCCTGATGCACAACGCGCTCAGGCGATCCCTCAGTAATTGCTGCGGTGGCAGAAGCAGCAATCCCCGTTCTGGCCATTAAAGCACCTCATTGTTTCACACCGCGAGTTTGTTCTCCGGAGTAATTAAGAGCATGAAAGACAGGAATGAGCCTCATTAGCTCCCACAAGCACAGGCATCCTCCAGCTCCTCCGTGAACCTTTCCAGGGTGCAGCAACTCGCTGTAGGTACCCACGGGCGCGTCGGGCTGAGCAGGGAACGCAGCTTTCAGCTTTCCTCAACTCTCTCTGATGGATGCCTTACACGCAACACCAAGCACAACAGCTGAACTAAGCTCACTTGATGATATCCTAACAAAATTCCCGCGTTCCAGCCCGTACAGATCGAAAAGGCTGCGAGGGAAATGCGGTGAGAGCTACGCAGAGCCATCAGCTCCAGCTTCTCTCCCTTTCCCCTAAAGCCCATTGACAGTCTCTCAGAACAAAGCGAGCCATTTGCTGGATCTCCCTTATCTTATTGTACATCAATTTGCTGAAACATTCATGGGATCACTACTCATTTCATTTACCCTTAAGGCCAACCCCTCTGCTTATTAAATTAAGAAGATGAATGAGAGATTTGCTCTCTTGCTAGCAGCCCAGGGGATTCATTAGTCAAGTAAATGATTGCACTTGCCTCAAGTTATGCTACTGCAATGTTTGTAATGTGTCTTCTGATCTCGGCTCCCCATGCACTGTTTGGAAACAAGGTTGGCTTTCAGACAGGTCACATTTAATTCCAGTCATTCGGCTTCAGCAAACGGAATAAAAAAAAGGCCTCAAATTCACTATCCTGTATTCCCTCCCTTCGCTCAGCCCTCCAAACATTTCACAGAGCAGACACACGAGGGGAATCAGGAGCTCCATGTAAGCCACCAGTATTTGTCCCATTTATGTCGGCATCAGGCACGGTCACCACTTTAACACTGGCAGAAAGCACAGATTTGGGGACAGTGACAGAGCTGCTCTGGGCAGGAGGGAGCAGTTCCCCCACCACGTTGGATCATTAATTAAGCGCAAAGGTAGCTGTTAACAAGCTCCCTTTTGCCTTCCAGAAAGGAGCTGGCTCTCTCTCACTGCAGCCAGAGGACAGCAGCATTTCTGAGAGCAATAGCAGGAAAGCAAGAAAGAAATGGCATTTCAGAAAAAGGTTAAAATCCACATCCCAATTAAACTGCACCACAGCGTGGATGGAAAGGAGGCTGAGCACAAATGAACTCTAGGGAATAGCTGTCCCCAATTCCACAGGGCTGCTCCATGAAAAGCAGAACCTGGATGAACAGGCCCCACCAGCATTGCTGGGTGAGCACTTCAGAGGTGGGATGAGCAGCACAGAAGAGATTCCCTCTGGTGAGCTGCATATTGCACACCTTGGAAGTGACTTCCAAGTTGTGTTGTCATATCTGTGGACTCAGTAGGACACAAGCTGCCACCTTTAACACCGGGAAAACATCACAGCAACAGCAGTTTCCATGTGATGGAACTGCAGTGAAGCACATTCCATCCTTTAGGACTGGCAACAGCAGGAACCATGGTACCTGTCACCCACTACAACTCCTGGAGATGCCCCGGTGACTTCACACTCTGCTACAGAGCTACACAGATGAGTCAGAAACATGAGGCATGAGGAATCTGCCCAGTTCCTGAAGGTTTCCCAGCAAAGCTAGAACCAATCAGAAATGAAGGATGCTGCTCCCTTCCCAGCATCGCACCTGAGCAGAGCAGCAGGCAAGCGCTCAGAAATGCTCCCTCCCCTGAAATGTATCACAGCTGCAGCAGTAACGAGAACACCTGAGCTACAAACCAGAGAGGAAAAGGGAGAGCCAACTTTAATGGCAACAGCTGTGAGAAGGGAATTCAGGTGTCTGAGCCAACACAATTGTCCTACCTCTGCTTGCCCACGAACCAAAAGCTGATTTTCCTCCCAGCTTTGCCACAACTCTCTCACCTGACCTTCATCAAGTCATTTATACCTGTCTATAAATAGCACAACAGGACAATTCTGCTGCCTCCGCAGAGGGGAGGGTTTAGCCAGTGCTGGTTTCACACAGTGAACGTGGCCAGGGTTCACACAGCACAGGGCACGCACGGAGCTGCTCTGCCCTGGAGCAGCATCAGGACACACTCCAGGACCAAGTGCCACTCCAGGGAAGGGCAGGAGGCAAGGCTGACAAATTTGCATGTGTAAGTGCTCCCATTTCCCAAGCAGCATAATTAGGACAAAGTTAACCTTGGAGTAGTCTATTACACAGCAGAGGATTTTAAGGTGGCTACAGATGGCTGCAAAATTTCCTCTCTTACCACTGGATGCTTGCTTCAAAAGAACTCATGAATCATGGAATGGTTTGGGTTGGCAGGAACCTTAAAGCTCCACTCATTCCGCCCCCTGCCATGGGCAGGGACACCTTCCACCGTCCCAGGCTGCTCCAAACCCTGTCCAGCCTGGCCTTGGGCACTTCCACGGATCCAGGGGCAGCCACAGCTCCTCTGGGCACCCTGTGCCAGGGCCTCACCACCCTCACAGGGAAAAACTTCCTCCTAATATCCCATCTAATCCTGCCATCTATCAGTGTGAAGCCATTCCTCCTTGTCCCATCATTCCATGTCCTTGACGAAAACACCTCTCCAGTTCTCTTGAAGCCCCTTTCGGTTCTGAAAGCCTTTAATTTTCTCGGTCAAAATAGCAGCTAACAGCCCCGGCAGCCGTTCCCAGGAAAGGGTTCTTAGTCCTAAGTGGCGAATCTGCGTGACAAAAGGCGAGGGACAGGAATCATCCAACCTGTGTAGGTTTGCGATGGAACAATATTCCTAAACCAGTGGGATTTAATTACACTGTCACAAATCTGGAATTAGCCCTCAAATCGCCTTCCCACTCGGGCTGGGAGATCATCGATAGCCCAAAGATTAACGCTGACCACAGCAGAAATCACAGAGCAGCAGCCGGGGCTGCTGGAACATTTTGGCCGCGAGCTGAGAACCCAGGGCCGCTCCAGCTCTGCAGCCCCTGGCCTTTCCAGGTAGAAACCACACATACACACAATATTTATACGCCTTTGCTCCTTTTTCAAGGTCTTTGAGCTCAAGCCCTGCACAGCGGCACCGCGGGGAGCGCGCACAGCCCAGATCCCCCAGTAAAGCCCAGTCTGGAGGAGCGGGGAATGCTCAGAGCGCTCACAGGCAGTTCTGCACCATTTATTTGACAAATTACATATTCCAGGTCTCCAGCTCGTGGAAGGACCCCTCTAGGAGCTGTTTTTAGCTACACGGACACCCCGGGCAGGGGCTGCCCCAGGGAGCAGCCTCAGGATGCTCAGCTCCTGCCACGGCTTCCACGTGAGAAGCCTCATCCTCCGCTTTTTCCACGCCAAACGCACAAATTTAAGGAGCTGCCGCCATCTAGTGGGTCTGACGGAGCCCAATCCGGCCCTGAGCCCACCGCGGGTCCTAGCTGCGGGTCCCGGCACTGCTCCCCTCTAGCCTCATCCCGAACAACCATCCCTTCTAGTGGTGAAGGACAGAGTGAGCGGGGGATCTACCCCGCTGGGTTTTTCACCCCGTCCAGCCTCACAGGTGTGACCCATCAGAGACCCACGCCCACCATTAATCCAAATTAAAATCAAATCAGTCTCAGCTGGCCTGGCCTGGCCCGACATCTCCCACACCTACTCCTTAAAGGAGCAAATCCCCACTTCTGGGTGTAAGGAACCTGGGGTGGTGTGGGAGTTAGTGTGGCCAAGGTCAGGGTTTGATGACAATAGTGAGAAGGTGATGGAGAGAGAAGGCATTTCCTAAAAGGAGGATGGTGGGTGTTCCTCTTCCCTGTTTGAGGATTAAGTCCTAGATATGATCCCAGGCTGATGGCCTGAAGAAAAGCTGCATCTTAGAAAAAAAAGGCTGTGGAAGGTAATTATGTTGCTTCTAAAATGTGGGATAACTCAGGATCCCTTCCAGTACCTGAGACTGTTTACAATGGCCTGGAGTGCCAGGACACAGGGAATGGCATCCCACTGCCAGAGGGCAGGGATGGATGGGATATTGGGAAGGAATTGTTCCCTGTGAGGGTGGGGAGGCCCTGGCACAGGGTGCCCAGAGAAGCTGTGGCTGCCCCTGGATCCCTGGAATTGTCCAAGGACGAGCAGCCTGGGACAGTGGAAGATGTCCCTGCCATGGCAGGGGTGGGACGGAATGAGCTTTAAAGTCCTTTCCAACTAAAGCCATTCTATGAATCTTTGGTCCCCAAAACTGACTGATGTCACCAGAGGAACCCAAACTCCAGGGCTCTGTGGCTGAGTCTGGCTGCCCCGGCTAAGAGGAGAGGCAGAGTATAAAAGGAGGAGCTAACTCTACCTGTGGAATTTTAAATGAAAGGCAGATGCCATGAGAAAAATGGATGTAATTAAGAGACTGTGCTTGGTAGTGGGAATTTGGAGACAGCTGTATGGAGAGGATGTCAAAGATAAAAGATAAATGTGCAAGAATTATACAGTGTAAATATGTTATTTCTGCTGCAAAAGCACATTTTATTTCAGGCAACAACCTGGCTCTGCAGTTTTCTACTGAGTACATCTGCAAGGGCTCTCGTGTGAGCCTGAAACCTGCAGAGCATAGGCTTATTCAAGGGGCTTTGGAGATTACTTTCTTATCCTGTGAACAAGGAAGGGATTCGTTCCAGGTGCGGAGCTTTAGCTGCAAGTCACAAAATTCAGTAGCTGGTATTGGTGGGCCAAAGTATTTCTAACAGGGTTAACGTTGGTAATTTTAGGGTGTCTTCTGAAGAGAGGCATACAAGAAACTACAAGGATTTAGACTGAAGCCTCCTCTGCAGCAAGGGGAAAATTACAGTAAATCTTCAGTTGTGTTGAGTTCAGTGAAAGCCTTGAGCAGGCCAGACATTAGCTGGGCCAGAGTGCCCAGTCAGACAGTCCCAGCTGTACTGGGAGCCAGGTGCTGCCCACTCAGGCAACGAACTAATGAGGGAACACCTGCAAATGGTGAGGTTGCTCTGCCATGGTCTAATGGGGATTCCCAGGTTTCCCCTGGGGTTTTGCTGCAGACATCACTGCAGTATTGCAGGGCGCGGTGGTGCTTTTGCCGTGGGGTCACCTGTGTGATGGAGCTTCAGCAGCAGTGCCAGCAGGTTTAGAGTGGCCCTGAGTTTGAGAGATGTGAAGTTGGCTTCAGGCTCGTGTTGTGGTGGCCTGACGAGCTAAAGGGACACCCTGATACCACTGCAGACACTGAAAACATGAATCAAAGGGCTGATGTTTGTCCAGGCGGTTACACTGCTGCATTTTGCATGGGTTGTTTCCTGAGACTGAAGCTTATTTTGTGGGAGAAAACCCAAAAGCTGCCAGTCTTTTGGCTAGGATTGATTGCATCTTGCTTCCTGTGCCCTGCTAAAAGGTGAGTGATAACAGGAACTGCCTGTGCTGACAGCAGACGACAATTTGGTGATCACTGAGAACAGCACTGGGAGACAGATATTCAATTCCTGGCCACTTCGAAAGGGAAGAACAACTTAGACCTGATGTAACAGTGTCCATAAGAGCAGCTGCATCCTTCTCCCTGATTCAAGGGGCCTGGGAGCCTTTGATGGGTCACACAAACCTTTACTCCAGCTGCTCTCAGAGCTGTGCAGGGTGGAAAGGACCTCCAAAGATCCCTGTTCCAGACCCTATGCCATGGGCAGGGGTGATGCTAGGGGTTAATGGGAATCCCTGGGAATCCTCAGCCAGGAGGGGATGCTCAAATCACCCCCTGGCCTGGGGACTCAGTTTTTGGGGTCACCTCACACCTTCACATTGCCCTCAGGGTTCCCTCTCCCCACAGCTCTCTGGGCTCTGCCCGATGTGCCCTCAAGCTTTCTGTGGTTCTGGAAGGCAAAGAGGTTGATGGCACTGCTGGAGCAGTGCTCCAGTGTGCTCCAGTGATGGAGCCAGCCTAGATTAAATGACTTTCCTCATTTGCATGCCTGGTGCAGTCACCATCTTTGGAAAGCCTCTGCTGCTGCTGAGCTGTCCTGGGAGGAGGGGAAGTCCTGATCCCCCGAGGGGTGATGGCAGTTCATGCAATGCCCCACCTTGCTGGCACCAACAACGGCTGCAGCAGGTTCAGGCAGCACTTGAAGGCCTCAAAAAGACCCGAGAGATCGAAGCTTTTTCTGAATCCCAGAGGTGATGCAGGGTTGCACATTCCTAGGGACCCAAAATAGGTCTGTTTGTATAAAAGCTGTCTTCTATTTCTCCAAGGCAAATTTGTAGTTGCTGTTTGTTTGCCCTGCACACACCAAAACGTGGCTGTTTCATGCACAAAGTCAAGAGCAAAGCAGCAGGAGAGGGATGAAATGACCTTCTGCTCTTGAGGACAGATGTACCATCCCTGGATCTGAGTGTTCTGAGGGCGATTTCTGCCACTCCCCCGGGTGGGGAGGGTGAACTGAATTAATCTGAGATGTCTGATCTGAGTTTCAGGCGAGTCAGGCTTAACAGGGCCAGAAAATAAATGAATTTGTAACGTTCAGAGGAATTAGATCACACTGTATTAGGGATGAGGTTGCATCCTGTATGATGCCTGTACATGTTTAATGTCTGGGTACCAATATTTGGGGAGATGCTGGATGCAGATTCCGGCTCCAGCAAGAAATTAAAAGCAGTATTTATTGGCAAAAATACAACAACCTCCTTGGTTTGTTGGCTGCTTTCTATTTCCATTGTCATCTTCTGTAGGATTTGAAAGTTTTTTGAAGCTTGCAAGAGCATGTTACTGACCTTATTTTGGAATAAACCCCATGTTTATCGCTCCTGTCACAGAAAGAAGAGCAGAGATTTCCTCTCCAGTGATCCACTGACCTTTAAACTGAGCCTGGGGTTTCTTGAGGTGTGTCTGAGAGCAGTGTCCCTGTGGTGTCCCTGTGGTGGCTCTGTCACTGCTCCTCAGCCTGTGAGCATCCAGTGCATGTCCACGGTGTGTCACTGACAGAGCTACAGGGGCAAAATCTGCTCACTGCAGGCCTGGTTCCTGTGCTGAGAGTTGAGTTACTGGTGAATGGGGTGAAATTCCAATTTCATGGAGCAGGATTGGGGACCTGGACAGATTCTGGGGACTTTGAGAGCGGCTGTCCTACAGCCAGACCAGCAAAACTGTACTGAGACTGCACAAAGGACTGCTCAGACACCCATCACAAATGATGGACTCATCTAAAAAAAACCAGATAAAATAAAGGAAATGGCAAATATTTTACTTTGTATGCTGTTTTGTTTTATTTCAGGTAAAAACCCAGGCATGTTCCCATCATCTCAGCAATATTATTCACTGTCAGGAGAAGGATTTGTTCATGTCATGGGCTAATTCAGAGGAAAAGCTCTGAGCAGCAGGGACCCTGCTCTAGCACACGAGCCTGTGATGCCTCAAGTACCCATGGTTACGTCCCTCGTTGAAGCCCCACAGTTACAGCATATTATTATTATTACTATTATTATTACCATGGGATTTTGTTTTCCTGTTCCTATTTATTAAAAATCTATGAACAAAAATTTATTAAAAGTCTGTAACAAAATATAGAAAAATTATAACACCCTCAGTCTGGGTTTACCAGGTGCATTTTCCCCCAGGTATGAACTCCATGGCTGGGAATTGGGCAGTGGGAGGGGACAGGGTGCCAGCACTGTGTAGGTGGGGCTGAGAAAAGAGAGGATGGATGGAGGGAAGGAGGAAGGGAGAGAGAGATGCTGTGCTGTACCACAGTTTTCACAAGCTCAGCACCACACACGAACATAAAGGGATAAATTGAGCAGCCCAGCCTTGGTGAGGCCGGGTCAGAGTGTTGCACTCTGCAGTTCACAGCCCTTCTCCGTCCCTCTTTTTCCTTTTTCATCCCTGAGGTTTGTACCCGGGCACTTCTATACCCGCTGGATTTCCCTTTCCCGGAGGCAGGCACGGCACCCGCAGTGTCCAGGAGGTGGCAAGCTTTCAATTCACATCGCTCTCTGCTTCCACTCCTCTCCCCAAAGCCGAGGATTTGCGGCAGGGAAAGGACCACGGAGCCCTGTTTGTTCCCGGGGTGGAATCCTGTGCCCAGGCGTGCGTGAGTGAGATGGAGGGGCAGAACCCCCCCCTCCCCTGCTGCCCCCGCTGGGGCTCAGCCCAGGGCTGGGAGTTCAGGGCTGGGGCAGCTCCAGCTCTCACCCACAGCACCCCCAGCTCCTTCTCCCAGGGCTGCTCCAGCTGCTCATCCCAGCCTGGATTGATCCCAGGGGCTGCCCCAACCCAGGTGCAGAACCTTGAGCTTGGCCTTGTTGAACCTCAAGAGACTGATAAGGAACTCGTGGAGTGTGGCTCGGGTTGCCTCAAACACACATTCAAGAAAAGCACCATGCCAAAAATCACTTTTACACATTCCTGCTCCCTCCATCATGCAAAATGAAGAAGAAAATGTCATTTCCCTTCTTTTCCTGCCTCTGACCTGCTGCAAGCTGCTGGTGACATCACCAAACACGGGAGTGGAGCTGGAGGCACTTGAAAGTATTAATGCAGCCTTTGTGTGCCCTTGGAGGTGCAGAATTGCATATACTGCATGGTCAGTAAAGCCTACAGCCCAGGCTGCTCTTCTTCCCTTCCTGCAGCCACAGAATTTATTTTCCTTAGATCTTCATCCTTTCCCTCACCCTATGAAATCTTTCCCAGGTGGAAAATGTATTTAAACACACTATTTGAAGAGATGAGCAGGGCAGACCAAAAGAAACAGCTGATAAGAGGCAGGAAATCACCCTTTGGATTGCTGGAAAAGAAACCAGTGTGGGGTGACTTTCGCTGGGGCTGCTCCAACAACCCTAGGCTTAGGGTTAAGGCTTAGGGTTAGGGTTAGGGCCAGCCTGAGAGCTGGGATTATTCATGGCAGCAAGACCCTGGCTGTGTTAATGGTGTGAGACACTCGGAGCAGCCCTGGCAGCCCTCCAGCAGCTCACACATTCCCTCCTGTGCCCGGAGGGCTCCATGCTCCCATCTCTTACCACACACAGGGGTGTGTGAGCCAGAGGAAACAGCATCACCCAGGCACTCTGAGTGCCACGGGCCCTCCTCTGCTCCAGGATACCCGGAGCAGAAGGTGGGAAGGAAAATCTCATTCCCTGAGCAGTCCCTCCACTGACACTGAGTTGCTCCCCACTTTTCTATCTCGATTACCCATAGAAGGAGTTAGCTCAGAACTTGAGAGATGAAGCCCAAGTACTGCAGAATGTGGTGGATGGACCTGAAAGAGCTGTGAGATGAACCCTGCTCAGGTGACTGACAGGAGTCAGAGGAGAGACACAAAGTCAGGCTTCTCACAGTCCTGGTCACATTCGCTCGCCCCTGAGGGACTGGAAAAAAGCAGAGAAAAAGCCATGGCTCCAGCACTCCTGGTATGTGCGTTTGCCAGGCTGCAAATTTCAAGTTTTAGCTACAAAGGGAGTAAAGATTTTCAAAAAGTTTATTTGTTGTTTTGGCCCTCAGTAGTTTTGAACTCAGATTTCAGATGAATTCAGGTGCTGCCCATGAAATGTTACAGATGGAGCTGCTGGGGACTGCCTGCCGGGCCTAGGCTTGAACCTCTGTTAAAAATCTGCTCTTCCATGTTAGTCAGCAGAGAATGAAACACATCAGCTGTCCTTTTCCATCTGCATTCCAAGGTAAAGCTCGGCAGCAGGGCTGGAGTTCATCTGACACCTGGCACAGAAGGCAGGGTGCTGAATGTGCCTTTTCCCTGCAAATAACTGAATTTGGGATGGCTCTGAGGGAGTGGGGCTGGGGGACTCTGCCCTGGTATCCCTCGAGTGTCTGCACCTCTGTCTGTCCTTAGGTCTGGCTCTGTGCCTGGGGGAAGTGAACTTGGAGCTTTTTCCTGACAGATGTGGAACAGATCCAAGTACCAGCATCAGCTGCTGACAGACCCATCAGGGATACCAGCAGATGTGACTGCCCTCGGAATTAGTTGTCCTGGGTGAGAAACCAGTCCAGCCAGACTGTCCAAAGGAAGCCAGTGCTGCCTATTTATAGCAAATGAAGAGTTTGGACAGACCCAGACGGGGAACTTTGAATGTGTTCAAAGGCTTAAAGGCAGCAGCTGAAAGGTTACCCTGGGTCTGGGAAAGCCCAGATACAAACCCTTCCTCTGCCTCAGCATCGGCCCAGGCACAGGGGCACTGGCTGGCTCCAGGATTTCTCCATAACTCACAGCTCAGGCAGGGCAGTCTGAGATCAGCCTGAGAGAATCTGGAAATCCTGGAGAAATGCCCCCAGAGCCCCCTCAGATGAACCCCAGTGTTTGTGCCAGGGGAGACCCCTGCCCCCTGCTCACTGTACTCAGGTCAGTCTGTCTGGAGATCCCAACAGGAATTTTTTGGTGTCCTCACTGCCTCTTTCCCTTGGCAATGGAGATCCAGACACAGGATCTGCTTCCCACCCTTCAGCCAGGTGGCAGCTGGGAACTTCCCTGTTCAGCGAGCAAGAGGATTTAGTTAAAATGCCAAGGACACCATTGCACAGGCGGGGATTGCTGTCAGCATCTCCCTGCACACGGCTGGGCCCAGAGCCACAGAGGTACAGGGAATGGGCAGCCAAATCCTGACATCTGTCTGGAGTGAAAGACACACCTCAAGCCTCTGGAGGGAATTTCTGACAGCTGTGACACAAACCCACAGAGTTCTCTTCCAGGTGGGATCAGATCACTTCTATTTGCCAGTCTAAAAGTGCTGTCCAGGAACTGAAACCAACTCCTGAAGTGCTCTGAATTTTATAGACTAAACCCATGATGACTTCATGGTAAAGCAGCATTTGATTCCTGCATGAAATATTACAGGATGCCTTCTTCGTAATTTCCTCCTCACTTGATCGTGATAACACAGTCCCTGAGGCACTGGGGAGGCAGAGAAAATGTGCCAAGTGCAGGAGATGGAAATGGGAGAGTCGCCAGTAAAACAAAACATCATTAAGAAAACAGAGTTTGAAAGAGATTGTTGTGTGATAGGGAAGGGTTAGTCTTATTCTTCATCGATCACTTGCAGTGGGAAGTGATAATATTTTTTTAAAAGCCTGGAAGCAATTCTGGGGACTGCTTTGAACCAGCTTCTAAGCTCACCCTGGAAACTCCTTCCTCTCTAAAGTTCTAAATGAAACAGCAACAATAATAATAATAAAAAATGTATATAGACCTTCCCCTATCCTTGACTGTTCAAAATCCGATAAGAACAGAAAGCACAACGAATGCCAATGTGGTTTAAGTATTCTTCTGCCAATAGTGAAGCATGAGAAGGGATCCTGCCCTCAGCTCTGCTCTGACCTGCTCCAGGAGTGATCCTGGTGTTGATTTATTCCTTTGCAATGAGGCTGCTCTGATCAGGGCGAGGGAGAGGAGCCAAGCTCAGAGCCCAGGGACAGAGCAGTGCAAGGACTGCAGTGTTTCACCCCAGCTGTTTGCAGTGATTATGGGCTCTCATAATTACAGGTGGTTAAGAAGATGCAAACCTCCTGTCCCTGAAGGAGTTTATGCACGGTTTAACACCTTTCCCAGAAGAGGAGGAGCACTCAGAGTGCCTGGAGTCACATTTAATACACATTTAATGCACAGCTTTTCTGAGCAGCTGACTGCAAACACACCTGAGGCTGCTGCAGTGTTGTTTCTGCAGAGCCATTTACATCAACCAGAGCAGCAGCTGGGAAAACAGAGACCTGCTGGCATTTCCTGGGGCTGGGAAGCAACCTGGGATAGTGGAAGGTGTCCCTGCCCATGGCAGGGGGTTGGAACAGGATCATCTTTAAGGTCCCTCCCGAGCCAGGCCATTCTATAATTCTATGATCTCAAAAAATCTCCAGGTCACCATGAGTTCATCCAAACTTAAATTTGGGGAAAAAAATTCCCTTGCAAGTGCAGTTTAAGCTTGATCCACAATGCTCAGCCCCAGTTTATCCCAGTTTCAAAAGCAGTCAGTCATCCTGTGGGGTGCAGTCTCCCACAGGAAAAGCACAGAGGGTGCTCTCCTGCTTTTTGCAGCAAATTCCCACTTCCCAGGTGCCCAAAGGCCTGGGTTTGAGAGGAGCTAAAGCATGGAGCAGCTCCAGCTTGATCCTCAGGAAAGCTCCGAGGTTTAGCCCCATCTCTGCCAAACAATAAGTGAGGATTTAGGAGCAGTGGCAATGTGAGTTTGTGTGCTTTGTATTTCCTTCCCCTCAGGCTGGTGCATTTCCCTGTATTATTTCCCACTCTGGGAGCAGAGAAGTACCTCTGTGAAATGTCACACGTGGGAATTGGCCTGGCTGAATGTGAAAACCCTGCCAGGGATGAGCACACAGCCAAGGGTCAGCCTCTTCTGAAATTATTAATAAATGCTTTCCAATTAATCTGCCTTTGCCATTGCAGTGATCAGGCCTGGCTGACCCTGGGGAGCTCAGAGGGTGAATCACAAGATTATGCCTTGTCTTCTGTATTGCTGCTCTTCCAGGGAGTCCTCCTGAGGAGGTGGCAGCTCCTTCATCCCTGTCAGGGCTCATTCCTGCTCCTGTGGATGGCAGAGGAACTTTACCAGGGTGGGACAACTTAATTATATCTGTTTTCAAATACTTCTTCAGCTCTGGGACATTTTCACCTCTGTTGGGTTCAGAGAGGGTTCTGGGCTGGAGACCAAGCTTGTGTCAAATAAAGAAGCCGTGACTCTCTGAACAGGCTTTGGTTCTTCCCCAGCCTGTGTCTGCCTCAGTGATAATCCCTGGGAATGCCAGCAAATGCCTGTGGCCTCCCAGAACATACAACAGCTGCCCTGAGCAGCTCAGGGCCAGGCACCAGAGGTGGCATTAGGAGCAGGGAAGGATATTGTGTTTTACAGCCAGGGGAAGCCAAGGCTGTTCCAGATACACAGAAAGGGCCTCCAGTGTGGAGAAAGCATCAACTCCCAGCCTTTGGCAAATCCACTGAATAACAGAGGTGTTTTTATAGAATCATAGAATGGTTTGGGTTGGAAGGGACCTGAGATTCAGCTCATCCCAGCCCTGCCAGGGGCAGGGACACCTTCCACTATCCCAGGCTGCTCCAAGCTCCATCCAACCTGGCCTTGGACACTTCCAGGGATCCAGGGGCAGCCACAGCTTCTCTGGGCACCCTGTGCCAGGGCCTCCCCACCCTCACAGGGAAGGAATTCTTGTATCTCACCTAAACATCACCTCAGAATCAGCTCAATTCTGGTAACAAACTCAGTGAAAGCAGCAAACCCCACAGAAGGATCCACTCCTGCGAAGTCAGCAGGAACCTTCCCATCAACCCAGCGAGGTTGTGTTGAGCCCACAATGAACAAACACACAATTTTTCCATTTTAGAGAGCAACAAATTACCTGGAAATCGCATTTATCCACCAGTTCTTGCTTCCTTGTGGCATCACATCCCTTCCATCAGCACCTGGAGCAGCAACCTACACCCAGCCATGTCGAACAGCAGGACATAAAAGGCCTTTTTTACCTCCAAACCTCGAGGCAGCACTAAATTTACAGCCCGTAGCACACACAAATCAGGGTGGGAAGCGCCTATGAGGACCTGAAATCACACCAAGCCTGACACTGAGCACAGCTTTTCTGGGCACTCTGTGCCAGGGACACCACCCTCACAGGAACAATTCCTTCCTAATATCCCATCTAACCCTGCCCTCTGGCAGTGGGAAGCCATTCCCTGTGTCCTGTTGCTCCAAGCCCCTATAAACAGCCTCTCTCCACCTTTCTTGGCAGCCCCTTCAGGTGCAGTGCAGGTGGGGTCTCACCTGGTCAGGGCAGATCCCTACCCTGTACATCACGTTAGACACCTAAAGAAACAAAATGCTGAAGAGTCGCATCCTTTTCCTGTCTGAAGTGCCTGATAAAATGCACAAGGAGAAGGGGAAGGAAGAGCTTCACATCCAACAGCAGCTCAGGGACGACCCAGGGCAGAGAACAGAGAACTCCAGACTCCTTCTTGCCTGGATCATCCCCATCCTTCGGGCTGCTATTCAAAAAGGGATTTATGGTGAGCTTTAGTGAAGCGTGTTAGAAATCTGGCATTGCCTCCTTGGGCTCTGGCTGCTCCTCCTTTTCTCCTAATGCAGCAAGTTTTATAGGAAATCAGGAACTCATTTAGCAGCTTTAGGTCGGTGTTTTAGAAGGAGGAGTGGAACTGCTGGGTTCAGTTGCTGCTTTACGGGCAGAAGTTACGGGATCTGGGATACTGCTGTGAGGGACTTGGCTCCAATCCCCCACCACGAGCAGGGTGGTTTATGGGGACCCCGTGCAAACTTTACAGGAAGGGACTGGCTGGGGAGCTGGGATGGAGGAGGGCAATTCCTACAGCACAGCTTCCCACAGTAATCCGGGATTGACTTGGAGCTCGTCCATGAGAAAGAAACGTGGTGAGATCACAGCCCCAGCTGAGGCGATAGAGGAGAGGGAATCCTTCCCCAGCTGGAGGCTGATCTATACATGTAAATATGTGAAGTCACAGCTTCCATTAAAGCCTATCCATCGCCAGCATCTTGGCACGGGATAACTGCTCCCAGTCCGAGTGATTCATAGGAATGACCCGGATTTCAACAGCCAGGGAGAATTCGCAAGATCTTGCCTCGGCCACTGGCAGCACCAAGAGTTCAGCAGAGGGATGGAAATGATGGACCAAGCAGACAAAAATGTGGGGGAGGATGTGTGCACCAAACAGCTTGGGAGTTTAGGAAAATATCCAGCCTCCCACAAAGTTGCTATGGGATAATTAATGGGATGCCTCATTCTCTCCATTTTTGCTTCCAGTCTTCTCCTCCCCAGGGCCATGAGCTATCACCAAAGAACATTTTGGTTTGGCCTGGTGGGTGAATAGTGATGGATGGCTGAAAAGGAGCAGGTTCGGAGCCCATCTCACCTCCCTCTGTAGGAAATGAATCACAGCACAGGTGGCCAAAATGCAGGTACAGAGGGACACCCCTGGGGCTGTGGGTGTCACCTGGCACACGGGGGCACGGCTCAGGGACACTCACAGGTGGGACATGTGCCGGGAGCGATGGCATGCAGGCACCAGCCCCTATCTGATATCTCCTGATTGTTTTGTGGGAGCTGATGGATCACTGCTCATACCACTCCAGCTGGCAGAATTCCTCAGCTGGGAGCAGCACACATCAAAAAAGACAGGAAAATCAGCTGGAAAAGCTCCAAGGCAAAGTGATCTGAGCTCTGGAGAACGTGAACTGCGATGAAAGATGAAAGGGACTCAGTCCATTTAAGCCTGGAGAAGGCAAAGGGGAAGATGTGATAACAGTGCTCAAATATGTGGAAGGGAATTGCAAAAAGGAAAGGAATAAAGCATGTCCTGAATAATTTAGGGAAGCTGTAGATCTGCCAAGGTTGCAGTTTCTGAGCAGGTTGGGCTGTTATCAGAGAACAGTTTAGATATAGCAAATTCAGCCCTGGGCATGGGGCTGGTTAAAGTATTCCTTAAGATACCTTTCAGATTTTTCTATGATCTGTAATTAAAAATTTATTTTTTCTGTTGCTCCAAGTAAAGAACACAGAAAAAACAAACCCAGCAACAAGAGTTAACATGGACAAAACAACCAGATACTTCGAGGTGAAGGATAGCGATACCCAAAATATCTTCATAAAATCACATTTTTTTTATGGAACCTGCAACTTGAACCATCAAAACAAAATGTATAAAGGGTTGTTTGTGGGGTGACTTGAGGCTGGGCTAAGGGGAAATTAATGTTCCACTCATTCATTTTAGAAATATCCTCATTAGTAATTGCCCCATTTATAGTCAGAAGAAAACAGTGCACTCAAATTCCTGGCAGCAAAACACTTCCCTCGCTCTAGATAAATATTGATATTGGCCTTAAGTCAGTTTACAAAAAGAAATGGAAAGAAAACAACAGCTCTGGTGATGCCTGTCAGGCTTTGAAGCATCTTTTGAGAAACTGTTTGGTGAATATCATTGTGCAGGACACGAAGTCAAAACTATTCACTATTAATAGTCTGATCTGAGGAATTCGGGAGAGGGACCCTGAGGAGCTGGGATGCAGCTGGCACTGCTCAGCCCCTGGCCCAGCACAGGCAGCAAAACTCCCACAAAAAGATCAATCTTCAGCCCAGTTCACCAGGACTGTGCTCCATGAGTGCTTCCCGTTCCCAGAACTGAAGCCTGGCCTTTGGTTGGGAATTTGTGGAGACTGAGAGGGGAAATGTGGGGCAAACCAGAGGGATTCTCCTCTGTGAGGGTGGGGAGGCCCTGGCACAGGGTGCCCAGAGAAGCTGTGGCTGCCCCGGATCCCTGGAAGTGCCCAGGGTCAGATTGGATGGATCTTGGAGCAGCCTGGGACAGTGGAAGGTGTCCCTGCCATGGCAGGGGTGGCACTGGATGAGCTTTAAAGTCCCTTCCAACCCCAACCAATTCTGTGATTCTATTCCATAATCCTGTGGGCTGTGACTTCACAGACAATGGTCCTTTGGAAAGTTGAAATACATAAAATTTCAAGCTTCAATTAACTTTGAAACAAGAAAAAGAAAGTGTCTTTCTACCAAACAGAAAAGCGGGATTAATGCTGAGGTGATTATTTACCACGTATTATTTGGCACTGGCACTTCATTTGTCAGGCTTATCTGGCAGCTTTCATTTGTGAGATATGGGAAATGGCTGCAAAGAAAATAGAATTGGCTTAAGTCATCCACAAACTGGCTGCAAACTAATCCCAGGTCCTCAATCAGGGTGTCTTGTAAACGTCTGACTCTTCTGTTCTCAGCTCCATTCCTTCTTTTACAGAATGAACTAACCACAGAATGAACTAGGCTGGAAAAGACCTTTGAGATCATCAAGTCCAACCTTTCTGCTGGGGAAGTCTCAGATTCCCTGTCAGGATCAGAAGTTAGAAGGTATTACAGAAAGGCCATGTGAAGGGAGTTGCTGTGTGCAGACCTGGGGGGGACCTGCTGTAAAATCTTTGAAAAGTCAAATGTCACCCTGTGCCTCAGTTTCCCCACTGGCTGTGTGGGAATAAAGACTCACAGGTGCCTCTGTGTGCAGCACGTGCTGCTCTGCCCCATTTTCTGTCACAGCCAGGGGCAGCCCAAGCTCTGTGAGGGTCACTGGGGGCTGCCAGGGGTGCAGACCTGCCCACCCGACCTGCAGGAATCCCAGCTGACCTCCCAGCCACCCACACACACGTGGTGTGATGATCAGCTCAAGATTTCAATTTCCCACTCGTTACAAGGATAGGATGGCAGCCCCATAGCTCAAAAATCATCAAGTGAGCAGGAAACCACCTCAGACCTTCTGGCTGGTCTGATCCCCTTCACTGCCTCTCCTTTTGCAGTGTCCCAGCAGGATGTGTGGAGGAGAAGGCACAGTTTGGAAAGGCAGGGCAGCACCCAGGGGAGTCAGGCAAGGAGCAGACCGAGGTTGTGCTTTCCTCCTGCCCTGTGTGACCTCAGGCAGTCACTCAGCCTCTGCCCCCAGTCCCACTCTGGCTGCACAGCTATGGGCCAGCTCTCTGTGCTGTGGGCAGCCACAAAGCCCTGGTGTCCAGGGGGATCACTGGATCACCCTTCGCGGGGGCCAGGCACTACATTTCACCTGATTATTCCGAGTACAACAATTTGTGCTCGCCTAAAATGTCTCTTCCAGAAAGGCTTTGCATGAAAACATCCAGCAGCACAGAATTTCTCACACAAATTGATTCAGCTCCAGATCTCTCTGCTCTGTTTTGCTTTGCTGGATAACTGAGAGGCTCCACATAGACCAGTTTTTTGGAGTTTTTTTTCCCCAGTAATATACTTACATATTTACTTCAGCTCTCAATCTTTTCTTTTACCAATTAAAGATATGTAACCAATGTATATTCTTGTTCTGAACCATTTTCTCAGCCCTCGCATGACTTCTGTCCCTTTCCCTACAAGTTTTTGCACTTCCTACAGTGCCAGAATTATGTCACAGTAGCACAGCTTTGGAGATGTGATGACACAAGACATCACAGAGACAGACTTTGTGGGGAGAAATCATGTCATTAATCAGATCAACTGGAGTTAGAAGGAAAAGGTTTCATGAACATGATTTTTTCAGGTTTTCAAGTTTTCCCCCAGTGCCATACAGAGGAATTGAATCATCCTTTTAGTCCTGCTGTGGTTCCACTTGTGCACAGCCACCAGGATGAATTCTGTCCCACTGGAGACACTGACAGATCCTCTGGCTGCTTTATCTGCTCTGCCTGTCACTGCTGGTACAACAAAAGCCAAGGGCGTGATGTCCTGGGTGATGTGGAAATCAGTCACAATAACTGAGCGATGGGAGAAAGGCTCCTTCAACCTCCCTCTGCTACTCAAAGGGAGAAAGTTTGTCTTGGCAGCAAAGTGAGATCTGCGTGAAAGATTTTAAAATGTGTGCTGAAGAGTTTTGACAGCTGCTTTTTGCCAGAAAGGTTGTTTGAAATTCTGCTATCCATAGCTGTCATGTCTTCTGCGTGTCTTAAACTCTTCTGGAGCTCCCTCTGATCTCTGGCATGTCCAGTATTCCCTGGAGTTATTCTCTGAGCATCACTTTTCTCCTTCTGATTCAGCTCTTGAACTCGACTTCCAGCTGAGGCTAAAAATGGTTGTACAATGGATGAGCTCCGTGCAAGGCTGAGCAAGCCCCAAGGGCTGGGCTGAAATATCCAAACAGAGGAGCAAACAGAGATTCTGGGAGCACTCACAGGAGCAGAGAGGGCACCAGCAGCCCTGGCCAAAGCCCTCTGTGCTCATCTCCATGGCCTTGTATTGCAGGACAGATATTTCATAGAATCTTGGAATAGTTTGGGTGGGAAGGGACCTTAGGGATCACCTCGTTCCATCCCCTGCCATGGGCAGGGACACCTCCCCCTCCCTCAGGGTATTTGTGTAAGGAGAGGTTTCCCCAGTTAAGAACCACAGAATGGAATTAAGGAATTCTCCACTTGATTAACATCTTGGATCCCATTATTGCTTTGGTTTTTTTCTGAATTCAGCCACTGTCAGGAGGATGTAACCGTTATAAAATGGAGATAAACGGATATAACTGTGCCATCGAGGTGTGGATGGGCAGCACAGCACCATGGTCAAGCTGTCAAACTGACCCAAAACTGTGAACCCTAAAGAGACTCAGAGAAATGATTGGCAGCTGAAAAACTACAGAATCTCCAAAGGATCATCCCAGAGGCATCCAGCACCTCGGCAACATCTGATTGTACAGGGTCTGGGGAAGTAGGGTTTTTTACAAAGAGTGTAAAAAGTTGTGGGGAAAGAAAAAAGGTGAGTTGGGGATTTTGTCAGTTTTGTTTTGTTGTGCTCTCAATCTGGGGGTAATTTTTTGAACTGTCTAAACGGATTTATTCCTAATCTGAAGATGAAATAAAATACGTTTTCTCTTTCCTAGGCTTGGTCTGGCTCTTCCCTGACACTTGCCGTGCTCTGTGTGATTGCCACATCAACACACACCAGCAAACCCAGCTACTCCAAATTTTGTCCCAAGCGCTGGAAAACTACTGCAGGCTCAGAAGTGCAGCCTAATAGGATCCATCTGCTCTGGAGACATCCTTAATTCCCGTGATTTACTCGTTAATTTTCTCCTCTCTAATTGCACACAAACGGCAGCGCGGGGCACTGGGGAAAGGGGAGGAGGGAAGGAGAAGGATCCAGCTGCGAGGGAAAGGAGTGCATTTCATGGAGCAGGCACTAGCCGGCGTGGTCCCCACAGCCATCACAACTCGTCCTGGTCCCCAGCTCTGCCTCAGAGACACGATGGGAAACCAGGAGGATTTTTCAAGGGGAATAACAAAAGGGAGAATGCTGATGGTTGAGGGAATTGTGTGTGAAGAGAGGACTCAGAGGTGCTATTAAAGGGCTGTTATTAAAAGGCTCTGAATTGTACAATCACAGAATGGTTTGTGTTGGAAGGGACCTCAAAGATCGTTTCGTTCCACCCCTGCCATGGGCAGGGACACCTTCCACTACCTCAGGTTGCTCCAAGCCCCGTCCAGCCTGGCCTTGGACCCTTCCAGGGATGGGGCAGCTCCTGGCTGCCTCTGGCACAGACAATCACAAGACTTCAGGAAAATTTCCTCAGTGATTCAGCAAAGCAGGGCCTGTTTCAGACAGATTTGAGCCCTATCTGTGATGCAAGAAGGACACAAACTGTCTCTAAATCTGAATTTGTCTATTCCCCACCTGATCTACCACTGTGCCTCTGCCCTGCAGCATCTCACCATTGCCCATTACACCCGAGGCACCTCTCTGGCTTCTCTCCAGCCTGAGCTGTGCTGCCCCAAAAATACCAAGCACACCTCCCCCGCCGCCTGCTTCCCCCCACACTCCCTTTCTGTCCTTCTGAGCTCAGTGTTTGGTTATTCCTTGGATTTACCTTCCCTGGCTGCACCAGTGAGGAACCCTCCCAGCCCCCCTCGAAAGCTCTGGGGTCCCCCACAGCCGCTGCCTCCCCAAGGGGCTCTCTGAAAGCAGGAATTTGGGAAAAGCTGAACTACCCAAAGCTGAGCCTTTCCAGGAGTTGTGGCTTATTCCTGAGGGCATCACTCACTTTTATAAACCGTTACCAACGCAGCACAGAGCAAGATGTGAGAGGAAAACAACAAACATAAATCACTTGTCTTCTCATCATGTGAGGGAATTTTTCATCTGTCTCCAAAAGGTGCTAGGCAGATCTGATAACCTTTAGAAAAATACTAATTATGAACAAGGAAAGCTTTTCTCTCCAGATGAACACATGGGCCCACCTTTTAGCACCAAGGCACACAAAATAAATCACACACACCCCCTTCAGTGTTGCATTACTGGCACTTGTTATATATTCCTCTGTTTCTTTAATGTAGGTCAGACTTATGAACACAGATGTGCTCACCTTAATTCTGGGGAAATAATAGGAAATCTTCATTTTGTCAGCAGGAAACAGAGAAATAACCAATCTAAGGGCTCAGACACATCAAGAAATTGCTGTGCTGGCTGACCTGTGGCCCTCAGTGGAAGGTGACCCACAAAGGTTTCCTCAGCCACTCTCATGTTGCAGCACACGAGGCCAGGCATCATCCTGTGATTTGCTCCCTTGCAAGGAATTTAAGCACCTCATTCCCATGGAAATCCACTACAGCTCAGCACTGAAATACTGTCCGAGCATCACCTAAATCTCCAGTTAAATCTAGACTTGAACAGGCTCTGTCCAAGCACCATGATCAGTGAAACAGCCTCCCTCACCTGCCAGCTCTGGAAAAGAAAGGAAATAATCAGAGGGTGTTTGTGTGATTTTAGGTTAGTGATCAAAATACCTGATAAATTAAGTGGAGGTCATGAGCCACAGTGTTTATGTGAGACAGCCATTAAAGAGATTGCTAAAAAGACGGAAATAGAAATTTTTATGTAAAACTTTTTTTTCCCTGGGGTTGTTTTGTTTACCTTTAAAATGTTGGTTTGGGTTTTTTTCAGTATTTCATTGGAATTTGAAAAATCCCATTATCACCAAAACCGGGTTGGACGACACAGAGTTCATCCCTGCAAGCTTCATCCAAACTGTCCTGCAACCCAGGAATCTGAGGAATCCCTCTCCTATCCCTACACTGGATTTTTAATGCCCTCCCCACGATGCAGGTGTGAACTCAGAAGGTGTTTGATGCAGCCAGGTTTATGGGGCCGTGATTAATCAGCCAGGCAATGCTGCAGGGTCCAGGAATGCTCCAGGCTCTGAGTGAGAGCCCTGGCAAAGCTCCCACTCTGAGGGACCCAGCCTCGACCCTGCTCAGCCCTTCCAGCTTCAGTTTCCATGAGGAGAAATGGAGCCTGAGGCTGGGAATGCTCCGGGCTGTGCCTCACAGGCTCCCGAGGGGGACAAGAAATGCAGTTTATTGCTGGGCACCAAACAGATGCAGCCACGCTGTGACATAATCGGGGTGTGAGTGACATTAACACCATTTCCTCGGGGCTGCCTTTCAACACTTCCTCTTCCATCTGGAGCTGGGAACAAAGGCAGGGGGGTTGGCCAGGGAAATGTGGGAGAGGGGAGGGAGGGCAGGATGTCTAAACACGCCTTAGCACACGCTCAGGGCTCGCTCGGTGGCAGGGACCTGCGTGTTCGTTCCTACAGGTGCAGAAATGGGCTCCAAGGCAGGCAGCCCCAGGCAGCTGCTGATCTCTTGGGTGGGATTCGTCACCCAAACCATCCAGGCTCTCTGTGCAGGCCGAAACAGCAACACCAGCTCTGGGGACATCAGTGGCTCCCATTTGTCGGTGACAACAGATGCCAGCAAGGAGTTCTTGCCTGCTACCCTGCACCTGCAGAATCCCCCGACTGCTGGGCGAGCAAAAGCCAAACCTTTCCCTTCCTCTTTCACAGAAATCTCTTGCTCGGGGGTCTCCTACATTTTCTATAATAGCTACTGAAAACATTCTGGCTCTACCTCTTTTAGCAGCCAATGTGTTTTCAATCCTGCATGAGGGGAAAGAGACTTATTTTTGACAAGTCTTGTTAATAATGGGTCATTTTTAGCACAGACAGTCTCCTGGAGTTTGGACATAGGGTTTTTTTCACCCCACTTAGCCCTTCCCATGTGCAAAGTAATTTGGCTCTGTAGAGGCCCTGCCATGAATTTTTATGTATTCTGGACTTGTCTTTCTTCCCCATCTCTCTCCCATCATATCTTGGTTTGCCATGGGAGCATCTCCAGGCAGAAAACAAAACACTGCAAAGAAAAGGCACCATTATGTTGTTGTTTCTCCTCCTGGAGGAGCTCTCTGGGTGGACTCTGTGAATTCTGCACAGCTCTTGGCAAAGACCCAGAGCAGCAGGAAAGTAAAAACCCCACTGACTTCACACCTACCCCGTGTGACTTGCTTTTAAGGGTCGTATTTTATCTTCATATTTCCATCATCCTGTTTGTGCCCAGAGAATTCTGCCTCAGAAGAGGATCTGGAACTTGTGTCACCTGTAGCTGATGCAGGACACTGAGCACTTTCTGTTTGCTGTGCACATCCAAACCCCACATCCCACAGAACGTACAGCTCACAGGAAGTATTCCCAGCACACACATCCCTGCCCTGATATCTGAGGTGAAGGGACAATAATCATTGTCCCAGCCCAAGCACTCCTCAAATCTTAAGGCATCAGGACAAAGTGTGTGCCAGACACTTTGGGTGGGTACAGTGCCTGAACCAACAGAACTGCAATTTTTGAGGGGATTTTTAAGTGTTACCATGCTATAAATAATAAATAGCAACAACAGAGACATTCAGAGCAATATATAACCATACTTCACTTCCTCTTACATTATTTATTCATTATGATCGGGCAGTGAACTCAGCTATGAAAAACACAATTACACTCGCCCTGTGTTTTGCCAAAAATATCAAAGTGCAATGAATTTCTTTGTGTATTTCACTGCTATTTCACTGCTGTTCCTACTGAATTAAGTTACTCAACTGATATGTTTTCATCATGTCTTACAGGCAAGGCAAGTGCTTTCAGTCTCTGAGTAGCACTTGGATTTTAAGAGCTGGAAGACTCAAATCATGTTTCTGTCATTAGGTATTAACTGTCCATCTGTGGTTGGGAGCCTGTGAATTGAAGCAACAGAATTCCTTCTGGTTTTGCGTGAAATATCTGTGACTGCCACAGTTTGAGTGATCTCAAAAAGTTATATTTTCTAGAGGAGAAAGAGAACAACGTCGTACCCACACCTGCCACAGGTAACACAGCACTGAAGGACAAGCAACGCTCCCTCAGGGCATACAATGTGGTTTTCCTGCTTTTTTTGCATTATGTGACGGGATGAACGTGGTCCCCATGAAACGGGGAGAGGATTGTATTCCACTCACAGCTCAGAAATGGCAGAATGGCAGGCTGTCCCCTGCTGCCCAGTGCTGGAAGTCTGCAGTGAAAACAAACTCAAGCCAGCGAGTCAGTTGCTGGAATTTCTTTGTTCACCCACTCGTGGGGATGCCCCTGTGCAGCTGCTTCTCCTCTCAGACTTGCCCTGGTGAAAATGCAGAACTTGCCTTCCACAGTGGGGATGGTCTAGATGCAAGTGTGAATCACAGGAGGGTTTGGGTTGGAAGGCTCCATAAAGATCACCCCCTCCAACCCCAGCTGAGGGCAGGGAGGCCCCTCACCAGAGCAGGTTGTTCAGGGCCCCATCCAGCCTGGCCTTGGACACTTTTGGGGCTGGGGCATCCATAATCTGTCTGGGTAAGATGGAGATGAGGTAATTCTGTGTTTCACAGTGTCCTCCAAGCACAGGACACACCCTGCAGCACCTGGTGTCTCTCATGCTCTGGAGCCCTGGGACACGAGGACTTCAGTGCTGCACATTCCCATTTTGGAGATGAGGTTTTCTTTTAAAACTTGGTTATAAACCTCCAGCCTCGGGAGAGGAGGCAGAGCCTATCCTGTGGATGTTTATGCTCAAATTCCTCCTTGGCTGCTTTGCTGATATCCTTTGGAGGCCCTGAAGGTTGGGAGGTGCCGAGAGCTCCCCATCTGCAGCCGCGTGTTTGTGGTGCCATAAAGCCCAACGCCAGTAACGAAGTGGTGACATGAGGGATGCAATATCTGCAGGGCTCCCAGGCTCTGCCTCTGCTCAGCCCATCCATCACCACGGCCTCCCTCATGGGGCTCTCTCCCAGCTGTCCGGGAGGAAATCCTCGGCAGGCAGTCGTTGCGTTAATGAGAAAGCAAATACCAGCTTAGAGATGGAGGTGCTAATTGTGGCCCATCAGCAGCCAGAAGAAACAATTCCTTCAGGATAACACCCATTAATCTCCCGTGGCTGCTGGTCAGAGGGAGAGGCATTCCCTTAGTGGTGCTGACAGCTGCTAATAAGACAGCAAAACACTCCAAGCCTGACCAGTAATGCTGCCAGCCGGGGGGCTGGGCATTCCCATCTCTGCCAGAGTTGGGTCTGCGACATTTGTTTGGTGGATAAGCAGGAGGGGAGACACTGGAGTGCCTTGCAGGCAGGAAAAGGGATAAAATGGCTTTCCATGCATTAATTGCTGGTGAGAGGAAGGCTTGGAGGAGCAGCACAGCTCTGAGTGAGTCACACTTTGTAGCCCAGAGTTACCTGGAGGTTTATGGACAGTGCTGTTGAAGATCAAAGATAGGGAATAGCCATCACTGTTGTTACGATCAGGTTGTTGGAGCAGGGATGCCCCTGTTGGGTACCTGAGTCCTGATACTCAGCTTTCAGGGAAAGAGCTCTGCCTCCTGGTGTTTACACCCTGGCCTGGCCAGCTGCCACTGACCATCACAGGAGCGGTGGCTGCACAGCATTTGTGAAGGTTCCTAATCCAACCTCTAGTTCAGCTTTTGGGCTATTGCCAGAACTAGGTGAGGGCAGCCAGGGCTGAGAGCCCTGGGGACAGCGGTGGCACAACCTCTGTGACCTGCTCAGTGCTGCAGCATCTCCTCAGTGAGGATTTTTCCTCCCATGCCCAACACAAACACTCCACACCACACCTTACACACTCACACAGAAGTAACCAAAGCAGATTTGGTCCCCTGACTGTGCACATTTATTCGAACTTAAGACCTCAGTCCCAGTTCCCAGGTTCTCCTCCCTGCCCCTCTGGTGCTTCCCCACTCACGGCAGTCACAGCAAAAGAGAGGTGAACTGGGGACGTAACCCTGCACAGTGCCAGGAATGTGTGCCTTGCAGAACAGCCGTTCTCAATTCCACCCAAAGGTCATGAACCTTTTTAGAGACAAATACCTCCCCTCCTCCACAGCCCCGGGCCTGGTACCGTTCCTCAAACTCCTGACAATGTCTGAGGATGTGTCAGGGCCGTTCCAAGCTTTAGCAGCAAAACCAAAACCGTGGCCAATCTCTTCCTTTGCAAAACTTCCACTCGGGGATATTCTGTCACAAGGAGCTGGTATTAGGTGAGGGAAAAGCCCAGACTGCAACGTCAGGTGCTGGGGCACATTATGGATGCAGCAGCAGTGCAGGCACAGAGTGCACAAACACGGCTCCACGTCTGGCTGGAATCAGAGCACATTCCTGCCCTGAGCTGGCAGCTTCCCTCCGTCTCCTCCTGCAAGACCCCAACTGACCCCAACCCCAGCCCATCTCCCTCCTTAGCTTCATCCAGCTATTATTTTGAGACACAAATAAGCTGTCTTGTGAGTTGGAGGTTCCAAAAAGAAGAGAGAAACTTGCTGCATCAGTCAAATTCCTGCACTCCTCTTTCTCTAAGTCGTAGCTGGGCAAGCATCCATAAGAGTCCAGGAGCGAGACAGCAAAAAGGACCAGGGAAGGAAGAAAGGGGCCAGGGGAGGACACTTAAAGGTATAAACTAAAATTATGAAATGGAAAGGATAAAGTTTGCTGAAGGAGGAAAGGGAATAGGAAAAAAGAGGGAAGACAAGGAGAAACTTTGAGGAAAGTGGCACATGGTGTTGGCCTGGAGAGTTAGCACAGATTTAGATTTCACTGTTAGAGGAGGGAATCAATTGCTGGCCCCACGCCTCATGCTGGCAGCCTCTGCTGTTCTGATCTCAGGACCAGCATCTGTCAGCAATTTTCAAGAGGAACCATTAGAAATCACGATGTTTAGCAGTTTGTCTTGGCCCCCTGGAATTCTACCACCCCCATCAGCTACCGAAAAAAAAGCAGGGGGTTGGAAGGAGGAGAGGGGAGGAGGGTGGAAGAGAAGGAGGAAGGGAAAACAAAATGGTACTTGTGAGATTTAATGTGGGCCTCCCCCTTTTTCCCCCTGCCTGTTTGCCACATCCGCAGAGGTGATCTATGGATGGTGGGCTTGGCCTCATTCCTGGCTGCTCCAACGGGTGCTGGATTCGAGGAGAGCTGGCTGGAAACTCCCTGTGAGCAAGATCCAGGCGTCTCTGCTGGGGAGCCTTCCCGGAAGCACAGCAGACCCCGAGATTTACAGCGCCTTGCAAAGCAAATTGCTCCTGACACCGGAGTGACTCCTGGGCATCTCACACACAAACCCAGCAGAGAGAGAGGCAGCGTTTCCCAGAAGTGGTTCAGTCACTTGGCTACCAGCAGACGATTTATTCCATCTGTTCTTCCCTCCAGATCTCTAAATAGTGAGCCACAAAAGGCAGTGTGGGGAGTGAGGGAAGGGAAGAGCAGTTTCTCAGAGGGTTTTGGCAAGGCTGGCCCTGTGCGGTGCTGCGTGGGCAGCTCTGGAGGGGACACCCAACGCTCACAATCAAAAGGCTCTTAAAGGAAGTCTTCAAAGGGCTGGTCCTGCTTGGCACTGATAAAACTGGTGAAAACAAAACTGAATGAAGGAAAACAAATCATTGTGGTGAGGTTTGAATGCGTTTTCTGCAGTGCCAGTGGCGTGAATTGAAGCCACTGTGCTGCAGGAGAGGCTGACGTGGCAGCTGAAGGATGGGCTGTGCCAGGATGAGGGACTCTGTGCCCAGTGACTTACAGGCACCAGAATCAGGCAACTGGGCCATTTCTCATCAAGTGCTGCCTAAATCCAGCCCCACAGCACCTGGTGCTGCAGGGATTTCGAAGTACATCCAAAGCTGAGAGGGATTTCAGGTCCAGGCCTGAATTTTGATGCTGCCTCAACCTCTACATGAGCTCAGGGTAAATTGTATAATTCCAGGGAGGTGAGATCTGTTTGTGACCAGCTGGATTTGCAGTATGAACCTCACATTTCAGTTCTTCCACGGTCATAACTATGGTCTGGTTATGACTATTGGTCTTGAAGTATGTGATTTATATGGCTTTGGGAGATAATTTGTGGTTTATACAGACTCAATGACTCCAGTTTATACAGGCTCCATCAGGCCTTGCCAGGCCCGTGCCTTACCAGGAGAGAGTAGGATTGTAAGAGTTTAGATGAGCCTCACCAGCTGGATTTGTTGATTTTAAAGGTCCTTTCCAACCTAAATGATTCTCTGATACAACATCAGCTGTGAGCAGTGGAGGAGAATCTGGATTTTGACTCACCCTCCTCAGAGAGAAGGAAACTGTACCTGGAGTTCCTGTTCCACTCTACACCAAAATGCATTTCCTCTTAGAACCACTGACTTCTCAGGGATAATTTGCTAGAAAAGAGCTTGGGTTAAGTACAGAGATTCAGGGAAGTTACTCCTGGGCAGAAGCCCACATTATCAGTGTAGTTTGATTTACTCTTAGAGCACTTGGAGTCCCTCTCTAGGTCTCAGAGCACCCCCAGGACCCCTGCCCAGCCCCTCTCCCCACCTCAGAGGTGAGCACCTTCAGCAGCCAGGTTGGGCAAGGAGTGACAGAGACACCCAGGGCAGAGATGTCCCTCAGCCTCTGCTGAGTTCACAGTGACTTAAAACCCTTCCAAACACAAAAGCCAGAGGAGTTTTGAAACCTTTCAAGCAGAAAAGAGCGAAATGAGTTTTTCAGATCCCCTGGACACTCGAAGTGTGTGCAACCACAATGTGACTTGCAGCATTTCAGAGCCCAAATTCCAGCAACACCACAACAAAATGCAGGTTATTTAATGTCATTTGCACCAGGGACAGGGTGACAGACAAGTGACATGGGCAGAGAAGTTTAATCAGACTGATACTAAGCAGTTGGCATGGTCTTGGCTGTCAGATCTTGATTTGCCTGCACATGGCATTTGTAGCCTAGCCAAGTTTCAGAAAATATCTATAATGAGCTAAACCAAGCTTGGCTACCTTTGACATTGGACTACATTAACACACAGAGAAGATTGGAAGCTGTAGGGTTTGGATTACTGAAAAGATAAGCCCCTATTTTATACATTTAGTTCATATTTGAAAGACTGCACCAAGTTTTATTACTCGGTTCTATCTCTATTTTCACAGTCAATCACTTTAAAAAGTTGTCGTTTAATTTTTTTTTCCTTTCCTTTGGAAGAAAAAATGTTTCCTGGTTAAAATGACACAATTCAGGATTTTAGAAAGGAGCAGAGGAATCTTAGCATCTGTTTTCACATTGCCTTGACAGGGACAGGCCTCAATTAAGGATCTTATTAAGAGTGTCTCCTCCTGCATTATATCAAATCCTGGTGCTTTTGCTGAAAGTTGAAAATGTGCACACATGGCAACCATAGATTCGGAGTCCAAAGGTGATGGAGCTGTCAGGAAAGTAAGGAATACATGCTGGATTAGCTGCAAAGGAGATGGATCATGGAAACTAAAAGAGGCTGTGGCAGCTTGGCCGGTGCCTAGGAACACTTTGGGTCCAAGTCTATTGGAGTGTTTACTGGGGAAGTACAAAATATTCTCCAAATCTGAGCCAGCGACTTTTAAATTAATCTGTTGCTTTTTCCATGTTTAATTTGCTTTAACTGCCTCGCTTGATTGATCATGGCTTTTTTAGTTCACTTGTGGGTATCTCTGACATTCCTGGTGCTTCCCACTGCTGCAGTTAGAAGACTTTAGGGTACCTTTGAGAATCAATCAGCTTATTTGGGCACACTGAAAATCCAAGAATAAAAAAAGTAAATCATAACTTAAAAAAAATTAAAATTGGGTTTTCCAGCTTTGTTTTGTCACCTCAAAAAGGTTTGGAAACATTTGCAGAAGATTTGTATGAACGGAGGTCTGGATTATCTATCCCAGATCCCTGTACCTGGTCTGTTCACCCCTTGCCCTTGGACCAGCCCCTGGAACCCTGAGCCATCAGGGAGGAATTCCAGCACAACAACCCTGCTTTACACCAGGAAAAACCTTGGCCCATCACATCCTTCCTGCACAAGCTCCTTGTTTAAATCATTAATCCCCCATAAACACCTGCCCTCGGTGTCAGGGGTGTGCAGTGCCTGCAGTTCTCACCCTGCACAAACCTCTCTGTCCCTCTGGAGCTGTAAATGTTTGATCCCTTCCAGCAGCTCATCCTTGGGACCAGCTCAGAGGAGAACATTTCTGGATAATGTCGTCATCTTTCCTGAAGCAAAACAAGTCGTTCAGAGCAGCAGAATTAATTCTCTTTGGAAGTTTTATGTAAGCCGTGCTTTGGAGGCAGCAGGGCTCAGCAGTGTGAGCCCAGGGATGAAGCATCCAGCATTCCCTGCTTGGAATAACCAAGAGATTTCTTTGGGATTTCTTCAACTTCCCCTCCTCAGAACCACTTACTGAAAATTTTGTTGTGAAGCAGGTCTTTCTCTGGTTCTGTGAGTTTAAGAGAGAGGCCTCAAAGAGCAGAGACAAACCTGCAGCAGAAGTCAGCAGATGGAAGATGTAATTTCCCATAAGTACCAAGGCCCTGGGAGGAGTCCAGGAAAAGCAGGTGTATCTCGTTTCAGGAGCATTCAAGTAAATAACAACCCCACTCTGGAACGAGAAAGGGCTTTGCAGAGCTGCAGCTGATGCCTGCAGAGTGTCAGGAGCTGATTTTTTGACCTTCCTGGATCACTAAGACCAAACATTTATTTGAGTGTACAGGCATTAAGTTCCAGAATATCACTGGAAATCAGGGATGCTGGTAAAGTTTTCTATCCCTTTTAAACTTCTATGAATTCCTGGCTGTGTAGGATAATTTGTTTGGTCATTGCTTCAACCTGTGTGTGCTGCCAAAGGTTTCAAGGAGCACATTCCACCTTCCACCGCAGGGATGAGTGAATTGCAGTGGGAAAATCCTGTCTTTTCACATCTCAGGCTGAGGAGGATGAAAGAGCAGCACAAAGACCAGCACCACGTGACCTCTAAGTATATTCCAGAATAATTTTTTGAATCAAACAAAATTTCAATATTTTGACAATATTTTTGTCTGTACAGACATATCTACGTTGTGTGGTTAATGTCAGTGAGCAGCACCGATGCTAATTAAGCTTTGGTAAAAAGAGTCACCCTGACAAGCAGCTCGTGCATTCCCATGGCTGTGTTCCTGGGATAACTGGAGGCATTTCCTGGAGGTCTCCACCCCACAGCCAGTGGGTGCTGCCATGTAGATACAACTAAATGCCACAGTGAGCCTCAAATCTCACCAAGCACCAGCCATTCCCTGCACTGCATCCAGGATTAGAGTAGGAAAAAAACTCTTCACCAAAAAGAGTGTCCAGCTCTAGAAGACGCTGCCCAGGGAAGTGCTTGAGTCACCATCCCTGGAGGTGCTTAAAAGCCATGGAGATGTTGCTCTTGGGGACATGGATTAGTGGTGGACTTGGCAGTGCTGAGGGAATGGTTGGATCTGATGATCTCGAAGGTCTTTTCCAACCTAAACAATTCTATGGCTCTACGACATTTGAAAAATATGTCTTTGAGATCACAAGGCTTTGCCGTGCCCTCCTCTCGCTTCTCTTTTATGGATTCAACTGCAAGTGTGTTGAATCACCAAGTGACATCCTAAAACAACTTTATAAAATGCCCAGAACGTTCGGTGAAAGGAAAGAAAGCATCATGGCAGTGTGAACCGCAGTTTAAGTTATTCCTTTTCCCTGGAAATTACGGGTCAGATTCTGTCTCCCAGACAGGAATTGTGCTGCTGCTGTCCTGCTCTTCCCAAAACCACAGCGTGGTCCCCATACAGAGACTTGGATAGGTATGAAAGCAGGAGGCAGAGGGAGCCTGAAAAAAAAGAACATCAGTTTTGAGGGTAAACTGTGCTGATTACTGACTCCCAAACCATGATCACAAATGAACAAATCTCTCCTTTTATTGGGAGAATAACCAAAAAATGGCTGGACAGGATGTGCTTAAACTCCTCTCTGGCTGTGACTTTCATGCCCTCCATTTCTCCACAGTCCCTCCCTGCCCACACCCCACGCAAACCTTTGCTGCATTGTGGTGTCTAAAAATACAGAGATGAATTGTCAGATTCTTACTATTTAAATGGAGATCACGATTTCCTTGTTGTGGTCACAAATATAAGCATCTCTAAGAAAACATTTAAAGCTGTGGCTGAGGTTTGGGTCTGAAATGAAGCAACTGGAAATGCAGACAGGTCCTGGCCAAAGTCAACCAAGACAAGAGGGAGTGAAGGAATGTAAAAGAGTCTGGAAAAGTTGAGTTGCATGGAGCTTAGAGTCCAGAAAGTGCTGGGGATGCAGACTGGGATCCTTTATACATTAGAGAGTTGAGTTAAAGCTTCAGTTCTATCCATTAAACCCCTTTTGCCCGTTTCATGACAAACATCAGCACTAAAGAAGTCTAAATGAAAGCTTTTGGAGCTGCCCTAGGGAGTGCGACCCCCACCAGTGCCCAGACTTGGAGTAGTTTGACTTCTGAGAACTGCCCACCATAATTTGGGCCACAGTGGCACAGAGGAAGGAGAGACACTGCCTTGTCAGCTCTGGGACACTGCCAGCACTTGCACACAGCATTTCTTGGAAAGGGAAAACACCACAGCACAACTGCGTGTGCCCAAAATTGCCATTAAAGAAATCCACTCTGCCGGCAGCCAAGAACCCAAAATCACAGGCTTGACTTGGAGTCAGGGTGTTTTGATAAAACATGAAAACCAACTGATTTCTGCACAGGGGGAAGCTAAAGATAGATCTGACCAAATTGACAACATCAGCAGCACTTGGGGTTGGACAGCCTGGCTGGAAACCTCTTTCCAAGGAGAGATGGGGAGTGGCTGTGTAGGAGCTCAGTTCCTTCAGATCTACCTCTCCCACAGGTCCCACATTCCAAAAACCTCTAAGAAAAGCTGTCTGTGAAACGCTTTGCACTGTGGTGCTGAAGGATCTCACAGCAGCACTGCTCCCAGACAGACTGGCTTCAGAGAGTCCTTCTGAGAGGCCGTTCCAGCAGCAACTCCTTCCCAGGGAAGACGTGGACGAGGGCAGTGGAAAAAGTTGCCTATAGAAGGACCAAACCTGGACTGACATAGTAACAGCCTTACTGTAAAAGAGAATGGAAAGGAAAATCTGCAAGTCAATGAGGGAATTCACAGGGGTAAATAGAAAAAAGGCAGATGTCAGTGAGTCACTGCTCAGAGAAATCAGCCTTTTGCCTTTTCTTGGAGTCACTGGCACATCCTGCAGCAGCAGCAGCAGCAGCGACCTCTTGACACGAACCATTTTTAACAATTCATTACTCATATGGTCCTCCAGCCCTTTAAAAGCTGCATGAAGGATTGAGACACATGACATCATCCCTTATCCATGCTATTCCCTACCTGGAACACTGGCTGGGGGTCAGCCCTTGGGTATGGGGGAGCCTGTCAGAGGGCAGCTTTGGGAAGAATTCCCATACCTGCAGTCCTTGGTGGCTGCTCTGGGACCGACCCTGCCGCATTCAGGAGTCACCAGCAAAAAATTGGGCTACTCCAAAAAAAGTGTGAAGCTCTTGTCAGCTCCATCATAAAATACCAGCTCCTCACTTTCAGTCCACTGCAGGAGTTCTTAATAAAGCTGTGAAAAATGTGTTTCTCAGTGGGACACAAAGAGGTATCCAGAGGTGCTCTGGAGTCCAGATGTGAAGCCCTAGGGATGACAAAAAGGGAAGAGAAAGGCACACTATATGAAACATCACAAAATGCTTCCCAGCTTCCAGGCAAGGTGGTCTGGCCTAGCAGCTTGGTGCTAAGCCCTTAATCTACAGACTGCAGTTTTACATCTGTAAGTGTTTTTTGGGGGCTCATTTTTCCTTGCAGGATTATTTCAGGCTTCAGGATAAGTTACGTATAACATGTGGAGCTGTGTATGCAGTGCTGAATCAGGAGGCATGTAAAGAATGCAGCCAGGAGAAGGAACTTATTGGAATCACATGGGATTTTTAGATTGCATGTTTCCAGGCCAGCTTCAATCAGCTCCACTCCCTTATTTTTCGGTCTGGTTATCACAAACCATCTCAGTGTTCCGCTTTCTGCCAGATTTGTGCGTGTCTGTTCCCCTTGCTACAAAGGACAGTCAGTCCCAGGGCATCTCTGGACTACAAATTGATTCAACCTCAAACCAATGTAATTTTTTTTTTCAAGGCTTTTTTCCTACCCTGCAATCATGCTTAGCTTCTTTCCCAGGACCATGGCATGGAGATGTCAGAGAAAGGAGCAATTTCTGATTCACCAGGGCAGTCAGTGGTACCCACCAGCTCTCACACTGCCGTCATTCCAGACTTCAGGAAGGAGCCACTAAAAATGAAGTCAGGATGAAATCCTGAATGCAGATCCTCAAATTTAGAACTGTTTCAATTCCAGAAGTCACTCCAAAGCTTGTGAGAAATGAGCAGGGGGTGTCATAGGGAATTAGGATAGGAAAGAGAATTATTCTGTTATTGATTTGATATTGATTTCAAGAATGAAGAGCCGTAAGAGAGAAACAAAAGATATATTGCTGCTCATATGTAAGCTGGACCTGTGCTTTCCAAAAGAGAGGGCTTCAGTCTCAGCACTTGCTGAAATGAGGCATTTCTGGCATGAATTTATCAATGTTGCTTTGCACAGTGAAGCAGTAACAGCTCCTTCCTGTTACAGAGCAAGCTCTGCTCATGGAGAAGAAATGTTGACATGGAGAAAAGGTGATTTTTAAAAGTGACATGGGAAGGTGAATAGAAAAAAAGTTAAGAGTTGTTTCCTACACACTTTCAGCCTATCTAACCATCCAAACCCAGCCATGGCTGTCAAACACATCACCCAAATGGCTTCTAAAATGAAGGGGTGGTAACAAACCCCTTGGAAATCCAGCTCTAAACTCAGGGATGCTGCTGTGTGCCTGGTGAGGGGGTCATTTGTGAGACATCCTGGGCAAAGACATGATTTGGATACTTCTCACAGAATGCAGGGTTACGGCTGCTATTTTAGAAAAGGGCGTATCTAAGGTTTGGTGAAAATTTACAGGAAAGAGCTGGATCCTCTCTGAAAGACTGGAGAAGAAAACATGAGGCAGAAGTTGGGCAAAAGAGCTTCCTTCCATCTCAGAACTGTACCCAAACTCCCTCTGGCGCTCACGCTGGATGAGCGATTTAACCCAGAGAAAAGGGTCTGCTCCCAACTGAGCCTTCCAGGCAGAGCAAGGGTGTTGTTTTTAGGGTTAGCACTTAGTTACTCCCTCCTACAAACTGACAAACATCAGCCCAGACTTGGAATTGCTTTCAAACTGCAGCCGGCTGCCATGGGGAAGAGGTTGGAAGACCATAAATATTGGCTGACAAAACTTGGAATGGATCCAAGCTCCTACGCAAAGGAACATGTTGGGTAAGAGCTCCCTGTGGCTTGGTTCTGACTAGAAATGAATTTTATCCTGATTTTTCAAGCTCTTCACATCCTTGGGTACTGGAGAAAACGGAATAGGTTGGAAATCTTGCAAATAGTCAAACATGTCCCGAGGTTCCTGGGGAATCAGCCACATTTGCCCGCTCAGATTGCTCAGGATTTATGGACTCAGCCTTTGCACTCTGCAGCTGACTGGGCAGGAGCTTTAGTCAGGTCTTCATACTATGTCTCCATTCTCAAGCAGGACAATTTTGCATGGAAAGATGGAAATGAAACTAGAACAGTGTCTTGTCTAAGTCATGGGTATTATCAGCCTCACTCAGAAATCATTTTACCAGGCCACACCATTGTCTACTCTGAATCAGCACCTAGAAGTTCCACCACAGGTCAAACCACTTGTGAAGTGGGATATTTTGAAGACCAAAATACAAACATAAGCAAACTAGGAAGGTTTTGCATTTAAACATGGGTGAATAAACGTGGTTAGAAAAGCATCTGTGCAAACATCACGGCTGTGATTCGGAAAGCGGTCTGTGCTTGTTAAAGCGCTCTCTGGAGACGTGGATCTCCATGGCAGGATTATCCCTGACAAATCCATGTTGTTTGTGGAAGGAATGGATTGCAGGAGAGACAGGTAGTAGGACACAGGTTTCACTTCTAAGTAACTGCACAGACTGTGCCTTAGAAAACAATTGATTTGCTAAACAGGAACAAGCCAAAGGTCTTCTTGTGCTGTTTGGGGGAAAACGCTTACATCAGCTCAAAGGCCTCAGTAACAGTCTCAGAATATTTTTTATGAATCAGTGAAGAGGTTACCTCTAGGCCAGCATGGAATGAGCCCCTTGGGGTGAGCAATATTTTATTAATACCTAGTGATTTACCCCTTCTGCAAACAGGCAGAGCTTTGGGTCTCCAGGACCAGCCCGACACCTTTGATCTTACCTGAGTGCAAAGCCAACAAAAACCCTTCCTGAATTTGGAGTTGTTGCCTTTGAACAAGGGAGTGTCTGAGGCTGCTAAATACTGAACCACAGCTGAAAGCACTCACTGTCACCTCTGCCCACAATTTAGTTGCGATTTTAGTTAAAGCAGATTAGTAGCAAACTTGAGTTTGATTTAAGGTTACCAATGAAAAAATCAACCACAATCAGTGGTAATTTATGAAACAGATTAATTGCTTCATTACTAGAGCACTGCACAACATATTTAATCCAGTCTTGCCTAATTGTGGCTCCTATTGACTGGTAGTTTTAAACCAAAGCAAACACAGGTTCTCTGAAGAGCTCTTCAGGCTCTGCACTCCCACCTTTCCAGTGTTTTCATTTCGCTCTGTTTCCATGGCCACCACTATCTCTTAAAATCGTTTTGACTCATCAGTGCTTTCCCAGACAGGAGTCAAAACTGCAGGAGACAAACACTAAAGAGGTGCATTAGCCTTGGGTTTAAAGGCTTAGGAATAAAACAATCCAAAGAGCAGACAGAAAAGTTATCACAGAGGTGAACAGGGACTGGCATTGGAGATACAGAACCAGACATTCCAAGGCACGGAACCACAGGCAGGATTTTTACCTTTCTGCCCTATTTGTTTTGTTTTGATGTCCAGACTGAGTACTGGGGTGACTCACGGTGCCCCTCGATGCTTAAAAAAAGGACAGAAAACTCAAAGCAGTTTATTCATGTGCCAGTTGAAAGCAGACACTTTAATGAGTATTCATTCAAACTTCTGGGAGTATTCTTGAAGTGAGTGACCAACACAACCCCCTCAGTACCTCCAGTCCTTCTTCAGACTCACTCTGTGCAACTGACATCTTTGCAGAAGAAGGAATATTTGAGATACTTTAATGACACCTGAAGAAAACCTGCAGAGCTGATTTCTTACTACAGCCCTAACTGAGCCTGGTGATTGGGAGGAGTCTTTTTTAAGCTATCTTAAACAAAAAAGAGCCTTCTCAGCTCATCTCCACATCATTGCCATGTCCTACACTTAGTTCAAAAGATTAAACCATGAGAAAATAGACAACAGTCCAAGGCAGTGAGGACAAATTTTATAGGGACTTTTCTTATCCACAATCCTTTTCATAGAAAGGAATCTGCCTCCCCTCCTTTTCCACACCTTCTGCCTATCTGTCCATGGATCTCTCCATCCTTTCTAGAGCAAAATCAATTTAAAACTCCTGCAGATGGAATGAGCAAAACAGCTCTTCTGAGAAAGTTTCTGGATGTGAACAACTGGGAGTCACTGTGAATTTCCTCAGTGTCACTGAAAGTGTCACTGTCCTCAGTGTCACTGTCCTCAGTGAAACATTTCCGTGTCTTTCACATCAGCATTTGGTGGTGGGAACCACATAGCCAGGAAAAGAGGGGATTGCAAGAGCTGGTGCATGCTGGCCTTGGCTTTTCTGTGCCTGGGAAGATGATGATGGTTCTAGTGAGTGCTCCAGAGCCTCCAACTCTGAGCATCGCTGAAACTTTCCCAAAAAAACCCTCTCAGGAAGCAAACAGATCAGGAAGAAGGAATATATTTCTAACAAAGATGTGCTAGAGGAAACCCAACATTAACGAGGAAGAGATCATAGAATATCCTGAGTTGGAAGGGACCCACAAGAGATGAGTTAAAGACATTTTTCCTTCCTTCCTCTTGGCAAATCCTACCAAAAATGCATCAATCCAGTTCCTGTCCTTGACCAGGTTCCTTTCTTTAAAGCTACTGAGTTCCCTCTCCCTCTGCCATGACCACACCCCATCCCTCCCTGCTCCAAAATGTTTCATTTGGCTTAAAAAAACCCCAAATGTGTCCTGCACTGAATTAGTGCTGCAGGACAATAGAAACTTTTAGGCTCCGACTTCATTTCTAGGAAGACCCACATGCTACATGAGGAAGGATTTCCTGGAAAAGAAAAGATGATCTCATAGCTCTGGCAATTGGTTACAGACTCAGGCTGGAATCAGCTTCTGTCCCCACCACACTGAGCTCTGTTATTTCAGCCAGGTGGCCACTTTTTGTGTGCTCCTGGTGTGACCTGGCCCCCAGGAGCCTGATGTGCCCCAGCTGAACTCACTGGGAGCTGGGAATTAATAAATGCTCCAGACTGCTGACAAAAAAACCAGCCCTTGGGGATCTCTGAATAAGCAGCCAAAAAGGCAGAGTTTATTCCATCCTGTGTCCCTGTTTCCCCATCGGTCCCATTGGATCCAACAATAAGGGAAAGGAATATAAGAGGGGATTGTATTTGCTGAAATGTTGTGATGGGCACAGTAGGGAAATAACAAACAGAAAAACTCAGAATGGATTGAATATTATAAATAAAGCACATGACTTATCTAAGGTATAAAGAAAGATAAGATCTAAGGAAAAAAAAACCAAATTCAGGTAACTTAGGAACGAATTCCCACTTCTGCCATCATCCAAAAGTTTGGCCTTACAACTCTTAATGCACTTACATAAAAATAACTCAAAAAATGCATGTGCTGGCAGAGTCCTTTGCTGGTAATAGCTGTAGTGTAGCTAAATCTCTTAGAGAAATCCTAAAGCTTCAGGCTTTAACACTTTAGCAAAACAAGGAAAGGCTTCTCAACTGTCTTTTGCAGATTTTACAATAAAGATTTTCTTTTAAAAATATTTCCTCAGGCACAGTGGACAGAAGAGGACGATGCTGACTGGGGAGTGGGGGCAGCTAAGAGCATTTTCAGCCAGGAGGGTGGTTTGATTCTCTGTTGCATCACAGATTTCACATGCAGCCTTCTGAAAGCCAGAGTATCAAAGGGGAAAAGGGATTCAAATGACAAAGTTCGAGGCATACCCAGGCCCTGCAGCAGAGCTCTGTAAGCCCAGAACCCTCCTCCTCAGGCTGTGGGTCAGTGTGGTCACCAGCTCCCCTCCTGAGGCTTCACGTTGGTAACTGCCTTTGGAAATCCATCCCCATCCAGGACAATCCAAGGCAGGGAACCCTGTGATGGATGTTTGTGAAGCACAGAGTGTGGGATAGTTCCTGGTCAATGGTCAGAGGATTTCAGGCTGTCCAAGAGCTCAGTGCTGTCTGGAGAGTGTCGAGCCCCCATTTCCCATCGCTCTGCAGAGCCTCAGGAGCTCAATAAACAGTCCCATTTAAAAAGGTTTTCTTTCTCTCCTCCCTCTCTGGAAGCAAGACTGACACCTTGTCCCACAGTCTATAAAGACCTGAATCAAATTTGAGGAGCTTTAAAGCTTTTCAGTGTCTGAAATATGAATCTGTAGCAAAACTGAGAGCCAATCCAATCCCCACACCCACACAGTGCTTGTGCTCCTGGCCTGCCTTCACAACACATTTATAAACCATTTTCTGTTTAGTAAACTCTGCTTGACAAATCACTTGACTTAAATTCCAGCATCTGAAATAACCATCAGGAAGAGATAAGGCAATGGCCTGAAGACAAGGATATTAATTCTAATTATTTCTGATAACACCCTCATTTGAAATAGATGTTAATACTTAGCCAGCTGTGGTTAGTCTCCCAAAAGCAGAATTTCAAAACACTTCCTTACCCAAATCAGCCCCTCTGACCTCAGATCTCTGCATCCCCAGACAACTTCCAGGATGTCAGTCCAAGCAAGTCTTCCTAAGTGCACCTCAGGGAGCGATTCCTGGATTGGTACTTTCCATTGGAAGCACTCTGGGTTCTCTCTAAGGATCTTGGGGAAACACGTCTTTGCTTTCCCTCTCTCAGAGTTAAGAAAGCTCATTAAAATATTCAATGAAACCCAAGAAGCCTGTTGGTCACATTACTTGCCAGTTTGTTAGGGGGGTTGTTTTTTCTTTTAATTATTTTTAATTTGTTGCTTTGTGTGCAGCAATCTAACAAAGTCTAAAACCCCAACTGCAAACATTTTCTATGCTGGCAGAGCTCTTTTCTCGTGCTTGCGACAGCTGAGTGACCTACTTTTGTTTGCTCCTGTGGCAGCCTCTGTGGTAGGAGGCCCAACTGGGCTGTCAGCAGGGTTTAGAGGGGTTTGGCTGAGTGACTAAACCTGGCTCACCTGGGACCAGCTGGGATTTAGAAGCCAACAGTCCGAGGCAAGTGACAGGTGACAGAACAGAGCCTGGGCTTGGAGGGTGGATCTGGGAAGGCAACGATGCCACTTGGACCATGTGTGGATCATCCTCCTTCATTATCTGATGGTTAATTTAAAAAACTCATCTTAAAGAAGAGCTTCAGCTTCACCACAGCAGGAATCAGCCCTTCACAGGTTGCCAATGCAGTCTTTTACTCCCTGGTTCCAGAGGCTGCCCCTTATTTAGCTTGAGAGAGTGAAGAATAAAGCTTTCAGTCACGGCTGACACTGCTTTGGAAGAACCTTAAGGAAGCTCAGCTTAACCTCCACATTTCTCCCCTCCCACACCTTTGCAGAATCCCTGCAGGCCTTGTGCATGCCTTGAATTTACCCCAGATCCTGAACTCTGAATACAACACTTTGAAGAATTGCCACATCTCTGAGAAAAACATCTTCCCACCCTTCAGAGAAATACATTGCACAATATAAATATTAACTAAGAAGGAGCCAGTGAAGATACAGAAAGACAACAGGATTAGTAATATGGTGGAAAGTGCTAACAAAGAAACAGGGAGTAAAAAATTGGGCAAAACTGCCCGGTGAACACTCTCCATAGTGGTCACATCCTGATCTCTCTCACACACTCTCCTACTTGTAGGCAATTTTCTCTCAGTGATTAACAAAGAGACCGTTTTCTTTGTTGACAGCATAATTTCACTGACTTCTGTGGATTTATGCAGGCATGGCTTGGGATCACTTTATGGAAAACACACTGCTTCCTCTGGGTAAATATTATTAAAATGGTTGAGAGGAAGAAATGCCCCCTGAAAGGAAACGTGCTGCATCCAGGAAGAGGATTTTAAACTTGGCAAAATAACCTGCAGGAAGCTGTTCCTTGTGCCAGACTTTATGCTATTGATTCAGTAACTCAAACAAACGTTAGTTGGGTTTGTTTTCCTCACATCTTTCATTTCAGCTCAGCAAGACCAGTATGTCCAACAAGAAAGTGCAACAAGCTATGCCCCGCTTGCCTTGTTCCTGGAAAAACTCCAGGGCTGGGAAATGTTGAGAGGCCACAGCTGAAGGTTTCTCTATAAAGGAGATTGTCTCCATCCCCATTAATGTCACTGGGAATGCTGCTGCCAGCAGAGATCAGTGTTTGGCTCTTGGTAATAATTACCAATCCCTCAGCCTTTACTGCAGGCTGGGCTATTCCTGGTTTATGCCAATTATCCAGACCAGAAAACATCGTCCTTACAAGGGTGGAATCAAGGGGTGCACTGGTCAGGACCCATAATACACTGAAACATTTCCAAATGAGTCCTTCATAATCCTATTTTCTGCTGTTCTTCAAAGCCACCTTCCACACGTCTGCCTCTCCTCTGGTGTGTATGAATTTGTAAAGAATCTTCCAGCTTTGGGAATGAGCACACAGCTCAGCTTCAGCCGTGCCTCAAGCAATTGGCTTTGGATAAAATCAAAGCCCTTCCTCGTATCGGCCACTTGGTAAAAACCCTGCAAAATGCCAAAGGTCCAAGGTTCTCTGAGTCCTCTTGAAATAAATCATCAAACTCCTACACTTCAGTAGTAGTTCTTCACTGCCTGTTGAGTTTGACTTCACAGCTTTGTGACATCACAGCTTTTCCAAAGCACCAAATAGAACAAAGAACCTTGAAGACTCCATGGCACAGCCTGTGGGAGCTGAACCCCCCCAGGGGGGAGCCCTGGGATGCAGCACAGCACAAAGGGGTTTGTGACCTGATTTCATCCTCAAATCCCTTCAGTCCCACTGCATCTGCAATGCCCACGGAATGTTGTGGGAGAGGGAACAGACGCTTGATTTGCTCTGTCACTGCAATCGCTACGAGCACCTGGAAAATATAACAGGCTCAGATCTCCAGATCACTACAAAATTGCACCGATATCATTTCAGTGACCTTCAGCACCCCCAAAGGCAGAAAGACAGAAGCTTATTCAGTAGTTTGGTCTGTGATAAAAGAAAAAAGAGTAGGTACAGCTCAGATAGAAGTACTGAAGCTCTGAAAGCCTTTTACACATATTTTGGGATAAGAGGTGAAAGCTGCAGCCATTCAGGTGAAATATGAATAGGCTGCCAAAATTTATCTTGTAACATAATCCACTGCTGAACAAAGAGATGTTTTTCTTCGTATCTGTATATCCTTTCCCCATTTTTCTTGAGAGCAGGGAATTCTGCAGGAGCAAGACTTTAAAGAGAGACTTTAATCTCCTTCAGAAAGTTTCAATTGTAATTTTTTAATATATGACTGAAAAGCCTTTTTATTAAGTTTTTATAATTTGTTCTGGCTACTCCTGTGATGAAGGATTTTAAGATTCTTCCCACTTCACCCTTCAAGGAATCAGCACAGCATTAGAGAGCTCCTTAGGGAATTAGATAGGGCCACACATCTGCACTGGGGAGCCAATAGTTAACTTGGATATTTCTCTGCTTCTGTTGATCACTCACTAAGTTTTACCTTCTGCTTGATAAGTTTCAGTTCCTGGTGCAGTGAAAAAATGCCATTTCACTGTGCAGGGTGGCTTACAATTGCTCAGTAGAGAAATAAAATAATTTTTAAAAGAATTTCATCTGCTTTCATCTTGGGGGATATTCATTTACAAATGAGAGCTAATAAGAATTTCTGTCAAAATATATGAATATTTTGGCAACTTGCAGATGAAAAAAAATCCTCTTTACATCAGAGAATCATGGAATGGTTTGGGTTGGAAGGGACCTTAAAGATCATGAAGTTCCAAGCTCCTGCCATGGACAGGGTCCCCTTCCCCGGTCCCAGGTGGCTCCAAGCCCTGTCCAGCCTGGCCTTGGACACTGCCAGGGATCCAGGGGCAGCCACAGCTTCTCTGGGCACCCTGTGCCAGGGCCTCCCCCACCCTCCCAGGGAAGGATTCCTTCCCAATATCCCATCTAAACCTATTATCTGACAGTTTGAAGCTACTCCCCCTTGTCCTGTCACTCCATCCCTTGTGAATTGTCTCTCTCCGTGTTTCTTGTTGGTCCCTTCAGGCCCTGCAAGGCCACAATGAGGTCACCCCAAAGCTTCTCCTCTCCAGGCTGAACAATCCCAGCTCTCCCAGCCTTTCCTCCCAGCAGAGCTGCTCCATCCCTCTGATCCCCCTGGTGCCTCCTCTGGGCTCTCTCCAGCAGGTGGATATTTCCATCCCTTGCTGATGTGTCTTCCTCAGAGGAAATCTTTTCCTCTACAACAGTCAGTTTTACCTGAAAATCCATCCCCCTGTCTTTCCTGCTTGTTGATTGGGCCTCATCCCCTGTTATAAAGGAAGACTTTGTTGAAACAGTGGCTTTGTTTCATTGCTTAACAACACTGGATTCACGTCCTCTCCCATAGAAGTCTCTTTTCCAGCTGGCTCTTGGCAAGCAAGGAATGTCCCTCAACTGTCACAGACATCATCCTAGACCTCATCAGCACTGAAATTTTCAGTTGTGTGTTATTCCTCCCACACATGGTTCCCCCTTTCCCATTTCTTTTTCCATTTTGTAACCCAGCTCTGACAAGGACATCCTTGTTTGAGGAAAACCTCCGGCCACTGAACCGCCTTCAGGCAAAGGAATTCCTCGCCCTATAAACTCGTTTCCTCGTGCTTTATTAATTTTTCCAAATCATGATAATGATTTGCTGACCTGAGTGACAAAGGGGCCTCTCTTGTGCACAAACAGGCACTCCCAGGCTCCTCCAGCACAGAATTCCCAGTAGAAGATCCGTGGTTACCCACACGGGCTCAGCTTCCGGAGGAACGCGCTGACTTTATTTCTCTTCTGTCTGGAGTCAAGCGAGGCACGTTCCAGTTGAAGTCAAAATAATCCCAAGAAAATCCCTGAAACTTTAGACTTTCTGGAAGAGTTTTGGAACACCCCCAAAGGCAAATGGAGGGATTTTATGAAGCATTCCAATACTCATATGAAAATGATTGTGGGGAAATACACACAATGCAGATCGCTCTGGGGATTAGGAGTCTTCCAGCAAAGAATTCCTTCAGCTTTGCATTTCTTGGATAAAAGTATTTAAAAAAACAGCAGAGCATTATAATCTCATTTTCGGGTGATTTGTTCTGACTGATGGGAGGTTTGATCAGTGGCAGGTGAGGTGACTGCGCTGTGGTCTGATCATGAGTATTTAAGGGAGTATTGCCTCTCTAAGCCTATTTTCCTGCTTTTTTCTCCCTCTCCACGTCTCTGCTTAACCAAACATCACCCATCTCGATTCTTCCCTCAGAAAGAGTGGGATAAGTCAGGAATAATCCTTGTGAAATGACTAACTTAAGTCGGCCTAAGTAGAGAATCAGGTCTCAAAACCCAGCAGTGAGTTGTGAACCTGCCTTTTCTGTCACAAGTACAAAGGGCGAGTGAGACACTCCTGGATCAGAGGGGAAGTCTCTTTTCATTATAAGTGATTAACAAGAAGAAAAACCAGACCTGACTTTTTCACTGGGAAAAAAAAAAAAAAGAGAAATATCTCAATTTGGCCTTTTATGAATCTTTTTGTCCAACTACAGAGCTCTGTAAACACATTAAAGGAGAAGAATCAACAGAATAAGGCACGTTCTCAGTGAATTTATTACAGGCAAACAACACATGAACATCGAAATGAGCCAACAATGCTTTGGTGGCCCATTTGAACTGCTGGTTTCACTCTGTTTTCTCAGTAGATAAAATGCGCACATTAATTATGTGCAAAATACTCACACAGAAATGGGTGTAGGCCCGTAATTCCAGGATTTTTCTTTTTATTTTGGTTATGATTCTGAAGCCCAGTCCTGTTTGGCAAAAACAATCCATTCTGTATAAAAATCTGCTTAGCAGAAGTGGATTTCTTGCACAGAGAATCCTGTGACTCTCCCACAGGCCAGCAGAGTGTCACAAAGTGACCTTCAGCACTGGTCTTTATTCCTGATTTACCAGGAGGTTCATATTTTAAAATAGTATTTGGGAGATAACTGTGGCTAAATAATGACATATTTCCTAGATTAGGTTGTGCATGGCCTTTCTGCCAAGCACCTTATCTAAAATAATTATTCTTTTTGAGGGGAGACACCACCATGTTTTTTCATTTCTAATCTGTTGTTTGTCTCCTTCCTTCCTGCACACTAAATAATGATGACTTGAGGTATTCTGTAGTGAAAGGAGAACACTTAGTGACTTGAATCTCACTTTTACTCCTAAATTTCATTTATCTTTATTTTGCATGTCACTTCAGCAGTCTGAACACCAGAGCTCTCCCTCCTTAGGGCAGTGCCTGAAACACGAGGCTGCTCCACAGTGGAGAGGCAAGGAATTTTCACTTTCCTTCTGCTTGAAGGTGTTTCCACTCTGAAGATGACATTTCCAGTGCTGTGATTGCACAAATGAGGGGTTGAGGCTGAGCCGTTGCCTTGTGGCTGGAGAGGGAAATCAGGTCTCTATTGCAATGTCCAATCTGAGGACATTTTAAGTTAAGAAGAGAATAATTTTAAAAAAAACAAAACCCCCCAAAAAAAGCCCAAAAGCAAATTTAAAGAAAAAAACCGGCAAAAAACCTCACCAAAAACCAACCAACCAAAAACCCCCAAAACCCAAAAAAACCCCAAAAAATCCCCCCAACCCCCCCCCAAAAAATCCAACAAAACAAAAAACCAAAACAAAAAACCCCAACAGCTCATTTTCCCAGGAAGACCTTCTTTCACGATATTGAAGGGAAAGAGATGCGAGGCACAGCCTGTCCCCAGTGTTCCCTGGCTTGTTGCAGGGGATAACTCCCTGCTCAGAGCTTTTTCCCCCTCTCTCAGCTGTGCAGCACCAAAGCCTTTCCATGCAGTGAACAAACAGAACAGCAGCCCTTAATTCTGCGCTCCCAGTCCCTGCTGGAACTTGGAGCACAGGACCTAGGGACAGAAACGACTTTGGAGGACAGAGCTGGCAGGAGCAAGGAGCAGGAGGCAGAGGTGAGCTGCTTGCAAGTGAAATTTGAGTTGTTATGATGTCACTAAGTCTGCTCTGGCTCCCGAAAGTCGTGAAACACTTCATCCCCCGGTGCTGAGACATGACACACGTTATCCAAAGCCTCGTTTAATCAGCTTAGCAACCTGAATGAGGCTAACAGCAAAACCAGCTCCTGCCAATCCCCTCTCCGGAGTTTTTGCTTTCTAAGCAAGCCAGAGGAGTTCTTCCCAAAAACCCCATAATCTCACCAGGAAGGATTTGTCAAACACTTTTAAAGGGGTACCTCTCAATAGAGTCAGTGCCCTCATTTCGCTGGGCATTTCTTTAGAATATTCCAGGTCATTCAGAATTTGCCTTCAGCACATCTGCATTCTCTGCATGTGCATTTTACCAGCACCCAGCTGGGAAGGATCACCTGAGGTATCAAGGCTGGGTCCCTGCTACTGCAAGCAAACCTTCCCATGTGTCCACAAGGGCATGGAAAAGCTGGCATAAGCACCCAGTGTTTTGTGACCCTCTCTGAGGTGTCAGCTGCTCCCAAAGGGATGGGGAGCAGGAGCAACCCTGAGGCTGGGAGAGCAGGAACCTCCCCATCCCTGAGCAAGGGGAGCAGGACAGGCCGGGGCTGGTGGCCAGGTTCCACCAGGAGTCCCCATCACCACAAATCCATGGTGAGGGATCAGGTTTGAGGCCAAGGCAGGAGCAGGTCCAAGCCAGCAGGGCAGCTTTAGGGTCAGTGGTGGGGAGCAGGGTCACCCCCAGCCTGGGGAGCACAGACAGGGCCATGGTGACAACGCAGACTCGATGCACCATTAAAGGTGACTTTAATGACATCCCAGGATAAAGAAAATGAAGATATCACCCTTACAATCACTGTGTTGTGACAAGTTTCTGAGAAACCACTTGCTGAGAGTTGCATAAGAACGAGAAGTTTCCAGTGTTGTCAGACAATGTGGGTTTTTCTGGACAGTTTAGGAAGGTCTTGTGTTCCCCCAGCCGGCTCCCTGCTGCTGCCCCCATCCCATTCCCGCTCCCCGTGTGGCTGTGCAACTCCTTCTGAAATCACACTGACCTGGCTAAAACTGAAAGTTATTTTTAGGCAAGATCACTTCAGCATTCTCCGTCAAAACCATGTGCACACTTTTCTCAGCGTTACTAAAAGCAGGCAAACTGCAGCATGAATTTGAATTCTCCTCAATGAGCTTTGCTGCTGGAGAAGACTTGATTATTTTTCTGTTTCCAGAAATGAATGAGAAATTTGGTCTTTCTGTCTTGATCTCTCCTTGCTGCTCATTCAAAACATTAAATGAATTTCATGCTCCTCCTATTGAAAATTAGAAAGAAAAGTACAAATCCTAATTAATTTTTGGAACTTGTAGTCTGAAAAGCCCCACTGTGTTAGGTCAGTCAGTTTTGTTAAGATGTCAGGCACTGTGCTGGATTCATTTAATGTGTTTCAAAACCAAGAAAAGAGGATTATAAAACCTACAGGGAAGTACTGTACTTCAAAAATTTTTGGGGGTAGGGTGGTTTTCTTCATTTTCAAAGCTGGTTTTTGCTGTCCACAAACTCCACCCAAATTTTTTCTGCAGTACCTGATAACACCCGATAGTTTATAAGCAGTTCTACCACAGGCCAGTTGTGTTATTATGACTCAAGTCCCAGCCAGACTCCAGGTGCCTTCAAAAGAAAATTTAATTAACCCAGTTAACCCATTTTTGGGGGACATGAAGGCACATTCAGCACTTTTCAACATTTGGCTCTGTGTTAATTTGACCTTGTGCACATTGAGACTCCGCATCAGATGACCGATGATCTACAGGCCTGGTCAAACCTTCTGCAACACTCACAGCCCATTATTTCTGAAGTGCTGTTAGCAGGGAAACTCAAACAATCCTTTTCCCAGGCTGTCCTTTCACCCGTGGCCTTGGCAAGCTCAGAGTGCAGAGTGATCCCAAAGCCTCTCCAGCTAAAGTGACACGTTCCAAATGGAGATCCAGTTGTTTATGGCAGACTGATGATTCCCTTCTCTTGGATCTCATTTGGATCTTCTGGTAGAATTTGTAGTGCCCAGCTGGTTTCTAAATTGAAAAAGACTCCCTTCTGCTCTGTCTGCCTTTATTTCTCCCCTCCTTTTGAACTCCTGAGGGACTGAGACAGTGCAAGTGACAGCAGAGAGGAGATGGCATCTCCTGGATGGAAGGAGCTGGAGCCAAGGCACCCAGTTTGCTCCTCCTGGGAGACTGCTCTGTTCAGCCAGACACCACGAGGGTGCCAAACAATGAAGTCAGCAGCTGTACAGAGATGCCTTGGGTTTGGGGCCGTGTTCAACATATCAACTGTAACACGAGGTTTTTGGAAGGTTCCTCACAAGCAGGGCCAGACGGTTCTTGCTGTGCTGAGCACAGGCAAACACTGTTCTGTCTCTTTGGCCAAACTGGCAAAGTGCCAGTCACTTAGGGGACTGCTGCCATTGTTACAGCAAAATTATTCCTTTCCACAATGAACTTCACTGTTTCTTGTGGTTATCTTCAATAAATAACAGTTATTTTACCCCAGAATTACAGGAACAAAAGATGGTCCACCTACCCCTGAACTACCACATTTCTCTTCCCAAAGAACTTTTGTCAGGGAGAAACTTGACTGGTGAAGAGAATTAAAGTCACTGAATATCCTGAGCTGGAAGGGACCCACAGGGATCATCCAGCTCCTGGCCCTGCACAGACACCCCAAATCCCACCCTGGGCATCCCTGGCAGCGCTGCCCAAACGCTCCTGGAGCTCTGGCAGCCTCGGGGCCGTGCCCATTCCCTGGGGAGCCTGGGCAGTGCCCAGCACCCTCTGGGGGAAGAACCTTTCCCTGATCTCCAGCCTGAGCCTGCCCTGGCCCAGCTCCAGCCGTTCCCTGGGTGCTGTCCCTGTCCCAGGGAGCAGAGATTGGAGCTGCCCCTCCACTGCCCATCAGTGAGGTCTGACCTCATTCCGCTCTTCTGCAGCTGAAGAAACCAAGTGACCTCAATAATATATACTACTACTAATAATAATCATCATCACAAAGGGCATTGGTGTTGAGAAGCTGCTCAGCCAGGGTTGCACAAGAAGACGCTGTCTGCACCATGAATCCAACTGTGCTCCTGGGTGGCAGCAGAGCTCCCATCTACTTCAGCTGTTCTTTGTTCGGATGACATGTACTATTTCCTACTCATTTATAAGAAGTTCAGTCTTTGGGATTAAAAGAAATGGAGTTTGACCTTTTCATTATCCCCATTAAGGCAGCCTTACTGACCACTGGAACTTCTGAGAGCTGTACTGGCGAAGTTGCCTTTTCTAATGATGTGAAGCAAACTTGTCAGAAGGATGAGTCCTCTTTAGCTGCACAAGATCAAGGGATATTTTTAAAGACAGGACTATTTGCAGCCCCACCCTGAGGATAAACAATCAGAACCAGACACCTTGCAGCTTGGATTTAGAGCATGGAGTCATGCAGGAAGAAATCTGCCTCCTCCAGCTTTTTTCTGAAGGGTTAAATTTGATTGAGAGTCATGGGAACCACTCTTTCACAAGCTGGATTTTAAAGGAAACTTTGATACTTACAGATCAGAGTTCCAGTTCAGTTCAGTTCCCATTACATCAGTAGATCTCCACTTTATTACCATGTAAGAAAGACTCTCTTCCCAAACACTTATTTGGCACTTCACTCTCAGAAACAGCCACTGCTTTTTCACAGAGCTGCTCCTTTCCCTACTGCTGATACAAACTAAAATGTGAGAAGAAATTCACACTATTTTGCTAAATGAAGGCCTGATTTGCTTTCATGATTTTCACTGAGGCAGGGAATAACACCTTAATCTTTCAGGCTGCTGCTGCTGCTTCCCTATAGGAGCCTGGGAGGGAGTGTGACCTCTGTGTGCTCTTCATGTCTCACACAGCTTTGGTGTCCCTTTTTCTGCTAAAAACCAGAGATGCTCCATTTCTGGCTGTTTCCATGTGGTCAGAGTAGAGCAGTTGTCATGTTTAGTACCATGTCTTTACTATTTGTTCTAACATATCAGCTGTAGTCTCAATCCCATGGCCAGGACTGTCAGGTTTAGGACTGGAACATGATTTTCTGTGAAGGTACAAACCTGGAGTGTCCTTTTAGAGGATAATAAACCGCTGAGAACATTCTTCCGTTTCTCTGGCCAATTCAATTTGAATCATTAAATGTTATTGGCAAACACAAAGAGACAGTCAAGGTAAATAACATCGTTTATACTTGGGTTAATTAACTGCCTGAAGTACCACCCATGAAGCAGATAAATCAGACTGTTCTTCTGAGCCCTGACTCGAACGAGGTTAAAGGAATTATTTCCCCATCACCATAATCTAATATGTGACCAAATGTACAGATGCTGCATTCAAGAGAGCAGAAACAAAATAACTGCACTGCTGTGGGGAGGCTGGCTGGAGAAATGCCAGCATGTTCACTGCCCTGAAAATAGAAGACAAGGAAATACACATATCAAGTTAAACTAATGATTTATGAGTCCCAAAGGAAGGTACTGGGAGAATGAAGCCCTGGAAGGCACAAATAATGAATACAGTGCCTGTAAGAGAAGTGTTTATTTCTCCTTCTAGTAGGAGGCTATTTCCTAACAGAGAACATGAGGCTTTGATATTCCTCCCAGCATTTTGAGAGGGTCCCTGGTGCTCCCCAGGGGACTGTCTGTCTGCAAGAAAGCTGCTCAGTGAGGGCAGCAGGTACTTCCAATGGCAGCTTCATTTGTCAGTGGGTGGGCTGGGAGCAGAGATCAGGGCTGGTAAACTTGAGAGAAAATGGTGCCTGGAATCATGTGCTGGAAAGCAGAACATTCCAGGGGAAAATACGGCTGGAGAGAGATGGGAATAAGGTGACTCAGTAGATAGAGGTCGTGGCAAAAGTACACAGGAGAAGTTTTCAGAAACTACAGAAGAGACAAAGAATTTAGCGGAGCCCTGACCAGCAAGTGTTGTTTTACTGTACAATACAATGCATCTTTCCCAAGGAAAACACGCTGGCTGCCTTGCACAGCTGGGTCAGTCAGCCCTGGGGAAGGGAAGGGAGGTGGGATGATGGATTAGGGTTACTGAGCTCAGGGTAAGGTCTCTGCAGTGCCACTGCCCTGTGCCATCAGCCAGGGTCCCTCTTTGGCTCACAAACCTGACGTGCACCCCAAAGCACAGCATAACTCCAGCCTCAGGAAATGCCCCTCTAGGACCACAGAATCGTCAAGGGTGCAAAAGATCTCCAAGATCATGGAGTCCAACCTGGAGCCAAAACCCAGGAGCTTGCACTCACACAGGCTGTACCCTGAACCCACAGTCTGGTACTACAGCAAGGTTTTCAGGACCTCAAATCCATTAGACAGGATTCTGTCCTGGTGTGCAGTGTCTCTGTCACAATCCCATGGTCCTTCCTAGACCAGCTTGTTCTGACAGTATTCTAATTATATAAAAAATAGAGCCTCAGGTAATTTTCAGCTGTGATTGTGTGAGTTTAAAGAGAGCAGAGTAATGGATTACTCTTGCCCCATGCCTAATTTCTTCCTCCATTTAAACAACTGCCCAGAAGGAAAAACTCGGCCCACCAGCAAGTTCCTGGCCTGGAATGGTTTTGCAAGGAATGGTTTCTGTACCTCTGTTTCACATCGGCCTGGAATCCAACCTTGTATTCCCACTGATGGCTGTGTTCATGCCTAAAGCTGCACTCAGGATATCCACCAGCCCATAGCTGTCAGCGGAGCTCTTAATAGAGACAAAGGACAGCCCTGAGCAGGCACATCTCAGACTCACATGATGGCCTGAAATCCCATTAGGAGCAGCTCCATGTGCTGACATAACCACAGGGAAAGCCATGTCCTTTACATGTGTAAGAGATCCCAGAAACCAGCAAGGATGTGGGATGAAAGGAGGAGAGGGGAATAAAAGAGCTCTTTGAATAGGCATGAAGCTACTATTTATAGTAGAATGAGTTCACAGGAAAGGATACTTATGATATCAGAAACCACCAGGACATCTGTTTATTTTAATAGTAAAGAAGATCTTCCCTAGGGGACATCTGAGTGTGCTTCAAGGACTCCCAGGCCAGCATGAGCCAGAAAGGCAGGCGGCAGCAGGACCCCGTTCCTCCCCCACGGATTGCCTGCAGACAGTGAATCAGATCCTGCAGGATCCCCACTGGGCAGCCCATGGATGTCATCCACACTCCAGCCCTGCAGGTGGGAAACCCTCAGGGTCTCCCCGCTCCAGGGAGTGTCTGGGCTGTGACCCAGACATGGAGCTGGGCACATGAACTAACACCGGAGGGTTTGTTGGGGTTTTTTGGCGAGGGCAAAGGGGTGATAACTGTGGGTTATTCTGCTGCAGCCTGGCCTGTTGGGTGAATTTTTACTGGTGCCCACACAGACCCATGCTGGGGGATAGCTTGGATTGCTGAGGGACATTTAGGGTGAGCAGAGGGGTTCTGGCAGGGTGTAAAGTCCCACATGACATCAACATCCACATTTACCCACCAAAAGTCAAAACCAAGACAGCTTATTCCTTCACCAAAACAATCCATGGACTTTGGGAAAGCAACTTCTTATTTCCAGGATGGCAGAAACACGTCCCAGCAGTGCAAAGAAGTAATCCCACTCACCTCCAAAAAAAAATCCCAGTGGGCCATGTTTTACTTTAAACTGGGATGCTTAAGGCAGAACTGAAAGAACTCTGCACAGGGCTGAGAGTGCTCAGTGTGTTTCTCTCTCTTGAAAGATGCAGTAACATATTTGTTTGCTGAAATAAGCTGGGAGATCAATCCCCTCAGTGAATCCACAGATCAATGATGGATGAGCTGCCAGGACAGCACTGAGCTCTCTGATACTGAAAGGCTCACAAACAGCACATCATTAAAATTCAGAGGAAGGAGTTGTGGAGCGTATCAATCCATGGAATAACAACATCCCGAGAAAGAGCTATTTGTAGTTTTAGCATCTAGAATCACCTGCAATAAAGGTATGTGTTCCAAAAAGCAGTCAGAGGTGGTATTGTGTCACAGCTTTCTTTTGAAGCCCCATCAACATGTTGATGTTTTCATTGTCCTCGTTTCCATTGACTAAAAATGTCAAGTGCTTTATGAAGGCTAAAAAGCCTCGAGTTGCAAGGCCAAAAGTCATGGTAACTGCGATGAAGGCTTGGGAATGAAGGCTGCTTTGAACTTACTGGGAAAAGAGTCAAAAGAGAAAAATAGTCGATAAAGTGGTGGATAAGAAATGGCATGAAAAGGAGGCAGCCGAGGGGGGAAAAAACCTGTAAGGAAGTATCTCACATCAAATTTATAGAGGGTTTTAACCAGCAGAGAATGTGACTTGGGTGCTCTCAGGCCTAAATGAGACCAGTTCCTCCAACTTCAGGGAGCTCCTGACATACTACCTGTGTTTAAAAAATTAAAATGAGATGAAAATACTTGAAATCCTTACTCCACCCACATCAATAGAATATTTAATACTGCCTTTTGCTTGGAAATTCACTTGCACATTAAATGTATTTGCAATCATCAATAGGAAGGGAAAACTGGCAGCAGAATGAATGATCTGAGTGATAGAAATCATCCACTTCCTTCCCAGCTCTGACAGATGAGTGTATTCCCCTGGAGAGGACATGTCGGAACAGAGGTAAATTAATGAGGACAAGACTTTAGTCATTGTTTAGAAAGTTAACAAATCCTTTGGGACTTGAAGATGTTGCCACATAGAACACAATGAACACCATCTTCAGAGGCTCTACAAGCTGCTGCTCTGAATAGAAGCACAGGTTACCCTTGGGGGTGTGTCTGCACAGTGTGAAAGGAGCTCAAACTCCAAATAAAACTCACAGTGAAAGAGATTTCAGCTCTGAAAACCACCTGGGGCTGCAGGTAGGAAGTTGTGGCTGTAGCTGTTTCAGCTTCTTAGAATCCTACAATGGTTTGGGTTGGAAAAGATTTTAAAGCTCATCCAGTTCCACCCCCTGCCATGGGCAGGGACACCTTCCACTGTCCCAGGCTGCTCCAAGCCCCATCCAACCTGACCTTGGGCACTTCCAGGGATCCAGGGGCAGCTACAGCTTCTCTGAGCACCCTGTGCCAGGGCCTCCCCACCCTCCCAGGGAAGGATTTCTTCCCCATATCCAATCTAAACCTTCTCTCTCTGAGTTTGAAGCCATTCCCCCTTGTCCTGGCACTCTCAGTCTCTAAATTGTCTCTCTCCATGGTTCTTGTCAGCTCCTTCAGGCCCTGCAAGGCCACAACGAGGTCACCCCAAAGCTTCTCCTCTCCAGGCTGAACAATCCCAGCTCTCCCAGCCTTTCCTCCCAGCAGAGCTGCTCCATCCCTCTGATCCCCCTGGTGCCTCCTCTGGGCTCTCTCCAGCAGCTCCAGCTCCTTCCTGTGCTGGTCCCAGGGCTGGGGCAGCTCTGCAGGTGGGGTCTCACCTGAGGGGGCAGAGGGGCAGAATCCCCCCTCCCCTGCTGCCCATGCTGCTTTTGATGCAGATTTCCCTTTCCATTGAAAATGGGCTCGTTACAACAGGACCTGAGAGGAAAGAGCTGAACAAGAGCAGAGGGAACAAGCAGGAGCACATCGAGGGTTTGCTACAATAATATGAACAACCCTGAGTGGGCACTGAGTTGAGATCACCCCAGGGCTCCGGAACACAAAGCTGCAAGAGTACAAAGAGAAGAAAATCAGGGTGATTTCCTACAGACACGTGAGGAAACGTTGCCTTTCATGTGGCTGCCAGCTTGAGTAACTTCCCAAAGGCTCCTCTTTGCTGGCCTGGCTTGATCAAATGTTTCCCAGCATAAACCAGTGCCTTTCTAGACAGATGGAACCTCCAAGACCTCATGCACAGAATGAGGATAATATCTCCCATAACTACACAAGACTGAAAGCATTAGTGATTGTTTGTAATACTGAAGTGAAAGGGAATGCAAAGGGAAAGATCCATGGGCAGCTCTCCCAATTTCCAGTCCTGGTGAGTTTTCTGACACGCACCCTGTGTCTCAGTCACCTCAGAGCACTTCGCTGTGCAGGTTCTTATCAAAAGCATCCCTGCAGAGGCTGTTCAGGATGCTGCCCTGGAAAGCAGAGCAGCTGCCTCTGGATGTGGGATCCTGCCTGGCTCAGCAGGACTGCTGCAGTGGCCACTAGATCAGATTTAATTAAAAACTCCAGGCCAGCTCACAAAGCAGGGATGTGGAGTGCTCCCAGCTGCACACGCCAAGCTCGGCAAGTCGAGCTTTGTTACCAAACCTTTTCATCTTTCCAGGCTGGTAAACAGCTTCATTTCCAACCTGTCTCAGGAATCGCTGCAAGGAATTCGAAGGAGGGAATGGGGAGATGGGGTAAGAAAAGAGGGTGACAAGGAGCCTTCTGTTAAATAAGAGTGTGTTTTGAATTGATATCTTGAGTGCAAAAACAAATGGCCTTCAGATGTGGCTTTACAAATTACAATATCAGTAGGGAAAAAAAAGTCTCTTAAATGTTAAGTTTTCCCTCAAGATTCAAGTGAGTTTTCATGCTGGCTGCTTCACTTCATTCCTTCCCCTGACTTCCAAGCTGAAATGTCAGCTCAAACTCTATTTACAGCCCCTACTTTAGACTTTCCTATGGCACTGTCAAAGTAACATTTGAATTTCCATTTCATCAACTGAAAGAAAAAACAACCCCAAACTTTGGACGGAGAGGATGCAGGGATTAGAGCTGTGTACTGCTTACATGTCTCCTGTTGTTTTGTCTAAACCGAGGGGTTTGTGCAGGATTCTGATGTGTGTGCAATATCTGAGCTATAAACTAATGCTAATGGCACTAGGGCATGCTGAGAAAGTTAATTAAGGGTGTTTTTCTGTAGGATACTTAGCTGCAGTTGTGGCCTTACATGCTCTACTCCTTTCTGATTATGGTGTAAATCATATTAAGGCTAAAGCACCAAAAGAAACATTTTGTGCCTTCTTTGCAGATGTGTTCAAGGTCATGTGTTCTCTAAAGCAAATAAATGAAATTATCTGGGTTTAAGAGCATTTTAATAGCTTTTATTTAAAGTGTCATCACTTCCCTGATCCACTCCAGAGAGCTTCTCCCACATCTGAGAGGCAGCAAGCTTTGAGCTCTGCAGTTTGCGTTGATCCACCTGAGTGTCTGAGGTAATTATAAAAACAAGCACAGAGGGTCCTGAGTAACTCTGTTTACTTCAGAGAGCAAATCGCCACCAAAAAATCCCAAACCACTCCTGGGATGCCTCTGTTTGGATGCAGAGCAGCCCAGCTCTATTCCAGGGGCTGTGTTTATCCTGCTGGAAAGGAAGGACCAGGAACCCAGTACCAGGTTTGCTCCCTGGCTCGTGCCCACCCTGTCAACAGCCAGGCCTCTGTAGGGCCAGCTTATCTCAGAGCTTGATGAAGTGCTCCAAAAGAGATCCCAAAGGAGACTTAACGAGGAGTCCTTCCTTGCTTGGCCTCCTCCTTTCTGGGACCTCCTTTAATTGAGCTGTAGGTTTGTACCAACAGAGTATTCCAGAGAGCTTTTCAGATCTGCTACTGAGGAGTCAGCAGCAGCTCCTCTTGCAGAACAGCTCTGCTGGAAGGTTTTCTTGGGACTGATTTGACTGGGATCATGTCAAATCACATCTCTAGCACCAACCCTCTTAGCCTTAGCCTTGTTACTGCTCAGTCTAAAACCTGTTCTCTGCAAGTATTTCAGAATGGGGAGAATTCAATTATTACTTGCAAAATCATCTGGATTTAAAGTCTTTTCCTGTTTTCTTTCTCTGCTGAGTTCAGTCTCCTTTTGCGGCCTTTGCTTCCCTCACAGACTGAATGATCAGACCTTGATTCTTGTAGCTGGTTTTTCCTGTATTTCACTGTCATTTTGTGTTAAGTGGAAGCAGAGAGAGAAGGGAAATGAGGGACACTCGAAAGGTGACTTCCTTACATCACTTTGCATTGTCTCTGCTAGCACAAGGCTAAATTCCCCCCAGGGAAGAGTTAAGGGCCCTCTGGAGATGTGTGAGGAACTCTGCAGAGCTGGGAAGGAGGTGCCATCACAACCAAACTGTGTCACAGCAGGGAAAACCTGTAGCAGAGAAAGCTGCCAGGGTTGTACCTGGCCTGTCACTGTGCCTGGAGGAGTTTTCTCTGCTCTGTCAGGATACAGAACTCTAAACCCCGTGGAAGTCAGGACAAACCCCTCAGTGCTATTTCAGGTCAGCTCAAACAGCTATCAAAGAGCAGCTCCTCATTGCAGACACACAGGACTGGTGCTTGACCAAAAACAAAGATGTTTTTTCTACCCCCTGCTGTTTCCTTTCTCTGTCTTTACATCTGTGGCCTTATCTGGAACGTGCACTTGCAGCATGCTGTGATAAAAGGTTAATAAAAGCAGAAACTGGCAAACCCACCTCCCTGGCAACTTCTACGAGTGAGTCACTCCTGCTATAGGAGCCATTTCCTTTACAGTGGAAAAAAGAGAATATAGCGCAGAAATAAGGAACCAGTCAGTGAATTTTCCATAAATAACGTTTCCTCCTCGTGTTCTTTCAGCAATTGACTTCATTTTTGCTCTCTCCCTTTGCTGCCCCACTTCCCAGCTCCTGGTTCTGGTAATTTGTCAATGAACTGCAAAAGGAGCAGAGTGATTCATACCAAACCCAGACAACCAGCAGCCTATGGGGAACCTTCCCCCACTCCAGTGGGGAAGATCTGATTCCCTGGCTTTAAAAAACTCGGAGCAATTAGAAGGGAAAAGGGGAAAAAAGCTGTTCCAAACATGATGTCACTGTTTCCACTGCTTCACAGGGAAAGCATGTCCCCTTCTTATTTTAAAGATGACATATTGGTGCTTATTTTCCTGTCAGTCCTCTGTGTGTGAGGAAAGAGGAGGCAGAAGGAATAAGGATTTTCTGGCTTCTTTTACCTAACTCTGAAATTATCAAGAGCCTGCATCAGCTAAGAAGTGGGAAGCAGCTGAAACGTATCTGGAGGGAACAGAGCAGCCAAGCAAGCTCCATGATGGAAAGAAAGCCCCCTGCACTGAGGAAACCCTGGGGTGGTTGAACTCCACAGTTCTCAGGGAGCCCTTCGAAATTCCCAAAGTGTGACATGAAATGGGGCTGTGTTCAGAGGTTAGGAAAGGCTTAGATGAAAATCCATAGGTGTGGAATTACTATCCGTACAGACTATTCCACATTAAAATTATGGCTCTTTTCCATGCCCCTGAACCTGGTAAAAATTGTTGTCAAGAGGAAGCTTAGGGTATGGGTGATAAACCTGCACCAGTCCAGTCTGAACACCCTGTTTGTTATAATTTAAGGTGCAATGATAAATAGAGTTCTCCCATATTCGCTCCCCAGTACAGGTGTATGATATAATGGAATATTTGGCACAAATCTGTTCATGAAGATGCAGGACAATGCTGTCAGACACCAAAATTTGTAGAGCAGGGTGCTGCTAAGTAACCCATCCCCAAGTACCCCAAACCACTGCAGTATCTTCAGTCCCCCCTGGCTGGTAACACTACAGGGGCCTCCGGACGTCAAGGATCATGGAACAAGAGGATTCAACAGGTCCACAAACATTCAAAAACCCAAATTTTTGCCTTCTTTTGAGTGTGAAGGTGTGGATTATTTGCCTTTTTATTCCCAGGGCCATCACTCTGTCTGCCAAGAGCAATCGGTTGGACAAATCTGAAATGTTTCCTGAATTCCAGCCCTGTAATTGACCAAATCACAGAATCACAGAATGGTTTGGGCTGGAAGGGACCTGAGATCATCTCATTCCACCCCCTGCCATGAGCAGGGACCTTCCACTATCCCAGGCTGCTCCAAGCCCCATCCAGCCTGGCCTTGGACACTTCCAGGGAGCCAGGGGCAGCCACAGCTTCTCTGGGACACAAATACCCCTCCCTGTGACCACTGCCTTCAGCCACATGCTGCTCTTCCCACCCTGGCTCTCATCCTGTGCCTCCAGAGCATCTGGCTGTGTCCAAGGGGAAGCAGATCCATGGATAAATCCCTCTGTGGTGCTACAAACCAAGTGCAGAAGTGCCAATACTCATCAGTTACGTGGAGCCCAGGCAGAGGCAGAAGTGCCTGCAACTGCAAGCAGCATCACCTTTGTCAATGTTTTCCTTCCCTTTTTCTCTGAAGACAGGGTAATGCTGAAATTCCCATCCCCACCTCCTCCCTCTCATCATGCAGAGTTCAGCAAGAAATGTGGTTTTGTTTATAGATGTAAGGAATTAAATCCATGTCTCGGCTTGACCCTGTCTGCCCCATTCCATTAAATACCATTCCTCAGACTTTAGAGACAAAGAGTGAAAGGATAAAGCCTCTCCCAAGCACATACACCAAATTCAATTTGTGTTTAGCGTTTCTGCACTCATAGATTGATCCTCTCATGTTGATAGTGACTCTACTTCTTTCCACATAAACAATGCTTAATAATCCTCTGGGTTTTTTTCCAAATGGTTTTTGAAATCAGAGGTGCTGCCCTTCTTCCCAGGGCAGGGGCTGGGCTGTTGTGCCCACTTCAAGGAGTCACTGCAACATGTGATTTTCACTTTATTATACTGCAAGTGATGAACTCATGGAAGGCTGTCAGGGAATGAGACACGTGTCCTTGCAGTGGAATCCTGCCCCCACAGCCATCCCCACGGACACTGCTACAGGAAAAGACTTGAGCACAGGTGGAAAATGCCTTTCCCACCAGCAGCTGGATTCAGACCCTACCTGTGGCTCAATCCATGGCTGACTCAGCTGTCTCTTGTGGTTACAGTGAGGTAACCCTGGCTGAGATAGTGCACAGGGGACATTCAGACATTTGTTCAGAAAATTTAATCAGCCACAATACGACCCATTGTTCTCTGCTTGCTTTATGTTAAGGAAAATCCAAACCAGCTCACAGCAGAGGTTAAAGAACAGACATTTTGCTCATTCCCACAGCCATCACCATCAGTGAACAGAATGAAACAGCCACGTGGAGAAGGGCACGGAAACTTTGGGAAATGTTTGCAGTTTTAGTCCTGTAGCGAAGGGAAGGATGAGTTTGTGGGAGGTGGCACTTCCACCCTGCTGAGATGTCACAACCTCTCCAGGATAACTCAGTCTCTAGAAACAGAGCCAAGCTCAGCAATTTCCAGCTCCTCAAGTGGGGAATCTCATCTTCCAGGAGTCAAAGCCTGTGCTGGGAGATCACCTCTGCTCTCATTGCTATCAGCAGACATCCCAGGGCAACCCCTGCAGTGCCCCAGTCAGGCTGGGACAATTTTCCATACGTATTTAGCTCTCCTCGTACAGTTCTGAAGAGAAAACCAATCTGAAACAGGTTCTAACAAAGATCAGCCAGAAAGGGCATTGAAGCACAAGACAGCTGAAAAACCCAAGTGGATTTTCTGTCCTTTGAGTTGGGGTGTGGGCAAGGGAGCTCTCAGGCCATGGGGAATGCAGTGGGAGAACTAAAAAAAAAGAGGATGATGAAGAAACAATAAAGAAAGAAGAGGATCTTAGAGCCAAGAGAGAAAGAAAAACGAGGCACATAGATAATGGAAATAGTTATAAGTTCCAAACACTGAAACCCCTCATGCTTTCCCCGTTCCAACAAGTGAGGCAGAAATCATGTATTTCATTAACCTTTTTGTGTTTACTGCCACTCTCAATTTGTCTCTCAAACAATGGTTTTTACTACAGCTACAAAGAGTCATCAGACGGAACATTACAGGAAATAAACCATTTCTTATCCAGGACAAATTAGATGTTCTTCTCCTGCTCTTTTATTTCCACGAGCTGCAGTTTGGAAAACAGCTTGTAGGAACTAGCATGGCATAGAACATGGGCATTAAATGCTGCAGGGTTTGAATGCTTAACTGTGCACTCAGATAAAACCCTTTGATGCTGGAGTGGGAGCTGTTGAATTCCCAATTCCTCAGGAACATCATTCAGATTTGTTTTCTCCAGGAAATCCTTTTTCTGCCATGCACATACGTGTGTTTACTTGAGAATGCTGCCTCTGCTCATCCATCCTTCCCTTCCTCTGTGCTGCATCCACGTTCTTCCTGAGAGCTCTCCAAGTCCCTGGGGCTCATCTGGAGCTGGACTCTGCAAACTGATCTGTGGGAAGCTGTCCATGCATGAGGGCAAACAGGGAAAACTCCTGCTGACCCACTAATGCCAGGGCAGCCCCTGCAGGAGCCTGTAATCATCCAGATAACTCATCCCAGCAGTCTGGGAGGTTTGGGAAGCCATAACAGAGTTATAAAGCATGACGAAGCCCAGGATGAAACACTGCTTTGAATTATCCAACTCCCTCTCCTCAAGGGTGCGGACAAGAGAGTGGCAACCCAGCGAGAAAGCAGAACCAGCTGAGCTGAACCAAACCCCAAATCGTGCGATTTTCACCTCGTGCTGGTGATTACACAACTGCTGGGCTCTTATATAAGCAGGCAGACGAGGTTGCCTGCAAATAATCAAGTTAAAATCGTGAAGGTCCAGAACTATAAACATCCTCCCCACCGGGAGCCCAAGGAGCCTTTTGTGAGAAGCATGGATCTCATTATGCTAAAAATATCCCAAGTGATTAGATTTTGTCATGGGCAACTTCTTTGCTGAATCTCCTTTATAAATCTTATTTTGCTTTTAATGACAAACAAAATCCCCAAAATGCCAGTCTGGTACATATTATTGCTTTAAAAGAGTGGGCACTTTGGGGAAAGTCTCTTTTTCCTGAATTAGGACAATTTAATTTGATGTTTAAAATTGCTGGAGACTTTCAGTTATCTTTTTTCCCTACAAAATGAACAAAACGTCCTGTCCAGCTTCATCTGAGTCTTGTAAAAAGCAGCATGAAAGAAAGCAGATGAAGTTCAGTAGTCATAAGAAAATGATGTTCTCCTCGCTGTTGCAGCCCAGAAAGTTTCTGTGAGAACCGAACGCTGCTGACCTCTGCCTAGGGCAGGTAAATGCAGCCTTTCCATAGAGTGACCTCAGTGCATTCACGTTCCAATGAACCTGGGGAGAGCTCAGAAGCAAAAGAATGCCCTCAACAGGCATCAAAAGAAGCAGTACTTTGATTTCCAAGATGAAACGTCAGGATTCTGCATATCATTGATATTCAAATAAAAGAAAAAATTCTCCCTGTAACAGCTGGTCTTAATTCAGATGTTTTTTCTTCAGAACAATCTAAAACTCCTGAAATGGTCCTACTGATAAAGGAGCACCTCACAGCCTTTCACACCCCTCTGGTAGGATCCACCATCCCACTGGGAGCTGAGCTGAAGCTGAGAGGTGAGAACTCTTTAGGGCTGGAGTTCTCTCAGCCTCATTCCTACACCTTATCCCACCTCAGAGCCGTCTTGAGCAGCTGGAATCTTGTCTCTGTGCAGACAAGAATAATGCAGCACCTCTGTAGGATGATCCCAGCAGGCTGAGCAGCCACATAATAATGGAATTATTATCTTGGAATCATCACTGCCACCAGCTCAGGAAGCCAAGAGCACCATCCCCAGATTTTCCTTACCTCTGATTAAAACCAACAGCCTCTGGCTTCCTAAAGAGCCTGTGGAAGTTACACATCCAGCTGGAAATCAAAGCAAGGGATCTTTACAGCAGCATTCCCATTCCTCAATATTCCCTCTTCCCTGAACTGAGGAAAGCCAAAATTAAAATCCATCCTGGGCCACCTCTCCAGGGATCTTTGTCCAGAGTTTGTCAGGCTCTCACTGATCTGGTCAGTGATGCCAGGTTTGCTGCTGGAGGTTGATTGCAGGTTTTTGAGATTCAGGCTGATCCATTCGCAGTTCCCCTAAATATACCCATAAACCGAGCTTTCAAAAAGCTCCAATAAAACTCATATAAGGGGTAAAGCTCAAACTGACATAAATCTCAGCAAATGTGTCTGGTTTGGATGAGCCTGGACTTGAACGTTGAGCCAAATCTATTTAATCTGGAAGTGATGCTGGAAATCTCGTAAAGTCAGGCTTTCTTGAAAGATTTTAGTACTTCCTTATTTTCATGTGGTCAGAAGTCGCTATAAGAAAAAAATGTCTTTTCATGCTATTTTAGTGTTTCAGCTTTATGTTTGGGCCAAAATCGAAGCTGCTTTAATTTCATTTTCAGTAAGTTCTAAACAGTCTATAAAAAGAGGGCTGCAATTAGATTTAGGATGAGATGTCAGGAATTATTCTACATTTCTGAATACATTATTGATTTGCTTTCTGAGCTTTCTTCTTATTAATCAAACAATGTTTCCATTTCACCAGCAAAGTTTTTAACTGGTATGGCCAAGGGAGTCCTCTTTTGTCAGGATAAAATCCACATACGAATTTTAGAGTCCCAGTTTAGCAGGGGACTCTTCCCACATTCTCCCCTTTATGTGTCTCCTCTGGGACTGCCTGAATCCCACAGAGCTCCAGAGCAGCTCCCACAGAGGGAACCTCATCCAACAGCACGAGTGCCTTGTGTTTTTAAAGGAAATCATTTCAAATGCAACTTTCAGGTGCCCATGGACCCCCTTCCATCTGCCCCAGATGAGAAGAGGTTTCTGCCAAGTCCAAAACCCCAGTGTCTCTTGCCAATTCCGGATCTAACTCGAGGAAAGCTGCATTTTCCAACCCCACCATAAGAAATTCTTGTCACATTATTCACGCCAGTGGTGTCTCACCCTGTGAGGAGCCAGGCTGGGCAAGGGGAAAGCCAAGGTTAATATTTGCACAAAGCAAGGCAGGCCAGAGCCAGGACAAGGGGGACAGTGTGTCCTTGGATCTCAGCACAGCAATCAGAGAGCACCATCCGGCAGAGCAGGGGCTCCCCAGGACCATGGCTGGTGAGCATCCAGGGATATTTTGAACCCCAAATCCCACTATCCTGGTTCACAGGCTGTTTGCCAGCAGTGGCACAAGGATCTTCTGGGATGCAGGCTGGATCCATAGCAGGATGGATCCTGGCTGGATGCCACATCCAACAATCGAGTGCCAGGAACACTCCAGCATCATAAATATGGCTGGTACTCCACCAGCAGATCCTGCCGTCCCTCTGTGGCCTGATCCTCATGGATATTCCCTGAACACCATGGCACTGGGGTGAGGGGGTGGGAAGAGATTCTTCTCCCACATTTTCTTCCCCAAGGAACTCTCCCTCTGCAGCTTCACAAGGAGGTGGCAGATGTGGGATGGAGAAGCTTCTCCTACAACGTGGTGCAGTAAAATAGAGCAGGAGCCTCCCAGCTCTGGCTGCCATTCCATCAGGATGAGCTGCATTTGGATTCTTCCTCTGAAAATGCAAAGTGCAGGCAAAATCCAAAGGGATCTTCTGCCATAGAGAAGTGTCCTGGTGTTTGTAATTTATCCATGTTAATGAGAAATCTTTGGGAATAAAGGCTCGCATCAGAAGCATGGTGTCCACATTTACATGAATGATCAAATATGGGAGGGAATACTTTGAAGAAAAACTGATAAAATGCATTAAAAAAAAGCATTTCTTATTAAAAAAAAAATCAAAAAAGAAGACACTTTATCCAGAGAAGCTACAGGATATCCATAGGATATTCTGGGAATTACAAATAAGATTTAAAACTCTGGCCTAGAGGAAAGTAAACTACTCCAGCTTGATTTAACAGTGGCAAAGGGCTCTAGAAGTAAATCCATGACACTGAAAAATCCAGAATTTCTCAAGATGCTGGCAGAAAACATCACAAAATCCTACCTTTGTAGCCAAAGGAATATTCCAGTTAATGAAACACACAGCTTGGAAGGATCTGCTAGAATTTGTAAAAGATGCCTTGAAAAAATTCATCCCTTCTAGCAAAATTTCCAATTAAGAAAAAAAAAATTACTGAGCAGGAGCTCATTTTACATTGGAAAGTAATTTCTCCATCCCAGAGGAGTCCTGTAGATGAGCTGAGGAAAGGGGGCAAACAAGTGACTCAGAACCAGGGGGAGTTGGGTCTGGCCAAGCCAGAGCTAAAGGAATGTGATAGGGATGCTTCATATCCCAGAAAGGATGGCCTGGAACACACCACAAACAGCTGAGGAAAACATGGATAAAATAAATGAGGAAAAAGAAACAAGAAATTTTTGGAGAAGGTTAAAAACCTGTTTTAGATGGGAAGGCAGAGAGAAGGGGGTTGATGTCCTATAGATGCAGTTCTCTGGCACGGAATGACATTTGGCAATGGAAACTTGGTGGCAATAATATTTGGAATGGCGTTTATGAGTGTAAATGTCAGGAAGGGAGAGAGCCAGGTAAAAAAAAAAAAGGCTGTTGGCACATAACAGCATCTTGATTAAGTGAAGTTTGGGAGCCTTGCTCAAAGCCCTCATTAATACATGGCCATAAGTGGGCAACCCCAATAAATTAGAGATAAGAAGGGTTTTAACCAGTACAGATTTTAAAGCAACAATCTCACAGCAGCAGTAGAACTCAGCCTGGATTTGAAAATCTTGATGTATTTATGAATGCCATTATGATATGGATGCCTGACAGAGACTGGACACGACCCTGAGAGACCTTTCCAGAGCTTTATCCTCGTTCCTTCAACAGCATCCTATCAGCCACTGTCTGTGTTCACTCCAGCACTGCGTTCTTCCCAGCTCCCCACGCTGAAGCTATTCCATGTCCACCAGCTGAATAAAAAAGCAAAATCATCTTTAGAGGAGATGCACCAGCCCTTCCTTCATGTTTGGATGCAAGGCCTAAAGGCCTCATGTCCAGCAGCCAGAGAGGCTTTGCTTGAAATCTTCCGTAAAACGAACTTTAGCAATGCTTTGGAAAGGTTTCCCCACCAGGAAGGGCCGAGTCTCAGATGTTGCACTCTTTCCACAGCTTCATTTCAATTGCTCTTTCTGCAAAGGTCACAACTGTTTGATTTCATAGCCTTGCTCTGCCCATCCAGAAATGAGGATGATTTGTAAAATTTGGATGTGCACGCCCCTGTGGGCTCCAGCACCTCCAGAAGGACTCCAGTGGAAGTTAAGTGCTTCATCAAGACCATGCAGAAACAAACCTTGCTGTTCTGGAGGGTCCTTACCACAACCAGGCAGAGAACTTTTCTCTTACTCAGGTAAATTCAAGATGTATTTGATGTATTTTTACCTCTGCTAACACATCAAAGGGTTAATGAAGAGCACCAGATTTCAGCTCTGAGCAGGGCCTTGCAGTTTAACCTTCATGCCACGAACACTGGGCAGACATATATCATTTATTTACATTGGGGCTGAGTCAGGAGCCAGGCTTTCTAACACAGTGGCATGCAACAAATAATAAAATAAAAAAGTAAAATAAAATAAAATAAAATTTTTAAAAACCCAAAACAAAATAACATGCATCTGGGCTTTTCTGGATCTACGGGAGCAGACAGGAGCTATCACAGATCCTGCCAGCTGCTCACCAACCTCATTCTTGATGGAAGAAAATCCCTCCTTTGCTGAGCTGTTGCCCAGAGCAAGCACAAACAACACACTGGGCCCAAAAGCAATGGGGGTGTACCCAAAACAGGCTTAAAGACAAGGATTCAGCCACAGCATCTTCATCAGAGAGAGCATTAAACACTGAGGGAAGATGGAGCTTTGGGCTGGTGGGTTTGGCCAAAGTCAGCTATGTTTGGAGGAAGAAAAAGGAGTTTTTTTCCTTTTCTCTTGGTCCTTGACAACTTCAGATCACCCCAAGCCAATGGATATTTGGTGGAACTCTGTCAGTAGCTCATCCTGCAAGATCAAGACCTCAACCTTTGGAGCAGGATCCATAACCCAAGTCTCCTTAGGCCCAAGGCTGGGTTTGCTGTGTGAAGATGACCAGCATGTCACAGAAAAAGCTCTACTTTGTGTCTCTGCAGTCACACACTGATTTTTATGCACCAGCATGAAAGAACACACAGGACTTGTTTAGATTCCACTGCTGTTCTTAGCATGAAGAGAACTGGAAAGAAAGTACTCATGTGCTTCCCATTGGGATATAAACCCAACTTCTATTTCAGGAAGAAAAAAAAAAGTAATTCAATTTTCACCAAAAGCTGAAGAACACACAAAACCCCATCTTTGTGAAAGTTGGGATAATATATGACAATATTTTAAAGGGCTTTTTGCCATTCAAATGTTTTTATTATAGTAAATTCTTCTGCTTAGCACGGGGAGACTGCAAAGGAAAACCACACAAGGATGTTCTTCATAATATCCCACTGATTTGAAAGGGTCATATTTTCTCCCCTCGAGATTTGCTGCTGGAGTTAATTAACCTCATTTCCAAAGAGTGTTGGAATGTTCTGTTCTTAAAACCCTGCAATGACAGCAGTGCCACCCACCCCATGGCAATTCAGTGCCTCAGTCCCCTCAGAACATCATTTCCTTTGCTGTGATTTAAAACTTTCACTACTATTCTTATTTACGCTGCACACAGAGAACATTTTCACATTTTGCCGCTAACTTTTAAGTATTTTAAGAACATTATGTGTCTCCCGTTGCTCCTCTCCACATTTCATAAACCCCATTCATACACCAAAGGTCGCGGTTGTTTTTAAACCTTTGATCATTCTTGTTTTTCTCTGCCAGGGTTCCTCCAACTGCTCTTCTCTCAAGTGCATCCGTGAAGTCCTGCCCAGCAGGAAGGAAGGAGCCCAGGAGATGGGAGATCTGAACACAGGGAGTGAAGGGACAAATAAAACCTCAGAACAAAACTGTGCCATCAGGAGGATGTTTGCCCCAGCACTTCTCATTCTAGTACAACAGCAAACCCTCAGGACTGTGAAGGAAAAGCTCAGGGTTCTTATCTTATCGGAATGTTTGCACATTTTTAGCAGTGAGTCAAAGCTTCTTTAACCAGAGTCCAGCTCTGTGAGTTTAAATTCCTTAAAGTCAACAGTAGATAGGTCTGGCCAAGTCAACCTTTTACTTTTGGAACAAAGTCTGTCCCATTGGTGCTTCCCCTCCTCTCCCTTTTGGCTGGTTTAACCATGCAATTCATCTTTCCTGAATTCTCTTTCCTTAAGAAAGTAGAACATAAGACCAGGTTTCACTGAATTTCTTTGCTATAAGGGGGAATGGGTGTGGAGAGGCAAGAAATAAAGCACAGAGTAGCATCAGGGTTTATAAACAAGTTGGATGAGAGTGAGTGACAAGGACAGGAGATGCAAATAAAAATAAACAATAAACACGGAACAAGGATAAGGCAAGTGAGGTGATGATCTGGGTTTTTTTCATTTTTATAAGATTTAAGCAATGCAGAAAACCTGCAAGGTCAAGCCCCACTGTGTACACTTAAAGCAAATATCAGCAGATTTCAGAGAAGAAACAAAACGTGGAGGCCGCTGACCACACAATGGGCTTCTCCTCATGATTTCCCATTTGTTCCTCTTCTGAAAATAAACCATTCTTCCTCTAATGAGACAAAGATTAGACAATGGAAAAAGAAAGCTTGTTTAGGGGTGAGGAATTTGTGGGCATCATTTCCCAGCAGAGATTTACCCCTTTACACGAGAGAAATTGCTCAGGTTGGATGACACGACCCCGTGTCTGCTGTCCTGCTCCACAGGCACGTTGGAGAGCAAGCCCTGGTACGTTCAACATCAAATCAATCCCACTGAGCTTGCAGCAGGAGAGAGAAGGAAGAGGGACAGAAAAATACACTTTTCACATCAAATTCTGCTAAAGACATTCACAGAGGCATTGCACGCAGGCTTAGAACCACTTTTGTTTGGGTTTTCCACATGACAACTTTTGCCGTGACTCTGCCTGTTGAGTGGAGTTCCGTGTACACCCACACTGCTGCAGGAATGTTTCCTGCAGGGAGGATTGATGCAAACATCTGTGCAGGCTGTGGTGGTGCAGCCATTCACCGAAACTCACCAGGCAGCCTGAACACGTCCATCCCCACCAGCCTCAGTCCTCTGACCTCCCTCTGCACCGCCCCTCATTTCTGAGTTTCCATTCCCTGCTTCCAAAACATTGATATATTGACTAAACTGCAAGAACTGGTTTTAGTTCTTTTTCTGAGTCAGAGCAAAGCTTGCCTCCAAGCTGACTGGTTGAGTCACCTTTTTCATCCCTTCTCTGTGCCTGCACCCTGACCACTGCAGTCCTCTCCAAGATTTTCTCCTACACATCTCAGTGCCAGTTCTCCTGAGCTCCTGTTCATAACCTCCAGCCAGGGCTGGGTCACTCACAGCACTTTGCTCTTTCTCCTGGGCCTCTGTTTCCTTAAGCTGCTGAAAAAAGAGCAGCTTAATTTAGTACCAGGCTTGGGGCTTTTTATCCCTCCGGCTTCTCAAAGTGAGATGTTGCATTTCAGATTTTTCTGACTCATATATGAGGGATTTATATTTTATGTTTATGAAATAGTTTGGCTTTGGAAGGGACTTTAAAGCTCATCTTGTTCCCCCCCCTGCCATGGGCAGGGACACCTTCCACTGTCCCAGGCTGCTCCAAGCCCCGTCCAACCCAGCCTTGGACACTTCCAGGGATCCAGGGGCAGCCACAGCTTCTCTGAGCAGCCTGTTAGAGACAGTGAACATACGACTGTATTATGCAAGGAGCAATTAAATTCATTTGCATTTAGAGCCTCAGATTAGATCTTGGACACTCACACAGTGATGTGGTAAAGTCTCACATCCATTTGCACTTTCTGTTGCATAGGAAAAAGTAAATGGTACCAGGCAGCAGAAAATTGAGCCATTTATGTGTTATTTCTATGCATACTTATAATGAATACATTAGAAATATTTAATTGTCATTGATGAGATGCTGAGCAATCACCGTAACAAAGAGGACTGGCAATTATGAAATATTGGATGGAAATACAAGGGGATTCAACAGTTCCAAAAGAGATGGCACTTGCACAGAAATGAAAGCAGCAGGAATTCTCACTAGGAACTAAGAGCTCTCACCTCTTCCTTTCTCTTCGGTACCATCATTAGCATTTATTACTTTGTTCCTCACAGATACAGAGGGAGCTCCCTTAAACTGTGTGGTGAGAGCCTGAGTCTGGATCCAGCTGATTACACTGAAGGGATCCTTTCCAGGTATGGATAATAACATGACATGAACCTGGAGGCCAGGGAAAGACTTAGGGATAAGAATTTACCCAACTCATCCTCACAGCTTGAAGTCGGGAAAGGGATTTTGGAAGAGGCAGGAGGAAAGGTGCCATCCAGGCACATCTGGGGAAGAAAGGGCCTCTTGGATTCATGTCTTCAAGTGTTGTAAGACGTGGAGTCAAACAGAGCCTGTGAGGCACCTGCACCCCGAGCGCTGTGTCCAGTCTTGGCCCTTCACTGCAACAAACACCCTGAGGGGCTGGAGCATGTCCAGGGAAGGGAACAGAGCTGGGAAGGGGCTGGAGCACCAGGAGAGGCTGAGGGAGCTGGGAAAGGGGCTCAGCCTGGAGAAAAGGAGGCTCAGGGGGGACCTTGTGGCTCTGCACAACTCCCTGACAGGAGGGGGCAGCCGGGGGGGGTCGGGCTCTGCTCCCAGGGAACAGGGACAGGAGGAGAGGGAACGGCCTCAGGCTGGGCCAGGGGAGGCTCAGGGTGGACAGCAGCAGGAATTTCTTCATGGAAAGGGTGCTCAGGCCTTGGCAGGGGCTGCCCAGGGCAGTGATGAAGTCCCCATCCCTGGAGGTCCAAGGAATGGCTGGAGGAGGCACTCAGTGCTCTGGGCTGGGGACAAGGTGGGGATCGGGCACAGCTTGGACTCGATGGCCTTGGAGGTCTTTTCCAGTCTCAGTGATACGGTGATTTTATGATTTTATGTGAGTGCTGAGGTGGAAGCTCTAAGGGGAGCAAGCCTCGTGAAGGCACCCTGCTGTACTTGCTCCCACTCTACTCCTGTTTTTTGCTTTTCAGCTTCCACTGTACAACAATCTGAGGACTGTCTTTGTTTCCCCATCTTACAGCCAAGAAATGCACCTCCAGAAATTACAGACTTCATCATATTTTACATTTCCTTAGGGAACTCCAAAGTATTTGGTTCTGGGCCTTTAGTGCAGCCAGCAGGAGCTGGAATGAGTTCTGACTGCACAGAGGTCTCGGTTATTGCTCAGACTTTGTTTTCCTCACTCTGCCCTGCCTGGTGGATGCTCCTTCTCTACAAACTGCAGCTCCCTTGAAAATGTTCTACATTACAAGAACTCTCCCTTTTAAAAATAGCTTTACTTATGATTTACACAGAATTTAATTAAACCAAAAGTGAGACCCTTCAGAGAAATTCAAGCCAAAAAGCTGTTGCTATGGGCATGCTGTGGGATTTCTGCCTGCGTGTCTGAAGCCAAGCTGCTTTATTTGCACACTGGGATCCTTAAACCCAGATGTACCCTTAAAATGTACATCCAACAACCTTCACAGGGTGGGCTCTGAATTGCTGTGGGATCGAAGTGAGCCTTGAAGAGAGGTTTAAATTTATCTGTATATTTAGAAATTAAACCACTGTGACATTATTTCTTAGTGCTGGATAATCTGTGGCAGAAAACTGCTTTTTATTCACTCCTGTTTAATGTAGAAGTGTGAGTTCAGTGTAGCCGTTCATTCTTTTAGTGTACTTTTTTCTTCACTGGCTGGAATACAGACCAGACATTCCCCTTGGGCTTAATACCCGACTTCTAGACAACAAACTGAGGTTAATCCCATCTTCTGCCCCAAAAATCTGCAGCTCAGGGCTTCAGCATTTGTAGAGAACCTATTTTGGGCTGAGGGAGGATGCACAGCTTGTGCAAGAAACACAGCAAGTGTAAACCAAATGAACATGCAAAGGCACAAATGAGCAAAGCTAGAAAAAATTCCAAAGCTATCTCTGAGTTTTGCAAAAATATCCATGAACATGTTGTGGAGAACTAAAATATTGTGGAGATGCAATGATTTTTTAATGATTAAAGTGACTGTGCTTATCTTAGTTTGTCTACCCTTCTGTGTGGGGAAGGATCGAGCTAAAACCTTACTCTGGCTTGGAAGAGAACAGAGAGAAGCATTTAGACCATGGAGATACATTGGGACAATCCATTTTACAGCTGCTCCTCCTGATCCTCCCCAGACACCCTTGCAGACTGCTGAGGTTTAAGAATAGGGACAGATGAGGTGGAATCAGATGAGACAGGAACGATTTTAGGCTTCATCTCTTCAAGATCAATCACTGGTGTTTTACCCTTGGTCCTAGCATTGAAAATTCTGCCAAATGTTACCAGTCCGCAATGCCAGAGCAGTGAATTTCACTCAGAGGCAGCTTTGTGATGAAAACCTAACACCCCCTATTTCCACAGGCTACCCCTGGAACACCCCAGGGAGCTCCAGCCACAGCTGAAGGTGAGGAAAGATTCCACTCATAAACTTTATTTTTGTTGTGAATTGCTCTCGGTCTTTTTCCTGCCCGCAGTTGGTTTCGCTCACTTATTTTGGGGAATTTGTAGGAAAATCCTTTCCCCCATTTTTCAATTAGAAGCAATGCAATTATTGCCACATCCTTCCCCCCACACAAATGTCTCGTAAACAGCTGGAACTTTTAAGCACAAATCTTGGCCAGGCTTGTCAGGGGTGTTTGGGGATGTTCATGGCTACAGTGAGTCAGTGTTGCTTTGCCCAAGCATTAAAACAACTTCATCACAAGACTGTCTTAATCACTCAATTTTTTCTCTTTTAGCTTCTGAAATTTTAGGATTCCCATGTTCGAGACTTTTCCCTACAGCTTTAATGCCTAAAATCAGGGAAGAAATGTTCAAATACTCCAACAGTTGGGGCTGGAAGGCAAAAGTCAAACAGGCAATGTGGGATAGATTATAGGAGCTGAGAACTTAGCTAAATTCGGGGAAAGTAACTTAAATTCTCAACTTTAGAATGCTGTTCTTGCCACACTTCCAGAATTTGCCTGCTTATGTCGTGGTTTAGTAATAACCTGTCACACCCATTCTGCCACACAGCCCATCCTTCAAACCCGTGAAGGACGGAGGGAAGAGTTACAGGAAATCCTTCTGCAAGGAAAACAGCTCAGGGTTTAGATCTGGCTGGGACAAGGACACTTGGCAACACCTTCAAGGGTCCCCCAACCAAGGGAAAAATGCTGTAATAGTTATGTTGACCCAGCTTCGGCGTGGAGAGGCTTCCAGTACAAATGACATTTTCATAATCTCCCCGATAAACACTTTTGCAGATAACAAGAAAACTTTTTATTTGATATCTTTCGCTGCTCGTAAATTCACCAGTTTTGTTTTTCACTGTCTTCCCTTCTAATCAGTGATTTAGGAGGAAAAGGCTTTAAAGGGGTTTAAAATTTCCATTTGCAGTGGTTGAGCTGGAATAAGGACCTGGCTTTGACACTGGTTAAGTGTGGGGACCAATGTTAGAGAAGAAAAGGATTTTCAGGGGATGCTGAAGCTCTTTGCCAATGCACTTTGAATTTAACAGGTAGTTTGGGGCAGAGCAGGTCGGGAAAGACCTTTGAAAAGATAAAAATGCTGTCAAGTGATGTCTTCACCCTGATTTGCTTTCCTTTGTTTTCTAAATAGCATTGTCTGTATTTTCAGGTTTAAAAATAAATATATATTGACTCAAAAGAAATCCTTTAAGTCACTATTGAGGTTTTGGGGTTTTTTGCATTCAAAAGTTGAAATAGCTAAAAGAAACAGATTCAGATCTGAGAGAGGTATTGTAGATTGATGCAAAGTGAATTTCCTTGAGGTGGCTGGAAAACACAAAAGACATTTTTTTATCTTTCTCACCTTTTCCCCTGTCCCTGCCCCCTTGGTGCCCCCTGGACCTCCTGGCAGGGCCCTTATCTGTGTGTCCATGGTTTATCTCCTCTCCTGGCTTTGGCTCCGTGCTCTGGAAGCCCTTGGTGCCTGTGCTGTATCCTCATTTCCAGACCCATCTCTGACCCTTTTCCTTTTGCTCCTGGCTGTGCTTTGTGGGGTGTCTGACCCTGGCTGCTCCCTGACACAGAGAGGGAAATGTTGGCTTTGTAGCTGGATTCAGGGCCTCTCTTAGACTGATGTTTTGAAGATTTACAGTGGCCATCAGGGCGATGTGATGCTGCATTTAACGTGGCTGCTGCTCATGCAAAACAACTCTTGAGGCGTTTCGTTTTTCCTCTCTGGGGAATCCAGGGAGCTGTTTTTATGTGCTGCTCCTTTCTGCCTGTATCCTTTTTCATTCCTTCCACATTACATGAGACAGTAGGTGGGAATATGGGGCCAGATAATGGTAATTTATTACTGATCTGTCAGAGTTGTTCAAAAGCCTTTCCAGCTAGGACTATAAATTTAGCATTTCTGTCCTTGCCTTGCCTTTAGTGATCTGAGAAGCTTTTTGGGGGAAGGCAATGCCACGTCTAAATATCTTGCAAATATTTAAGCAGCATATCCTGGAAGATGGCATGTGGAGATGTTTTTGTCTTGTAAGATTGGATTAATTAACTATGTTTAGGTGTTAATCATTGGTGTAAGTTTCTGCATTGTGCCTTCCCCAAAGCAGGTTTCTTCTCTCCTTTATGTCAGGACCTTTCCTGATCCTTCTTCCTCCTACTCTGGGAATATACAGTAGAAATTTTACTTCTCCTTAATTTTGTTTTCTCTGCCTGCTGCTTCCTGTGTTTGTCTTGAACAAAATGAGTTGTGAGCATTAATTAGGTGCTAAACCTCCTAGAATTGTAATTCTGATAAATTCTCATTCTGGTGCTTTCCCAGGTGTATCAGGGTATTATTTACAACCAAGCTGGGATGACAGCTATTCTGCTTATTCTTAATTAGTTTTGCCAGAATTGGTTGTGCTAAATCATATTCCATCAGGTCTGTGGTTCAATTTCTGTTGTTGGTGTGTGTTAAACTAAGTAAAATAGTGCATTAGTGCATCTGAATGTGGCTCAAGGGCTGAGTATCTTATCCATGGCACTGTTACTAATAAATAAAACAATAAACTATCAGTGTGACTTTTTTGTCAAAGAACTTCTTTCTCCATTCTGTTTGACTTTTTCTGCTGACATTGAACACTGAGAGCTAATCCAGCAGGCAAAGTGACCATGGATTTGCAGCTGCTTTCAGAGTGGTTCATCAGCTTTCAGCTGCAGCACTTTGAGGGACTGAGCATTCCCTTGGGTTGGTGTCTAAGCTCCCTTTCAAAGTTTTTTATTACATTTCACCTTTTGGAGTGTTCTGAGGGGATGGCAGAAGGCACAGCAGACTGTCTGCTTTCCTTGGGTAGTCTATCGTCCAACATGTTCAGGTTGTGCTTGTTCTCAGGAATTATCACCTAAGGTCACCTCTTCAACTAGGAATTTCCAAGAAATCCCTGTGCTGTTGGAAATGTTCCCAGCTGTAGCAGGAGCAGAGAGAGCTTTGGATTCCATATTTCTACAGTTCCGTGTTGGATAAAATTCATTCTGTGTCCGACTCCACTTAAAGTTATAAACACATTAATTAAGGTACAATGCTCATTCTCGTGAAGTTTAATTCAGCTTGAGGTATCCCAACACCAGAGCTGAGCAGCAACTTCCAGAAGCCACTCTGCTGCATTTAGAGCTTTCATTTTCACTGGATATCAGTAGGATAAACCCTTAAGTGTTGCAGGAAAACTCTTCAATATTCCACAGAGCATCAAGCATCTGTGAGCCCACCAAGCATCTGCCTCCCATCCCTTCCTGGTACTGTTTCACCAGGCAGCTCCATGTAAAGCAGCTCTGGTTTTTATTTCCAAAATGTGTCCTGAGCCCCGGCCTGAGTGACTCCTGTGGTGATTTATTCTCACAATGTGTAGCCAGCACTGAATTCAGGCAGGAACAGAGGAGCTGTGTGCTGCCTGCCTGGGTTCATTTTTCTACTCTGTTTATCTGACAGGACCAGGGGGGTTTGTGTGCTCTGCTCCAGCCTCAGTGGAGCACAGCCTGAGGATGTGCTTCTCCCCAAAGCACAAACATCTCCTTCCTGGAGTTTTTATTAGACCTAAACCTTCAGAGCCCCAGCAGTTGCCAATCAGTCCTTGCCATTCGTGTGGTGATGACTCTTTAGCTCTGAATGATGTTTGTTTTCAGTTCAGAGAGTGATGCTCGCTGCTATGAGCATTGCTCAGCACTGAAAATTGTAATGGGAGTGTTCCAGGGGAGAGCAGGATCCTCATCAACTTAATAACACTATAAAGAAAGGATAAAGTAGATGCAAAATGTTCTGCCTGGTAGCATTCTGTGCGAGAGTTAAATGACAGCACAGATTCAAGGTGACAGACTGCAGCATCTGTGCTGGAAATGCACTGAAGTTCAATGTTCTCCTGCATTATTACAGTCACTCTGACCACAATGAGTGTAATTAATATTCCTGGCTGAGCAGAGTGCTGTAAATAGACTCACCCAAAAAAGAAATTGTTCCATCACCCCGGGCACTGAAGAGTAATAGAGCCCAGGCAATGGCCAATCTGTCTTCAAAAGAGAGCTCTGCTTTGCACGCTCCTTTTATCTCGTGCTGGGCCTTGGACCCAAGCAAGAGCAATGAAAACTGGGAGTATTAAAAAAAAAAAACAAACTACAAGCAAACAACAAAAAGTCCACAAAAAAGAGAGGAAATTGATGTTAGTGATCCAGTTTGGTTTGGGCAGGAGCAGTCAGAGGACACATCTTTGATAACCCCCTGGCTGTGGTCTCTGGGTAGGACTCGAGCAGCAGAGAATGAAGTTTCAGACTTGCACCCTCAGAGTTTTTGCTGCACATTACATTTCTAAAGCTCTGGTAGCACTTGCTCCACTAAATTAAATGAGTCTGAAAGAACCAGCTGTATCTAAGGAGGCCTAAAATATCTTCTTTTTTGATTCTATTCCTAGAAATCAGTGTCTTTCTTCTAAAACTTCAGGGAACAGCTCCCTGTCTACCTTATTATCAGCAGGCTGCTTCTCTGTTGTCACAAAATGGCATTAACTGAGAAAAGGCCTTGTCTCTGTTTGGCTCTCTGGAGTTTTTGTTCGGTTTGATTTGTTTTTAAAGCAGCTCCTGATGAGCTTTAGTCGGCTTGTCGGAGTTCAGAGGAGATAACCCTGATGTTTGTGAAGCTGTTCTTCATTCACACACTCCTGACTGTAACAAGCAGTGCCTGGTTCTTACAAAGCTGAAAAAAACTCCTGAATTCTCGTATTTCTTGCCTTTACACTTCCTGACTGTGTAGTTTCTACTACTGTGATGTTTCCACAATGCCCAATATTTTAATTTTTTTTTACTATCATTTCAGTTCAGATTACTCTGTTTAAGTCTGATAATGCAAGGCTGGTTTTGTGTGCCTGCTTTTGCTTATTTTGATATATAGATTTGAACTATCAGACCTGATAAACCTGCTGGAGATGTTTTATTTTGTGGCAGTGAGTAGATAGAGAGGTTTTCTTCCTCTGTGGTGTGATGGGAGAGTCACAGCAAGAGCAAAGGTACTTCAACCTGGCAGGAGTGGCAGAAAACACAACTTGGATATATTCATTTAAAATTAACTTATCAACCAGAATATGATATAGAGTAGAACCCCAGATGTCATAAGAAGCAAGACAGGCTGTAGGATCTTATACAAAATGTTGTGCACAGCTCACTTCTGTGCCTTGGAAACTCCTGATCTGCATTTCAAGAGGTGCATGTGTGGTATTTTATAACTTTCCAGGAGGAGCACAGAGTGTTCTTTTGGGACCTGCATTGCTGAGGCAGTGTGTTGGAGGCCCCTTAGATTTAATGATATTTACTTGGTTTCTTTCATTATGTTGGTGGCAGTTTTGGCCCAACAAAACCCACGTGAAACCGATTTTTTTATATAGATATATAAACATGAGAAGGTGGAAACGATTGTTTTTCAGGTTGTGGTTTCTCGTGCTCATCCAAGGACAGTGCTGGCCCTTGGAAGAACACTCTGGGATGCTCAGTGCTGCTGGCTGGAATGCAGGAGGGGTCAGCCACATGTGAAAAGTGCTGGGGATAGGATTGCTACCACCTCTGCCTTTTGAGAGCTTCCTGCTGCTGCAGAATGAGGGATTTGTGTATGGCACAAATGTTCCAGGCAAGGGGCTTTGCACATGTACATGAGACAAGGAAAAGCCTAAACTGCTGCTCCAGGTGAAAGCCTCTGGTTGGAAGCTTTTTTATTGATTTGATGGCAGCTGGAAGACTGATGGTGACAGCAAATCCACTCAGCTCTTTCTGGGCAAACTCACAACAAGCTGCTCCCACTGAAACTAAAAGCCAAACTCCCAGGAGGCAGCAGGGTGATGCTCAGTCACTGGACTTACAAGAAGCCCTGCAAAAGTGCTTGTTCATGTGAGAGGAACTTCCAGCAGCTGCCTGCCCAGAGGAGCTGCAGAAACTTCTCAAGTTCAGAGAATCTTCTAGGGTTATTCCAGAAAAAAAAAATCCAAAATACTGTCTATTCACTGTGTCCCAGCTCACCTGACACCTTTAATTTTTTTCCTCCTCCTCTTTTTCTCCTGCCCCCATGGCACATCCCACATCCAGATCCTCCCACATCCATGGGCACAAGTGCCTGTGCAGCTGTGAGCTTCCCCTCTGCCTGGGATTCACAGCTCACTCAGGAGGAGCTCTTGGGCTCAGGGAGAATTTGTCAGCACTGTCAGGAACCCACCCTCATCTCCCAAAGAACAAATCACCTCACCCAAGGTGACCTGCTGGAGATACGAAGGATAAGTGCAGTCCTTTAGACAATTATTTGCAGGTTATTTATGTTTTCCATTATTTGTGAGGGGTTTCTGTAGGATTCTGCCATGGCACAACTAGGGAGGATTTTCAAATATTGTTGGCCCAGAATCAATGCAAGTTCCCCTAACTCGATTATGCAACTGTTCTGTAACTAATTGTTTTTTCGGGTAGTTAAAGTATTTATATTAAAGTGCAACTTTAATATAAATAACTATGAAAGTGGACTGGAGATGCCTTGATCTCAATAGCTTATCATTTGCAAGTAGGGAGATGATTATGTTTAATCAGTTCTATCATCAGGTCTCAATAAATTCCATTTTTCCAGCCAAAAGGTCTGATGCAACTGAATGGTCACATTTTCCAGTGATCTGTGCTTGGGAGCTTTGTGGTGATGTTCTTTGGGTTGTTTTGTTGGAGTTTTTTTTGGGGAGGAGTGACAGGGGACAGGGTTGGTTTGTTGGTTTTTTGTTTGTTTTCTGGGGTTTGTTTTGTTTAGTTTGGATGGGGTTTTTCTGTCAATGCTACAGTCAAGAAGCTCCATGTATTTGCCTGTTAACTACTCAAAGTACTTTCCTTTCCATGCTTCATGTGGTCTCTGAGGATTCCTGTGTTACTTTGTCCCTCTTGAGTACTGACTGAGATCTCGCTTTTGGAATTGGGTCTGGCCTACGAGGCCCTGTTCTAGACTGCAAACACTGCTAAATTCTGTCTTAAGATGTTCAATTTCTGTTTGTTTCCAGGCTATAATTATTTATAGTGCAGAAACCAAGAAGATCTTATGTGAATACTTAGAAAACTCAAGTGTTTTGCTGTCATGTGAGGTTAAAACTGTGTGAGTGACCTCAGTGGCCTCATAGGGATTTTTTCTGAAGTGAAGCTCGTGTTTTGTTTCATGCAGAGGTTCCCCCACCACAAGGTCAGCTCCTGACAGAGCATGCACCAAGGAAAGGTTGTCTGGATTCCAGGGGAAGCTGTGGATACCTGGTGAGATTGTGCAGAGGGTAAATACAGCTTGAGAAGGAGGAGTGTGAGAACACGGCGTGTGCTGAGGGAGGGCTGCTCTCCCTCTTTGCCACGTGCTCTTGGCCAGCACAGGACTGAGGATGTGAACTCGCATTTGCCTGTGGAAGGGTCGGTGCTGCTTCTCTTTGATAAGTTTGGGGTTTTGGAGTAATTTAAAGTCATTTTAGTCTGGGGTTCACATTACTTTTTACTTCCCAGCTGGGATGCACCCCTACAGCACTCGTGGAATGTCACAGACAGCTGGGGCTCCCCTTGACTCATTTTTTAAGTCCACAAAATTCACGTGTGCTCTCCTTGCTTTCCAAAAGGTGATCCCAGTGCAGCAATGAAACACCTAGTGTTGAAACATGCCCAGTGTCCAGTATTCCTCATTTTTTACTGGCGTGGAGGAGGTGATTCCGTCTGGTTCAATCCTTGCACTGATGTGCTCACGGCTGCTGCTCCCACAGCTCCATGTTCAGCCACAGCAGCGATGGAAAGGACAAGGGCAAAGGCTGCTCAGCAGGAAGAGCTCGCTGGGCTCCACCCATGGCAAGGAATCAGAGGTGGTTAGTGGAAAAAAATAAGGGTTTGAACTATAAACTCTGGATTAGTGAGTGTTGAAAGACTTGTTTTTTCCATGTATCTAACCTGGCAGGGTTTGCACATGGATAGCAATCACAAGACATGAGAGTTCCTGGATGTGGCAAGGCAGGTCGCACTTTAGAAAGGCATAATCTCTGTTTTCTCTGTTCAGATGATGCTTTTTTCCCTCCTTGAGATGGGGAAACTGTCCTTCAGTGGAGGTGGTGTCTGCCCTTGTGACCATCTAGGCCACTGTGACCTTCTAGGACCTTCAGAGAGCTGTAAAAAAGAGGGAGAGGGACTTTTTTATATGGACAGGACAAGGGGGAATGGCTTCAAACTGACAGGGGCAGGGTTAGACAGGATATTGGGAAGAAATCATTCATTCAGAGGGTGGTGAGGCCCTGGCACAGGGTGCCCAGAGAAGCTGTGGCTGCCCCTGGATCCCTGGAAGTGCTCAAGGCCAGGTTGGACGGGGCTCTGAGCAAACCTGATCTAGTGAGAGGTGGGGAATCAGTGACTCCAAGTTTGGTGGAATCACCACAGAGGATTTAAAAGCTTCTTGTTGGGCTTCTGCTGTGGGTGACAGTTCTTAGTTCAGCTGTAAAGTTCAGCCAAGTGGTAAAGAAAATGAGGAGGGGGAAACTCAGACTGTCCTTGAAGATTTCAAGTCAAAATCAGAAGCAACAAATTTTAAATGAAAAGCTGTGACCGTGAGAACACCTGAGAAGCTGGAGTTTGGGTTCAAGTTTCATGTTTGATATAGCCATGTTGGGAACTTGAGTTCTGCTGGAAGTGTATCTGCTTGAAACTTGAGGTTCTTGAGGTCTCCCTTAGTGAAAAATCTTAAATAAGAGAAAAAGTACCAATAAATTGGCTTCTGGGTGTGTGATGCAGACCAGCTACTGGAGCAGGCTGTGCCAGTTTGGGCTCCTTACTGGATTCAGGGGCTTTTTCATTTGTTTTGATTCTTTTGCATGAATAAATTTGAATAAATACGAGTAAAAATTCTAATAAATACGAATCTATGAAAGTAGGATTGAAAAACCTTTTGGACTGAGATTTGTTGTGAGGGGTTTGGAAGGGCAGGTTTTTTCAGGCAGCCTGGTTTTCCATTCTGTTGCATCAGCTGTGGTTCAGGTGAGCTCCACAGAGAAATGGGCTTTTGGTGTTTCCTGGAATCGATGGAGGGAATGCAACAGGAGAACTGCCTGGATATTTTCAGGTGAAGGCTCATGTCAGGTATTCATAGAAATCAGTGTAGGTAGCCATAATAACAACAAGCTTCTCCTCCAGCCAGTGGAATAATGCCCAGAACAATGTTTCATAGATGTTATTCCAAGCCAGAGGAGGCATAACTCTGCCTGAGACACCAGGCTCTGTATTTTGTTATTGGTTTTTCTCACCCGTGCTTCCTTCGGAAGTGACAAAAACACAACTTGATCAATGCTTAATTTATTGCCTCAGCAGTAGCACTGGAGATCTGGCACTGAATCAGAAGTGAGAGAAGGGACATTGTTTTTGAGCTTAACACGAGTGAAATTGTACTTACAATATATGTATGAAATAACAGGGAGAGGAGGGCTGGAGTTTCAATCAGCCAGCCTGATGATATTTTTAAGAATCTGTGTCTGGCAGATCCATTAGCTGCTGTTACAGCTTTCAGGAACTCTTAGGAGGACTGCTGAAACATCCCAGTGCTCTGACCCCAGAGCACACAGTGTCAGGAATTGGAGCTCCTTCGCTGCAGAGAATAATTCATTCCCATCCCCGTGCTGAGGGGAAAGTGGGAATAGCTCTAACAGCATGAAAGGATGTCTGGAGCTCGGTGTTTCTCTCCCTCCTGAATTTTAGACAGGGTATTGTGTAAATGGGATTGGCTGGGAACTGGTCACATCCTCAGCACGTGTCCCAAATTTCAGTTTCCCAAGGAAGTGGCCATTGGTGACTCAGACAAATGGGAGTAGGAAAGCTGCAATTATATTATAATAACTTACAAGCTGATTAAAGTGTTTCAGTGTGTCTCACGCTTCTGGAAAATCATCCCTGGATTCTTCACAGCTAATTCCTTTTTTTTTTTTTTAGGAGTGAGACCATCTGTCACTACAGAAATACTTTAACAGCAGCATCTGAGTCCGAGGACAACTGGCATAGCTCAGGTGGGCACTGGCAGAACTGGAGAAGAGGTTTGCATCTCTCTTGTTCCCATCTGCAGCTGCACATTAGGAAGTGCTGCAATGCAAATTTCTGATGGGTCTAAGGCAGCCAAGCCAAAAAATCAGTTTGGGATGTGGCCCTGGGATAATCCACATGAGCAGTTGTGTCAAAGGAGTATATCTCCATGGAAGCTGATTTTGGGAAAACTTAAAGTCATGTAAACTATTGCACTAAACAGCAGGTGTGGGTCCAAAACCAAGCTCTAAATTTGAATTGTTTGCAGTTCTAAGCATTGAAGAGCTCTGTTCTGATATAAGCTGTACATGTTCAGCCTCTCCGCCTCCCACCTGGATCAAGATTTACTCATTATGTCATGGTTATGAAGTACTTCATGTGGAAACCTCAACAGGACCATTTTTTACCCAATTAATGAAGAATCAAGGGCTTGATTTGTAACTCTCAGAGAGGAATCCTCTATGCATGGTATGAACACAACAGGCAGCGTGTGCTTGAAGTGTGAACTGGAGATGAAAACAGGGAAAAGGGAATGAATTGTTTCAAGCTGAAGCTGAGGAGATTCTTGTTGGGTTTTGAGTCTCTGGTTTGAAAACTGGAGAGTTCTAGAACAATTTGCCTTTGACGTCTGTAACAAAAATAAGAAAAGAGAGTTTAGTGGGTAACTTCAACACCAAGGAAAACAGTGATCAGTTCTGAACTGGAGAGGAGCACCCTGGGTATGTGGCTGCTCTCTGAAGAGGCAGAATTGGTGCTTCAGAACTCTTTTATCATTGATTTGCCAAACTACATCACTGCTGCTGTGACCCAAATGCCCTAGGCTAGGTCACACTTTCTAGATGAATCCTTAATGAAAATTCAGCCTGTGTGTGTGTCTTTGGACAAAATGAAGTTAGTCATAAAATGTCTGGTTAAAGTTACCAGATAGAGCTCCAAGGTCTCAGCTATCCGGGTCCCAGATTAAATGACATGGCTGTGGCAGGGAGGAGATGGCTGAAGTTATTTCCAACAGACCCGAGCAAAACTTGTGTGCCTTTGAGAAAGGGAGATGTGGCTCCCCAGCAGTTCCATAGGATCAGGCAGAAAAGATACATTAAAATGAGCAAGGCTTCTTTTAAGTCTTCAGAATATTTTCAAGGTGATAAATTAATTTTGAGAGAGGAAAGAGTGTAATTTATTTCTGCTCATGGCATTTGCACTGGCTATGAGAAGAGTGCCAGTTCTTAGGGATGTTATCCTGCTTTTCCTTGAGCTGTATCACTTTTTTTTTTTTTTTTTTTTGAATAGTGGGGGCTGTGCAAAGAATTGCTGCATTATCTTGTGGGTTTCCTTACTGCCCTCAAATCTTGTGCCTGTTGTTACATTTGCATGTTACTCACATATTTCATTAAATCTGATTTATTTGGCATGGGGAAGGGTAACTTCTCCCTGTAATGAAGTCATTCAGAAAGCTGATCCTTAGAGCTCAAAAACCTGGTGTGTCTCAGTGTGGGTACACCTAAAAATTGTGTTTCTGTGCCTGCTAACTGTGGTTGGTGATGCCTGGGCAGGGAAAGAAGAAGGAACCATCCTCTGTGCAAGCAGAACATTTCTAGGCTTTGAGAGAAACAGCACCAGGTCTGAAGAACCACAACTCTTGCTCTCAGTGAAGGCTGTGGAAAGCAGGAACAGCTGCTTCTTATCTCACAGTCAAACATTTTGAAGCCCTGGAGGCGAAATATTTATGCTACTGGACACTTTGTTTATTCAATGGGCCTTTTTTGATTTCTCTTTTTTTTTACCAGAGAGCTGAAAATGAGTGACGTGTGTGAGCCTCAGTGTAAATAAGAGACTCGTGACTCCTCATGTCAGAGTTAGAAATCCTTCATGCTGCTCTGAGGGGCTGAAGGAAATACTGATGTGTGTGAACCAATGGAAAGTAAACATCAATTAAAGGGAAAAACAAGCTGCTTAATCTTAGTTCAGTTTTAGACAGAAAACTTCAAGAAAAGAAGACTCTAAAGTGTGCAGCTTCTGGGAATAACCTGCAGGGATGGGTAGTCCTGCATGCAAACACACATCTTCACTGGATTCTGAGGAGCTGCGGAGTGAGATGAAAAATAGTTCTGTGGAAATCAAAAGGTTCACAAACATTATTCTCCCTGTAAACAGCCTGTTTCCAGAACAGAAGTCACAGTAATTCAGCAGCAGGGTGAGGCAGCTCAGGTAGGTTTGGGGTGCAGGAAGCAGCCTGTGCAGCTGGCTCACAAAACAGCCAACAGCATCAAAGCTGGGGAATTCCTGAGGGGAAAACAGTTGGGATTTTGGAGAATATTGCGGAGAAATGCTATAAGGACCTGCCTTTTTCCCTAAGTGCTTGTGGCCTCACTTGTGAGCATGATGGAGATGTTTTTATCTCACCTCTCAATTTTACTTGCCCAGGTGCCCTTCTGTGGGACCCTTCTTTACCTGACTCAGACAATATTTCATCAGCCCCAGTAGTACCTAATCAGCCATGTCTGGCAAACTCACTCTTCTTGAAAAATGCTTCTCTTCTGAACACACCCAGGTGTTAAATTCAAGAAGCACTCACCAAATCCAGTGTTTTCCACTATGGAAATGCAGTGGCTGACTCATCACTTTGCACAAAGGAGATGTTGCTTCCAGTTACTTTGTTTGGGCTGACTGCAGATTTTTCAAACAAAGCAAGTCATTTCTGGAAAACCCTGTAAAACTTTGTGCCAGAACAATGGAGAAATATCCAAAAGGCCAACACCCAGGTTTGTCTGAGAGACTGAACTACTGGAAACCCCAGGGGCTTTGCTGGTATCTCTTGTGTCAGTCCTTTTAGGGCCTGGGGCATTCTGGAAGTGCTGGATTGATCCCAACCAGCTCCTGGGCACCTCTAACCTTCCTGCTCTCATTGCACCTGGCTTGGGGTGTATAAAAACTTGATAGGCTTTTCTTTCTCCTACCCAGCCTCTTCAATTAATTTCCTTTTTAAGTCTGGAATCTTCAGATGGGATCCTGGCAAAAGAATCCCTGCATACCTTCACAGGATGTTGGATTCCAGTGAAGAGCTTCTAGGGTGGCATTGTTTTCCCTCTGCCTGGATGAGCCTTTGGTCTGAAGCAGTGTGAAAGGTTTTGTGGGTTTTGAAGAGCAAGGGAATTAAAGATAGGAATGAACGCTGTGAAGCTCAAAATTTTACCTTTTGTAGAGTTATCTTGGAACAAATTACGTGCTCGAATAGTTGTTCCCAGTATTTTTGGGCAGCCTTGGCTTGTAAAGCTCAGATGTAAGAACTCCCAAAGGTGGCTGCTTCTGTTGGGCAGCTGCTGCTATGACAACTGTACAAGAGGATTGATACTTGGGAGTAAGGAACTCGAGATGAAATGGTAAGTGAACGTCTACCCTGCCGGCAAATCCTGTTTTCCTTGGAATCGGGGGTCAGAAGGTGGCGATGCAGGCAGGTTTGTGAGCAGAGTGCGCTCAGGAAGGGCGGCGGTGCGCCAGGGTTGTACACACGGATTTTCAGTGATGTTTGCCTGAGGACCGATAGCTCATTAAAGGTTACCATGGCTAACACAGCTGAGGAGATATCAGATCTTTCACTTTTTATAAACTTGCCTTTATTTGTGCTCTGCCTGTTGAGCTGAAACAGAGCCCACTGCTTCAAGGGGGTGCTGGGTGCAGGAGGGGATGCCTGAATTAATTTCAGATCTGATAGAGCTGATAGTGTTGGATGGACCATTGCTTCACTTCAGAGATGACCCAAAACTCTGACTGAGTTCTCCGTGTTGAAATCAAGCATCTGGCTCCTTTTCCTGTTACTAAAACCAACAAATATTAGGACCAGCTTTAGAAGCTTTTCTTAAAAACAAAATCTTCCTTGTTAAAAGTCTTTTTAGAGTGGCCGAAACTCTGCTCCAGGTCCTAAATTTAATTCAGTTGTTGGTGCATGTAGGTTGCTTCTACACTGTAAAATGAAACTGATCAGTGAAGAGAAAGCAGTGAGATAAAATCTAGGAATGTCTGTGTTTCATTACATGGCCAGTCCCTAATGCTTTCAGAAAAAACAGGAGTGTTTAATATTCATCACTTCATGATGAGAGTTGGTAACTCCTCTGCAGGGCCTGGGCAGTTAAATCATTGCTGTCATCTGGGCGTCTCTTGCCCTTGTAGGGGGGATCTCTGCTGATGGTTTGAGGTTTAGGGATCCCCAGCTCAGTAACTTGGACAGGGATGGCCCTGCACAGACACCCCAAATCCCACCCTGGGCATCCCTGGCAGCGCTGCCCAAACGCTCCTGGAGCTCTGGCAGCCTCGGGGCCGTGCCCATTCCCTGGGGAGCCTGGGCAGTGCCCAGCACCCTCTGGGGGAAGAACCTTTCCCTGATCTCCAGCCTGAGCCTGCCCTGGCCCAGCTCCAGCCGTTCCCTCAGGTGTGCTCTTCCTCCCTCACACATCCAGTTCTCAGCTTTAGATTTTTTGTCTCTTCTTAGATTGATTGAGAGCTTTTATCATCTTTTGAGATTCTACTTGATTGGTCAGCAGTGTGAGGGCAAAGAGTTGTTGCCCAGAGAAGCTGTGGCTGCCCCTGGATCCCTGGAAGTGTCCAAGGCCAGGTTGAGAGGGGCTTGGAGCAACCTGGGACAGTGGAAGGTGTCCCTGACCATGGCAGGGAGTGGAACTGGATGGTCTTTAAGGTTTCTTCCAACCCAAACCATTCCATAATTCTATGATTCTAATGTTCTTTCTCCCCCTATGCTTTGCAATGCTGTCATTCTTTCACATCCAACATTAATGTCAGACATTGCAAGGACTGCAAGTCTTCTTCTGTTCTTTACCCACACTGATATAACCTGGAAGGAAAATTAGGCTCAGAACAAGGTATTCCCAGTTCCTTTTAAAAGCAAATTATTTCGCTAATCTTTGGTCATAATGTGAATTTTCAACCTTTTCACAGAAGAAGAGATCTGAGCTTTGGTGATCCAAAAGCCTCCAACATGCAGCACTCACCTCCTCATTCTTCTGTAGGTGAGTTTTGCTTACCTGTTCCAAGTCCTTTAGAGTTTCATACGACCTCTTTTCTGTGCTCTCAGGGACATGTGAGCCCCTTGCATGCTCTTGCAGAAAGAAGCAGAGTTTTATGAATAAAAGACAGGGTTTGACGATGCTAAAGGAGACAAAGCAAAGAGAAACTCTCGATCAAAGAGGTCTCGCGCAGTTTCAAGGACAAATACAAAGACAAATTATGGTTTTGTTCCAAAATAAGAAAAGAAGAATCCCCCAGCTTTACAGGAAGAGCTCTGTTCATTTCCCCACCTTCCCAAGCAGTTTTGGATCTGTGAGTGCTGAAGACACCAAACACTTTCTTTTTCCATCAGGATCCCAGGAGCCTTCCCTGACCACGCTGCCCTTGCTTCTGAATGGTTTGTCTTTCTCTCCCTCTGCTTGCAGAGCATCTTTAAAACAACTCTGCCTTGTTCAGAATGTTGAAGTTGGCTGTCTAAACTGCAGCTAAATCAAAAACATAGCTGATGATTTGGACAGATACAGGCTGGGTGGGATTCCTGCCAACGCTATATTTGCTTTTGTCTTCATAAAGAGCAGTCCTGGGAGATGTGCACTGCAACCAGGAAGAGTCTGACAAAGGCATGTGCCTTTATAAAGGGCTTTTTTAGAAAACTTACTTCTCGAGTCAGCCAGCTTTGTGAGTTATTTCAGGCCATGGTGTGTTGATCAGATGCAGAGTGTAATAATGTCTTGAAAGAAAATGCCTGGTTTCTGGCCCCTGCAGATATTTTGTAATTGGGTGCAAGGGTTAAAATCGTGCAGTGCCCCCCCTGGGCAGTCCTGTCTGTCAGGGATGTGGTGGATGTGATGCCCACACTGGGAGCAGCCTGAGGATTGCTCCTGATCCTGATATGGGAATGGCGAGACTGTCAGCAGGAGAAGTTGCCTGGTGCCTGATTGACAGGAGTTTGTAGATTTTTCACTGCTGTTTAAGAAAATGAAAAGTATGAAATATTTCGGGGTGTCTCTTACCACCAACTTTGAGCATGTGGCCCCTGAGCAGTGTGAAAGGATTTGATATGGTCACCTGTGAGCTTGGAGAAAGTGTGGCTGTTGCATGGGACTTAAATGACTTAAAGTCATTATTTTTTTGTGTATTTTCAATGGGACTGTAGGTTTCCACCTTATTCTCCAGCTCAATTTTCTGCTGGTGAAATTGGTATGAGCATTTAATAGTTGCAACGCATCCATATACAGTGGTTTGCAAGTCCTGCATTAATAGGGACTGTGTAAAAAATTAACAGAAATGGAACTGGGAGTAATCCCTGTGGTTTGGGGCCAAATTTGGTTTGATTCTAGTAATAAGAAAGTGAAGCTGACATGGGAGATGCAATTTGCTGAGGCAGAGGAATGGCTGGACTGTTAATGACCTTGCAGAGAGATCACTGAACAGGTTATGGACACAACTTTGTCATTTTCAGGGCTCTCCCATGAAAAGGAAAGCAAGCCAGGCAACCATAGACTAGGAATTTAAGGAAAAATTTCTTTAAAACAATGTAGGAATAAAGCATGAGGTAAATAGGAAAGAAAAAGAGGTGCATTCACCAGCAGCCCATCTTTGCACTGCCCTGGAGTGGAACAGGTAGTGAAGTTCCTTCTGCATATGGAGAGAATTTGGGGGGTTTTATCTCCTGAATGCCAAACCCCTGTAAAATCAGCCTCACCAGCAGCTCTCTCCTCAGTACCTTGTTACCCATGCTGTTCCCAGACTTCCCATACAGACAATTCAGAACCTTCTGAGTGCAATTAATCTGTTGCATTTAACAGCTGTTTTCTCATGCTTTCCTTTACCTTACAAGGCAAACATTCCTGAGCAGTATTGGGAAGAAACATTTTTATGGACAGATGGGCTCTAAACCTGCCACCTACTGAAGGCCAGCTCAAACATCCCAGAAGACTGATGTTAAAGTTTCATACTCAGTAAGACTTAGGAGTTGTTTGACAACGTCTGCTTTTACTTAATCCTTCACTCTGCCTGCAGTGGTTTTGCTGTTCCCAGGATTTTGGTTTTACTTTCATCACCTCCATGAGGTATCTGGCCTGGTACCTTAGGCCTGGAGAAAAGGAGGCTCAGGGGGGACCGTTTGGCTCTGCACAACTCCCTGACAGGAGGGGGCAGCCGGGGAGGGTCGGGCTCTGCTCCCAGGGAACAGGGACAGGAGGAGAGGGAACGGCCTCAGGCTGGGCCAGGGGAGGCTCAGGGTGGACATCAGCAGGAATTTCTTCATGTGAAGACCAGTCAGGCATTGGAAGGGGCTGTTCAGGGAGGGGGTGGAGTCCACATCCCTGGAGGTCTTTAAGGACATTCAGTACTCTGGTGATGAGGCAGGGATCAGTCACGGGTTGACTCAATTACCTTGGAGGTCTTTTCCAACCTCAGTGATTCTGTGATTCTAAGATAAGAATTCACCTTTATATCATAGATCAGGCAGTGGCAGAGTAGATAGAGGGGAGATTGAGGTTCTCACCAGTATTTCCACTCTTTTCTCATCAATGCTAAACTGGTGGTGACCCTGCTGCCTGCCAGCTAAACATCTCTGCTGGGCTGCCCCTGGCAGCAAACAGGTCTGGGAGTTGTAGGATGGAGCCCCAGCCCATCACCCTGCTCAGCTGTGCTGCCTTGGGCTCTCCTCTGAGCCTCACCTGCAGAGCTGCTTCGCCCTTCACTGCAGCTAAAGACCCAGGGGAGGCTTTTTCTCAGCTGCCTCATTTTTTGTCTTAAACCATTTTGAAGCCCCCCTCCTGTTTTTGGCAGCTCCAATCTTCCTGCAGTGCTGCAATATTGCACTTCTGGTGAAGCTGCAATGAGGTTTTACAGCAGTCCTGCATTACTCCCCCAGCTGCTTCCCTGTCCCAGCCACCAGATCAAGTGGAAGTCTGATGCCAGCGCTCCTAGCTATGATTTACCCTACTTCTACCTCCTCCCTCCTTCACTTCCTCCTTTTATTTTAAGACCAGCAATATTTGGATGGTAATTCTAGCCCCAAGGCTTGTATAAATTCATTAAAGGCCTTGCCTTTTGAAGTGGAATTAGTACTTTGTTAAAGCTGTTTGTGTTCTGGGTCATGAACCATCAGATGGGAGGCCTGGGTCCATCTGGGCTGTGCTAATTAGAGCTGCCTGCCCTGGAGCACTGGGGCTGAGGCTGCAGCTCAGTGCAGGGAGCAGCTCCAAGGATCCGAGCTGCAGAACCACCTCTGGCTTCTGTGCTGGAAGCTGATTGCCATCGGACAGACCTCCAGAGTGGGAGCTTGTGTCTGCCTGTAGTAACTTCCTATACCCCAGAGCCTCACTGGGAAACCTCTGGAGGCTTTTGACCTCAAGGCTTTTTCTCTTAAGAGGTAAATTCCTTGCCACAAGCCTGCTATAATAAATCCCCCATCTAGAGATGGAAATTAAGCATCTTCCAGTCCTGTAGATCTTTGCCAGTTCCTTCAAATGCTCTATCCCTGGCTCCTGGCTGCATCCAGGGGCTATGACATGGGATAAAGTAGGGGATAGCTTGGGATTTCAGCTGTGACATGCTTCTGCTGTCCAAGCTTAACTTTCTTATTAACACAAAAATACAGCTGAAATTGAAATTGCTGGTCTGGAACTCTGGTTCTGGGTTTTTCTGCTGAACCATGATCAGAAGTGAAGTGGTAACAATACAACTGGAAATCCTGGAGCAGCTAAAGGTGCATCAGTTTGTGGTTTCCAATGTTGACATTTGCTGTCTAGCTCTTCGAAATCTTCTAAAGAGCTTCAGTGTTAAGTTGGACACCCTAAAAGGGCTTGGCACCTTAGACAGTTTTGTATGGACCACTCTGGTGTGCAGACAGGACATATCTCAATTATTAGGCAAAGATCTTTTTTTGCTGCCAGCTCATGATTTGCTCGCTTTGGATAAAACTGGTTATATTGCAACACCGTAAATTGGCAATAGGAGTAACTCTGGTTAGATCACACTTCAAACACTTACTAGCCAGATACTTCAAAGGAAAATTTATCTGAATTTTTAAGTTTGAACCCCACAAAATATAATTATAGAACTTTATGGCAAGATCTTCCCAGACAAGATACATCTGAAATACTCCCCAGCTGTGACAGCGACTCCCAGCTCTGCAGTGGGCTTTTATACAGGAAAAGTACTTGGCATTTTAGCACTGTCCATATATCCCCTTGAAATAGCCTGATTAATCCGTTATTTTAGGCAAATGAAGTTTATAAATCATTCTTGTGGTAGCTGAGCTTACGCAAGGCAGCAGATGTCTCTCAGTCCCCAAAGGCCATGAAATCCCTCTGAGCTTTGTGTAGCACAGTTATTCACATCTCACAAACAGCTGAACTTTCAGCTCTCAAAGGTTCAAAATAACCTGCCTTTGGTGAGAAATGCAGAAATTCTGGAGAGAAAAGAGGCTGCTCAAGGAACATGATGTCCTTCAAGGGTGTTGCTCAGACATGAGAGAGGTGAAGGAGCTGTGTGCTTGGGCACTCTGCTTCCCTGGCTCTTGATGTCTTGGTGAAGTGTTTGACTTGTACAAATCACTTAATTACTTTACAGCTTTTTCCTCAACTGAAATGAAAATCCTCTGGGATTAAACTGTTCTTGATAAACATCTCAGGCTTTTAAGAGATGCTTCTGGGTTTATTGCCCTTTAAATTTCAGGCACCCTGACATGAGTGTGCTGTCTTGTTTGGCTTCAGCTCTCAAACCAAAGAACAGATTGACATTCTGAATTAAAAATAGAATTGTCCACCGCTACTCCCACAGTTTGGCATTAATCTGGTTCTGGTTGGCCTTGGGCTCCTTTCCTTTTTGCATGGAAAAAAACCAATCCAGGTTTGGTTATCAACAGCAAAGTCTACTGTTCAAAACACAGAGGCATATGAAGTCCCTGCATGGTGTGAGGCTTGGCAGAAGCTGACTTTGATTAAATACAAATCAACCAGGAGGGGTTTTTTTCCCCTTTCTCAGCATCTCTTTTGGCAGAGCCTCCATCTGTGGTTGGGGTTGGAGAGCCCAGCTGCTGTTCCAGGCTGAAAAGAATGCCCGCGGTGGGATCTGGTGAATAGTTCTATTCATAAGTCATCCTGCCCTCCCTCTTTCTCCTTCCAGCTTGAAGCCTCCAGGACACTTGTGCAACCTTGGGCATGACATCCTGAGTAGAGAAGGGTAGGAACAGCCCGTGCTGAGGGTGGGAGCAGCACTCAAGAGCCCGCTCATGAGGAGCATTGGAAAAGGAGTTCACACAATTCCTGCATTTCCTTCTTGAGCCCAGCCCTGCCAGTCACCTTCTACAGGGGCTGATTCTTCCCGTTTAAGCATCCTGGCTCAGTTTCCTGCCCTGCCAGGCTGCTGGATGTGTAAGGGAAAGCCTCATCCCCCTCTGGAGCTGATGATATGGAAAGCTGGAGGAAGTGCCTGCTGTGTGCTTCTTGTTCCCTTGCTTGGCACAAAAAAGGCTGCTGATCCCAGGCTTGGAAAGCTTCTTCAAGGATTTTTAGGTTGAAAAAGATTCTGTTTCATTTTGGACTATCATGGAACTCAAGTGTTGGAAAGCTTGGCAAAGTCCCAAGCTGCTCTGTCTTTTCTTGTTTATTTTATTAGCAGAGAAGAAAATACAAGACTTAAGAGGGAAAACAAACTGAAGGTGGGAGGGGAGAGGATATACAGGAGTAGAAACAAATTTGAAGAGGTAAAATGGAGACTTCCTGGAAAGAACTTTCATAGAATTGTGTAAATAAATATCGACTCTGAAAACAATGACTCTCATGGTTTTACCAGAAAATGAAACTTTTTTTCACTGGTGAAACAGCATTGTTTGACCATGATGGAGGCCTTGTCTTGTCAGCTTTGTGTCTCCATCCAAGGTCTTCTCCTACTTCTTGTCCTGACTCACCAAAGCCAAAGGGCTTCTCTAGGTAGTTATCCACAGCTGATGACCAGCTGGGCCAGGTGACAGAATCCACCATTTAATGGGACAAACCTCTCCAAGTGGGATGCATTTTACTGTGTGACCACTGCATACATTTGCAGGGACTCTCTTCCTTTAGGAATTAACCTGATTTATCTACATTAAGTTCTCCCTCCAGGTGAGATGTCTGGAGATGTTTGCACCAGCAAACAGTAGAGCCCAGCATTAACAGGTGCAGACTCAAGGATCTATTGCTCGGTTTTGGGGAGTGCTGCAGGCCATTCTTACTCAGCTCAGCTGCTTTGAATTCTTCACTTGCAGCTCGTGGGTTTATTTGTGTGTTTTTCTGGGCACACAAGCCCCTGTCACGATGTTATTAGAAGACTTAAGTGGTACTTAAGTGGAAGTGGCAGGTCTCTGTGCTGCACAAGTTGTGTTTTAACAGAAAATTGATCCAGACAAGTCCCCAGATAGAAGTAGAAATTCACTACTAGTGCTACTTCTTTCTAGGACAATGGAATTAGTGGCTAAACTAAAGTTAGATTATCTTTGTTTTCTAAAAGCAGCCCTGAGAAGGTTCTTGGAGAGCACCAGCAGCACTCCCTCAGTGAGAAAAGCACAGAGCTCCTGTTGTTAACAGAAATGCTGTTTTTTATTGGTATCTTAAAGAGAATCCTATATGTGAAGAAACCTTTTGATATTTTGTCATGCATATAAATGCTAGAGACCTAATCCACTGAGTGATACTGACCCTTGGAGAATAACAGTAGGCTTTTCAGTTGTATCTTCTGAACTGTTTCATAGTTCAAATCTGAGTGGTTTCATAGCTTAAATCCATCACGAATTATGTGTTTACAAACCTAGAGTTATTCTTCTCCCTTTTGCCTTCCACTTTTCCCAACTACAAGAGGAGTTGTAAGTGCTGAGCATCTCTGAAAGCCCAGTTTTGTGATGCAGACCAGAGTCCAGAGGGCACTGGGGCACTGCCCAGGCTCCCCAGGGAATAGGCACAGCCCCGAGGCTGCCAGAGCTCCCGGGGCATTTGGGCAGCGCTGCCAGGGATGCCCAGGGTGGGATTGTTGTGTCTGTGCAGGGACAGGAGCTGCACTGGATGATCCTGGTGGGTCCCTCTCAGCTCAGGACTTTTTGGGATTCTAAAGGGGGGAATGATGCCTTAGGTTTTAACTTTTATATTTCTCAACTCCTGCACTGCCTGGTGTGTGTGACTCTGAAGTTTCGTGTGCCCTGTTAGCTGCTGTTCTCTCCTGCTGGTTACACAGAACAAACCTCTCTGGGTTTGCTCTTCAAGGACACCAGACCTCAAAATGTGTAAACTAAAGCCAAGAGGGGAGGGCAAACTTGGGGTAATTACATCATGAACTGAGGTTATAATTGGAGAATTAACCCTGATATGCAAATGGACCAAACTTATAAAAGTGTGAAGAATTCATAACCTGGGGACCATCTTGGGTGGAGCCTTTGGCTGCCCAGGGTGTACCTTGAAGGCCCTTCAAATAAATACCTTCTTTTATTCTTTTTTTTTGCCTAGCCACTGTATTTTAGGTGGCCACCTCAAGGCATCAAGACCACGGCTATATTTTTTTGCTGATTATGGGGTTTTCTGGCCAGTGGACAGCTGGACATGAAAAACAGAAATCCTGAAATAAGAGCAAAACCTGGGAGCTGCATAACCTTAAAGCTGGGGAAAAAGAAAAGCAGACATGAGGAAAATCAGTGTGGACCAGAGGAGAAGCTGGGCAGTGGGTGAGCTGTAAGGCAAGGCTGGGATGAGCTCCCGTGGCCACAGCTGGTGGAAGCAGTTGGGTACTGTTGAAATAAAGGGTGTTTTGTTGTGGGAGCTTCACAAGTTAGAAGTCACTAAGGAAATAGGAAACTTCAGCTCCTTCCCACTGGGGAAGGCAGAATGTGGGGGTGCCTTTGTTCAGGGCCAATTTGTTTTCCCTTGAGTTAATGCTTCATCGGTGCTGTCCTTGAAACCTTGGCCATCATCCAAGGAAAAAAAAAAGCTAAAAGAGATGGGGGAAGAGAGCCCCTTCAAAAATCTTTGAAATAAAGCTCTTGGGTAGTTTAATGTTATCACAGAGGCAGCAGGTTAGAATAAGCAATTTTCAAGTGTGTCTGAGCTGTTGCATGTTTGGACCTCTTTTGTGTGGATTTCTGAGCTTGCTTTGGGAAGTCTCAAATCCTGGGTGCGTGGTGTGGTCCTTCTGGGCTGCTGTAGGAGTGGAATGGTTCTAAATGTATTTATGGCCAGTTATAAATCCTAGTGATTGTTGCTCCTCCTGGAGCCCTGGAGAGAGAATAGAGATAAATGACTGCCCTTCCACAAAAGATCTCTGTCAAAGTTCTTGCTGTCTGCCCAGTCACCCTCTCATTTTGGAAAAATTATTTATCTGCATGGCAGGAGCTTTCCAAATATAGAGCTGTTCTTCAGCCCTGCTGTGTTACAAATCTGTTCAATAGCTCTGATTTAGCTTAACACATGTGGGAGTTAAAAATTTGCTCCTTAAAACAGAGAGGTTTTCAAGGTGGGGGTCAGGTTCTTCTCCCATGCAACCACCTCTGGGACAGAAGGAAATGGCCTCAGGCTGTGCCAGGAGAGGTTCAGGTCGGACACCAGCAGGCATTTCCACATGGAAAGGGTGCTGAGGCCTTGGCAGGGGCTGCCCAGGGAGGTTTGGAGTCCCCATCCCTGGAGGTGTCCAAGGAAGGCCTGGAGGTGGCACTCAGGGCTCTGGGCTGGGGACAAGGTGGGGATGGGTCACAGGTCACACCTGATGGTCTTGTAGGTCTTTTCCAGCCTCAGTGATTCTGTGATTCTGCAAGTGCAGGTTTGGGCCACTTGGCTATCCAGGTTAGGGCCCAATCCAATGTAAACTGGGTGCAGAAAGTCACACTTCAATTTATTTTAACTGGAGTTGAATCACTTCTCTGTTGCTTAGAGACATTTTTTTCTAAGTAGGTCTTGGAAAGAACAGGCTCAGTAGGGGCTTCAGATGAGAACTGAATTTTGTATTTCCTTTCATGACTCGACTTCTCAAACAGCTGCATTTGTGCTGAACAGGGGGAATGTTCAAATCCATCTTAATCTTCAGGTGGTTGAACATCCTTTTCCTGAACTGGAGTCGGTTGCTGTTTCCATCCCGCTCCGAGGTCTGAAGGTGAAACACCATCTCCCCTGAAGGTTGAATCAGCTCCAGTCAGTTTCACAGGCAGCAGGACTTGAGGTTCAGTCATTCACACCTGAGTTTCTCTTGGGTATTTGTTCTTGAAATCGCGACTTTTGTGCTACTGTTGCCTCCCTGCTGTGCTCTGGGTCTAAAATATTTCACTACAATTCTTGAACGAAAATCTCTCTTGTCAACTGCAGTAAAAAAAAAAAAAAGGGTTGTTCTTAAAATCTACCCCCAACTCTAAGATCTCTTTCATGTGTCAGCAGGAGTGACCCTGTCAGAGCTCAAAGCTCTTGCTGATACGGTTTAGATAAGATTGTCCTGTGAGGAGCAGGAATTTGGACTGGGATCCTTACGGGTCTTTTCCAGCCTTAAATATCCTATGATTCTATTCTAGGATAACGTCTCCCCTGAGCTGAAGGAGGTGTTTGCATCTACCAATAATGAAAGGTCTAAGGTAGAAGTTTGTAGCAATGCTGGGAATTCTGTGAAGCTCTGCCTGTCCAAGGTGACTTTGTCCCACGGGAACACGAGAACTGCCCTTATCTGTGCAGGCAGGAGTGATGTGAGAATCTGGGATTGCTTCAAGTTTGAAGTTGTCTCAGCAGCTTTGCTTTGTTGTGCAATATATGTTCAGCCACAGAGGGCAGCCCTTGTCTCTAAGCAGAAAACTGGAATTCTGTGTATTCTTGGAGCAGGTACGGCACAAGTGCCCAGGTGCTGCTCTGAGAGGGAAAAGCAGTGAGTTTTTGAGAAGAGAAAGCAAAATCCATTGTCCCCCTGGAGTGAATGGAAAGCAGGATCATGTGTATGAGCTGAAAGTGATAATGGACAAAAGGAGGGGAAAAAAGTAATCAAGCAGGTGAATACCAATTGCAAACTAATTAATAAATGCACATGGAACAATTGTAACCACAGTGGTCTGGCTGCACTGGGTTCAGGTGTGGCACCTCCTGTTCTGAAGCAGATGGAACATGGAACAACTTGATTTGTATTGCCAAGTTCTGCCTCTAGTAAATGGTGACAAAACCTGGATTAACCAAGCTGCAAGAGGCCAGGCCAGGTGTCCTGAACTAACTCTGTTAGTTCAGAGTGAGCAGCACTCACAGGATCTGTGCAGGTGTTTGTGTTGAGGTGTAAAACACAGATCTGTGTCTCAGGTGCCTTTTGTGGGGCTCTGGGGCTGGTGACAATCACATTCCATCAGCACTGTGATGCACCAGAGCTGTGCTGTGTTCCCGGGTGCTTGGAGGGTACAGCCAGTGTTCCTTTGTTACCTGGGAACACCGGGCACTCAGAACAGCTCGAGTTCATTGCATTATCTGAAGTCATGTTTAGGCAGCCATATCTATACAGCTTCTCAATTTGACTCCAGAAAATGTTCCTTTTCAAAAATTTTTTTCATTATGAGCTTTTAAGAGGACAGACCAAAGAACTCTGCAGAAATAAACAAACTCTGCTATTGTAATTGAGCTTTATTGCTGCTCTCCAGCTTGGGAGCTGAGGTGAGCAGCTTTCCTGCCCTCCTGGTTTCTCTGGGAATGTGCTTTCCAGCTGTGGGCACAATGGAAATGTGTGGGCACGGAGCTCTGAGCCCAGCTGACGTGCAGGATGTGCACAGGACTGGCCAGCTGGGAGCCTGGCCAGAGAGGCAGACATGGGAATTGCTGACTGTGGCTGAAATGGAAATGCCAGCAAGAAGGTTGTCATTTAGCCATGGCTGGCAGGGGACATGGCACCAGACAACTGGGCGGCTTTGGGAGCTGCCCATGGGCAGGATAGGGATGATTAAGAAGCATAATTTGGCTGGCAAAGCCTGAGGAGGTGGACTTATGCATACTGTGGCCTTTCAAAGCTGACCAAATCCTCAGGAAAACCATAATTGCTGCTGCAAACCAGGGACTAGTCCTTGGTTTGGCCAGACTTGTGTTTGTTCATTTCATGACTCTACACTGTTCTTGTCCAGGCTTTTCTTTCCAGAGGCAAATGCCTGAGCTGGGGAGGAAGTCAGCAGAGAGAAGGAAGACAGCAGGAAGGCTTCAGCTCCAGGGAGCTGCTGCAAGAGCTCAGAGATGGTGCATAGTGCAGGCATTTCCCTGTTCCTCCTGTATGGAATCTTCTCACCTCTTTTCTTAAAGCACTTTTTTTCTGAAGGCACCTCACATCTAAAATTTTTGGATGCCCCATCCCTGGAAGGATTCAAGAGATGGGACTTGAATTAACCTGTGGTTAATTCAAGGTGTCCCTGCCCATGGTGGGGGGTTGGAATGAGATGATCTTTAAGGTCCCTTCCAAGCCAAGCCATTTTGGGATTCTGTATCAAGGGAGAGATGATGCTCTCACCCCTGGAGCACGGGGGCAGTGATCCTGCCACTTGTTTGCATGTGATATTCTGAAATTTATTTACCACTTCTGCTAAGAAATCGTGTTGTCTTTTATTAAACGTTTTTCTTTTTTGTGGCTTAATATTTAACTCTCAGTTCTTGTAGTAGATTAAAGTAATTTAACACCTGGCAGGTTTGCATAAAGGCACTGACACTCAGGAATTAGAAGGACCCCGGTGAAGAGTCAATGCTTTTGGAGAACAGGTTTAGTCCAGAGGGAGGATCTGAGGAAGAATCGGGTTGGATTCAGTTCACAGGTTTTAGTTTGGTGCGTGTCCAGGCTTGGGAGGGACAGGGGATGACAAGAAGGTATCTGTGCTGGATTTCTTTGCAAAACTGAGTGGAATAGGTGAAGAATTTGTTCCGAGGAGATTGGATATTTCCTGCTCCTCTGAATTGTTGTGGAAAAATACCTAGGGCTGCGAAACAGCTGCTGCCCTGACAACGGGGAACAGAGAGCTTGGGCTGTGTTCAAGCTGTATCATGTAGTGGCTTCAAGGGACGTGGCTCAGTGCTTGTCCTGATGTACCCCTGCTACTTTCCACTCATTACTGCTTTTACATAACAGGTTATTGCTGCTGTGACTCCCTTTTTCCAAGTGTTTTACTGTCATAACTTTGTTTCAGCAATAGTACTTGAAATTGTGAGCTTTTCATGGAAGCATGGTGCAAGGATTTGCCTTTCAGTGCTGTATTCTGCTTCCCAGTCATGAGTGCACAAAGGCACAGGTGCTTTGGCCTTGGTGGTTTTGCTGAGGAGGAGAATATTCAAGTTATTCCAATTAAGCAATGTGCTTGCACCAGGAAAATGGTGATCTCCAAAGACAATTGGTGTTTATTACTAGCAGTGTGTGCTGCTAAAGCTGAAGGGAGGGCTACCTGGTAAAGATACTGTGAGAAAGTGCTGAAACAGCACTGCAAAGGCACAGGAGAGATGAAGTAGCCTTGTGGATTTGACCCACTTTGCACTTTTCTTGCCTCGGGCTGCTCAGTGCCTCTCACAGAACCCTAACAAGTCATCTGGGTACATCCTCCCTTCTTGTGCTGTTTTTACTGAGCTTCTATAAGTTGTAATAATCACTGGGCCATTCTCCTGCTGCTATGAGCTGATCACGCTTGCAATAATTAATTTGCATTATTTTGTAACACATTGCTTCTTTTTTTATGGAAGTTTTCTTCACAGAAAGGGCTGTAAAGCATTGGAAGAGGTTGTCCAGGGAAGTGGTGGAGCCACCACCCCTGGAAGCATTGAGAAAACGTGGCTGTGGCACTTGAGGACACAGTTTGGTGGTGAACATGATGGTGGTGGTTGGACTTGACGATCTCTAAGGTCTTTTCCAGCCTCAGTGATTCTTTGATTTTTGCTCTCCACTCCTCTCACTTTCTTTTCTTGCTGCAACTCTATTTTTAAATGTGGCTCGCTGTGCCCTGCACTGCCTGGGAGGTGAGATGGACTCAAGTTAGGCCTCCTACGGGAAACATTTCCAAATACAATGAATCTAGGAAATAAAAGACTGGATTTTATGTGCATGTATAGAATTTATAGACCCAAATTTGCCTTAAAGCAGTTTCAATACCTCAGGTTACAATTGTGGATGGAAGAATGGGGAATAGCACCAACCTGGGTTTGCAGTCATCTGTTGGAAATTCTTGTGTGGGTCAATTCCAGAAACTTTCCACCACCATTTCCCTCCTGTAACTTGCTCTGACTCTGGTGGCATCAAACATGTAGCACTGAGATCCCTTTTTCCTGCTTTGCCATCCTTTCAGCCCCAGACACTTTGTCCTTAGAGCTCTGGGAGATGGAGCTTTAGTTCCACCTGGTTGGAACAAGCCAACATTTGGCATCAACACTCAATAAAGGAATTTTCAAGAGTCAGAACCCTAAGGAACTTCTCTTTGGGAATTCCCCTTCTCTGGATTCCGTGTGTCTGTGTTTTACACACTGATGAAGAATAGATTCAAACTGTCCCTGTCCCTCTCAGTGCAACAAGAACCAGCGTTGTGACAATTCACCGCCCCCCTCATGTGCTCACAGCCAGTTGTCTGCTCAGAGTGCACATCTCAGACCCCAGCCTGGCTTTATTTTGGCTCTTTTTTTTCCTTTTGGGGTGAAAAACAAAGAAGAGGGACATTGTTCAGGGACAGCATGTTCTCTAAAGCAAGTCCAACAGCTTCTTTTTGGTGCACTCTCACTCCTGCAGTGTTTAACTGGTGTCACTGCATTACATGACAAATGACTCTGGGAGGGTTTGCTCTTTCATCCTCTCCCCAGTGGCAGCACTCTGTACACTCTGGAGTGTGGATTTTGGGAGTGTTTTCTGCTCTGTTTGCATTATTTAAGTACAAATACAGTGCTACAAAGAGAAGGCTACACAGGGAGGTTTTTTTCTTGTTTTCTAAGGGTGTACAAGAGCCTCAGGCTGGTCCTGAGGCTGCAATGTTGACTGTATGGAGTGGTTTTACTCTTTTAGCTAAACTTTAGGTTAAACCTTTGTCATGTGCACCCACTTCATAACAGCAGCTCTATTATTACACCTGAAGCTTCCCCTTTTTCTTCTTTCCTCTTTCTGTCTTGACCCACACTGACTGTAAATCAAAAATTACTTCTGAAGTCAGTGGGGTGATGCCACAGCCCTCCAGTTTTCTTTACTCCTTCTGCAAAGGGACATGAAATTCGAATTTGCTTTGTAAAATTCTGTGTATTCAGTTTTCCCGACCAAGCTTTTTCTGGTCATTACTTGTGTGAGAAATCTGGCATCATTCTGTCACTTTTTCTTAATTTATGTCTAAAAGCCTGAGATTTGAAACAGAATCAGAGAAACACAGAATCAAACAGGTTGGAAAAGATCATTGAGTTTGAGTTCAGCCTTCTGTGGACATGTGCAGCTCCTCCTGAGCCCTGCCATTTCAACACAGATATTTCTGTGGGGTAGGATGTCTCAGAGCTATTCTGAGTGCAAGAGTCCCCTAATTAGGGGCTGCTGAAGGAATATTTATCATTTGGAGCTCAGGAGTTGCTGTATAAAAGCCCCAACTGGGTAAAAATAATCACCCTTTTGCAGTGACCCTTTTGCACTGTAAACCTCTTGTATTTTGGAGGGAAAATGAGGTTTGCTTGTATTTTTTTCCCCTTAGGGAAACTCAGATGGTCTGATCTCAAACATCTCATCAAAGGACAACACCTGCATATGGCAGTGGCACGGGGGCAGGAGGCAGAACGAGGAGCAGCAGTGTTCAAACTATGTTAACTTCATTTCAGACAAGGAAACAACCCACGGAACATGCAAAAGCAATGAGCTTTAATAGCTTTTAATATGTTTTTAAACATTTCCATCACCCCTCTACGTTTTCAGACACAGCTTGGCAATAAATCAAAGTAAAAGCAAACACTCATCTGAGCTGGTCATTAGGGTGAAACAGGAATTAAACACTGAAGAGGGGGGAAAAAAGTCCAGAGTTTACATCAGTGAGGTTAAGGAACAGACAGACAAACACTCGGGAGCAGCAGGGGATGCATCCTGCTCTCATTTGGGCCTGAGCAGAAGCCAGGACTAGAACTGGGAATGTGTTGGCTGTGGGAGGCTGCTGCAGGCACAGGAACTGCAGGGCTTGGCTGGTTTGCTCTGTGGTGGGAGACCTGAGGGGCAACTGGTGGTGCTTAGGCTCAGTTTTTGAAGTCAGCCCTCTGAAAGCTCCTGCAGGAGCCTCTTGCTGCCTGAGATCTGCTTCCACCCGTTTGATGGAGCAAGGGTCAGGGCATCTCTTCTTTGCTCTTCCTGCATTTGCTCTGCTGGTCCTCCACGGGTGCTACTCAAACCTTAGTGCTACAGGGGTCTTGTCTCTCTTGCTTTGCTTCAGAGGAGGATTTTAGGTCTGCACGTGTCCCCTGTTTTAGTTCAGTGCATGTTCTCAGTTCTATGTGGCCCTTTAGGATTAGAAAGATGGAGAAATCATGAAAATTTAAGTTACGGGATGTTTTCAGAAGGCTGAAGTGTCACTCACCGTTAACCTTCTGGGCACTGTTCTTGTCCTGAGAGCCTAATTTGTCCTTGACAGCCCATCCTCATGATTTCATTTAACACCTTCTGGGTCTTCAGTGACCTAATGGTCCTTTCTGTTCCTTGGAAGCTCTTCCCCAGCACAGATCCATGAATCAGTTGGATTCACTTACAAAAGTTGATAAGAGGAGCAGCAAAGAGGAGCAGCCCCATCATTTATACTTCTGATTCTTCTTGTTCTCAACCCCGTGTGATAGTCTCCACCTTTGGAAGGTTTTTTGAGAATGTGTAACGAGACAGTCCTGGTGAAAATGTGTTTAGGGCCTAGACAGGATGGGCAGAATGCACCAGAAACCTGAGTCTCCTACTAAAGTCAACTCAGGAGATTTAAATTAACCTAAGCCAGGTCAGCAGAGCTCCTGCTCGTTGTGGTTCTCAAGAATAAATGCTGTTAATTAATCTGCCTTTATACATTCCTGCAGCACTGGCAGGTTGGGCTCTGCTGGGTTCACCAACGTTATTTTGCTCTTCCTTTGTCCAGTGTAATCCCTTATCCAAGGAAGTGTCTTCCCTTCCAAGGACACATGATTGGGATGTCTCTGCTGTCCCAATGGAGCAGCATTTTCAGCAATCTGTCCTCAGCAAGCTCAGAAACTCTCCAGGTTCCCACCAAAGCTGTGGATCTCCTTCCAAGGTTCCATCCAGAGGTGCCTGTGCTGACCCTTCCCTGCTCAGCACCACCTGGGCCACTGTGGGAATGTCAAGTGAAAGGCACTCCCTGGTTTTATTAGAGCTGCATTTCAGACTGATGAAAGCTTTATTTCCCAGATTGGAAAATATAAAACCCCTGGGGTTTCCAGCCACAGCCAGTGCTATATTTAGAAAGTCTTAAATCACTGCAAGCCCTAGGTTTGAAGGGGCTGTTATAGAGTGTGTGTGTATTTATACGTGTGTGTGTTTGGGTTTTACTGTGAAGGATCAGTCAACAGGGATTTTGTGGGTCTGCTTGGCAACGATGGAGTAATTAAAGTGCATTTTGAGGAATGGTGGGGGGAAAGAAATGCTGAGAGCCAAGAGGAGAAGAAATGGAGGAGGTTAGGGAGTTACTGAGAATAACTTCACTAATCCCTCTTCCCTTGCTGCTCTTGCAAACCTCAGTCTTTACCTCACAAAGGTGGAAAGCTGCCAAGGGAAAGAATCTCATTAAGGTTACACCAAGCCCTCCAGTCTTTGCTGGAATACATTAAAAGCCAGAAGAGCACCCAGACCGCCCTGGAAGGTTCTAAGCAGTGCCGGCAGTGACTCATCCAGGAAGATTCCCCCATTGTCCCATATTTTCCAGCCTGCCAGACAAGTGAGGGCTTTGCAGAATCTAAGTGTGTACCTACACATATGTGTGCACCCTAGCAACAGGATCCATCCTGGTTTCAGGGTTTCCGTGTCAGCAAACTCCAGTCAGTGCAGTAATCAGTAGTGACTAGAAATCCCAGAGATATTCTCAGCACTGCCAGCTGAAATCCTCAGTTTTAAGTCCCCTAATTTTGGAAACTTGCCTTTCTTCTCTGAAGTTTTGAATCCGGCTTCCTATAATTAGGTGAGATGGTGGGAATCTATTTTTCTTTCCAGGCTTATGATTTTTCAGCCAGGTTCCCTCCTTTGGGGAGGGAGCTTCCCAAAGTGACTTCCCCTTCTGCCAAGCGCAGATATTTGAGTGTGTACAATCCCAAATTAGCATATGCTTGTGTTTATGTGTGTATTTAGTCTGTCTGCTCACATCCACTGGAGGTAAAAACAGAGCTCCTCCACATCTGTGAGCAGTGTCCCCTGCAGGCCCTGCCAAGGGTGCAGTGGAACATCGGGACACTCGGGAAGAACATGTGCTGCTGTGGAAAGCTGCAGTTACTGGACATGCTGGAACAGCACGTAGGTGTGTAGGGAAATACAGTTTTCCAGCAGTAGGGAGGCTTGTGGGAAAAAGAGTGGAGTTCAAACTTCAGTTTGGATCTGACTCTGCTGGGATGTGATTCATTTACTACAAAATTCACTGCTGGAGGTAGAGAAAATGGAGGAACTCTGTGCCAAGCTGTTCCATTTTCATTTCCATCAGGGAACTGGTTTGATTTTTAGGTTCATCTCTTTGCTTTCAGATACCAACCCAGAGCCAGCTCAGGACAGCCACTTTGGAAGATCACCTGTCAGTAGAACCTGAGCACTGCAGGTGCTGCTGTGGGTACAGAAGCTCTGAAGAGAATTTGCAGAGCTCTCCCTGCACAGCTTAAGCTGTGAGCACACTGCAGGGAATATCATAAATCATGGAATGCTCTGGGTTGGAAGGGACCTTAAAGCTCATCTCATTGCCATGGGCAGGGGCACCTTCCACCATCCCAGGTTCCTCCAAGCCCTGTCCAACCTGGCCTTGGACACTGCCAGGGATCCAGGGGCAGCCACAGCTCCTCTGGGCACCCTGTGCCAGGGCCTCCCCACCCTCACAGGGAAGGATTTCTTCCTAATATCCAATCTAAACCCACCCTCTGTCATTTTGCAGCCATTCCCTGTGTCCTGGCATTCCAGGCCCTTGTAAATCTTCTCTCTCCATGGTTCCTGTTGGCCCCTTCAGGCCCTGCAAGACCACACTGAGCTCACCCCAAAGCTTCTCCTCTCCAGGCTGAACAATCCCAGCTCTCCCAGCCTTTCCTCCCAGCAGAGCTGCTCCATCCCTCTGATCCCCCTGGTGCCTCCTCTGGGCTCTCTCCAGCAGCTCCAGCTCCTTCCTGTGCTGGTCCCAGGGCTGGGGCAGCTCTGCAGGTGGGGTCTCACCTGAGGGGGCAGAGGGGCAGAATCCCCCCTCCCCTGCTGCCCCCGCTGGGGCTCAGCCCAGGGCTGGGGGTTCAGGGCTGGGGCAGCTCCAGCTCTCACCCACAGCACCCCCAGCTCCTTCTCCCAGGGCTGCTCCAGCTGCTCATCCCAGCCTGGATTGATCCCAGGGGCTGCCCTGACCCAGGTGCAGCTCCAGCACTCGGCCTGGTGAAACCTCTCGAGGTTCCCATGGGCCACTTCTCAAACTTGTGTAGGTCCCTCTGGACATTATGACTGATGAGAAGAAAGAACACATAATTAGTAGAAAGCTCCTCTGATGTTTGCTCGGCGAGTTCCGTGCCCAAATATTTCTTTCAGATGTGAAATTTTTGTGTCCTTGCCCGCGAGTTTTGCTGCAATATCCCGAATATTTCGTATGTGTTGCTGCTGAGCTTGGCTCCTGGCATGGGAAACTGTGACAAGCTCTTGCCTCAGCCACACATAGCCAGACAATTAGCAGGAAGGGAGAGGGAGGGGAGGGCGGAGAAGGAATAGGTGTGCTGAGCCCTGGAGCTTTCCTGCATTTGTAACGTGCCCTTCCCTTAGCAACGGGGGGATTTACACACAGACACCCCCCTGGAATCGCCCTGTCTCTGTTAAGGTATCACCTCTAGCAAAGGCTTGTCTCTCAAATTAATAATTTGCTACGTTTTTATTTATTTTGCCGTGCTGAGGGTGTGAGTCAGCGCCGTGCAGGCAGGTCCCCCTGGGCTGCTTCTGATTAGAGCCTGACTGATGGAGCAGAGTCTGGAGCAGCTCCAACTGGATTCCACGATGTCTCGACTTCAATGCAGTTAAAAATCCCAGACCCAGCGGTTTAGTTTATTGCAGTGGACTCTCACCTTGGCTTTGGAGCTTCCACATCTCCCTAGCCAGGATGAAAATTGGAGCCCAGATTTCCCCATGCTTTAGCTAATACATGCTTAAAGTCAAATTAATTGCCATGAGTCATTTCAGAGTTAACTGCGTTATATATCAGGAATATTATTACTAGTTACACTAATACCACAGACTGCTTCTATTCAGAAAACCATGATTTGTATGAGTTCATTAATGGACACTGTCTACCCTTAAGATTACCATTTCTCTAAAATAGTTGGATTCACATCAGATGTTGCCAGTATCAGACATATCAGATGTTATAACAGTAAAATGATCTGTTCTGAGGCAGTGGTAGATGTTGAACAAACTGATTCCACCTATTTCCTCTCCTAAAATCATGACTCTGCTTTTTATGCAGCTCATCAACCAACTCACCATGGCTGCAGACTGAAGTTTTTAAAAGAGAAAACAACAAAAAATAAAATCCTCCTTGTTTGTTCTACCTAGAAATTTATACCCCCTATTTGTGTGTTTAAACTACCTTTAGGAACCTCTTAGATGCTGAAAAAGCCTTTTAGCAAGCACAGGGCTCATTTGAATATGGAAACTCTTAAGATTCGGATAGAATTGATATTTTAGGAGTTTAAAACTGTCTCACTGTTAGAGATAAATCAGAAGCTGCATTTAAAAACAGAATTCCAAAGCAGATATGACAATTTGAGATCAAAAACCAATCTGAGATCAAATCCAGGGCTAGTATTAGTTACATATTTTGGTTTTGCTAGACCAGTGCTGGTCTTCTACAGCTTCGGATGAGCCCAGTCTTTCAGGAGAGAGCCTCCCTGGCTTATTCATCATTCCCTCCTCTTCTTTCTTGCAGCATAAATGACAAGGTCACTGGGAGTCTGTTTTGTTGGAGGATGTTCCTGGCACATGGAACTCTCTTCAGCCATTCAGTGCTCCCTCTTCCATCTAAAACACTTCAGAGGAGGGTATTCCCTACTGACCGCCCTGAAAACCTGGTACCCAGTGGTTGATATCTGATGTCTCTGGGTTTAAAAGTTTTAAAAGCTTGCAGTGAGGACTTTTATTCATTTTATACCATCATGAATGCAGAAGCAAAATATATTCACTTTGTAAATCCTACTAATGCTCCAAGGGCTTCTCTCCTCTGCAGAGAGGATGACATTGAATTTTGTTGAATTGCTAGAAAGAAATCCTTCACATATCTGTGAGGTGTGGAGATTAAAAGGAGGAGATTCCCTTGAACTCCACTCAGAATTTTTTGTTTGTGACTTTGGGGGAGAATTCCACCTTGAAAACAGACAAATTTCTTCAATTCCTGTATACTTTGTCTTCAGAGTCAGTGTTAAATTTTAATAGGGCAAGTGATGGCCCAGTTTGATGTTATCATCTAGTGAGACACTAGAAATACATTACCCAGGAGGCAATGCATACCCCCAGGAGGTCTGGGGATTTTAGATATTTAGAAGTCTGATGTATCTTTTCCTTCCTGCTTTATGGAAGCAGTTTGGAGTCTGTTTTCCTTTAGAAATTGTGTGGAAAGCAGAGATTCTCTTGTGGAAAAGGAAGTACAGCTGTGAACTCTCCTGTCACAGGAGTCCATGGTGGTGTGAAATGCAGAGGTAACAAATTTAGCAATTTAAACTCAAACTGAGGGAGCTCAGCAGTGCTCCACAGCCCTGCAAGATCAGGATTCCTGAGGTCTCTGCTCCGTTTGTCAGAGTCAATTGGTGCAAAACCACACGGGACTTTTTTTATAGCTGGCAAAATAAATTTCCTTTAATAACTATTAACTCAAAATAGTAGGCGTTTGAAGGAATTTTCATAATTCTAATTCCTAATGTGTGTCCTGTTGATTTTGATGTGTTGGGGTTTTTTTAAGAAAAAGGCGGTTTGCCTTAGAACTGAACATAATTATTATATCTCAGATGAAGCTTTTTGCTATTTAGAGCCATGAAAATATGCCCAGAGCCATCCCACTGGAGCAAAAGGAGATGGAAAAATCAGGGTCACTCAGCTGTTGTGGATTAAAAAAGAAACAGCTAAAGAATGACCTCCACAGAGCCACCATTCTCGAGTTAAAAGAAATGCTGGAACCTGTGGAAGAAAACTGTCGTTTGGAAGTAGAAATTGGAAACAACTTGAGTGAAGTCGACAAATTTTCAAGATCTTTGGCCTCTGTAAATATGTGCAGTTCTAACAATGCCACCGAGTCTGTCACCGCTTCCCGACTCCATCGATGTGTTACCACCGTGCTGCCACCGGCAGGTCCAAAATTTGACTTCTGTAAGCTCAGGCTGTGGGGTTTTACTGCCCTGACAAACTGGAAAATGTGTTCCTCAGCCCCTCATAGCACTGGCACAATGAACAACTGCTGAATATTTTGTAACACATCAATATTTGTCCAGGCAGCAGAGATTTGGTTATTGGGGGTTTGTTTGTTTGTTTAGGTGTTGCTCTTGTGGGATTTTTTTTCCTTTTGTAGGTTAATCAAGAATTATTCATTTTTTTTTCAGGATAAAATGCCATTGTGCCAAATAATCACAAGTTTTCTTGTTCCACAGGGTTTCCAGTGTGGCTGAAAACCCTGCATGGAAATTTCTAGGAATTTTTTACACCCATGACTGTTTGCACTTCTTTTTTTTCCTCCTAATTTAGTCGCTTGGGTGAACATATCAAGGTCATCAAGTTTGACCACCATAATGGATCTTTAATTAGTGTTCTAACGAGATGCACTTTCAGGTAGCTGGGATCCAAGTCGTCATTAACTGGCCTCTGGGAGCTGTGGCCCTTCAGAAAATCCTGGAATCATTAAGGTTGGAAAAGATATTCCAAGACCATTGAATTCAACCTTGCCTGGTTTCGAAGCAGTCATTTGCTTTAGCAGGAAAATAAAGTCCAATTTTTGGACATACAGGAAAGTCTTAGTGCAGCTGGAGGCAGAGAGGTAAAAGAAGTTTGGGAGGGAGAGATGGGGTGGGGAAAAGAGCTCATAAAAAGCCTTTTTTTATTATTACAGAGGACAGGGATCAGCTCTTTTGAGTCCTGCGTAGTTTGCTCAGAAGCTGCTGTTGTGTAATAAATGAGAATGTGCAGTTTCCACGGGGAATCGTCACTGGAAGTTCTTGGTCTGGAGTTTGATGCTGTGGGGTTTCGCCCTGGATGCCACAGGATATCTTCTCTTGGGAAAACAACAACAAAAAAAGCAAATACTCCCCCACCCCCCTAAAACATTTTAAAACCCCCACAGGAATATCTATTTATAAGGGGTTTTTTCTACCACTGAGTTATTTATGCCACTTCTTGAGATGTCCTCAAGCTCTGAAGGCCTGTAAAGAGAAATAAAAGTTGATCCTTGTTTTTGACGAAGTTGCTTGGACATTTTTAGGCCCTTTTGGCAAATGCAGCTTTGCTGCCTGAGCAGCACAAACAGTGCCCAAGTCAGGAGGACTCTTAGAGAAGCCCCAAATTCTTTGTATGTGTGAGGTCCTGGAGACTGTGTGGTTATAACCACAAATGTTATCTCCGAAGGGTTCATTTTCCCAGTCAAAACTAATTTGGGATGAAGTAAAAGGAGTGATTTCAGTGGGGTAGATAAAGTCCCATAAAACTCCTCACTTCTGGGTGAGAAGCTGCTGTTTATCAGAAGATAACTGCCTTGGCTTCCAGCTGATATCTTGCCTGTGGAAAAACAATTATTATTGTTGGCTTCCCAGCTCCTCTCCTGCTGTGGGGCAGCACACCCAGGATAGACTCTGGGATTTGTCTGCCAGGTTATCTCGTGAGTAATTATGGTGGCAAATGAACCAACGGGAGGATGATTACATAGAGAAATTATGATTATTATACAAATATAGAGAAATTATGATTATTGTACAAATATCTGTGTTTAGGGACACGGCTGAGAAGTATTGAAAAGCCTAATCAAAAAAAGAGGGTTTGGAAAATATTTGGGTGGTGTAGAGGGAGGGATCTACTGTGACTCTTATGAAAGGAAAGATATAAAGGACAAAAAAAAATCTGAAAATACAGAATTTCAGTGGGGCTTTGCTTCATCACAGCACCCACAGTTCTGACCTCCAAACCTGGACAGAAATTCTCTTCTAACACCCTGTACAACTCTTTATCCTTTACTGTAAGAATTCTCAACCATTCCAAGTGTGTGGAACTGTCTGGGGTACCCTGAGATTTTAAGAATTGATAATCAAACTGTTTTCCTCATCTCTGGGACCCTGATTCTCATTGTAAAGTTCAAATAAAAGAAAAACAATCTCTACAGATTTACAAATTTGCCACATCTCTAACATGTCCTACAGGTGACATAATCAATTCCAATCCTTCCTCGTCTGCATATTTGTATATATATGTGACTAGAAATAGGTTTTCACCTGAGAAATATTTGGTTTTCCAAAAGGTGTATTCTTGGAGAGGAAGAAGAATCAGTTTCAATGGCATTTCATACAGAATTTTTGTTTGAAACAAAAATGCTTGAAACACTCCTGGCAAGCTCTGTATCATGCTGGGATATTTTGTTATTGGCTTTTTTTTCATGGCATTGCAAGGATTAATTCTGCAGAGACGGATGTTCAGGTGGCGCGGTAAAGAGAGGGTAAAATGGCTGGAGAAAGAGCATTTAATGAAATTAGGTGCAAATGTAACGTGTCAGATAACAGATATCTTAATCACAGCCCTTAGCACGTGGTTACCACAGCAGGAGCTCTGTTTTCTTCGGTGAGGAAAAACTCATCAGAATCCCTGTTTTGTTTCTTCAGAGATTCCAATTTCAGTGGTTCAAGTCTCTGAAGGAGTTTCTGTCTTTCAAGATCTACTTACTGTGTTTAAAGCCCCTGGAAGCGATGCCAAGGAACATCGAGGAACAGCAAAAAGACAAGGGGATCCTGTCCTGTTCAGTTGCTGGAAGTGTGGGATGATGTTATGGTTAAAGCTCTCCTCAGCAGAGCCCACAAGCAGGAGAAGCCCCTCAGCAGCGTGTGGAGGCTGTGGATCTGCTGAGCTGTTAATTTAAATCATGTTGAAAACAGGCTCTTAGCAGTTGTGATATAAGAATATATAAAATCCAGCTTAAAGGCAGAGTTCAGAGAAATTACTTGAACTACAGAGGGTTTGGCTGGCAAACAGGGAAAGAATTAGGAACAAGCTGTTTCTTGCCTTTCTATTTTTATCGCTGGGAGCAGATGTGAATTTTCCGTGAATGGTTTTAATGAATCTTTTTCTCAAACCACAGTTGCTGCAGTGTCAAAGTGTTTGTGCTCGGTCAGACTCCCGGTGCTTTCACTGTAGTGAACAAAAGTACATTTTAAAGCTGCCTCCTGTATCTGCTTGAGCCGATTTTCCATCCTGGATTTTTGGGTTTTGCTCATCTTTATTCCAACAGATGTTTCAGCTGTAGAGCAAATCTTTAAATATTTATCCCAACCTGGAATGAAAACAGTTTAGGTTTTTAAGGCAATTAATAAAATTCCTTGTTTTCAGTTAAATCCTGATGCTTGTGATAGATTCATTAAGACCTCTGGTAAACTGGGAGCATCTCCATAACCACTTCTTCTGTTGCAGTGATGCATAAGACAATTTCATTTCTTACTGATGCTCTTATGGCCCTTGAAACTTCATGTCAAGCACCACCTGTTAAAGCTGACAGATAAATTTCACACTGAAAGAACATTCTGCTGTTGTGAGTGGTTCCCTGCTCTCAAAACCTCTGCAGGACTGGGGGGAAACGGGAGGTTTAGGTGCACTAGGCCAGTTTGGGGTATGGATGAAGCTCCAAGGCGCAGTTTTACTTTTGGTGATGAGTCCCAGGAACCCCTTTCTAGATATGATGGAGGAAAAGATGGATTTTGTCTCATCTCAGCAGTTCCTTTGTGGGCAAATGTTGGTGTGCAGCTGATTTAAAACTGGAGCAGACTGGACACACAACTCTGTGTCACTGTGGGTGCAGGTGAGTGTTCATTAATGAAGCTTAATGAAGACTTGTCGCTGTAGCTCCCGAAGGTTAAAGAAACGACACAGTCCAAGTGCCAAAAAGATCCGAAGTAAGGAAGGAAGTTTAATGGAAAATTGAACAGCTTTTATATGTTAATACACAGAAGCACATTGAATGGCATAAAGTAATTGGTCCCTTGGCCATCCACCCCTCGAGGTGATTGGCCAAGTTCTGAACCAGCCGCTTCTAGATGTTTGTCTAGTTAAAACCATAACAATCCTTGAAAAATAACTGCGGGTGTAGAAGTTTACAAAACGGTAACATTATTTTAAATTCTTTGCATGGGAAAGACAAAGGTTTCACAAAATGCTGCAAAGACTAAAGAAATTTCTTGCTGAGGCCTTTTTCGTACCCATAAAGACTGATGAAGATTAATGAAGATTAATGAAGCCCCCGAGCCCCGGGTGTCCCGTCCGCGGCGGGAGCCGCTGTGAGCCGCGCTCGGTGTTTCAGCACCGCGGACAGCGCCCTTTCCCCGGAGCGCTCGGGGACGCGGCCACCTCTGCCCGGCAGCTCCGCAGCCTCTGCCCGCCTCTGCCCGCCTGTGCCAGCCTCTGCCAGCCTCTGCCCGGCAGCTCCGCAGCCTCTGCCCGCCTCTGCGCGCCCCTCCNGTTCTCCCTTCCCTGCCCCTAGTCCTGGCCACCTCCTCGGGTTTTTCCCATTGGTACTGGTACCCCAACTCCGCCCATGTGCCACCCCTGCACCCTGAAACCAGTAGTCCACGTACTCTCCCCGCCCCCCTCGTCCCCATATAAAACCCGAAACGGGCTGCCATGTGGCCTCTCTGCCTCTGGGAAGCTGGTCATCACCATGTGATTAAAGTCCTGTGGTCCCCATGCAGAGCCAATGTCGCACTTGGACACGAAAGGAACACACAGACACCTGTTCAGGAGAGAAGCAGAAAAAGAAGGGGGCCAAGAAAACCTCGGACTTTATTACATATCTTCTTAACAATCACCTAGGATTGGAGGGTGAATTTTACACCCCTCAACCACACTGGTCAAAGGAAAGTCCATCAAACATCTCCACCCAGGAGAAAAGAATGCAAACAATAGAGCAAGTTACAAAAACGTAGTTATGTTTACAGAACAGTGCGTGAGAAACTCTTATACAGAAGTGAAAACATCGAAGAACTGCAAAACTCAGGGCGACAAGCCCCTTCTCGCCACCTTTATCGCTCCTGTTGTGGAGCTGGCGGCCAGCTGGAGCAAGGGCTCGGGGCCACCCGGGGGGGCTACGGGAAGCGGAACAGCCGCTCTCTCCCCAATGCTGCCCCACAGCGCTCTCCGGGAAGGTTGGGGCTTGCCATGCCAACGCAGAAACTACAGACCGCAACAGGCTGATCATTCACTTCAGAGAGCAGTTGGAAGGTGCAGTGAGTTCAGTGTCAAGGTCTTCTCCCGGGTCGAGCGACAGGAGGAGAGGGAATGGCCTCAAGTTGTACCAGGGGAGGATTAGATGGGATATTAGGAAAAACTTCTTCACTGAAAGAGTGGTCACACATTGGAACAGGCTGCCCAGGGAAGTGTTGGAATCACCAGCCCTGGAAGTGTTCAAAAATCGCGTGGATGTGGCACTTGGGCCTACAGCTCAATGGTGAAGGGGGCAGTGCTGGGTTAACAGCTGAACTCTATTTTAGACGCCTTTTCCAACCTGAAGGATTCTGCGATTTATATAGGAAAGGGATATAAGAATGGGCATTCTTCAGGGTGTAAAATCTTCTTTGAAAAGAGCTCCCCTGCAGGGATGGTTCATGAAAGGTTCATGTGCAGATGGACTGACCTGCAGAGCTTGTCTTCTATTGAATTAACCTCATCTCCATTTAGCTGTTCCAGGGAGCCGTGTGCTGACAGCTGTGGAGTAACTCGGGGTTGTTCCTGACTGATTCCTGAATTGACCCATGAGGAATTTAAGTTCCTTGTTTAAAAATTACTGGCCTTATGGCAAAGCTCCTCATTATAGCTCTGAATATTCTCTGTATCCACCAGTCCAGCCCTTTGTTTGAAGCTCTTCCTCTGAATGGGAAAAATGAAGGACTTTTCTATGGAAAAAATGACTGGGACATGTAAAATGTTTTGGTTGGGAGTGAAAGGACTTCAACTTGGTCTGAAGATAAATCCTTGCAGTATTTTGTGGTGAAATCCTAGTGCTCAGTGGCTTTGGGTAAATTGTGACCACCTGGGCTGAAACGCAGCCTGAGGAACCAGAATGGACCTCCCATTAAACAAGGAGTGCCCTGATAATCAGAGTTTGGCATAATTCTGTTGTTAAATACGCTCATTCTGCATCCATGTGCTTCCCAATTTATCAGTGGCCTGGTGCTCCTCAGAAGTCCATCTATTACTACATTTTGGGGTTCACCAGGCCCAGCTGCAGAGTATTTTTGTCTCAGTAAAATGTTCCAGCTCTTCTTCATGCCTCACCCTTCAAATGCATCCATTTCCTGCAGCACTGCAGTCCCAGTTTTTGTGTGGCTGCTTCATGTGTGGCCTCTTTTGGAAAACAATACAGCCAAAAGGTTATAATTCACTTTTAGGTATCATCCATGTCCCTGTTTCGTACTGACGTTTTGGGCTTTGGCTTATTTTTCATTAAATTTCCTATTTTCTCTTTGTCTTCTTTGGCAGCAAATACAAAATACTTGCTGTGAAAATGAATCTTGATTTTTAGGTCCAAATTTTCTCTCGTGTTCCAGGACACGATGTTCCAAAGTTATGAGGTTTTGGTTCCCTTTCATTCATTTTAATCCCCTGCGCATGTCACTTTCTCCATAAAATTCTGCTAAAATATTGTAATGGGCTTGTTTTGCCATTTGGTGGCAAAATAAATTAAGTGTGGCTGTTGGATTCGGCTGGCAACCAGTTCAAGAGGGAGACCCTATTTCCATCAACTCTTCCTGTTATTGTAGCTTCTTCAAACCTCTTAATTCTTAATAGTTTTATAGATAAGCTAATGAAGGACACCTCCAAAATAGCACAGGAGCAGCCATTAACTGTAGTTTTGTCTTCTTGAGAGATGTTTCCCGAGCTCTGGACTTGGTTTCCCTCACCAAGGTTAGGAAGCTGTAGGAGAGAAGAGATAACATTGCCTCTTTCTCTGCTGATCTTTTAAAAGATATTTTAACTGGTTTAATTAATATTGGTTGTTGGTGTGATCTGCCAGAGGTTTTTTTGTATCATGAGCCTTGAACTGGTCAGACAGGAGGGATCAACATCTGTCCCTGGCTGCAGGGAGGGCTCTGAGCAGGGCCCAGGCTCAGCTCCAGGGGCCCAGCAATGGGACAAGAGCAACAGGCAGGGCCTGAGCCCAGCAATTCCCCTGCACAGGAGGCACAACTTCTGCCCTGGGCAGTGCCCAGCCCTGAACAGAGACCAGGGAGGCTGTGGAGTCTCCTCACTGGGGATATTCCAGAACCTTCTGGACACAATCCTGAGCCCTGTGCTCTGGGATGGCCCTGCTGGAGCAGGAATGTGGGACCAAATGTCCCTCTGTGGTCCCTTCCAGCCTGTCCCATCCTGGGATTCTGTGACTCTGTCAGGCAGAACTGGGGTCTCATTCACACAGAGCCAGAGCACAGGCAGGGAATAGCTCAGTGACGTGACTGGGGGGTTCTGGTCCAGCACGGAAGTGCAGGAAAAGCAAAAGCCCATGTCAAATTTTGAAGAGGTAAACTGAGGCACTGATGGGGGATTTCAACAACAGCCAGTGGTGGTAATTCAACACTACAGTTTTTACAAAGAAAATTACATTTTTAATATGATTTTGGGACTTAAAATCCCTGAGTGACTTTGATTTCTTAAACTGAATGTTGATTTCTGGGTTCCCATTCCTTCCTGCACTCCTGGTGATCCTGCACATGGACAACGGAGAATGCAGCCCAACCTTGGCAGGTCTGCTTTGATCCCAGCCTCACCAGCAGCCACCCTGCTCACCCCTTCCAGCCTGACACATTCCTGTATTCCAGGAATCTCCAGTTCTTGGCTCTACAGGTGCCATGCAAGCCAAAGAACGGCTCCAGGGCTAACCCAGTGCAGCTGTAGAAGGGAAACTTTAATTAAAAACCCTGAAGCAAAAATCCCTCACTCCTAGAGGCTGGAAAGTGGGAAGGGAAATGAAATTTAGCTCAAGTTCCTTGTGGTTTCTTGTTTTTCACGTAGGGAGATGCACTCAAGCCGCTGAGCTGGCACCAGGGGTTGCTGCCAGGTGAGAAGCCCTGGGTCTGGCTGGGTGCCATGGGAGCTGTCTGTGTTGTGTTTGGCCACAGCAGCAGAAAAAAGTGTGTTCCAGGCAAAAAAAAAAAGCTGAGCAAACATCTTCTGGTGCGAGGTGATTGAAATCACTGGCATTAGGCACAGGCTGAACTCAAGGCAAATTTAGAATATGTGAATTATTTGAGCTGGAAGTTTTTGAATGCCGAGCAAATGTTAATGTGTCAGCCCAAATCCCTCCTAAGGTAGGCAAGTATTACTTGCTGTCTTCATTTCACTGACTGGAAAATTGAAATTTCAAGGGCTTCAACCCCCGTAATCTTGATATAAACTGGAACTAATTCTGTTTTTGTGGTGTTGCTCCTCATTGGTGCTGATGTAGGTGAAATTTGAAAGCAGCTTTCCCTTTACTGCCAGGGAGAACTGGGACAGCTTACACAAGCAGATGAATCTCCAGGAAACAATGGTGTGGTACCTGTTGATATTGGCAAAAGTGCTCAAGTTTCATTCAAAATACGGGGGTTTATTCACTGCTGCTTATTCTGCCCGTGCAGCCTCTGCCTGGGCGATTACTCCTTGCCAGCTTCGGAACTCAGCAGGTCTATAAAAGCATCTGTCAGCAAATAAAAAGCCAGGCTCTGAGGAAAGTGTTTTAAAAGTGCATCTGAAGCCTGCTGGAATCAGCCTGCTGGAATTTGCATTAGATTCCTTTTCAGTTGCATCAGCTGGGAATATATTGAGACTGCCTGACACTTCCCATTTACTGATGCTGAATGGGATCCTGATGGAGAGGGGTTCTAATAGAGATGTCACCTATTCAAAGGACAGCATCTGACAAATGCTGTCAAGCGTTTTTACAACAATTATTTTGCACGAAGCTTTTTATGCAGACAAATCCCAAGGTGCTTTACATTAATCTTTTTTTGGCGGGGAAGGAGGAAGAATTGTGATTTGTTCTTGCCTTTAATCATTTGAAACCCTTTGACATCCTGTCTCACGATGAAAGGCCTTCTTTGAGGTGTGCCAGGAGGAGGAAAAGCTCATTTTGTGTGCAGGGTGTTGTGGAACAATCATTTATTCCATAATGCAGCCAGGTAGATTCTGTTGGGTTCTTTTGCCTCTGATATCGATTAATAAATTATGTTTGTGCTTAGAATTAACAGTGGATGGGGATATGTGACTTTCTTTTAGAAGATGAAATGATATATACATTTATATACATTTATGCACACATTGTACTGTACAGACTGTCCTGCTTAAACACATCAAACACTAAAATCAATTTAACAAACAGCTCAGTGGAATGGCTATAAAAATAGAGCAGAAAACAAAGCAGCATCATCCACCAACCCATGAAATTCAAATGTCACCTCTAATGAGGAACATGCTTAGAGCCTGTAAGATCACAATGTTCAGGATGAATAAATCAGCAAGTTTTTCTGTGACTTGACCCATAAAAACTCCAGTTAACCCAGAGAGAAGAGCGTTCTCAGTTGAAAAGGTGCTCTGGGCACCTCTCTGAATGCCAGCCCAGGGCCCTGGAGATATTTAGGGGCTGAGTTTGCTGCTTTGCATGGTGAAAAGGTGATTAAGAACTGTTTCAGCTCAGGTTGTTGTTGCTTTGGGGGAAAGCTTTGCAGTGCTGCTGAAGACCTCAGTGGAGAAAGCAAAAAGGGATCAGATGTGAGCAGAGAGGGGAAGCACTCCAGTAGTTTTTTACCTGCTTGTTTTAATCCATTCAATGCTTCTTGCAAATATTTGATGCCTTTTTTGCCATATATGACATAATTCTATCAGAGGAGGACTTGAGTAGTAATAGATTCCTAATTCCTGCAGAAAGAACCAGAGAAAAGTAAAAAGTACCATGTGAAATCACTGTTTTTAAGAGAAGCTTGGTTTATGATTATGTTTTATTAATATCAGCAGGAAGCTGACTCTCCCATGAGGAAAGAAAGGGTTAATGCATGGTTACACGGGTGGTTGTGTCACCTTAACTGTGTCATGTAGGCAAAGCTTCATTTTCCAAGGAGCTGTTTATCCGACGTGCCCTGGCACATCAAATCCTGCCAGTTCACTGGGCATAATCACCTCAAACAGCAACAACTCCCCTGCGTGGTGAACTCGCTTTCCCTGCAGTGAGAACCCCAAGTTTTTCCAGCACAAAAGAATTGCTGGCTCAACATCTGCTGTGTCTTGCCCATTGAATATGTGTAATATTTCAGTCTCAATTTTAGGATAAGAATTTTTTTCCTCAGAGGGCTCAAGGAAGTTGGCCCCATCCCTGGAAGTGTCCAAGGCCAGGTTTGGAGCAACCTGGGATAGTGGAAGGTGTCCCTGCCCATGGTAGGAGATGAACTTTAAGGTCCTTTCCAGTCCAAACCATTCCATGATTCTATGAAGATATGTTCCTAAAACTTCATTTTGTCCTTAAATTATCATTCCAGTGCTTGATAACTAAAGAATTTATTTAGTAGTTGATGTACCTACAAGAACCTTGAGCTCCCATTTGACGTTTGAGCAATCCCAGGTTGTCCAGATTTGTGTTAAATCAGTGTAAAATCAGCTGAACTGTCAGGATGCTCCAAGATCAGCTGAGATGTTGTGAGTTTGATGTCAGTGAGAACATGATCCAAAAGAGCAGTTGGAGCTGATATAACGAGCTACTAAAAAGCTGTTGATTCACTGATATATTTTGTTGTAAAACCCCTCACCCAATTTTGGGTTGAACCCACACTGAGGGTGTGGACAAGGCCCCGCCATGATCTGATGGAGCTGAGCCTGCTGACCTCCACTACAGGCAAAACGGGAGAAATCCCTGATTATTGCCACTTAAAAGGAAGCACAATTCTAATACTGGGAGAGACATTCCAGAACTGTGTCATTTTTTGTCGAGGAAGAAGGTTGAGCAAATCTTCTGTCATTAGCATTTGATCCTATAAATATTTAAATGTCAGCCCTCCTGGGAGGAGAGCAGTGCTGCTTTCTGAAATGGGGTTATGCTAGAAAGATGATATTTAAATTTTTGCTAATGCTGTACTCTAATTTGATCTTTTTCTGCCTCGCTGATTAAATTGACTTTCTGTAAGAAAAACAGAAATTCAGCCCACATCTCCCAAAGGTTTTTCTAACAGCATTTAAAGATAATACAAAAATAATCCAAACTAAATACCAGCAATTGAAGGCCGTAGAGTTTTTCAGTGGTGTCACACAATTCCACCCGTTTTTCAGCTACAGATTTTTCTTTGAGTGTGTGGAAAATGAAGTTTTTTTATAATCTCAGCTCCTCCTTCTGATGCTGAGTTGTTTTAATGAGCACAGAACCTTTCCCTGATTATCTGTTCAGATGGGGAGAACCAACACTGTTCGGGGAATGTCTGTTTTAGAAAAGAGTTTAAACGTTTTAAGACTTCATTTTATAATATAGTTTCAAATATGAAGCCACACATTCTGAAAGAAAAATCTTATGAGGCACTGATGAAACCAAGTCTTTGAGGCGAAATGAATTATTGTAGTTAAATACATTCTGTGCCTTTTGACCACTGGGCTCAAAAGTGCAGAATGTGTTAATTGAAGACTTTTTTCTGCTTTTTCTCACTCTAAAAGTTCAGGGGATCAAATAAAAAGTTTACTGAAATCCATTTCTGGGAATGTGGATCAGTATTTTGTTTGTTTAATTTCAGTTCTTTGACAATTATTTGGCTTTTCATTTTTTTTCCCTCTAGAAATGCCGGGGATTCTGAGTTGTGCTGAAATAGCATCACAATGAAATAAAAGTTGCCTTTGACAACTCTCTTTTCACATGGTCCAAAGGCCTTTTCCTCCTTTCTTTTTGACCATATTTGTCCTGGAAGAACACAATCCCTTTTTGTTTTGCTGACTTTGGGGTTTTCTTAGTTGTCATGTCTGACCTTGTTTACTCAGAGAGAGGAAGAAATCCTCAGTAATTCTCCTTCGCTCATTTCTGACGGACAATGACTTCTGTGTGCCGGGAATTCCAGCTGAGGAGGACTGGCTGCATTACTGACCTTCAAACCCTGCTGTAATTTGGAGAATTGCTGCCTTTACAGTGCTGAGGCAACAGGGCTTTCCTTATTCCATTGTTCAAACGGGGGAATGAAGGACTTAAAGGCTTTTATGCCTTCTGCAGAAAAGTTTCCGAGCCATTTCATTTTCTCAGGCACTTGGGATATAATACAAGCAGCAGAAGTGAGTCTGAATTGGTTTTAAAAGAAGAAATAGATATTTGGAGGGAAGTAGGGAATGAACTCGTGGTTGCAGAGGTCAGACTCGAGTACGGGAGAGAACAGGAATTTATTCACAGTCAAAATGTTAAACACATCAGGAATATGTATCATAAAAAAGGAGGTAAAAGGATAAATAGATAAACGGAACTGGTAAAATAAAGAATCCAGAATCTGAGTGGTGGTGATTGGCCCATCTTCAATGGCAGAGCCCAAGAGCACTGGGGAAAAGCTGCTGCAGACATCAAGAAGTAGAAGCAAAAATGTTAAAAGTAAGGTTGAACCAAGCTTGAAAAGATGGAGGACAAAAACCCCAAAATATGAGAACAGGAAGTCTGATAACTACACAATGAAGACTAAAAACGTGACTTGAAAATGTGAACTGAATTTACTCAACATGGAGAATTAGACCCAAATTATTGCTAAGGTACCATGAATACTTCTCGCTAAGAAAGAAATCCCAAGTGCTTTGTCGTTGTAGAGGAAGAGTCCCAAAGACCATCAGTGGAACACATTTGTGGAAATGTTTATTCCCATTGAAGCTGGGGAAATCTCCTTAGTTCTGATTTGTGACGTGCCACCAGAGCTGCTGATCTGCAAGGGCATTGATAATGGAGCTTTAAAAGCATCTGAATTCCAAGGCACCATCCCACTGCTGCCTCTGCCATCAGCTGTCTGACCACTTCATGAAGGTGGTGGTTTCCATGCTCCTAATTTATGGCTTGGGATGCAGAAGGAAAGGGCAAAGCACTTACAAAATGTTCGCTGATTTTTCCATCTTGAGTTTAGATTCTCATTTCAAGGTGAATTTTCCATTTTGGTTGTTTCTCCTGTCGATGCCGAGCCAAGAAAAGAGCCTGAAATGACTTCAGGCAGCAGGAGCTGAAGGGCTCCATTCAGACCTCCCACTTGCTCCCACTCCAGAGGGGCTCCGTGGTGCTTTTATACCCTTAAAATTAAAATGCTCCTCAGGCTTTTAATGCTCCTCAAGAAACACCAATCTGTTTCCAGCACTGCTCTCCCTGGGGGCTCTGAGTGATGGGAGTGTCATATTCAGCAAGAAGTCTAGTGTTTATTTCTGATGGTATTCAGCTCCTTCCACTGTTTCACTTGTTTTCTTGACTGCTTTTCAAGCACTCCACTTAATTAGGAGGATTAATACTTCTCGGTGACAGAGCCTTCCTTCCCTGTGAATGGAGCGCAATTAAAAATACTCTGTCAGGAGAAAGGGTGGTCTTTACTGCTCAGCCTGCGAGATGAGGTGTTTGAAACACGAGGCATTGTGTGACAAGTAACTTAGTCCCTTTGTTCCCCCTCACGAGTTCTGGATAATTATTCCCCTTTTCACCCCTTCCTTTGTGTCCCTTGTCTACTTAGACTTTGAGTTGCTGGGAAGGGAATCACTTCCAACGTGTTTAAAAGTTCTGGAGAGGGATCTGTCACTTCAGCTTGCTGCTGCTTCTGTAGGAAACACTGAAAGCCACTTGCTCCATGTTTTCTTTCCTTCTTTTTTTTCCTTTTGTTCCCCTTCCCTTCTCCTTCATGTTTAAGGGAACACATCGTTCTTCCCACACGCACCTGTTGTGCCTGGCAGATATCAAACACTTTCAGCGTGCCATAAGCCACTTCTTCAAAATGCTTTTCCTTAGCTTTCCTTCACTCATCAATTTGTCACCTCTTCTTTTTTTAAAGTGTTTTCATCCCAGGACAACTGCCTTTCCCAATGATTGATATCCTCCCATTTCAGGACAACTTTTCCCTTTATGGTACTTTTTGCAAACTTTGATTACAGCAGGGATTTTTGAGGTGAAACTGGCTTTTGTCTGGTTGCTTTTTTTCACTTCCATTTACAACTTTATTTAGGATGTTTACTCCAATAGATCCAGGCTAGGATGCTGGAACAGGTTTATTTGTTTGTGCTGGGATTTTTTTGTGTCAGTACCTTTACCAAAATACTCATGATTAGATTAGGAATATTTAATTCCATATCACAAGAGCAGGCAGGAGTCTTACGGTCTTACACACCAAGTTTGACCTGACTGTTCAGCTTTTTTGTGGCAAAGCACATTAAATTGAGTAAGATGGACTTGAAATACCAAAGAATATTTGGAGCCTTTGTACAGCAAAAGTTCCTCAGTGCAGCAATTACTTCACACAATGTTCACGCTCGGGGACTACACTGAAATTCCAAATGGTTAAAGCAAAGGGGGTCTCCAGCAGGACGTGAAATTTCTTGGAAAAGCTGTGGAGGTCCTTTTTCCATTACAAGTGACGTGAGGGGAATAGATTATCCAGGATCTCTAATTACCTTTCCTTCAGCTTCAGAAAGACCTGTAACCCTGGCCTGTGGCAAAAAGCTTTCTCCTCTCCCTCCTCAATGGGTCATTGTGCTCTTTCCCTCCAGCTGCCTGTCATTCCAGGGAAGTGCTGCCGGGAAGGTTCCGTGGGATAAGTGACACTTATTGCCGGGGATGGAGGAGCGTGTCAATGCTCTGTCCCCTGGGAAAGGTGATGTTTGGCAGAAAACAGGGGCCAGGCTCCTGTCTGTCACTGTGAGATGAGCTAATCTTTCCCCGTGGCGCTGTGTGAAGCCGTGGCACAACAGCCCCGTTCTCCTCCTGCCACCCGAGCTCAGGGGACAACAGCTCAGGGATTGCTTTGGCATCTGTCCTCCTCTCGCCTGTGCTGGTTCTCTCTGGTTCTTAGGGCTCTCTGGGCCGCTTCCGAAGCCACCTCTGCTCCTCTTTGTGCCCCCAGGAGCTGATGAGACTCGGCCCCAGGACAAGCTGGGGCAAGGGGAGGAATGTTCCCAGTTAAACCCTCGGCTGCTGGGAGGGAGCTGAAATCAGAGCTTCACTCCACGTCCTCCCGCTCTGCTTTCCAGAGATCTGAAGCAATCGTTGCGTGGAGATTTTTAAAAACAAAACAGACTCCCAAACTTAACTTGTCCTGGCTGATTATTTATGGGTTTTCCCGTTTCTTTGGAGCAGAATTCCTGCCTTCTGATTTAAAACTTCAGACAGTGCTGTAGGATAAATATTCATTTATTGTGATACAGCTTAGGTGTGCACAGCTTTATTTTACTTGACTTCACATGAAATCAAGTAAAGGATACATGTTGCAGTTAAAAATAAGAATTATATAAAATCCGCAATGGGAGAAGTTCCCTTGACTTCTTATGATCTATTTTTTTTTCCTTTTAAATGAGAAAATAAAATAATAAACTGATTTTTTCAATGTGCACCCCTAACAAATTTATTTTTGGGATGGGATGGGTGGGCAACAGTGAGCAGCTGTTTATAAAACCTCCCGATAAAGGCAAAAAGGGACTTCAGAGAGATCTCCTGTGCACCACCAGCACCTGCCGTGAGATTTATTATCCATCAGAAACAGGGATTGTTTACTTTATGTGATTTTGGGGGGTTTGGGAGGGTTTTATAGGGTTTTCTTGTGCATCCATTGCTGCTGCACCTCTCACAGTGACTTCTTCCCTAAGCAGGAACAAGAGCATGGTTCAGGGTGCTGTGGATGGCAGGTGTGGCATTTTTCTGATGACAGATTGTGTCATTACTGGCACTGCTTGGATATTTTTTGCACCTAAGATTTTTTTCTCACATAACTGAAAAGCCCTAATAATAGTTCTCTAGGAAGAACCACATGTTTTTAAATAGAACTTAAAATTAAAAAATTTCGTTGGAAGTTTTTGAGCTTTCTAATTGAAATCTCAGCTTTTCTCGGGAAAACAGAAACCTTATTTTAGGCAAAACTGTGAACATTTGGCACTCTGAGCTTGGAGCAATTGTTGCACTTCTCAAAACATTTCTGCTAAATAGTCAAAGCACAATTACTATTTTTATTTCTTGCTTTATTAATGAGTAATTACTTATTTAGTGTGTCCACAACCCAGGACGTTATACACCCAAACCTCTCAAACGATCTCAGAGTTTCAGGACAATTTAATGATTTGCTGCAAAGATTCCTCTCAGAGGAAAGCCCATGATAAAATCGGTTTCCAGCTCCACATGCTGCCAATCTGCTAAATTTGTCCTTGCTGGTACTGAACAATTTTTTGGTGGCAGAGATTTCCCAAAGTAGGTCAGCAAAACAAAGCTGATGTGTGTGGGGAGGCAGGGAATCACAAAGAGGAGCAGTATGGATTTAGGCCTGGTACATATATTAGTTCAGTTAATTGCAGATCACTTCACAGACCCAGTTTAAAGCACAGGCTGATGAACATTGCATTGCCACTGATGGTAAAAAAAACCCCTAAAATACAACTCTGTCTTGGACATTAAAACCACTTTATTGAGGGGAATAGTCTCCGACTGAATTTGCCATGCTAATTTGCTCTCAAGGATTTCCTTGATGAAAGTAAGATGTTCTATGAATAAACTTTGGTAGAACAAAATTAGGCGTGAGGACTGCAGGGTTTCTGATGTGATGGTGCCATGCTAGAGCAGAGACATCACAGAATGTTTCCTGCTGCAAGAATTTCAGAATCTGTTTTAGCTCCCAGGAGGGGAAGAATGGCCCAGGAGGAAATGGAGTCCATGTGGATTTCCTACTGAGATTTATTTTTACAAAATGGGAGAATTGGCTCTGGCGGTGCTCTTTCAGTATTTCACAGCAAACTTGGAATTAAAAAGTGGTTTTGGGCCAGGGCTTGCAGCATATTTTTCTTGTAAAGTATGGGACAAAATTTAGAAAGGATTTATCCCTGTTGGAGCTGTCGTTGTGCCCATTGTAGCTCTCAGAGGTGAGCACCATCGTCCACACTTTGCATGGGATATGCCCAAGGACCTCTGGATTTGTTTGTGTCCCTCCACAGAACCACAGAATGAACGAGGTTGGAAAAGACCTTTGAGATCCTCAAGTCCAACCTATGACCTAACACCTCCTCATCAACCAAACCATGGCACTGAGTGCCACATCCAGGCTTTTTTTCACAGGCTTTTTCCACAGGCTGCTGGGAAGCCGGGACTTGGAGAGTGGAGGGAGCTTGGACTTCTTGGTGGACATGCAAAGCACGGTGGAAAGAGTTAGAACCACCTGGTGTCACGGCTTTGGCCATGGGCAAAGGTGCAGCTGATTGCTGCTTTTGGATTCCAAATGTTTCACAGCATTCCCACTGCAGAGCTGCGGCATTGTCCCTTTCTCATGTCATCCCCAGGCAGTGTTTAACCCCGCTGGACCCCTTTGGGACCCACTTGTTGGTAAATTTTGGGGTTTATGACCAAAACAGGCTTAAGGACAGGTTTTAGAGCAGTTTGACAGCCTCTGTTCTCCTCTGGTGAGATGAAAGCTAAGAAAAATAAGGGTTTTTCTGCAGCACAAGGCCAAGGCCAGCTTGGAGATCTCATTCCAAAGCAAAGGAAACAGCTTTTGCTGTTCCCAGAGAACAAATGCTGTCTTTCCAATTGTCACATGTTCGAGCTGACATCAGTCCCTGTAAATAAAACACTGAGCTGTCCACTGAGGTGCGGGGTTCCTGCTGCTCGGATTCTGCAGTGCTTCAGGAAATCAGGAGGTCAGGGCTGTGCTTGAGTCCAGCAGATCCATGAGGGTGTTCCAGGAAAGCAAATGCATCATTGCAGGGTATAACCCATCATTTTCAGCTGCAAGGGCCTGGCCCAGCTCCCTGGAAGAAGCTGAAAGCATGAGAGGATACCAGGAGGGAGCTGGGAGAAGGGTGTGGAGAAAGAAACTGGGTTGGAAGTAGAAGAAAAAACCAAGATGCTTTAATCAGGAACAGGATGGATTAAATATAAGAATTGTCTGAGCAAGTATTTTCCTCTTTATTCTTTGTCTGAATTTAGAGACCTATTTGAATCAAATTATGTTTTCAATATTTTCCATTTCTGTCTGGAATGAAACCATCCTTTAAAAAATGTATTTTACTGCAAGTACTTGCAGTGGTTTGGTCCAAGTAAAGCAAAACAAACTCATAAGGATGGTGTTCCTACCTTTTTTTTTTAGTGAGTTGGGACATTGAGTCAGGTGTAAGATTCTGGCTCAGTTTCCTCTTCCCTGAGAAGATTCAAACCTGCCCCTCTTGCATTCTAAGCAGGTGCTCTAATTGTGAAGCTGTCACATTTAAGCAGAAGGACACAAGTTCTTTCTGCTGGAACATGGAAGATTCCCAAGTGGAAGAGCTGCTGAGCAAGTGTTACGATCCAATTGTTATCAAGGTTCTTTGGAAATTCCTCTGCCCGAATTAAGGTGCAAACGAGACCATATGCCAGTGACAATAGTAAGGGTTTTATTTGACGGTAAATATATGAGAAAGAGAGAGAGAGAGAGAGAAAGAAAGAAAGAAAGAGGTAGAAAATAGGTGGGGGGGATGAAGACTGACAGAATAAAAGGAGTATCACCGCTCTGTGGGTCCCACTGGTGCCTCAATGATTCTCTTCAGCAGCTCCTGGTGGTGTAGGTCCCCCGAGGAAACGTAGAATCCCATGGGTATATATGCTCAGGCCAGGCAGGAATGTCTGGCCATGTCCCCCTGGGGGAGTGGGGCAGTATCTCACAGCAGACTCTGGGTCTCTTGCATCACGTCCAGTTTTGTGGGGTCAGGCCTCTCACGTGAATGTCTGTGGATGTGGTCTGTTGGGTTGGGGGTTCCACAGCTGGGCCAGTTTGTGTAATCAGAGGATGGGTGTTTATTGCCTCTCACCAGAGGTTACAGCATGCACCCAAAACCTCCTCTTACCACCTCGGTTGGGGGGAGTCTGTGTAAACCTGGCTTCTGTGAGCTGTGCTCTCCCCCCACCCCAAACTCAACCGGGGACATGCATACCTTTCCATCGGCCTGAGATGACTGAACAATGGGTGTCCCTTTATCTAATCAGCAGTTCGAGTTTCAGTTCAAAGTCCCACTCTTCAGGGAGGCTTCTTCGCTTGTAGCTTTTATAAGGAGCAAAACTTTATATCAATGTTTGAGGCATGAACCATTTTCAGACTCTGACAGCAGGTGAATATTGAGGCATTCCGGGAGGAATGCAGTGACCACCTCAAGCAGGAGCCTGGACAGAGGAGGCTGTTGAACCCCCAAATGTTTGTGTGTTTGCTTTCCCTTGAGCTGCCTGTGGACAAACATAAAAGGGGAACAGACATTAGTAAGTCCAGGCAGGAATTTGTGTTTCCACCTCAGCTGGTGCCATCTGGGGAAGTTGGGCTAAATCTTGGGATTGTTAGGCTGAAGTTTTCGGTGTTCCCTAGGAACAGAGTTTGCTGGTTTTTCTGTCAGAAAGGAAAGAATAATTAAAGGGAGGTGGTGTCCGAAGAGGAGAAAGTCAAAGAAGGAATTTCTGTAAGAAATGGGGACTTGGACTCCAGCTTTAGCAGGTGTGTCCTTACTCAGACCATGAAACTTTGCTGTTGGCACCTGATGGTGACATTTACTCATGAGAAGCCACAGGACCAACTCCTCCAGGAATTTTGGTGTATCCTTAGGTGCAACAGCTCCCAGGTTTGATGGTGATTTACTGCTGATGGATGTGGAAATCGTGCTTCTATTTCCAGATTTTCTTCTTTGCGTTGTTCTGAATGCTTTACTTTAGAATGGTGGTTTGGGAGAAGGCAGCACAGAGCACAGGGGCCTTAAAGGGAGCAAGAAACTGAGTTCATCTGTTATCAAAATGTCTCACAGAATTTGCCAAGGATGAAAATAATGGGATGTGAACAGCTGAAAAGCCTAAACACGGCAAGGTGTGAGTGTGGTTTCCTGAACAAACCCCCAGCAGTCTGCAGCAGGATTATCCATTTTATCAACCTCTCCTTAAAGGTGAGCACACCTGATAGAGACCTCAGGCTTCTGTCATCCTCCAATTCCACTGAAATAAGATCTGGGAGAAAAAAAGCAAGGAATTGAGCCAGTGTAGACGTACAGCTGTATTTTGGGAAATTTGGCTCTCAAGCACTGGGAAAGATAAAGCATTTTCTTTGGAGAGCTTGGCAGAGTGGTTACCTGCACTCAGCCTCTCTGGGGACAGAGGTGACAGCGGGGAGGAAAATAAATGACACTTTAACTTCCTGCCTGGCACAGGCTGAGCCTGTCAGCCCCAGAAGATGGAGGCGTTCTGGGGTGGGGGGTTATCCAGGCCCATTCAGATAACTGCAGCTGGAATGTAAATAGTCTGAGCCCCTAAAAGAAAATGTTATCTTGCCTTGAGTTTAAATCTCCCAATTCAACATTCCCTCAACCCTCTGCTGTGTTTCTGCACTGCAGCCCGTGGGGGAATCTGTTTCGCTGTGATTCCCTTCTGTCTGTCAGCCCTCTGAAATGTTTCTCCCGTCTTTCCCTGCCCTTTGCATCCCCTCCAGGCCCGGGAAGAACAGGAGACCATTAAAGACACGACTACAAAGAGCCCACTGTTGGAAGCCCTCTGGCAATGTCCAATTACAGAGCCCAGCGTTGCTCTCCCAGCAGGAACTGCTGCATCTGCAGAGCCAAGGTCATCGTCTGCCTGGGGATCTCTCCTTCCCTGGAGCCTTTCTTCCCTCTCTGCCACTGTTACCCAACACCTTTTCATCCACCTCCCCTGCCACACACCATAAAATTATTCTGTGTGTAGCCCCCATTCATTCACCTCCCTCTGGGGAATTTATACTTCCCCATGGAGGCTCTGGAAAACTGCAGCAGAGCTTTGCTGTCTTTAAACATTTTCTCTTCCCTTTCTAAATTCCTTCTTAGAGCCCATTGAAAAGATATCTATATATATAGATATATATATATAGATATAGATATAGATATATAGATGTATATATATTCCAGCTGTTTAAATTAAGTCTATGGCATAGTTTAGTTCTTACATAATCCAGAATTTATTAAATCATTCACTGCATCCTCTGTTTTTTGAAAACTGCTTTTGCATTGAAAACAGACAAAGACAATAAAAGGGGCAGAGGAGGGGATCTGAAGGGCTTCCAAGAGAAAAAATCTCTTTCTTGTAGCTGTAGGTCTCAGCTTGGATGTTCAGTGGTCTTTGCAGAGGCTTTGCAGTATTCCAAGCTCAATGAAAGACTCAGGACTGTGTCTGGGAATGTCACAGGAAGATTTGTGATGTCCAGGGAAGGAGGCAAGAGAGAGGTGGGCAGCAGTTAAAAGAAGACAGCTCAGACTTTTTCTTCAGTTCTCCAACTATTGTTGGTCTTGGCTTTCAAACTCTTATTTCATCTGCCCAGCTTGCGATTCATCTCTTCACTTTGAATCCTTTGGTTTCATTTGTTTTAGCTGTTTCTTTTTTCAAAAGCCATTGTGTAGGGTCAGACAAATCCAGTGAAAACCGAATAATGCGTAATTCGATTGTTCTTCAAACAATAGACAGGAATCATGTTTGTTTCAGCAGCAAGAGGGAAAGGTCTCAAATGGGCACACTTGGCCACAAATGCATGAAGAAAAACACTCGTGCACACAGGAATGAGATGGTTTTTATCTCCACTCAAGGCTCTGGGAATTGAATTGGAATATTCTGTACCCAAGCCCTGCTTGCTGTGTGTGCTGTAGCCCCTCATGAGGGAATGGCTGAAGGAAGGAGAGGGTTTTGGGGTGTCTGGCTTTCCCTCAATCCCCCTGATTAAACTCCAGGTGTCAAACAGCAGCTGTGACCTTTCACTTGCTCATTATAAAGTTCAAGTTCAATTCTTCTGGTGTTTGCTCTTCCGCAGCTGCAATAAGGCTCAGTTTGGTGGGTTGAAACAATTCAGCTTTTTAGCTTTGTAGAGCAAGAGAAGTGCGGTTGTAGGGAAAAAACTGGAAGAGTTGGGTTGTTTATGCAGTAGAAGGCCTGGGTTAGTCTCTACTATATAAAAACAGCTCAATCACAGTCTTACAAAGATATTTTATTTACAACGTCTGGATATTTAGAGCTTCCCTTGGGAATTTATGTCCTGAGAGAGGACCAGCCTGGAACAGTCAGATGGAAATTACAGAAAGCTGCAATGGAGAGGCGAAGAAAGTGTTTTCTGCATGTTTCAGACTGAATATCCTGATGTGTCCTTATTTAGAAAGGACCCTTAAAGCTGTGTGTCCACTTTAGCCAGCCCAGCAGAGAGGGGAATTCCCTTTCTTTCCAGTGGCAGCCAAATATTTTGGTGACAGTTTAACCACATATCAAGGAATGACTTTGTTCATCACAGCTTTTTCCAATGTGATTGTGTTGTGTTTATGTGTTGTATTTCCAGGCTGGAAACAAAATCCAGATGAGGCTGGGGTTTAATCATGAAGGGCATGATTGAAACCATGAGCTTGGAGCCAGCAAAGAGATGCCCAGGGGGCAGCTTCTGACTTTCCCCAAATCAGGGGAATTCTGCCTCATGGAGGTGAGGGCAGGGGCAACACCTTCCTAAAGAATTTTTGGACCAATATTTGTCACTATACATGGCTTTAAACACTTCTTTACAGTCCTGGTGAATAAAGTTGTGTGAAAAGGGATCACTGCTGATGTGATGTCTCATCATCACCTCCTGCTTACACCCAAACCTAGGAGTGCTCAGCTCCCCTCTGCTGCTGCCTCTTCCTCAGCTGTACCTGTGCCAGCTGCCACACAGCTCCTGTCCTGTGTCACAGAATCCCAGACTGGTTTAGGCTGGAGGGGACCAAAGCCCACCCAGTCCCACCCCTGCCATGGGCAGGGACACCTTCCCCTGTCCCAGGCTGCTCCAAGCCCCATCCAACCTGGCCTTGGACATTTCCAGGGATCCAGGGGCAGCCACAGCTTCTCTGGGCACCCTGTGCCAGGGCCTCCCCACCCCCCCAGCCAGGAATTCCTTCCCAATATCCCATCTAACCCTGCTCTCTGGCAGTTTGAAGCCATTCCATAGGAGATATCGGCTCTTCTGTGTGTGGCTTTTGTCATTTGAGGGACCCCATGGAAATCCCAATTGCAGGTGGTTGGTAGGGACATGGATGTGTCTGATGACATTTGTGATCTTGCGAAGGTTGATGTGGTAATTTTTTGGGAATTTGCCAAAAGAGACGGGTTTTCACCATCTTCATCATGGCCTTTGGGAATAAATTCCACCCCACTGACTGGGCAAGCCCTGCTTTGAGCTTTGTCTAAACACAGATTTGTGCCCTTTTGTTAAATCCTTAAACAACTTTTGCTGAACTCCCTCGAGGCTGTGCCTGATGTGCAGTAATTTACTGATGCTGAGCATGACCATGGATGGTTACAGTGCAGCTCTGTGGGAGATTTTTCTTCTGTGCATTCTTTGGCTTAATTCACAGGGCATGTCTTGGGGAAGATTTTAATTTCCACTGAATAGGAGGCATTCTCTCAATGCCTTTCACTGTGCTAAAAATCCTTGAGCTTTAATATCATGTTTAGCTTCTGCTTTTAACGCTAAACAATATTTTGATTTGGGAGAACTTGTTGACCTCTGAGGGGAAAATGTGCAACTGTTGAACTCAGCCACATTTGCTGCATATGCTCAAATGATATGTGGGATTATAGAGCCCTTAAAGAGAAAAATGGCAGGGGTGTCTAGAAGGGCTATTTCCTTTCTGCCCCCTGGTGAAACGGAGAAACAGATCTGGCAGAAGAGAAGCAGAGTCTGTCTCTACAGCTTTATGGCTGTTTTTAAGCGCCTGCTTAAGCCACCTGAGTATGAATTGGGCTCTGTCTAGGAGCTGAGCAGCCCTGCTGAGGTGGCAACAAGCCTGGGGCTTGGAGGGGCATGGAAAAGGGTCTGCAGGAATGTTAGCCTGGAGTAGGCTCCAGTCTAGCCAGCCTTGAACTCAGAATTATGGAATTATAAAATGGTTTGGGTTGGAAGGGAACTTAAAGATCATCTCGTTCATTCCCTGCCATGGGCAGGGACAGTTTCCACTGGATCAGGGTGCTCCAAGCCCCAGGTTCAGAATGCGCAGGAGCCCGTGGCTACTTGCAAAGAGCTTAATGAGCCTTCAGAGAATGCAGGTGAAGAGGGTGAGCGCTGGTCCCGTGTGTGGGATAGAACCTCAGAGCCTCTCTGAGCGTCTCTGCTGAGCCCCAGCACTGATAGATGCCCGAGACTCAGCCAAGAGCTCCGAGGAATCCTTTTGCTGTGCTTCGATTGCAGCCTGCTGGGATTGAAAGAGGAAGGAAAGTGGATCCCAGGTTTCAGCAATCCATTAGTGAGGAAGTGTCACATAACTCAGGCTTAGGGTTTTAGCTTGAATTTTAACTGCCTGTGTTGTCGGCTCCGGGTTTGCTCTCTGGAGGAGTGATTTAGATGGTGTTTTTTCAGGCAGCTGCTTGTGAGGAGCTGACTCCCCTGCAAAGGTGAAAATATGAACCTAGAAAATCCCAAATATCAGGCTCTGCTGTGGAGAACTCAGGCACCACTGATTTTGCTCTGTTTGCCCTCTGGTCACCCACGGCACTGTAAGTGCGTGTTCCTGGCTCCCACACTCAAAGCTCAGGCAGGAATGCCACTGGCCAACAGCTGCCTAATGTTTGGCTGATAAATTAATTTCAACAGAATCCCAAATGGCAAAGCTTGTAAATGACGGGCTCACATTTTTGATTCACGTGTAAAGAGTGGGGGCGGAAGAGGAGCTGTTGTTTTCGTTCTGTTCTCCTCGTTTGCTTTTAACCTCAAAACCACTCGGCATGGAAAAACAATTCCCCAAAGGCTCTGAAAATAGCAAATCTGAATAAGCAGAATATTTTGCAAGTGAGATAGCACACGCACGGTCTCAGCAGTAGCGCTCAGAGAGGAGGAACATCAGCAGTCACCTCCGAGGAATGAAGGCATTAATCTGGGAGCAGAACACAAAGAGGAAACTCAAGCAGACACCTAAACGTGACTCATTACCGCCATTTGTCTCAATTAACACACTGAGACAATGGCCCGATTATCTCGGTAGCACTGGGTCATGTTCTACCCACCAGCGAGTGTCAAGGAGGAATTAGCGCCTGATCACGGAGTAGGATATAATGCCCTCCTTACACAGCAGCTGAGTCATCGGCCAAGAGAGACAAAATAAATCCCGGAGAGGAGAAGTGGTTAATTGATGAGAGCGGAGGAACAAGGGCCCGGGGCTCCCAGTCCAACCTCCGGCTTTGGAATGACTCACTGGAGCCCTGGGCAAAACGTCTGACATCCAACATCCGACCTCCGTGTGCCTCTGCTTCCCAAAAGGAGATAAATTCCATCTGCCCCCCAGCAGGGCTGCCCTTGGCTCCCCTGAGCAGTGCCTCAGTCCGTACTGGGGATGCGGCTCCCCGGCCCTGGGAGCATTCAGAATTTCTGATTTCCAGCTGCGAACCCGACAGATGAGTTCGGTGTCTGCCCTGAGGGGCAATGAAATGAGACGGGATGAGGCACAAAGGACATGAACATGAGAGAGGGGAGGGAGGGCTGAGCCAGGGAGACAGTGAGAGCCTGACCATTTGGGGTTTCCTCTTTGTTTCACAGTGATGGATACAAGGGATGCCAAATGTGTCCTGGATGAGAACAAATTTTTCTCTTAATGAGCCATCGATGTTGCAATACAATAATTAATGTTGTTGACTTGTGATCTTTATAAGAAACTTTTTCATTTCCAATTCCTAGTCTGTCTCCTAGAAACTGCAGAAGCAGGGATTTATGAGCTTTACTGGTTTTCTGTTTAGCAGAAATCGATTTTTTTTTTTCTTGATGGAGGCGATTCTCAAGCTGAGAAATGAGATGCTGCTCCTCTGGCTCACTTGCACAGATAGGAAAAAATGGGTGAAGGAATTTCAGCTGAGGCCACCAGTGCTTTGGGGAGGGATTTTATTGATGGAACAGATTTGCTGGGACAGCAAGCTAGCAGAAAGTCTTTGCTTTAGTACTTACTGAAGGCGGGGAGTTATTTGCACCGTTGCCTCTCTAGCAGAGACTTTTAAAGAGTGTGGTTTATTCTCTTTCTGCATCTGTCCTCGGGCTGCTTTGGACTGTGACACCTTCAAGAGCTGGCAAAACCTTGCAGTCTGACTTTTGAATGAATGTTGAAGTGATGAAGTGTTCTGAATTACAAGCTGGTTACTGGTGTTGGCACTGAGGTGATTTATCCCCGAAGGTTTAGGTTGCCTGCTGGGTGTGTGGTGCAGCTCCAGGGCCTGAGGGGAGCTGGGATATTGTAGGGAGGGACAGCTCTCCTGCAGCCCAGTTCTACCAAAGGAAGGTGAACATGAATGGAAATACTAAAAAGAGAATGCAGAATCCCACTTTACACGCCACCGAGTGTTCCCACTCAGCCTTTTTTCACATGTAAATTACTTAAAAACAGACGTAGGAGTAAAGATTTGCTGTTGGCCTTTATGCCAATTCTGTGCCTCATTCTGATTCATTTTACTTCCAACTTCCAGTGAGCAATGCTGACTCTGCCCCTCAGCTCTCAAAACTGCTCAATGACACAAGATGGCTTGAAACTGAAAGAGGACAAGTTTAGATTGGATGTAAAGAAGAAATTCTTTACTCAGAAGGAGGTGAGGCCCTGGCACAGGGTGCCCAGAGAAGCTGTGGCTGCCCCTGGATCCCTGGCAGTGTCCAAGGCCAGGCTGGATGGGGCTTGGAGCAGCCTGGAACAGTGGAAGGTGTCCCTGCCCATGGCAGGGGTGGGATGGGATGAGCTTTGAGGTTCCTTCCAACCTTTACCATTCTGTGGTTCTAAGTACATACGACAAAATAACATTTACACACGTGAATGAATGAATGAGTATTTATTGAAGGGTCTGTGATCCACCAAGTTCAGTCTGGTTTTCAGACTCTCCCCTCTCTCCCTCCTTGTTTTAGTGTAGGAAACAACCGGGCTGGTTACAGACTGATGCTGTCATGGACAGGGAGCTGCATTTTGCTCTCAGTACTTTCTCCACCACTCCCCTGCCCAAAGGTGCTGTGGGTGAGGAGGGAAAGCAGAGCAGCAGTGCTGGCAAGGACTGGCTGCACTGGGAGTTATGTGAAGCTGCTGCTGCTCTGCCGTGCAGGCTCCAGGTGTGCTCACAGCCTCTTCTGCGGCTCCCTCGGGTAAATCCTTGGGTACCCCTGCTGCTTTTCCTGCTGGGAAGGGGGGAATTTCATCCCTTGCTGCCCAAACCTAAGGCAGCTTTCGGAATGAAATGGAGATGTTAGCAGGTAATCCGGAGGAAGGGGGCACAAAATGCTCCGATTTCCTCGGTATTTGCCTTGAATGAAGGAGCCCTTTATTCCAGCCTATTTTTAAAGGAAACAAGGCAGTTCCAGTGTGTTTGCGTTTTCCAGGGGGATGTCTCTGTGTGGTCAGTGCATGAATAGGGTACCTTGCCTGTACAAACAGGTAATGGCCGTCCCAGCTCGGGCATAATTTTGAGTTTAGCTTTTGATAGTAATGTGACCAAAAAGTATGAGGTAGGTACTGTATGGATGAAAGGTAATGATTTCCTGTGAGACAGTAATGTCTTTAACAGAAAAACATCTCAGGAGGGATCAGGATCACTGCAGATAGTTGATAGCTTTTGCAGGGATTTGTGTTGTGACTGCAAACACCACAGAATCTTCCTTGGAAAAATAATTTAATTGTTGAAATTGTGTGTTGTGTACAAGATAATTATGGGTGCGACAATGCTGAGCACTTCCAGATACTCCTGGGTAATTTTCTCTGAAGGGGAGGGAAATGTTTAACTTCCAGATGTGACAAAAGGTGGGAAAACCTGAACACATTTGCAGGGAATGTAATTGTAGCAAAAAACCCTGGTGTGGCACGACAAAGCTGAAGGGCAGCCCCTGGGTTAGAACTGCACAACCACTGGAAAAGAACTCTGAGGTCATCCAGTGCAACCATTAACCCATCCCTGCCAAATCCAAGTGAATCAGAGAATCACAGGATGATTTGGGTCAAAAGGGACCTTAAAGCTCATCCCATCCCACCCCCTGCCATGGCAGGGACACCTTCCACTATCCCAGGCTGCTCCAAGCCCCAATGTCCAACCTGGCCTTGGACACTGCCAGGGATCCAGGGGCAGCCACAGCTTCTCTGGGCACCCTGTGCCAGGGCCTCACCCCTCTCATGATGTGAGGGATGTAAGTGGTACCTGAGTTTGAGGCCATTGCCTCAATCAGGGGATGGTGAAACTCTGCTCTCCCAGACTGGATTTGTGAGATCCCCTCAGACTGTTCTGACCAAAGTAAGAGGGCAGGACCAGGAAGGTGAGGAGCTGCTGCCTCTGGCCTTTTCACCAAACACAGCTGTGGGCCAAGCCAAAAACCAGACAACTAAAGGCCTCACAATCTGTCCCAAGGAGATAGAAGACACTGGAAAGGTAATTACCCTCTGAGTTTCCAAGGAAAAAACTCTCTCCTGTTTAGCGTAACTTAGGTTTCTGGGTTTAGCAGGAAAGCTGTGGATTTTTGCCTGCCTGCTCCAAGGATGAGCGAGCTGGTTACAGCTGTGTTCCTCAAAAGCTGCCCTGGCTTGCCTGGGTTGGTTCCTGCTCTCTAATTTTAAATAATCAGCCAAAGAGGAGACAGTGCTGAGACCATCCAAGTTCATGTTTTCTCTGTTCCTCCAAATCATCCCTACCCAAACCCAAAGCTCCAGCTGGTTCTTCTGAAATCAGTCACCACCAACACCATGATCTACCTCAGAGCCTGTCCCAGACTCCCTCATTAACTGTAACGGGCAAAGAGCTGAGAAATAGTAACAAAAATACTTTGTGGTGGATGAGTTCCCCTCTGTTCCCCACAAGTCTTCAAGAAGCAGCTGCTGTGGCCTTTTGGGGAAGGCTGGGGAAGCCTTTAGAGCAGCAGTGAGTCCGTGGTGTTCCCAGGGAGGGTCTGTGAGCGCAGTTGGCCAAACAAAATTGTGCTTTGGATTGTCACTCCAGGCTGTCTCTGACAGAAGTGGCACAAACCCAGCATCGTTCGTGATGAGCGAGATTTGGGGAGAGATAATGCTCGACCATCTGCCAGGGTATTTTTCAGCTTAGTATGCTGGAGCAGTGGATCCTCCAGATAAGTCCTCTGTTAAAGTCCACTTTAGGCTGGGCTTAGCCGTTCTTGCTGTGGTAACGACCAAATCCTAAAATGTGAGACTTCTCCAGTAATATCTGTGCCTCAGGTGTTTGCTGACAGAGGTATTAATGGCCCAAGGGGTGAGTATGGATCTGTTTATATTTTCAGTGAGGTTTTTTTGTGCAGCAGATGACGATGCACTGAAACATTCATTTATTTTACTGTGGTGCAAACAACTGCAGTCAGAACTTGTTTATTTACAAACCAAAATGTTTAGAGAGAAAACATTCCTGGGGAGACACTCTAAATCCAGGGAGTGACAAATACCATGGTTTTCAGCTTCCTCTTTTAATGGAAAATAAGAAAATGAAACAAATCTCATTAGGTGGTGTGTCAGAGCTTGTAGCTGGTTTTAGACATTGGGATCAACTTTGCTCTTGGGTACAAATGGGGCACTTGTTTCCTTCCCTGCAAACGAAGAAAAATGATGATCAGCGCAACACAGCAATTAAGAGCTCTGAATTCCCAGGGGAAGATGTTGTACAAATGGCTTCTGATTGCTTTTTGATATCTTTTTTGTTTTGGTAATGAGCTGTTTCCCAGAGACTTTAATGTATTTATTATGTGACAAATGAGACTTGGTTCTTTTCAAGACAGTAAAATAAACTAAACCTGAAATCATAATCAAGCAGCTTGATAGTCTTCAGATGGGAAGCCTACAGCAATTACTTTTTGGCCTCCTGAACCCAAATTTGTCCAAGTGGAGGGATTTGTTGGGCAGTGTGACCTGCACTGGTGGTGTGAGAGCTGCCCTTGCTGCAGGCACACGCTGAAGACCTTCAGAGGAAAGAGAGCTCTATCCCAGCAGCTGCTTTTTGAGCTTTCAAAGGGTACTTTAAAACCAAACAAACCACCTGACCCACACGACACCAAGCCACCTCCAAACAATCAATGAAAACAAAGACCCAAAGGGAAATCATAAGCAAAACTTCTATTAATCTTCAGACGTGGAAATAGCCACAGTTGTTCTTTGGCCTCCTGCAATGGGATTTTCCAAGTGGTTTGTTTTGCCTGATGGTTTCTTCCTATCGGCAGCAACATCTTCAAAAACTCCCCTTCCAATTCATCCACTGCTGCTGGTGTCTGCAGGAAGTGTCAGTGCTCAGTCTCCCAGAGTCAAGCTGCAAACACTGCTGGGATTCTCTCATCTCAGTTTGATGCAGGGAATCATTTTACCAACAGAAGAAGGCTAAGGGGATGATAGGGAGTTTTTTAAAACCTTGGTAGATTTCCAGAGCTGTTCTCGGAAATGGAAGAATTTAGATTAAATGTATCTGGAAGGGTTCTTTGTCCCTAACCAGAAGCAGTGGTGGAAGTCAAGGGAAGGGAAGTGTCCCAGGCTGGACTGACTGGAGTCACATTCAAGCCATGCTCTTTTTGGAGAGGTGAATTGTGGTAACTCAGTCCCAGTTAGGAGGGTGACCAGGTCAAGGTCAGCTACTTATCTAAAAGTGCTGCAGCTCTGATAAGAAAGATTTACTGTCTGGCTGATTAAAATCTCTCCTGACATGGGACACTGTGAGCAGTAACTTAACCCCACTTTAGCACAATTCTTGGGAGTGCAATGGCCATGAATTTCTAAGTAATGTCTTGGGCTTATATTTCATTGTCTGAATGGAGTGAAAATGGTTTGATTTCATCCTGATGTGACATGAAAAAACCTTTTGAAGTTTTTACTTTTTCTCTAAGATGGATCATTAATTTTTTTTTTTTTTTTCCGGTCAGCTTTTGTAATGGAATGTTCTGATGCAGCTGCAAGTTCCAGAACACACTTCAGGGCACAGGTGAGGGTGTGAGATGTGGTGAGTGTGGTGATTGATGCAGGTCAGCCCCCAGCCCATACCAGTGAGTGGGGTTGTTCTTCCACTGGTGCAGGACCCTGCATTTGCCCTCGTTGAATTTCAGACAGTTCTTCTCTGTCCATCTCAGCCTGTTGAGGTCCCTCTGAAGGGCTGCCCAGCACTGGGGTATCAGCCACTCCTCACAGATTTGTGTCATCACTGAACTGCTGAGGAAGCACTGACCCCTCATCCAAGCCATTGATGAATTAATTAAACAAGACTGGGCCCAGTATTGAACCCTGGGGCAAAGCACCAGTGACAGGGCTCCAACCAGACCCTGTGCCACTGATCACAACCCCCTGGGATCTGCTGTTCAGCCACTTCTCACTGCCCAAAATAACAGCTCTGACCATGCACTGATGCAGTGTCATTCTCAAAGAATCACAGACTATATCCTGAGCTGGGAGGGATCCACAGGGATCACCCAGTGCAGCTCCTGGCCCTGCCCAGACACCCCAAATCCCACCCTGGGCATCCCTGGCAGCGCTGCCCAAACGCTCCTGGAGCTCTGGCAGCCTCGGGGCCGTGCCCATTCCCTGGGGAGCCTGGGCAGTGCCCAGCACCCTCTGGGGGAAGAACCTTTCCCTGATCTCCAGCCTGAGCCTGCCCTGGCCCAGCTCCAGCCGTTCCCTGGGTGCTGTCCCTGTCCCAGGGAGCAGAGATCGGAGCTGCCCCTCGGGAGGAAGCTGAAGACCACGATGAGATGTTCCCCTGATTTAGTCACTGGAACACCAGACCTCGTGTTTCACTTTCATCTGTGCCGGGATTGCCTCACATTCCTGGTTTGAACATGGATGGCAGACGTGAATTTCCCTCCTCCCAACGTCCCACTTGCGCTCCCAGAGAAGTTTCCGTGTCGGTGGGATCCATGCCCTGTGCAGATGCAGCCCTGACTTGGTTTAGCCCCGATGCTCTCATGTGTTAAACATCCTCGTGTTGGCCTGGGTTTCGCACTGAGTCGGACTCTGAGAAATTTGCAGTGACGTTCATTGCCCCTGCAAATCATTCCTGTCTGCCTCGTATGGAAAAATGGGCCAAAGCTCTGCTCTGCCCTGGAAAGGAGCAGAGCATTTTGGAGAATTAACGCTGGACTGATTTGGTTTAGAGATTTGTAAGTTCTGAGCTATTTGGCAGAATGTTTTCTGAGTGTTGCAACAGCCTAGTTGGTTTTAACACCATTTTTATGAAATAGGAAAAATTTTCAAGTATCTCGCAGAAAGGAAATCAAAAGAAATCTTTTTTTTTTTTCTCAAAATTTTACTTCTAGGCTACCCCAGCGAACAAGGGAGAAACAGGCTGTAACGAGAAGGAAATTCAGAAGGAGCAGGATTCCTCCAGAAGGCAAAGATAATCAGGTCTGATGCATGGTTTGGAGAAAAAGAGGATCTTTTTGCATGTGTGGATCCAATTAAAATTATGATGGATTGTGCATCCCTTGCTGGAAAGTTGCACGTACCTGACTAACAGTGGGAATGAGGGCGAATGATTAAGGCCAGACTTCTTTTTGTTTTAACAACTGAGAATATTCTGTTTAGGAGAAAAGGATATGGAGCACAGGCACACCAGAGCTCCCCTGCATTTTCGCTCCTCTGTAAAACCAAAACTGGGAGAAGGATTAGCAGCCCCATGGGACAACACGAGGAAGAGGAAACAGTTACCCCTTGTAAAAATACAGAGATAAAAATCTTATTTCAGAAAAGTTTTAGGATTGTCCCCCTCACACCAAACCAAGAACATTGTTTGCAGTCACTATAAATTCATTGCTCTGTGAGCTCCTGAACGGGATCAGCGGTGAACAAGAAGGAAGATGAGTTCTGCTCTCCTGAGCTCTAATGAGGCCACTCTAATGGGATGAACCAACAGCAGACAGACCTCAGGCTCCTGAAATGACAAAAAGTCATATCAGGGGCAGCCTTTGAGTAATCCTCACAAAAGTGACTTTGACAACCAGCCTTTTAATGGAAAACCTCACTGGAAGTAATTTTTTCTGTTTCAGTGAGAACAGAAATCGGTGCACATTGCTGTACCCCTTGGGCTCAGGGTTTAATTTAGGAGTGCTAAAGATCACTTTGTCTCTCTGTTTCCTGAAATCCATGTTTCCCTACATGTCTTTGCTCCATCCCCTCCAGCAGTTTGTTCTGCCTGATTACCCCGAGTGTCAGAGCAGGAGCAGGTGGTAAGTGCTGCACAGAGCTGTGCTATCCATTTCCCTAACCAGGAGCTGCTTCTGGTGTCAATAAGATTTCCACAAGGCTTGTTTTGCAATGTGCTCATTCTTTCAGAGCTAACATTTTCTCCCCAAAATGCTGATTTTTCGTTCTGTCAGCTTCTCAGTTCAAGTGTAACAGCAGCTTACAGGAAACTCAACCCAGTTTTCACAGCCCTTCAAGAGGTTTTGCTGAGGCCTTTTGCACAATTTGCAGGTTTTCATCTTTGCATTATAAATGACTTGGTTTGGTGCACTCAGCTGGAGGCAGGTGGGTGTTTACACCTCATTATAAACTTTCATGGTGTATCTTAGAATCATGGAATGCCAGAGTGGTTTGGGTTGGAAGGGACCTTAAAGCTCATCCCATTCCACCCCCTGACCCCTTCCACTGTCCCAGGCTGCTCCAAGCCCCATCCAACCTGACCTTGGACACTTCCAGGGATCCAGGGGCAGCCACAGCTTCTCTGGGCACCCTGTGCCAGGGCCTCCCCACCCTCCGAGTAAAGAGTTTCTTCTTGACATCTGATCTAAACCTCTCCTCCTTCAGATTAAAACCATTTTGCATCTTTGAGCAGTTTTGTAGTCGTGCTGCAGCTCAGCCTTGCAGCTGTGCCTGTTCTCAGGCTCAGCCAGAACCCAGGGAGAAAACCGTGCAGTAGGTTCTGGATAAGTCACTTTGGCTGCCGGAAGCATGAGGCTGTTTTCTCTGGGAAATAAGGATTGCTGGCTGACCCCAGGGAATGTGCCCAATGCGGTTTTCACTCCTCTTTTCCCTGACTGTGGAAGCAAACCTAAGTCTGTGCAGCTTTTTGGGGTTTGAGGAGGTGGTGTGGGTTAAGCCAAGGGGCAATGAGCACCACATGGACATTCACTCCCTCCCCCTCAGTGGAATGGAGGAGAGAATCGGGGGAAAAGAGTAAAACTTATGGGTTGACATAAAGACAGTTTAATTGGACAGGAAAGGAAGGGGAAATCAAACAATAAAAGAATACACCAAGCAAGTGAGGCACTGCGACTGCTCCCTGCTCTCCTGAAGGATGCCCAGCCAGCCCCCAAGGAGCAGCCTGGCACCCCCAGCAGTGCCCCCAGCTCTAGATGCTGAGCATGGCAGAGGGCATGGAATGTCCCTGGGATCAGCTGGGGTCAGCTGGCCTGGCCGTGTCCCCTCCCGACCCCGCGCTGGCACGGCAGCGCAAGAAGATGAGAAGTCCTTGACTTAGTGTAAGCACTGCTGAGCAACAACTGAAACATCAGTGACTTATCAACATCACTCCCATCCTAAATCCAAACCAGACCACGGCACCAGCTTCTAGGAAGAAAACTAACTCTATCCAGCAGAAACCAGGAGAGTTTTGTGGTTGGTGTGGAACTCGTATGAGTAACACAACTACTAGGGAAAGAATCACCTCTTTGCAGTCCTGAATTCAAACCAAATCTTGGCTTTTTATTTTGCTGAAGTACATATTGTTTGTATTTTATTTGTATGTTCTTGGCACGCTTGTCATATGGATCAAAAAAAATCCCAACCCTCAGACAAAACAACTTTCTTCTGACTGAAAGAGGATCTCCTCTCCTTGGTGAGCGAGTCACTATTTAATTTTCTCTATTTGAAGTTTGACTGATGTGTAAAAGGACGCTACACAACAAACCGTGTTCTTAATTTACAAACGAATCAACATCTTGTTAAGAAATAAACCTCATAAAAATCCAGCCAGCATGTTGTTATCCACCAGCTTTTATTGTTGCTTTGCTGCTACTGAAGAAGTGCCCAGACTGAGAACTCCTGAGAAGGTCACTGCCCTTTTTCTAGATATGAGGAGCAACATAAAAGTGGGACCTTCGTGACAAGAGAACTTTTCTGCTCCTTTTTTACCTGCTCAGTCTTGGGTGGTGTCAAGGACACACTTTTCACACTTAGATTCTCATCTGAAAAAAGAACTAAAAATGTGTACACAATATTTCTTAAAATCCTGATATGGTTAAAATTAGGATAGATGATTCCTCTGCTCTCCCAATACTGTAATGGGGAAATCCTGAGAAAGCTTTTTACAATTCCAGGCAGGAGAGGAAGGTTTTCTGTAGGAGCTTGGGTGGCCCTCTGTCCCCCTGAGCACAGAAATCTACTGCAGTTATTCTTTATGCCCTCACTCAGCTTCCGGCTTGTCCTGATGTACCAAAAAATCTCTGAACTTTACTTTTAACTCCTAAAATCAACAGTGATTAAATTTCTGTTCATTTAAGCTCCTCCATGACCACACTAATGAAGCTGGCAGCTCTTTCATAGGTAAGTTCTGGTACCTTCCACACCAGAGGTGTTGCTGTCTCTTGTGTGTCTGATTCAGCAGCTGAACTTAGAGAGTGCTTTGGCCTGCTGGGAAAAAGGTTCAGGTGAAAGTATTCCATGTTTTACCCAGTGGCTCTGTGGTAAATTCCTCTGCCTGGCTCAAGGACTTGGATAAAGTCTGGTCTAGCAGCTCCTCTGGGGTGAGCTGCCCTCCCCTTCCAAATGCTCCACTTGATATGAAATATGATAAAAATATGGGAACAGCTTCCTGTCCTTGCTCCAGTAAATATTTAGCCAGTGACACAAAGCAGAGCAAGTTCATGAGGAGAAGCTGAGAGGCTGCCAGCTGGTAATTAGTGGCTGCTGTGGGAGCTTGGGCTCCAGGGTTCCCATCCTTGCTCCAAGTCCAACAACGCCGGGTCTTGGTCCTGAGTCTCCTTCACCCGGAATGGCTTTGGCTGTCAGCCTTGAGTGGAAGAAGACAGCACAGCTTGTCTCCTCTGATTTGTGGGAGATGGGATTCACCTGCACTGATGGCCTCAGAGAAATAAACATCTCCTTTCAGTCCAGAAATTTAAAAAAAAATTAAAATTAATTTCAGTCCAGGATTAAACAATGGATTTTCTTCAGGCTCCACCTCTCTCTGGTTGTTTTTAATACGCCAGTGATCTGCTGCTTGGTACAGTTGGTGTCTTCATGAAAAACCTTATGAGAGGCCTCCTTTGTTGCGGTGATAATTAATGGAGTGTTTGCATTACTCAGTGATCCCAAATGGCTGGGCAAAGGATCAGGAACCTGTCCTTATTTACTCAGTTCTTTGAGGGTTTTTATTCTAAATGTGCAGGTTCTCACCTCAGCTGCAGCTCAAGACATGAACAGATTAAGGGTAAATGAGGTGTTGACATAAGTGGAATTGAAAAACTATAATTGAGACAGAAGTGGAATTTAAACTGATATTTTTCAGCTTGTCCAGAAGTTTGTCTGCTTTTCTTGCTCTGAAATCAGGGTCTAAATCTCATTGGGTTTGAAACTAAAAGAGCATCTCCTAGTGCTGAAGACATTTTGCTTTGTGGCACCTCTGTAAAGCAGGGTTGAGGCTGGGGGTTCCCAGGTGAGAAAGAGGGACATTAAACCACACAGGGTTTGTGGCTGGGGAGAAATTAATGAATACACATCTTTAGCTGAGTACCCTTATTTATAACCCCTTCATTTCTGAAGTGAACTCTCTATTTGGGAGCAGAGAAATAAATGAAGGTTAAGCAAAGCTGAATCCCATGCTGTTAATGTTCTTTTTGGTAAAGGCTTCCACCTCTCCTGGAATCATCTATCGATATTTCAAGCTGTTATTGGGTTTAGGGTTGGGTTTTCTTTGCTCTTTAATATTTAGTTAGCAATGGGGGTATCACTGAACTGACAACAAATACGAAGTGTGCTCAGCAAGGAAGATGTGACCAAGGCTGACATTAAAATTCCTTCTATCTCTATCCTTGTGAAATAAGAGTGGGAAGGGTCTCCTTGTGTTCTCAGAAACGTTTCACTGCAATGAAGTGAGAGTTTCTTAGGTGACCTTGACGGAAAATCTCCATCCTGTGCATCCGAGCAGCATTCCCAGCTCGGGGCTGCTCCATTGGCCCAGCCAGGATTCCTCAGAAAGCCTGGCTGATTTATTGAGGCACAGGAGATTGCACCACTCCGAACACCGTGTGCCACAACGCTCTCACTGGATGCACAGTCACACGAAAACATTGTTCAAATGCTAAATGAAACCTCATCGCGGGCCCAAACTCCCCAGTTACGGTCTGACAGGAGTCCCAGCTGTGCTGGGGAGAGATTTCCCTGCCTTCCCGGCCCAGAAAGCCGAGCTCCAGCTGCATTTTTGGGACAAAGCTGTCCCGTGTTGCTGCAGGAGTGCCACGCGGAGGTGGCGGAGGAGGAGGAAGCCAGCGGAGCACGGAGACACGCGGAGGAAGCGCCGCAAGGGGATCATTTCAGAGCAAGCCTTGGCTAAACCCTGCGAATGAGATTTGGCCTCTGGCCACGCAGCAGCTCGGGATGACCTTAAAAAGCAGTGGAAGTTGTGTTAGCATGAGCTGCTGGAACGGCTGTGGGACGGCTCCGGGTGCTGACTCACGGGCTGGGAGCTGCGGGGGGAAGATGGATTTGGGTTATTCATCACCACCCCGGCCGGGCTGGCACAGGGTGTCCGTGCTCTCCTGCAGGAATCCACACGTCCCGAGCTCCGTTGCGTCAGGGTCGGTGTTTCTGTGGAACAGGGAACTTTGGCAGAAGGCAAATTCAGCTGGAATCTAGATCAGGCTCGAGAGGTGCTGCTCGGTGTCTGAGCAGCAGCGTGGAGGTTGTTGTACCCACAGGAAAAGAAAGAAAGCGAGGAAAACAATCCAGTTTTAATGTGGCTCAGCCAAAACTGGAGCTAGTTATGGATTCCTCCAGTAGTTAACCCAATAAACAACAGCACCTGGGTTTGCCACTGGATGAGACAGATGCCAGAAGCATCTCCAGGTACTTCTCCAGCAGCACCAGGCCTTGACCCTACAGGGGTCATCAGAAGAGAGGATGAGAACTGCATCAAAACTCATTAAATCATTAGAAAATCATTAATATTTGTACGCTTATCTCTGCTCTTGAAGCTCGAGGAGACTTGAATAAAATTCTCGTGGCTGGGAGTGAAAAATGAATGAAAAATTTTAATGAGGGAGCTTCATGGGCATTTCCATTCGTACAGAAGGGCTGTGCTTTGGGGCAAAGACTCAAAACTTTAAAAACCAGCTCCCATTTTAACTACAGCTTCTAAAAGTGTGTGCTGGGTGTTTAGGGCATGGTTTAGGTTATGATTTAGGTATGGGGAGGGTGTGGGGGTCTCTGTGGGGACAGGCCAGGGCCGTCCCATGCCAGACACAGCCTGTTCAGCCTCCTCAGTGCAGGGCATCGCTGGGTCTGGGAGTTACATCGGGGGTGCCTCGGTGAAAAATGGGGGTTAAAAAGAAGCAAAATGTCAGCCAGGCAATGAGGATGAGGAGAAAAGGGTGAGGAAGCAGCACTGCAAACACCCAGGAGGAGCAGGGATTTTGCTGCAGCCTGGGGAGAGGAGCACAGCAGGGCAGAGACCCTGCAGGGACCCCAGGCTGCAGCAGGGATGTGTTTGGTGTTTCCTGACAGGAATTGTGGCCCGTGGGGGACCCACACAAGAACAGGTGTGAAATGTAAGGAGGGAAGGGTGTCAAGGAGGAGCCGTGGACTGACCATCACCCTCCATTCCTGGGCTGCCTGTGCCATGCAGGGCTCAGGGAAGCAGAGGAGTCGGGAGTGAAGCTGAGCCTGTGAATACAGATGTAGGGTAGACAGAGATGTTTCAATTCCTCTTTCTCAACCCATTTTAATCAGCAATACCTTTTTTTTTTTTTAAAAAAAAATATCTGTTTTGCCAATGGCTGCAGTTGCTAAGAGATCTCCCTGCCTTTATCTCAACCTACAAATTTTCCATCCTGTGTTCTTCCCCTGCCCTGCTGAGGAGGGGGAGATTTTTTTCAGTCTCCTACCATGTAACCAGAATCTCTTGAGGAAGAACTGATTGCATCAGCATCTCCCTCAGAAGAGCCACCCCTGCCCACGGCCCTGGCAGCTGCTGCACCTCCCCGAGAGCCTGGGAGGTCTGTGGGAAGCACAGCTGGAAGCCTGGTGAGCAGCATTACAAACACTAATTCTGGAGGAGAATATATCGTTACCTTGGGCTAATAGTTTGAAACCAAATCATCTGAATGAGGCACCTGCCCAGGTAATCACCATGGCAACAGCAAAACAAATAGGGGTAACCTGAAAATGATCGGCCTGAGGAAAATGAGGAGCTGGGTTGCAGTTTTGGAGGATATTTAAGATTATGCCTACATGGTTAAATATGAGCTTGTTCAGCACTGAAGTGACCAAAAGGCACAGAACTCTGTAGGGCTCTGTGCCTGAACCAGCACAGGCCAAATCTCTGCAGACCTCATTAGTATGGGCAAAAGGAGGATGGTATCAAGATGATCAGAGAGATGGAGAACCTCTCCTGCGAGGAAAGGCTGAGATAATTGGGATTGTTCAGCCTGGAGAAGAGACCAGGGATGACCTAACTGTGGCCTTCCAGAGCCTGAAGGGAGCCAAAAGGAAAGATGGAGAGAGATTGTTTATAGGGGCCTGGAGCAACAGGACACAGAGAATGGCTTCAAACTGACAGAAGGCAGGGTTAGATGAGATATTAGGAGGAAATCTTCCCTGTGAGGGTGGGGAGGCCCTGGCACAGGGTGCCCAGAGAAGCTGTGGCTGCCCCTGGATCCCTGGAAGTGTACAGGCCAGGTTGGACATTGGGGCTTGGAGCAGCCTGGGACAGTGGAAGGTGTCCCTGCCATGGCAGGGAGTGGGATGAGATGGGATTTAAGGTTCCTTCCAACCTGTGATTCTATGACAATTCCATTCCTGCAGAAGCTCTGTCTGACCTGAACACAGGCAGAACAAACTCCTGTCACTGTGACAACACAGAATCAGGAGCTGTCGTTCGTGGGCTGTCCATGGATCATCACTCCCTGAGCCTCCCTGGAATCCTCCCTGCTCAGTTGAGGCCTTGATGGGGCTACCTAAAAACAGAGGCCAGACAAAATTAAGAGAATAAAAGCAGGTATTTATTGAAGGGCCTTCAGGTACATTTAGGGCAGTCAAAGCCCCCAGGGGTTACACCCAAAATGGTCATGGGTTTTCATACTTTTATAAGTTTGGTCCATTTGCATATCAGGGGTTAATCCTCCAATTACAGCTTCAGGTAATGAAATCATTTACCCCAAGTTTGCTCCCCACCAATTCACTTTTGTTTACGTTTCTCAGGGCCTGAGACAGGGAGGTGTCCTTGAGTTTCAGGCCTAGAGAGGAATTGCTTTGTCTGACCAAAATGGGAGAACAGCAGCTAACACTGTATATGGAGTTTAGAGTTATCCACTAAAGAATTGAAGGATTACAAAGATATTAAAAATATAAAAGCTAAAATCCTAAGGCATCGCAGTGGATGCTCAGCCTTCAGGCTGGGCAGGGAACAACTTCCTAACTCTGTGTATACATACTTTTCCCCCAAAGTCATGCAGGCAGCTGACTGAGCTTCTTGACAGGATCTTTGGCTTAAAAAAGGAAACAGTAAACAGGATTAAATGGGTATTAAAAGGAGTCTGGAGGAAGGCAAAGGGCACAGGCACCCATATATCTCACTCTGGGGTATCTGCATCAACAAAGCCAGGAAAGCAGCTGCTGGGGTTGTTTTGGGGAGCTCTGGAGTGATGATGTTCCTGCAGGAAAATGTGCAGGATCCTGCTGGGATGGGATCAGCAGCTGCCGGGAGCCTCATCCTCGGCAGCTCAGGCTCCACATGCAAAGCAGCTGAGGTCTGTCTGTGCACATCGAGGGGGGAATACCAGGCTCTTGGACTGCTTTCACTGCTGGAAGGATCTGGAAGAATTAACGAGTTCACAGTACAGGAATGCTCCCAAGAAAACATAGCAAGGGAATCTGAGCAACTGCAGACACAGAAAGTCTGTGGAGCACAGAGCCGAGCTCCCTGTGGAGAAGCAAAGAAGGTAAGGGAGGAGAGGATGACCCAAAGAAGGAAAACCTCCAGGATTTCTGACACATCTCCCTTGAGGGCTCTTGAAGCAGCTGCTCAGGTTCCTTCATCTGGAGAAGGTGGGATTTCCTGGTGGCATCAGTGCCAGGCTGGGGCAGGTCTTGCTCCTGGGGCCCTCCCATGGTCTCCATGAGCTGTGCTGGGTGTGGATGCAGCCCTGGAATGGCTCTGGTGGCTCCCAGGTGACCTTCAAAGACACATGGCAAGGACGATTGTCACAGAACTGTGACTTACCAAAGAAAAACAAAACCAACCAAATATAGAGAAAATCAAGAAAACCCTGCCTTTAGAACTGCTGGATGCCAGTTTCACCTGGTTTTAGTGGTGTCTCTCCTCCATCCATCTGACAAAGCAGATGGGGGTTATTTTGCACAGGAGAAGATACGAGCTATAAAAAGTAATTAGAAGAATGTTTCTGATTATACAGATCCTAAAAGTCCTGCTCTGAGCGTTGATTATAATGTTTCACTTACTTTTTTTTTAGTCCAAAATGATGCCCCAAACTGCTACAGTTGGTACAGGTGCAGCTCTGCACAAAATAAAGCATTCTGTGGATGTGTTTAAACCAGAGAAGAAAAAAAAGTAGGGATTTTTGTACATAATAGGGATGGTGTAATTCCTCCATTATGTGACAGATAGACCGAACAACAAAAAGCAGCAGCATAAAAGATTTGCAGATAGGTTTTTGATACCAGCCTCACATAGCTTGGATTATTTTTTTTCCAGTCAGATGTTCCTAATGGAAAATTACAATGTAGCATCAAACAGCTCAGAGTTAATGAATGTGAGGAGTAATCCTGAAGTGACAAACACATGTTTGTAAAGCATGATAATGATTAACAATTGTAAAAATTGTGGAAATACTTTTTTTAATGATTTTTGGCCTAGTGCTGTAAGTTCCTCTGAAGGACAGAATCTTGCAGCTGGGTCATGGGGAAAAATTCTCACTTGGCACCAAATATTGCTTTGGGCTATAAAACAGTAAGCTCTGGGTTATAAAATAGTAAACTCTGAGTAATAAAACAGCAAACTCTCCTTTCATGGACAGCTGTATTTCTACCATGCTTTTGACAAGGGCTGTCCCAGCTTGGATAATCTTCTTTTCACACTCCTCTTTCCCCAGCATTCCCAAGAACTCTGTGAGCTTCCCAGAGCAGCTCTGGATCTGCAGAGCCTCCTTGGGCCCGATAACCCCGCTGGCTTCCTGTCTGCAAACCACACAGGAGGTCACTGCTCCTGCTCACCAGGTCCTGCTGTGGCTGAACACTTCCACAGCCTTGGCTATCTGGCCACCAGTGCCCTCAAAGCCTGATTCTTTTAGAGAAATGCATTCTGCACATTCCTGATTGTCTGACTCACAGCCCTGGTGCCAGGACTCCTCATTTCTATTTATTCACCACGGGAAACCTAAAGTACAAATACATTGGATGGGAGCCTGGCTCCAGCGGAGTCAAGGACAGAATTCCCATTGATGTCTGTGGGCAGAGAACTTCACCTCTGTGCTTTTGGTTGTTCTTTACCATTCCTGGCTTAGGGCTAAAGGGACATTTGAAAAGGTTCTGTTGCCCGGAGTGATGCTGAATTCCAGTGGCACTTCCAAACAGAGCCCATGTGCACAAGAAGCATCTGTTTCCATCCTGGAGGCTCTGTAGCTTCTGAACTGAGGCACATTCGAAGGAGGGCACAGCAAAGGTTTTTTCCACACACTCAGACTTTTGGGTCTGTTTGAAGTTATCCCTCAGGCAAGGCCAGAGCAGGGAACAAAGGGACTTGTGGCCAGTCCAGGTGTTGTTCAGCTTTTGGGAACACAGAATTCAGTAACAAGGACGGGATGGAGCTTGTGCCCACCTGTCCCACCAGGTCCAAACCACGATTTTGATGGTTCTCTCAGAGGTAAAACAGCCCCTTGGTGGTGTAACCTGCCCAGCACAGAATCACAGAATGGTTCGGGTTGGAAAGGACCCGAAAGAGCCATGAACAGGGGTACATTTCAGCAGAATTAATGTGACTCTAATTTATGCTGCACTACCTAATTTTACTTCTCTGCAGAAGTGAAAAGAATTATTTTGGATTTTACTCTAGTTAGAGAGACTTGGCTGTAGCCTTATTAACACAGTGCAAGGGCTCACTGTGTGCTCCATCAAGTACAAATTCTGATAAAGAACCTTTAAGAAAAAAAAAACAAACCACAAAAAGAATCCTAAAAAACAACTAAACCCAGAGCTAACCACTCTCTTAAGAGCATGAAATTTCCAGAAAAAAACACAAATACCTCCAAGTGCTTCGCAACTGAATTGAGGAAAGTCCGTTGGTTAAAAAAAATAATACTGAAATCCTGACAGCTCCCCAGCGCTCAATTAATCATTTGCTTTTAACAACAGCCACTCAGAGGCAGCCACAAAAGTGGAGCAGGAAAGCAGGAGAAATGAAACGGGCCTTTGTCTTGGGGCTGAACTTGGTGCCCTTGCCAGGACACAAACAGTTCATCTGGGGAGAGAAACCCACTGGCCCACTTGGCATCCTGCAGCTGCTGGCATGTGCTGAACAGGGCAGTAGGTGGTCTGGCACTGCCCTCCTGGACGTGCTTTCTCACCAGGTCCTTTGCCTTGCAGGCAGGAAAAACAGCTCCACAGAAAGGGCTTTTCCATAGGATTCATAAATTGGTTCGTGGTACTCGGAGTTCTCTATGAAGTATGAATTCTGTGAGGCTGGCCTAGATATTCGAGTTATTAAAGTTGTTTTGTGCTATCCCATATAATTTCTTTGGAAAAGAAATTCCGAATTCTCTCTTCTGTTTGTTTTGTGTCAGTGATCTGTACAACCATTTTAGCAGAGAAAATGCAAGCAAAATTTGCAATTTCTGTAATCAGAAATCATGAAAATTATCAGGTGAAATAATGTGGCTGAAACCTTCAGATGAAGTGATGAAGAATCCCAGTGCTCCTCTCTGCCTTAGTGTCTGACTGTGTTTGGGCTCCAAAGGCTGTGATATTTTTCACTTTCTTCTTTAAATCTACTGGAGAGTTGATGTGCTGTTAGTTACAAGTGTCTTTTAATGCTTTATTGTTTATTTATTACTATTATTATTATTATTATTAGTGCTGCAGAAATATATTCATCTTTCTATAAAGGATACCTGACTTGCACTAAACTCTTGGAAGAACATTCAGGTTTTAAGTGGGGAGTCAAATGGAAAAAGGAAGAAGAAAATTCAGGACATATTGGCTCAATTTGACAAGGTTTTCTGTGAGTTTAGTGTTATCTCTTAGAGCTCCTCTGTTCAGAGGTTGAGGAGGGGATGCCAGGCCGTGGCTTCCAAGGTTGAGACAGTGACACATTATTTACTTTTATCATTCCAGCCTCAGCTTAGCACCATGTTGCTCAGCACCTCACTCAGTGAAAAAGAGACCCAAGGTGGGAGATTGTCTTCCCCGGGTGTTTGTTCTGGTGTGCTTTTGCTCATTTTCCTCCAGCAGCTTAAATTGGTGCCTTTTCCATGAAATACAGAGGATTTATGTGAACTGATGGCCTCAGAAATGGGCAGGTGAAGTCCTATTTAATTTGATAGAATTTTCCCTGGTTTTTTATTTTAGAGATTTGAATTTACTTCAGTTTAATATAAAGTGCATAAATTATGTCCACCCTTCCTCTGTCAACTCAACAACTGTTTGGTTCTTTTCTGTGAACTGACTTTAGAGGGATGGTTCCCATCCGTGCCAAAGTTGAGAAAAGCCCTTCCCAGCACATGAGCTACATGAACTCTCCTGTGACATATAGAAACAGGATATTAGATATCAAATTAGTTTTAGTGGGGAAAGTGTCAATAACAACAGAGTTAAAAGGGCTTTTGAAGCTGTTCGAGATGCCCAAAGTCAGTCAACATCTACTTCCAAGAACCCAGACCTTAGTTTTCCTTTGTCTTGTACAATCAGTGAAGGCAAGTCGCCTTCTTCCATGAGGAATGTTGGAGTTTACTCTCTTGGGAGCTGTCAGTGCAGGAAAGGGATTCCTAAAATATATATGAACAACAGCTTTCCATTCAGTCTGTTCTGTCTTCCAAATCGAGAAGTTGAACGTGCTGCACAGCAAGATGGAAAAAATTAATTAGATTTCTTTTTTTCTTTAGTAGAAGGGGGTGCAGAGAGTCAGCTTTTATCTCCCTATCAAGCACAGTTGTCTCCATGAATCTGAAGGCTGTGTCTTTAAACCGTTGGAGATTTCAGGAGATGTGAAGTCAAGTCAGCAGAGTGGTTTCGGGAGATGTTCCCACTTCCTTTCCACCAAGTGTGCCCACTTTGTTGGTTTGGATTGGCCTCTGAATCACCCAGTGTCTGCATCCACTCCCCATCACTGCCTCCTTTTCCATTGTGAATTTCTGCCTGCTGGTGTTTGTACGAGTCGATAACACACTTTATTCCTTACGAATCTGTTCCTCGGGAGGGGAAAAAAAAAAGTCACTCTTTTCCAAACAATTGTCAAGAGCTCCTAAGCCTTCTGGAGCATCACACAAAAGCAGCTTAATCCCACTCTCTGCAAATGTCACTTTGCCTTGATCCCTCTGAACAGGAATTTGTTAAGTTGTTGCTGCGACATTCGCAGGAGCCGTGCCCTGTGTCACCGCCTCGTGCCACAAATCACACGCAGGGAGCTGTCGGGGGTAACAAAAACACATCCAGGATGGAACGGCTTAAGTCGTGTTTGAGGGACGCAGGGCCATAATTCCAGGTCGCTCGTTGGTTTTTGTCTCTGTTTGCTTCTGCTGGAGTCTTTGAGACTGAATTAGGTCATGGATCTGTAGGGGGGGTGGAATTTGCTGTGTAGAGCAGAAAAAAATTTGAGTTGAGCATAGCTGGGGCTTGATGCCTTCATAAGGATTTGCTGCAAGTGGTTTCGTGGTGTGACCTTGTCTAGAGAGGCAGAGCCAGCCCAGGGAAAGGGAGTTTGTGGCTGCCTCTCTGCTGGGGCAGAGCATGGAACAGAGGAGCCCAGGACTGGTCAATCAGGGCAAAACTACTGCTGGTAAAGTTCATTTTATAATTCCAGTAAGGTCTCTTGTAGACATTCTGCTGAGTGCCTCCACGAGTTCCAGCTCACGTGTTCCAGACGGGGCTGAGGGAAGCCTGGCAGTGGCTGTACAGGCAGGAGGAGGCAGCCACGGACCTGGACAGGGCGAGCCCTGAGCTGGCCCTGACATCCCAGGTGGTGCAGGGCAGGATTTATCAGCTTGGACTTAGTGCCAGACTGTCCCAGCGGGGGTTTGCTGGGCTGTAACCTGACAGTTTGGTTGGCCTTTGGAGGTAAATTGTTACAATCATGGAAAGGTTTGGGTTGGAAGGAGCTTAAAGCTCATCTCATCCCGCCCCCTGTCATGGCAGGGACCCCTTCCACTATCCCAGGTTGCTCCAATCCCTGTCCAACCTGGCCTTGGACACTGCCAGGGATCCAGGGGCAGCCCCAGCTGCTCTGGGCACCCTGTGCCAGGGCCTCCCCCCCCTCCCAGGGAACAATTCCTTCCCAATATCCCATCCATCCCTGCCCTCTGGCAGTGAGAAGCCATTCCCTGTGTCCTGTCCCTCCAAGCCCTTGTAAACCATCTCTCTAACACCTCTGCTGGGAGGAAAGGCTGGGGGTTTGGGATTGTTCAGCCTGGAGAAGAGAAGATCCAGGGTGACCTCATTGTGACCTGCAGGAAAGATGGAGAGAGACTGAAGGACAAAATAGGACTAAAAACTTACCCCAGCCCTGAAGTGAATTTTTTGCTGATGCACTCTCAGCAAAAGAGAGAACTACTGAATGCGTGATCCCTCTGCAACAGCTCTTTTATTTGAGAAATTGCTTTTCACAAGGGAATTCTTTTCACTTGTCGGTGACTGGGTGACACCAGCTGTGTGACAGTGACAGCACACAGCCTCTGGAGGGGACACTTGGCACTGGATGTGGAAGGAGGTGCTGGAGCTGGGCAGGAAAGTGGGTTTGTACGTGGAGTTATGGCTCATTAGCTGCCACTCAGTTTATTTTGGTGGTTTTTTTTTTTCTTCTCCAGTGAAAGATACACAAAAGGTGCAAGAAGAGCCTTCATCTCTGTGTCCTGATGGAAATGTTCTTCATTGCCAGAAGAGCAGGTGGTAAAGGAAACACATATTTATGTGGGGAGAGATCCAGTTCTTCTAATAGAGCTTTGACAAAATTGTCAGAGGGGATTTTTCTGTCCATCCTGCCCACTGAGGATTTGTAGAGCCTGACTCTTCTGTCAGAGGGGTTTGGACTCCTGCAGAGAATTAATAATGTTGCTGATGGCCAGATACACCTGCTAGATGCAGCAGCCCATCAGCACTGTGGGGGGAAAAACCATTTGTTTTTAGACAGGATTAAAGGAAAACAGTTTGTTCTTCTTCTTATAAAGTAACAGCCAATTTACACTTTAAGAGACCTTTGGAGAGAAGGAATTCCCCATCTGGAGGGAAGATGTGGTGTGTGGATTCAGGTTTGCTGCTGTAAAAACAAGCTGGGGAGGGTTCTAGCTGATTTTTGCAGCTGAATCACAGAGCCAAGTGTTTTGAGCTGGATGAGGGAAGGCTGATCAAGAATGGTCCATAATGTTCTTACGAGATTTTCTCGAGGGCTTGCAAGTAGAGATTCTTGTGTCATCACAGAGAAAGGACAGCCTGGAGGTCAGCTCTGGTATGGGAAACCCCAGGCAGGTCTTTTAAAATACCCAGGGCAACTGAAAATGATGAACTAATGAGGGAAGACCAGCTTGTTACTCAGCATGGCTTCCCCAAAATCTGCTGTGCTGTATCAGCACAGAGATGTGGCCCTGAATCCCAAAACGTGTGCAGCATACTTGGACTATAGGATGTCGTATCCTTGAAAAGTTTAAATCCAAGCAGAGTTTTTTCCGACAGAGCTTCCTCACATAAACACTCTATAAATACAGGACTTATCGATTTGATTATTCACATAAGTCCAGGTTAATATTTGCCCCACAATTCCACGTCTGAGCAATTCACAGCGGGGCTCTGAGCCGTAGGAAGGGCGACTCTGCCCTGAGGAGGTTGAAGTGTCTGTGGCTGAGACAGCAGCAGATGTTTCTGTGTGGATCCCCACACACTTTGGGAGCATCGTGTGGCCACTTCATCTGTCTCTGTCCTGTGTGACATTAAAGCAGCAATTCCTCCCCTCTCCACGAGGCCAGGATGTGCCTGCAGCCAGCGGAGCGGGACGAGCAGCATCTGGCAGGGAGGGCGTGGGATGCTTCGAGAAGAGCAGCACAGGACACTTTAAAGCAAACAAAAGGTTGAAACGATCAGGCTCCAGGCAGCTCGAAGAAGGAGGACTGAGGCTGAGGCTGTGGAATCCCAGCCAGCACATGCTCCAAGCCCAGGCTGGTGACGTTTCCCAGCAGCAATGTAAAACAAGAACTCTTTCACACTTCAGTCCCCCCAGCTCTGCGGTGTTGCTCCGGCCTGAGTGTGACTTGACTTTGATGTTCTCCAGACAGGCCCCGTATTTGTCCATGTTTACATATTTTGACAGGAAAGGAACAGCTCTGCTCAATATCCCCTGGGCTTCCTTGCAGCAGCTTTAAACACCACAGGGCAAATCACAAACCCTGCAGGTCCTGCAGAAACCCAGCTCCCACGGGGCAGGGCTGGTGTGGGGAGGGAGCAGCAGTCACTGGGGGGGTTTGGGACCTATGGCCTCTCCTGCATGCTGATGTTTGCAAAGCTCCCATCCCCTCCAAAGAGGATGAAGAGGTTGTGCTAGGCCAGCCAGAGAGCTGCCTCCTCCTCCTGCTCCTCACCACCTCAGAATTCCTCAGGAATCCTGCTCACAGGAGCTGGACATTGAGGAGTTATTCCAACACACCCATGGCAGGGATATGCTGGAATTGGGTGTGCAGTCAGTAGTGTCCTGCCTTTAGTACCACGTGTGAATGTGTCACTAAACCCCAGGTTTGTGGAAAATGGGGGTTTGTGAAGTTGATTCTTTCTTTTTGACGCTGAACTTAATTCTGATTTGATCCCTTGTGTACAAGAACTGGGGTGGAGCGACTTTACTGAAAAATCTTGGTCTAATTTTGTCCTCAATTCCATTGGGTTTACTCGTTACTTGTCTTACTACAGGCCCTGCTTTAATCTGTTGTGTTATGGGTAGAGGACCTGAAAAGTTGGAAGAAATAAAGGATAGATAGCAGTGGATGAGGAAACTCAGGCACAAAGAATACAAAATTATTCTTCTGTGTCTTGGGGGTTATCAGGGCATTTATTGCAAGACTGCCTTTCTGCATCCCTCTGAACTTTGATCATATTTAATTTATTCTGTTTTATTGATCTGTTTTGCCTTTTGATTTAACAAGGAAAAGCAACAAAGAAAGCACAAGTAAACCTGAAATGGATAAAATCTGTACACTGAAGATGTAGCATGCCATCCTCTGAAGGAGCTTTCCTCTAAATCCTGGGGAGCTGGATTACCACTGCAGGGAATAACAAAGAAATACTTTCATCTGAAAGTCGAGGCAAGGGAAGGGATAGATACACATGAAAATGAGTGGCCCCTTTTCGGGCAAAGCTTTTTCTTGGAAAAGCAGCAGATTTGGTTCAGGGAATTCCAGCATTACTCTTCTCTTGGTCTTTTTGAGAACTCAGTCTTTTCTTGATTTCTCTCTTTTTTTCCCCCTCTCTGAATATTGTGAAACAGAACATTGTGTCACACTTTCAACTGGAATCCAACAAGCTGAAACTTTATTTACATTCAGGATCAATGAGAATAAATGCAGCAAGCCAAAACCTTCATTAAATGGCAATTTCAGTGTCCAGTGGGCAGAAACACAAAGAAGCAGCAACTGGAGGAGCTGCTGAAATTACATTCAATAGATGTATTTAAAAAAATTTAAAAATCCAGTCTTATCAGTGATTAGAAATACAAGACAAAACTGAGAAGGGTAGGGCCTCGTTGTCTCTAAATAGATATTGTAAGAAAAAACCTGGCTTCTGCTCCTGCAGCAGAATTAGCCGTGAGACCTAAGGTCTGTTTAATTTTCTGTGAGGAAGACAAAATGAGAGCAGATTCAAAGCCTTCCTCTTCCCATCTCAAAGTTCTCTTCCATTTGTAAATAATCTGTGGAAAAACCCCCTGAAGCCCTGGGCCAAAAAGTTAATGCAGAGCTGTTTGAGCCGTGCCTTTGAGAAAGCTCCAGGTGTGACACTCAGAAGGGGTGACAGGCTGGGTGTGAACCCCCTGAATTCAGGAGGGGCTTTTTAACTAAACCAGGAGAAAACCTCAGCAAATGGACCAGACACAACAGGTTCTGGAGCTTTCACAGCACACCAAGGAAACAAGTGATGTGGTGAGGTCCTAAATGTAAAATATACACAAAGCCAGCTCTGCAGCTGGGAGAAATTGGCTGAACTCTCCTTGAGCACAGTGGAAGCGTGTTGCTTTATATTTCATGGAGTTCTCTGCGTTTGGCAGGGCAATAGTTTAGGCTCTCTGACACACTCAAGTGTAGATGGGTGGATGGAACAAAGTATGATTTCATTCAGCCGGTTGTAAATATTTATGAACGCAGCCATCATTGGTAGGGAATGCGCTGTTACTTGGCATTAATAATAATGGAAAGGGCAAACACGGCTGAGGCTCGTCAGGCACATCTGGGGCCAGTGAAATTTATATCCTTCCCCAGATTTCTGATACCTTTCTGAAGCTCTAGAGAGGTAAGCAGCTTTGCAGTGATGTAGATGCTCATTTAAGGCTGAGGATTATTCCTTTGTTGATGTGAGTATAGTGAAGAAATAGAGGAAATGTTTGGGTTTGTTGGGGGCAGAAGTTTGATGTCAGTGATGTGTTTGTTCCCTGCTGGCTCTAAGAACCCATAAGCTTCCTTCAGTCTTGTGCTTGTGTCCCCAGTGGGCCACTGTGACACCAGTGCAGCAGATTCTGTGATGTGGCTATAGCTGAATGTGTGTCTGCAGGCTCAGGCTCTGACAGAGATCATGAGTCATTAGGAAAAAGTAACTTTTAACTTTAAAATTGGGAAAGGATTGTTGGGTTGGTTTTTTCCTTTTTCAAAAGCTGAAATGTTTTTTTTTTCCCAGATATATCCGTTCCAAAGAAAGTTTCCTTCTCGTTCTGCCTTGCCCAGGAGCCACATTCCAGTGCAGCCTTGGGAAGGGATGAAGGATTTGGTTTGGCTGAGGATCCTCCTGGGAGGCAGGGAGGTCTGGCTGTTCCTGGCTCTGTCACGGACACCCTTTTTTATGTTACAGGGTGGGCATCAGGCAGAGGATTTTGGAAAGACAAGGAACAGCACTAATGCACAATTCATGGTTTTTCAGGTATAACTTTCAAACTTAGCTCTGACCTATGGCAGGAAGGACTTTATGCTGTTTGCTACACCAGGAAGAACAAGATTTGTACCACAGAATACTTATTCTTTCTCCTTTATGAAACTACCTCTACAAATATTTCCATCCTTCACTGCACGACTCCAGCACTTTGCTATCTTTCTGCAGGAAAAAGCTGCCACAGTAACCTGAAGCAGGTAAAGCCCAAACCAAACATCTTCCCTCACACAGCTCCAGCCTGGCACCTTTGGGGCCTGGTTAGTGGGCACAGATCCATTGGTCAGGCTCTCCTGGCTGTCACCCCTGCAGTTCCAGATGTGTTCAGCTCCCTGGCTTCCAGAATTGATTCTTGCAACGAGAGCCCAGAAAGAACGTCCACCCCCCTCCACCCCTGCCACCTTTTCCACAGCCATCCTTTAGCTCCCAGGCTGTCCTGCAGCACCTTCCTGAGCAGCAGCTAGTTCCTGGAAGTCTGGACTGATTGGATGAAGGGCTTGGCCAGAGCCTGGCCCGTGGAAGTCGGTGGTAAACATTCTCACGGAGGGCTCGCTGTCTGTCACAATAATTTGCTAATCTGTTTATAGCTAGGATTCCTGCTAAATGAAATCAGTCCCCCAATCAGCCTCTGCATCCAAATGTCTCCAAGAACTAGACTTGATGCCTTTGATGAGATCACTTTGCCTGCTGCTGCTTGACCCCATGACATTGAGCAATGTCCTGCCAGGATTTACCCTACTTTGGAGCTCACGAGGTGCAAGAACAATTAAATCCTACATCCTGTTTCCTTTTTACAAGGGAACTCTGAACTGAAGGTGGTACAAGATTGTCTGCCAGACACTGCTTTGTAGTAAATGTTGGCCAGACAGTGTAAATGGGAGTAAAGTCATGTTTATCAATACATTTGAAATTTCAGTGAGTTAGAGAGTTATGGAAGGGGGATCATTGGGGCAGGAAGGGATTGAGAGCAGCCCTGGGAGAAGGAGCTGGGAGGGCTGTGGGTGAGAGCTGGAGCTGCCCCAGCCCTGGGACCAGCACAGGAAGGAGCTGGAGCTGCTGGAGAGAGCCCAGAGGAGGCACCAGGGGGATCAGAGGGATGGAGCAGCTCTGCTGGGAGGAAAGGCTGGGAGAGCTGGGATTGTTCAGCCTGGAGAGGAGAAGCTTTGGGGTGACCTCGTTGTGACCTTGCAGGGCCTGAAGGAGCTACAAGAAACATAGAGACTATTGACAAGGGATGGAGGGACAGGACAAGGAGGAATGGCTTCAAACTGACAGAGAATAAGTTTGGATTAAATATCTGGAAAAAATCCTTCCCTGGGAGGGTGGGGAGGACCTGGCACAGGGTGCCCAGAGAAGCTGTGGCTGCCCCTGGATCCCTGGCAGTGTCCAAGGCCAGGTTGGACAGGAACTGGGATAGTGGAAGGTGTCCCTGCCCATGGCAGGGGCTGGAACAGGATGGTCCTTAGGGTCCCTTCCAACATGAGCCATTCTGTTATTTTGTGATTCATTACCCACTTAAACAATGGAGTGATTTCTGTCACAAGTTCGCAAAGACTCTGTAGGCCTGTGGATGTCATTTGTGCCCTCACTTTGGGGATCTTCAATTGCTTTGAAAGGAGCCTGCATTGAACTCGTTCAGAGCCCACCCATCCTCTCTATCCTCATACTGGCCAGCAAAACAAAGAACTTGATGCCTTGGGTTTTAGCTTTTCTGTTTTTCAAATCCTGTATTGCTTAGTGGGAAACTCTGAAGTGTCTCACAGCCTGCTGCTGCTGCTCTCTCATGCTCAGACAGACACAACAAAGCCTCTCCACATTTGCTCTCCAAGGGCACCCAGACTGTACTGGGCCCAAAAGGTGTAAACCAACATCTCGAGAAGGAGGCTGAGCTTGGAGAAATTACATCATTAGCTAAAGTTTTAATTGGTGAATTGATGCTGATATGCAAATGAACCAAACCTATAAAAGTGTGAAGAACTCGGGACTCGTCCATCCTGGGGTCCATTTTGGCAGCAGCCTCTGGGCTCCCCAGGGTGTACCTTTGAAGGCCTTTCAAATAAATATCACCTTTATTCCCTTATTCCTGTCTAGTCTCTGTTTCCAGGCAGCCACTTCAGGCATCAAGCTGATAAACAAAAATCATCAAAGGGCAAAATTTCCAAGTAAGCATCAAAATGTGTGGCTTGAATAGTAAAAGATGTTAAAATACAGGTCAGATTTTAGCACTGGACAGTCACAGTCTCCAGCAGACCCTCAAAGGCATCTTCAGCTATAGCCAAATCCCCCCCACCACCACCTCCTTATCACAGCCTTTATCTGCGTCACTGCTGTGACAGCAGCATAAAAGGTTTTATCTACATTTTGCTGTGCAACTGCATCCCAAAAATGTGTTGGGGTGTGTGAACAGGACCCTTTCCAGCAGAGATCGCACAGCTGCAAGGCCAAAGATCCCTGTTGTTCTAGGGCAGGGCTCACCTGGGAGCCTCTGTGAAGGAGTTGATGTTCCAGATCTCAAAAGAACTCACTAACTGTCAGTATAAAGAATTTCAATGTCTCTGCCAATTTTTCCACAGCAAAGACTCTTAGAAAATTTCTGCTACTCTGTTATTTATATTCTTTCCTTAGCTGATAAAGAGGGATGAGTTTTACAATCTGTTCAGAGCTTTAAAAAAAAAATCTCTATTTATTAGCAGTCTCCAATTCAGCTGTCCTGTTCCTTTCTTTTCTGCTTAAATTGTTTTTGGAGTAGCTCAGTAACTCGATGGAACTCACCCCAGCCAGGCAGGAATGCTCATGGGAAGTGGGAAATCCCTGGAAGTCAGACAGGACTGTGCCCAGAGCAGAGCTGTCCTCCCTGCTCTGGCAGGGACCCACACAGAGCTGAAGGTGCAGCCTGAGCCCTTGGCGAAAGGGGAAAGCAGAGCCCAAAAATCACTCCCGAAAATATTTCACTTGCTGGGAGTCTCTGGTATTTGGCAAATACCTTTAGCTTTTATTTTCTCCTTCTATTTGAAGGAAATTGAAATTTTCTCTTTGTATTTGAAAGAGCCAGACATTTTGGAGCCTTTGGGGATGTCTGTACTTCAGGTCAGTGCTGGGAGAGCAGTTTAACCTTGGCTCAAGAACTCCTCACTTCTGTGGTGCTCTAAAAGGGCTTCAAACTCTCCTGGGATTCCAAAACACACCTTCAGTGTCACCTGGGATGGGAGGCAAGTGTTAGTAAATAGCCTGTATGGAAACTTGATTTTCTGTGCTTTCACACCTATTCACATCCAGTCTAAAACCAGCTGGCATCAGCTGCTCTCACCATTTTTAAACTGCATTTTGTCTGCACATCAAACAATGTTACCTGTCTGTTAAAGGAGATGAATTCCACCTGTTTGCAAGAGCTCTGTGTGATCGTGGTAGTTTATGAACACCTTTACAAGCTGTTTCTGATCCTTTCCCTGGATCCCAAATTCAGAAAATAAAAGGAGACAAATGGCTGGGGGGACAGAAGGTACCAAGGACTGTTCCTCTACCTCTCATTTCCACTGCAGGCAGGAGGAATCAGAGGGGTTGGACTGCACAAAAAGTGTAAAATGAATGAGGAAGGATGTTTCTCCAACCAGATTTTGGCAGCAGTCTGGTGAGATTGCACATCCTGGATGGTCTTGTCCAGGGCATGAGGGTCCAAGGATTGCTGGGAGAGCTATTGGTCCTCAGGATGACAGAGATTTCACAGAATCACCAGGTTGGAAGAGACCTTCAAGATCATCGAGTCCAACCCACGCCCCAACACCTCAACTAAACTAAACCATGGCACCGAGCACCACATCCAATCTCTTTTTAAACACATCCAGGGATGGTGATTCCACCACCTCCCCAGGCAGACCATTCCGATATTTTATCACTCTTTCTGTAAAAAATTTTTTCCCAGTATCTAACCTATATTTTCCTTGGCTCAGCTTAAGACCGTGTCCTCTTGTTCTGTCAGTTGTTGCCTGGAGAAAGAGACCAAGCCCCACCTGACCACAGCCACCTTTCAGGGAGTTGTAGAGGGTGATAAGGTCACCTCTGAGTCTCCTTTTCTCCAGGCTGAACACCCCCAGCTCCCTCAGTCGTTCCTCATAGGGCTTGTGCTCCAAACCCTTCCCCAGCTTTGTTGCCCTCCTCTGGACACGCTCAAGTGTCTCAACACTTGATGTTGAGTTGATTTCTAAAAGCTCTCCTCTCCTTAATCTTGTTGGTTTGAATGTAGTCCTTTGTTCCCAGGAAACATTGTTTCTGTGGATAATGATGCCAGGATCTGGTGAGAGGGACAGTTAAGTCACATGATATCATATTCCATGATTATCCAGGACTGGGAAGTCACAGTAAGAGCGCAGTGGTTTCTGAAGTGGTGGTGTGCATGGTCTCAGACTTGTGTGACCTTGCGGGTGTCACCTCATATCCTTTGCCCACCCTGTCTGCAGAATGGAAATCGTCGTTTTTTCCCCAACAAGAATTGACTTCAGGATGGGTCTGTGATCAGGAACTTTAACCCCCGGAAAAACAAGTCCCCGTCACGTATTCGATCCTCAGAACCTCTGGTGCAATTTGCATTTATCAAGGACAAGGAACCGTTCGAATTATGTTCAGTCTCCCGGGAGAGCTGTGGGCATCCTGCTGTGCCCAGCCTGCTTCCCAAGCCAAGCTGGCAGGGGGCATTTGCAGAAAGCTTTGTGGAGCGGCCCAGATTGTTGACATTTCTCCACACAGACCCATTAACCTGGGGAGGAATTTGAGAATCGCACACCCCGAGTCCTGAGGGTCCCCGAGTTTTCAACGATCGCGTTATTCCTATTCCCGAGGTAAAAAAATACCCCAGCAACAAATTATGTCTGGCCTTGTGCTTCCTCCTTCTGTACAGGAGGCTGCACCTCTGCATTTCTGATGGCAAATCTGACCACATTCAGAAAGTTTCTGTCTCCAGGTGGAATTCAGTCTATTGACACAGTTGGCTTTTTACAGCGCAGTGAAACATTAACCACTTCCTCTCCTCCTCCCAAACTCTTGACCTGTCATTTAGGGGCAAAACTCATTTACACCAATCAAAACCTGAGAAACGACATGTTTTTTCAGTGAGGCTATTTTTGATTTACATCCCCTTAAGAGCAGAATTTGCTCCTGAGTGCTCTCCTTCCTCTCAGCCTCTTCCTGCCCAGTTAAAACATTGGAGTTATTGTAGCTCCCACATTAAATCCCAGCAACCTGGAGGTCAGGCAGTCCTAGACCATTGTGGTAAATATATCAACTCACCCTGAAATAGATCTGCCTTTCATCAGATTCTTCTTTAATGAGGTAAGAGATTTAATTTCACCGTTAAAAAAATAAAATGAAATAAAAGACATGTGATACATGAGCAACTCCATTAGACTCCGCAAGGAAATGGGAATTGCCAGACCAGGTCTAGACAGCAGCCCAGGCAGCGTCTCTGAAATGGTTAATTATGGAACAAATAGCTCACTTTGAGTGCTGCCTTGAGAGAATTCCCTCAGTCCAGGGTCTGGAGAGAAAAGTCCCATTGTAGTAAGTGCATCCCATTCATTCTCACCTTGGCAAAATGCACCTAAACAAAACCAAGGTGAAAGGACTGGAACCAGAAAGGGAAAGTTTTGTTGGTTTTTTTCTGGGTTTTGTGTTTTCTTTTATTTTTCTATACATAGCACAGAAAGTATTAATTCCCTGGATTGCTTTCAGAAGAGAAATCCTGAAAGACTCCTGTTGTTCCTCCCTCTTACACCAACTGCATCCTTTGCAGCCAGCTTCTGGACAGGACACGAGTTAAGCTGGAAAGGCCAGAACATTCTGTATGTTCCCTGCCCTCACTGCTGGGCTGTTTGCTTTTGTCACTCAGTCGATGTAAAGAATGTAAAATCATTTTTTCCTCTTTTCCTGTGGGTTATTTTATTTGTCTGTACCACAGTGCTGGAACAGGCACAGGTGCCAGGAGTCACTTCCAAGATTATATTTTAACAACTTCCTCAAGTGTCCGTTAGCCCGGAGATGCAAATTGCTTCACTGAGGCACTGCTTGTTACTCTCTCTGTACTTATTAAATCTCATTTCTGGATCTGAGACCCCCTGAATCCAAGTCTCTGCTCTCTGAGCCAGCTGCTGAAAGGAGTAAATTCTATTACGCTGTCCTTCCTCAATTGTAATGTCTTTAAACATACCCAGCTCACAACTGAGAGCCCTAGGGAATAAAAAGAGAATGTTTTATATTTTTTCCCAATTCCTTGTCTGGCTGCCTCCTGAGGAGCTTCTTACCTTAATGTTTTCAGTTCTGTAGGACTGTGACACCTCCACTAAACAGGACATGGTCTTGCTTATACCTGCTCACACTCCTGACTCATTAAAAACACTTATTCAGCCTCCAAAATGTGAGTGTTGAAGTGAGCAATGCTGCACTCACACTGCTGGCTCTGGCTAGAGGCAGAGTGGGTGCAGCAAGGCTTAATCCACCCTGGCAGCCCTGCCTGGGGTGCCCAAGGAGCAGGGATGGGAGGGGGCACAGGCAGGAAGATCCCTGCTGGCTCCGGGGATCCTTTCTGTGCTGCCTCACCTGAGGGAAGAGCAGGGATTGAACAGCTCCTGTGGTCACTTGGTGGGGCTGAGCACCCTCTGCCTTCAGAGGAAAATTTATTCCATTGTGGCTGCTCCCAAGGATCTCCAGCTCCAGCTCATTTCCTTATAATGATTTCAGAGGTGAGCTCCTAAAGAGCAGGACAGTGCCTTTCCTTGGAAAAGGAAACCCCCAGCCCCATTTGGCAGTTCTTGGAGCACACAAAATCGTTGCCATTGCCAAATGTTTTCCTCCTGGCTTGCCTTGGGATGGGCAGGCAGGGGAACACCTGGGGATAGCTGGGAACAGGGATTTGTCTGCAGGTAGCTGGGCCAGGCAGGAGCCCTTCTGCAGAGCCCACACAACCTCCAACATCCGAGCCAGCCCAGTTGGGATCAGGATGAATTTTTCACACCTGTTTCTCCGAATTCGATCATAATAAAAAATTCCATTCGAGCTCAAAGAAGGCAACATTCCAGTAACATTTTGCTTTTACTGACTGAAATTTCCCGTAAGATGGGCCTCTGGCTATAGCGTGGAAAATGTGTCCTCACTCGCTTCCCCCTCAGCCCTGGGCAGACCTATGGAGAGTCTGCTGGGGTTCTCTCCCTGCCAGGGTGCTCGGGGATGCTTGGTCCCTGAAATCAGAGCCACCCCTGTCCCCAGCAGCACTGGGAATGGGGACTCTGTTCCAGGGGATGTTTCAAAACCTTGGATCACTGCATTACACAGGAAATTGGGAACAGACTGCTGGTGTAGACAGAAGGAAAAAAAAAAAAAAAGAAAATAAAATAAAAACAGAAGTCATAATACTATCAGAGAAATATGTGTGAAGTCCCCAAGTGCTCCTGAAGCTTGGCCAAAAGCCAGTTTGAAATCCCAGACTCCTGATGTGTTGAATTCTGAGTTTCCCACCCCACTGCTCCTTCTTTTTGTAGTTTACTTTTATTTAGCAACATGTAGTGAGATACAAACTTTGCTGTTACCATGTTGAGGTTGTGGAAAACTACAGTAGGAGGCCACGGGCTGAATTTGGCTATAATTGACTGGAATTCATGACATGGGAGTATCTTTTGTTGGCTTTACAGAATGGAATCACTTCCTAACTGTAATGAGCAATCTTTTACACGATCATTTTGGGATAGTAAAGCCCTGGCTGTGACACGAGAGCTTCTAAAGCTCCTTGCACAATGGGCTCTGTAAAAAGCTTTTAGGGGAGAAATGAAATATTTGGAATTTGATACCTATGGAGGTTCTGACTTCTCTCTGTTCTCCAGACATCATTTTCAGCCTTGTGGGAGGCACTGCCTTTGCCAGAATAAATGCAGTTTAAAACAACAACAGTACTAAAAACCCTCATAATGCAGACGTTTGTCCTAAAAATTATTTTAGATGAAAAATCTTAGCTGCACTCCAACAAATCAGGACTGTTCTGGAGAGGAAAAATTGAATTAGAGATCTTATTTACAGCAGCAGGAATTTTTTTTTTATTAGATGCACATTTTAATTGTGTGCTTCCTTATCATAGACAGGGATTACCATTTGTTTAGGACAAAAATAAAGTTCATTTTACCCCTTTACAACAACAAGACTTTTCTGCTCTGCCTTGGTCATTTTGAAAACAAAGGTGTTATTAAATTATTGATACTGGTCTGCAATATCAGCAGGGAAATGAAAGTCTGTTCTTTTGTGACAGAACTTTTGCATTCAGTTAACTTCAGTGCTGTAAATGAAGTTTAGGAGCAGTATTTGACAATGCTATCATACCACCAGCACTCCAAAAATATGGAGATAAAGGAATTATATTCAGAATAAAAGCAGCTTACATGGTGTCTATTGTCACTGTCATGAAATCAACCTTGTTTTAACATGCAGCGATTTGGGTTATTCTCTCCTGGAGGTTTGTTTTATTTGCTGGCTCTGAAACAAAGATAAACTTAAATGTGGGCTGAGAAAAGTGGTTATGAGCAAGAGAGAAAGTTCAAAGTAAATTTGCTCTTGTGCTGTTGATGTTGAGAGAGCCCCAAACTTGAGAGGAGGTCACAGGGTGCTGCTGGGGTTTGGAGAATGAAGGGAAGGCTGTTGGCATAAGGAGAAGTCAGTCAAGCCTTATCCTGGTTTAGTCTGGTGTATATTTTTCTTTTTCTGTGCTGTTTGATGGACTCTGCTCTCAGTCTAAGCTGGATGTGAGGAACAAAAGGATTGGTCTGGGCTCAGTTACAAACTTACATTTTTTTGCTCAATTCATGACAAATTCTCCGTCTCATTATTCTTTTTTTTTTTTTTTTCCCTCAAAATGCTTGCTAGGCCTGGATTTCCAAAGGCCCAGGAGCGACGTCAGCAGTGAGCTCACACATCTGAAGAAGTCTGGGATTACAGCTGTGTTTAATAAAATCTGAGTTAGCTATAGAGAATGTAAGTAAGCTAAATCCCATCTGCTTTGAGGTTTCCCTTTGGTCCCAGAAGAAGCCAAATGCAGGATATGAGCAGAGGTGTCCGGGCTGCTTCCGGAAATGCTGGGGGAAAAGGCAAGGAAAAAAGGGCTCCCTCTGCTCCTTTGGTCTGGTTTGGTGATGTGACCTCAGCGGGGAGCGGTGAGGGGAGAGCAGAACGAGCTTCAGGCCCCCTCACTGCTGGGGAAATGGGGTCAGAGCTCTGGGAAGAGACAGCAGCTCCTGTGCCTTTGCTGATCCCATAGAAATCCCGGATAAATCGGGCAGCACCAGGATCTGGGCTGGGAGAGCTGTGCTCCCCTCTCTTCACTCCTGGAGATGAGCAGCTGCCTCAGTGCCCACATTTCTGAGGGCTCCTGTGAGTGAGGGGGGATGATCATGAGCTGGCCCTTGCCAATATTTAACTACTTGGATGTGATATCCTAGATGGGCAGGAGAAAATTCATATAAAAAACAGAGGAGAGAGACAAACTACTTAGAACCTTCCACTCAAAATCAAGATTAAGCTGGGAAATCCAGTGGAAATTCCCACAAGTCTGCTTTTCCTTGACCCTGATTTTGTTGCATTATCAAGCAGTCAGGAAATAATCAGGAAAACTTAGCTGTAAAAGCCTGGTTGTTAGTGATTGAGGAAGACAAAATTATATTTTAATTGTATGCATCTATTGTTCCAAGCAGCCCCTGCTCCCGGGATGTTGCTCATGGACCTGAGATTCTGCATCCAAAGTTTAGTTCTTCCTTGGAAATGAACAAATCAGTTCCAAGTTTCACACAGAGCTCTTGTAGCTGTGCTGTGCTCACACAGCTCTGCTGGCTCCTCCTCTCTGCTGGTTCTGGGACCCCTTCACCTTCTGCTGCTGCTTGCAGAGGCTGAGAATGGCAGAGCAAAGCTCAGATCTCCATCAGCCACACTCCTGACTTTCCCTGATGACTTTATCGGCTGCATGGGGAGGTTAAATATCCCCTTTTTTCTTAATCTGTGACCATGATTTAACACTTTTAAACAATATTAGGGTACGCTTTGAAGACCAGAGACTTCGGTGTCTAAGGCAAGCACTAACAGGTTTTTAGTTATTCTGGAGATTTTTCTTGTCTTCTCAACCACACCTTGAGATTCTCAGGACTTGCACACACAGCTTCCTTCTGGGGGAGATTTTTCATTTTACTCAAAGGACAGACAGACAGACAGACAGGTCCCTTCTGCTCCTGTCGGAGTGAATTGAAGAGAAACAACGGGATCACAGATTGGTTTGGGTTGGAAGGGCCCAGGCTGGATGGAGCTCTGAGCAGCCTGGTCTGGTGGAAGGCAGGGAGCTGGAGTGAGATGAACTTTAAGGTCCCGTCCAACCCAAACCTCTCTGGGATTCTGTGGATTTGCATCATGTTTTCTATCAAATGGATGCTCAGGTGTGCTCACCTCTGTTTGTGCTGAGTAATTATCGACCCTTTGGCCTTCATTAGCAGCAGGAATCCTCTTCCCTGTGGGGCACATGCTGGTGTTCATCATATTGGAACGTGTTTCTTCTGGAATGGATGAGAACTACGGATTTTTTGCCTTGCTGCTTTCCTTACTTAAGCTCCAGTAGGGAAACTGTGCCTGCAAGATATTTAAGGATATATTTAACATGATTAGCTGCAATTTTGACACCAACAATCTTTAAAACATGATTGCAGTAAAGTGCATGTAAGCGTTTTGGGGTGGGTAGAAGCACTTGAGCATTTTTATGAACTGAAGCACTTAGAGGGTACAAATTGGTGTGGCACAGGATAAAACCTTTACAGCAGCTGAGTTGTTTCCCCTGTGCCATCTGTGGATTAACCACTCAGGAGTGATGCTAACAAGCTGATAAAGCTTTACACCACCCCACAGAGCGAGTTTCACTTTCTCCCTCAGTCCTCAGTGATTTGATGTTCTCTTCCTTGTCATTTTTCATACTTGGTGCATGGCCAAAGCCAGATTTTGTCTCATAAACTTCTAATAAATCTACTGCAAATATGATAAAAGCCAAAGAAGTCGCTCTGTGTCACCGAGTCTGACACCAGCAGTTTGCATGGAAAATATTTCTGTACCAGCGTAGTCGTCATTGGCTATTTCTTCTTTTTATTTTGATTTTTCTCAAGAGAGTTTTGCCCAGAGATTATCTTTGTAGATGTTTGTGATATCACTAACAACAATTTTTTTTTTTTGTCTGGTGATTATCAGTGTGCTGATGCCTCTCTTGCAAAGGACTTTTACTTTATGGATCAGGGAAAGAGAGAATCAAGGTCACCAGTTCAGATGGCACCCAGGTCCCCTGGCCCCCCTCTCGGGTGTCCCACAGCTTCTTTTCACTGATGTGAACAGAGAGCTGGAAATAACTTTATTAAACACCAGTGCTTGCTCAATTCCTGCTTGTTTGTCACTAAGTTTGTGCAGACACAGCCAGGACATTGCCAGCTCTTTGGAGAGGCTGAAGGGACGTCTGTCACAGCCACAGGCACTGCACAGCACCCGTGGGTCTGCTCCCCACCAGCTGCTTCCTATTTCTTCATTTCGGGAACAAATGCAACCCTTGGGAAATGCTCCAGTACAAATAATAAATATAAACAATAGAGGAAATTTCCTTCTCCTTTTTGGAGATCATCTCTTAAAAATTCCAAAAATTGTCGAGTATTTTTTCTTTGGAATAATAGTGTTTGGTGTAATATTTAATATATCAGTGAACATAAGGGGGCCTTGACTTTGCAGTTTGTGCTTCTGCAGCAGCTGTAAACTTGCACCTTCAGCCTCTGCATTTTATTTAGGTCAGACTTCCCCAGGGTTAAGAATGGGCTTCTGCATTCTCTGATCCCAAACCAGTGGCCACCTTTTAACATGGGTTGCAATTGCCAGGATCAATCCAGCCCCAAATGAATATTTCTTCAGCATGACTGAATATGGTCTGACCAGTGCTGATAATATTTGGGAAAGGATTATCAATATATAATAACATCAATTATAATTATATAAATGAGCGTTTTCACTGGAAAAGTGGCCAAAAGTCTGCAGTGCTTGGAAGCCCTTATTCTGTTTGAGTCATCACATCAGGGAAGGGGGAATATTAGTGTAGAAATAATATGAATTACTGTAAATAGGGATTTAAAGCAATAATTGAGATGTTTTTTGGGGAAGTAACCTGAAGTGTTTTGTTTAATAGCGTTGAGGGGTCGCAAGGAAATGCTCTCATAAAAATCAGTTTGTTTGCAAATAATTGTCAAATAAGAAGCAGCAAATGGTTTTCTGCAAATTCCTGGGAAATCAGCAGAAAAGTAGCAGATAAGGTGGTAATCCAAGAGCCAGAGTTTGAGCAGGATTGCAGGAATATTGCTCAATAAAAACCACAATTAACTGAGCTGTGTTTGGCTACAGCTGTAAAGGAATGAAGGCAATGCAGGTGGAAAGACAAAAGCATTTTGATCTTGATTCTGTGCCAGTGAAATCTTGTGAGTATGGTCTGGAAAGACAGAAAATGTAGGGAAATGATACTCAGTGAGAAAGGATCAAAATATCTCCAGAAACTGACCTAAAATCATCAGTCTTAAGAATGGAGCATAGAAAGGATCTTAAAATCTCCTTGAGGATCAGCCCTGTGATATCAGAGTCTCTCTTTAAATCTTGATTGTTCATCTTCCTCCTGCCATTAAATGAGTTGTTTTGAGGAGGATGATTTCCTTGGGACTCAGCTGGGGCTGTTTTCAGGCTCCTGGCCTGGCTGTCCCCAGGGTGGGGTTGTTGGGGTGGCTGTGCAGGGCCAGGAGTGGGATTTGGATAATCTTGGCAGCTCCCTTCCCACTCAGGATATTCTGTGATTGTATGATTCCAGTCTAACACGAATTTTCTATGATAAATGCATTTCCTTCCAGCCACAAGTGCCGAATGCTCCTAAAATTGTTCAAATCTTGTCATTTATGCTTCAGGTGTTGTGTTCCAGTGGCTCACTGCATTCCCATCTGTGTGTTCCTGAAACTGGCTGCACTCTGTGCATGGCAAAAGATCCTCAGGCTCTACTCAGGGTGGTGTTAATTCACATTCAGGGCAGCTTTCACTCTCAAATGTGCTGTAACAAAGCAGATTATTCCTAGGGCTGGGTGAACCAGAACAGGTATTAAATTGGAACTAAATCTAATTACCTGTGGTGTAACAATTTTGTCCCAAGGTAATAATGAGGAGGTTTTTTGCATTTCATTAATATTTCCCCAAACAATTAACGGGTCTCTTTAAGGTTTTCATAAATATCAATATATTCCTAGATTTATCATTTATGCTTTTCCATAGATCTTTGAATTTCACCCCTAACACTGACTGGAAGCACATAAAACCACAGCAACAAACTCCAGCATATTCAGCTCAGTGTTCATTTCATTTCTCCCTGTTCCTTTCATTTCAAACAAAAATCAATTCCTATCCACATTTATTTAATGAAAGAGGGCACCGCAGGGCACAGAATCCAGTGCTGGTCCTGCTCGTTGGAGATCACAACCTGGAGCTAACTTTCTGATTAAAATACATTTTCCCTGTTCTTTCATGTTATCATTTGTTTCTGACTCAGTCGATGGTTCAGTGTTTGCCACAGACTGTGATTAAGGATGGGTGAGCCCGAAAAGATAAAACAAGAACAAGCCTGAACTCTTACCTGGAACTTATCTCCTGTGGCACTTTTTTGAAAGTCAGGTAAGTGGGTGGTGAATTATTGGAGAAAAAATTAGTTTAACTTTTGATTCAGCAGCTGTTGGTGGAAAAAGTGGCATTAGCAAATGCTCCCAAAATAAATCCCACAAGTTGCTTCCCACAGTTTGACTTTCTCTTGTGCAGACTCGTGTGTATGGACAGGGAAATAAAGTGTTTTTAAATGTTTGTGAAACAACAACTGAAATGAGAGGCAGGGAATGGTTCATTGTATGGGGAAGTGACTTTTCCTGAGTCCCATTCTGATTTTATTGGAAGAATTGTGTCACACCTCCCATGCAGGTTTTGGTCTTGAGTACACCCTTCATTGAATTCTAAATCATCCTTAAATCACAGAATATTCTGAGCCAGAGGGGATGCACAAGGATTGAGTCCAGCTCTAAGTGAAGGGCCCATGTGGGGATCAAACCACCTGAGGGTTATTTCACACCCTGTGATTGGGGCAGGGCTGACACAGGACCAGCTGCAGAAGATTCTGAGAATTACACACAAAAATTGGAGACCTCCTCACGACTGTATTTAACAGCCCCACTGCCTTTGACATTGGTGGAGATGCCCAGAATAACATGAACTTCTAAGAAATCAGCACTCATGGAGGGTCCAATGCCTTTAGCAGGAATTAAGTGACATTTCTGACCCTCCTTCCAGCACACGCTCATTTCTTCTCTGAGGACATGACTGTTGTGAAACACAGCAAGTCACCAAATGAATGCAGAAGTTGGAAATGGGAGTTCATATTTGGAAAAGACTAAAATTTGTGCTGTGTGCTGGGGAAGGGAGCTTGGGGTGAGCTCAGTGGTACAATCAGATATAAGAGAAGGCACACGGGGTCAATGTTACATGTGAAAGCCACAGCAAGGAAAATTTAAGTAGTTCAGTGAGAAAAGAGCTCTGTATTTTATGGTCTTCTAAAATAGTCAGAATTTCAGGGTCAGGGATTCCCCAATTCTTTCCTAAATGTGTAGGATTGGTAGTGCTGTGAAGGAGCAAAAAAGGAAAAAATCCTGAACCACAGAATCACAGAATATCCTGAGTTGAAGGGACCCACCAGGATCATCCAGTGCAGCGCCTGGCCCTGCCCAGACACCCCAAATCCCACCCTGGGCATCCCTGGCAGCGCTGCCCAAACGCTCCTGGAGCTCTGGCAGCCTCGGGGCCGTGCCCATTCCCTGGGGAGCCTGGGCAGTGCCCAGCACCCTCTGGGGGAAGAACCTTTCCCTGATCTCCAGCCTGAGCCTGCCCTGGCCCAGCTCCAGCCGTTCCCTCACAAAGTGATGTGCCCGTGGAGCCAGGGAAAGGCCAGCTGGGAAGAGACGTGTTCAGAGATGAATGTGATACAGAATGCCCAGGCAATCAGTTTTTCTCCTTGTGATCATCTTTGCTCCTGAGTAGGATCCCAGGAGCAGAGGTTTGTGTTTTCATGGCCCTCAGAGATGTTTGGGTCAGTCTTGCTTTCTAAATCATCCAACAGAAGAGTGATTTCATCTTTTATCCTGGAAGACAGACCTGAAAGTCCAAGATCAATCTTCTTCTTTCCTCCCCTGCCACCACCCCCAAGAACACAACCCAAAGGAAGCAGAAACTCAGAGTGCAGAGGGCTGGGGTACAGGCAGGGGAGAGCAGGGTTTTTAGTGTCAGATAGGAGGGAAATCGGTACTAATGAGAATCCTTTAACTGTGGTCTTCTCTGTTTTGGCACAAGCCTCAGGTTCAAGGGTACTCAGAGACAACAAAGAGCCCTGGAAAGGTCCCAGCTGAGCGCTCTGTGTGTCACTGATAGCTCCAGGATGGGAAGCAGAGAAACCCTGAGCCTCACAAAAGTGCTTGGGTTATCTTTACACACAGACAGCCACGTAATCTCTTTTTATCTGATCTGAGAAGAAAGGGAATCCCTCCTGTGTTGTCCTCTTTTGGGCTTTTATCTCTCCTATTTTAGGGTGTTTTTAACAAAGACTCAGGCTACCACTCTGCTCACTTTTCTCTTGAATTCCCCACGCTTCTGCCTGCGGCTCTTCAGAGCAGGAGGGCAAAACGATGCAAAAGAGATCACAGGCTTGAAAAGATGGGAATATGCCAGATCCTCTGTTTGTGTAAATCTAAATTTTGCAGTTGATTCCAGTGCAGTGGGGTCTATTTACACCGACATTAAACCCATTAAATACTGTAGGAGTCCCTAGAATTCAAACCCTGCTTGTGATTCCCCCGATTTCACGTCAGCTTGCTACTATTTCACAACGTTAAAATAATGGGGGTGAGGGGATTAAAACTCCTGATAATGCACTCTGCTGATGCTGTAGGGAAAATATTCTGCTTTCTGAGTCATTTGCCCTGAGCTGACTTTCTTTCTGAATGGTTCAGGGGGTTTCCTTCTTTAGCCATAAATCGCATGCAAATTCTTTTTGTGTGTGTGTGTCTGTGGATGACAGCGAGTGTGTGTGAGTGTGTGTGCGCCTTTCAGAAGCCACGCCAGAGAGAGAGAGAGAGGCTGTTCCTTTAAAGCAAAACTGAAAAAAATGCCTTCAGGCGTCCTATTACAGTGGAACGAGCCAAGGATCAGGATTTGCAGCTCAGCTATATAAACCCGGCAGAATCTGGCTGATGTGACCAGTTTGCCTTGCTGTCAAAGCTCGCTGCCTGACGCGCACGCACCGCACCAGACATCGCAACTTCGCCGAGTTTTGACAGGACGGCAACAAAGTCAGGAGCCCCGAGCTGGCTTTGAACACCGTATTTATTTCATGGAGGCTGCTCACAGCGGGATCTAAGCTCGGTCAGAGTCTCTAAGGTAAGTCTGCTTCCTCCCTGAATGAAAGAGTCAGGAACTCCTCTCGCACACAAGTTTGCAGTGACCCCGTGCTCTGGCATCACCCTCGTGGTTGTGACAATCAGGTGAACGGGCAGGGATCCTGACAGGGAAGAATTTTGGATTGGAGCATGCCTGCCTCGAAGTCTGGGTGCGTTGTCTGGTGTAATAATGCGAGAAATGTCTCAGTGACATCCGTCTGACCCAATGAATGAATGGAGCAGGAGCTGGTCGGGTGCTGGACATCCACACAAGCACAGACAGAGACTGAATTGCCAGGAAGGGTGCGAAGGCAGGTTTGGGATTTCCCCTCGGCTCCTGGAGTGCTATAAATGTTTCCCCCATCCTCACCTCACGAACCAGACTAAATCCACCCGCAGGTTTTAACCCTCCCAAGCAACTCTTGTTGTTCTCCTGTCTGTGACCTGATGAGAGCCGGGCCCTCCCTGCCGGTAATTTGCTGTCCCCACACTTTTTTTGCACCGAAGCCTTTGTCACCTCCCTCCCCGCCCCCATTGGGCTCCAGTTCTTTTCCAAGTCCGGTAACATTAGTCTGCAGCGGGGAGCAAAGCACAAAGGAAGATTCAACCGGTATTTTATTACCAGTGCTGTGCTGGGTGGGTTCTGGAAGCGGGAGGGTGAAATTCTCCATCCTCATGGAAAAACAGAGGCACTTGCTCCGTGTCTCAGCTCCTTGCTCCCTGGTGCACTGAGATTTTCTGCATGACTGTGTCTGCACTCACCAGCGAGGCTCAAATTGGCTTAAAACAGAGAAGCTGGCTGGGAGAAGGTGAACACACTTAGATTCATTTAGGGGTTAAACCCACTCACTCAAGACTTTGTGTTACATCACCTTTGCAGAGTTTTCCCTGCCTGGTTTTCTGTCTGGCTACCAGGACAGAGAGTTTTTGGCAGTTAATCTAAACTTCTGAAAAGTCTGTCTCATACTATGGAAAGCAATGACATGTTCAGATTGAAATGATGGTGATGTGTTGTGTTGCACAGCGGAGACAGAAAATTAAAAAGCACAATAAAAATATTTATACAATTTTTCTTCGTGAAAAAATAGAAAACAATGAGGTGGATGTGATTCTATGGTCTGGATAAAAGTCTTGCTGTCCAGCTGTTGCGTTTGGTTTTCTCTCTTGGTTTAATTTTTTAAGATCATATTAAATACTGGGAATTCATTTTACACACTTCCCGATTAATGTTACATGTGGGGGTTGTTTCATTGTGCTGGGTTTGTGCAGTTGCCTTTTAAAGCTGTGAAATCATGGAATGGTTTGGGTTGGATGGGACCTTAGAGATCATCCAGCTCCAGCCACGGGCAAGGACACCTTCCACTAGACCAGGCTGCACAGTCTGGGGGTGCTGTAGTCCAAAAATGAGGTGGACAATGGGGATTAGGGACCATCCTTTGAATCCTAGGAAAACTTGCAGAAATGTGATGTCTTTTGGGTTATTACTTGTTGATATACGGAACGCAGGGGCAAATTGAATCAAAAGAAGTTTGATCTAATGAAAGTGTTTAGCCAGGAGAAGATAATTGGTCTGTCTGCAGTCCAGCTTCCCAGGCAGGGAATTTGGGAAGCAGCTGGAAGAGCTGTCAGGGTGTTCCCAGTGCAGGTGGTGCCCAGTGCTCAGGGAAGGACGAGCACCTGAACTGAGCAGAGTGGTGGGACAGGAGTGAAGAGCGCTGTGCCCCCTGTCACTGACCCTGTCACAGTCACTCTCCCAAATACCAAATTGGCATTCACTTCCCATATTTTTTGCTCATTAATTTCATCCTCTGACCGCTTTCAGCCCAGAGACATTTCTTTGCAAGTCCCAGCCCTTAATCCTCTCACTACAGTTACTTTATCAGTGTTTCCAGAGCTGTGGAAGAGCCAAAGGATCTGCTACAAAGCCCCCCAGCCTGCAGATGAGAATGTCAGGCCTCATCTGGAGAAAAAGCTGAAATTCTGCTAAAGAAATCCCTTTCAGGTACATGCTGGTCATGGAAAAGAAAACCAACCAGACCCAAATCTCCTGTTGAAATAGTGATGCTTAATGATGTTAGAACTTACTGGGAACATCCCCCAACACAGCCTAAAATGTGCTCCACAAATTCTGAGTAACTGTTAGCTGGAGACTTTTTGAAAACCATCCTCTTTTATTATCCCAGCTCTTTAAAACTGGATCATTTCTCCTCAGTATTCACTCAAGCTTAACTATCATGTTGCTATAACATCATTTCTAAAGGTGTTTGACATTCAGCTTATTTTTCATATCAGTGCTTTTTATAAAATATCTAAAAAAAGCCAAAGATTATTCATGGGTGAAGATGTTCTGACTTGCTATAAAGAGACTGTCAAAGTTTGTTCTTGAGTATTGTCTCACTTTTTGATAAGAAAATGAGATTAAATGGCAGGATCTGTGCTTTTTGGGACTTTCTCATCCTTTTCAAGAGTGAGGCAGAACTAAAAAGCAAATGTTCATGTGAAGCAGCGATGCTGCTTTGGAGCCAGAGCTTTAACCCCTTCATCCCTCCTGGCAAAACCATTTGGAAAAGCAGCTTGGGCAGTTCTGTGCCATTTTCCAGGTACAACACCACCGTGCCTCTGCCCACCCAGCTTTAGAGGCTGTGGCCAGAGGTTTGGGTGGTGCTTATGGCATTTAATTGTCCTGGGCTGGACAATGGGTGTCTGGTGTAAATGGATGTAAGGGAGAAACACTGTCCATCCAGTCCTGGATCCCTTAGAGAGCCCTGGTATCCCATGTAGAATATTACATCTGGAAGTAAGATTAATGCAGAAGGTGGTGTCTGCTTCTTTATCAGCTACACATTTACCTGTCCTACCTTTGTGCCACGAGAAATCCAAAGTGGTCAAATAATTACCCTCCTTTGAAGCCTGTAGCTTGATACATTCCTCCTTGGCCTCGTGCCATCACAGTCTGCTAAGCTGAAGGGCCACTGACAGTTTTAAGGTCCAGTGGCTCACAAAACTCCAGGCTTAGGAGTGGATGATTTACGTCCCTGGAAAGTTCGAAATCTCAGCTTTCCAGTAATAAAAGGAACTTGTTTTGAACTGCTGCAGTTTGAGATATGAGGCTTTAAAACCGGGCTCTGATTTACCAAGGTGCGCTTTCTCAGACTTAATTTCTGGTGTGAGTTTAGCACACCCTGCTCCAAGACCGATCTCTGATCTAACCCTGTGGTTATAAACAGCAGAAGTCTGGAACTACTGTAAAATGTAATAGCTGCCCTTAGTGGTTTTAAGGAAGCTGCTGATGTCATAGTGCAGAAAAAATCCTTGTTGCTGAAGTGGGAAACTAAGGCAGACAGCAATCAAAGCGAAATAAGTTAATGTTTTATCATCTACCAAGCTCAGAAATCTTCAGAACTGCAAACAGTTATAGGATTAGTAACTAATGAGTTCCGGACAGGAAACACCATAACCTGAGGTCAAGAGCGGAAAAATAAAGGATGTATAAAGATTGCTTATGAGTTTTTAAGATGCAATTTAGTTCCTTAAACTGCTTGATATTGAAGAGGACTTGTTGTCCATGGCTTTGGTTGGTTGATGTTGTAATTATTGCTCCAGCATTTTAGAGCCTCACTGTATTAGAAGGAGTGAAGAGCTTTAATAAATTATACTCTCTGCCACAAAGAACCTGAAATTCCTATTATTAGCTATTCCCAGAAAATCCTTTGTATAGGGAAGAGAAAAAGGAAATAAGAAGGCAGTTCTTTGAGGAAGAGGACTGCTGGAAAGCAGAGAAATGAACAACCCTGAGGGACAATCTCGAGCCGTCGCAGTTTCCACTGAGCTCAGGGCTTCTACAAGTGTGAAACCTCCCCTCCCTCGGTGCTCGCTGTCCACTCGTGTGTCTGACCCTCTGGCCAGTCAGAGCTGGAGTTAAAAGCCTTCCACATGTGGGAAAAGTTAGAGACTGGGCATTCTTCCAGCTCCTGAAATCCCTCAATGCATGATGTAAGCCCACGGTGTGGAATGGGCAGACTGGGAGGAGGAGTCAGTGGGTTACTGCCTGACAAGAGGTGGCTCTGGAGCCTGCAGGAAGTGTCTGGGCATTGAAAGAAGGAATAGTTGGGGATCCTTCTGCTAAAAAGGCAAAGTTTGAATGACTTAGTGTCACTTTTTAACATTGAATGAATGATAGATGTGCCCTTATCACTAGAATTGCCCTTAATGTAAGATTTTCCTGGATTTCTGTGTGCATCATTTCTTTCTCTCCTATACACTGCCTGTCCTGTTGCTGACCAAAAACCATCAAAAAACCTCCACCTACAACTTCAGAGAGTATATCCAGATGCAGAATTTGAATAATACTTATTAGTATAAATTATTCCTCACAACACACCCCTCCTTAACCAATGTGAGATTTTGCTGATGGGGCTGTGGAGTCAACGAGAAATAACTCCCCGTTTATGTTCTTGTTTGGCTTATGCATGAGCCAATCACCCAAGACAAATCCATCCTGAGCTGATCTGGTTGCAAGAAATTTCTCCAAGCTCCCATCCTTAATTGTCTGCAGTTTCAATTAAACTAAGGTGGGATGGTGCCAAGTTTTCAGCACTTCCAACGGGAGAGTCCCGGTGCCCGAATAGGCAGTGGCATTTTGTATTCTTTGGGGAGCGGAGGGCAACGTTGCCAAGTTTGCATTCAGTCATCCATCACATATTAGCCCACTGGAGGTCCATTCTTCCTGAGCAATGGGGGAGCTCTGCTTCCTACTTTGAAAGATTACTCACACAGAAAGCCCTTTCCCCAAAACCAGGCAAGAGAAAGGAAGCTTTCTTCGATTCATACAAGCGCTCGCTTTCCAAAGTCCCCACAAAAATGATATTGTTTCATGCTCAGAAAACATATTCTCTTCAGCAGCTGAGGAGAAAGTGCAGGGTTGTAGGACAGAAATCTTAAATACAGATTTTTCCAGAAGTGCTTGCTTGAATCCTGGGCTCAACAAAGGTCTATTGTAGTGGCTGCCTCTTCCCATGGCAGGCTGGAGCATGGACTATGTGTGGATAGATATTGGCCAGGAGCCTCCCAGGAGTCTGAAACTGAGAGCCTGGGGAAATTCCACTGCAATGATTTTGGCTTTAACTGGGCCCAGCAGTTAAATACACCAGAACCTGATAAGCTCATAAGCCTAAAATTGCAAATGCTAATTTTGTTATGGAATTAGGATGTTTACCAGAACATTAATTTAAACAGTCTTGATTCTTCTCTAAATTTACTTTCTTTTCCACCATTCTGGCGGCACAAAGCTAAAAGGGAACGTAAATTTCTTCTTCTGCGTATACTTGAAAGAGACCCTGTGAGATCCTTTCCCTGTGTGCCCACCAGAACTGGCTAAAGAGTTATTTCCACCATTAAGGAAAGGCTGGAGAAGGGCTAAAAAAAGCTTTATTTCCAAGAAATAGATTCACTTTCCATTGCCAAGAAATCAAAAGACCTGGAAACAGGCAGCTTTTGTCTGTCAGTTTGGGGTTTGTCTCAGGCACAGGATGCAGGGCCAGCAGGTGAGAGAGGCTGTGGGCTGAGCACTCTGGGGATGTGGTTTTGTGCCTCTTTGCTGTGATGAAAAGCCTTTATTTGGACAGGAAAGGGTCACTCTCAGTGTGTGCTGAGCACTTCAGCACAAGCCCTTGGTGGTTATCTCCCTCCTCAGGATTTCACCTTGTCAGGAGCTGGTTTTTGGCCTTTCAAAAGGAGCTCAGTGGCCACTTTGCTCTGGCTCTTTGTTTCTCCTGGTTCCTTTGGAAAGCCAGCCTCTTTTGGATATGCTGAATCCTCCTAAATAGCTTCTCTGTGCTGTGGGACAAAGGTCTATGCCAAGAAAGATATAAAGGTAGCTTGTGATCTGCAGGCAGCCCATTCCTCTTGGCCAGAGCCAGTGTAATGCATATTTTCCCTTTACTTGTGGCTTGTACTTCCCTCCTGCATCGCTTGTACCGCAGTAATTCAGGGCTGACTCCCGATGAATGCTGCACACTGTGGGCCACAAGGCACGGGAGAACAGGAGACACATGAAGGGAAAGTTCTCAGATCATTTTTCTTATTGAAGGATTTTGGCCGTGTAAACAGTTTTCAGGAAAAAAAAAACCAAACCCGCTGGCATTTCCCATGGTGAGCGCTCCTTATGAATGTCCTATCTATTTTTCCAGTTTGGTGGCCAAGTGGAGTGTTTAGAGGATGATATACCACCTACAAGCCAGGGAATTTATATTTCCACTGCCAAGTGTTAATTATGATGTCGACTTAGCCACTTTACAGGTTAGCAAGTCAATCACAGGGAGCCAGAGCTCCAAATGCTGCAGCTCCAGGCTTGATGGGAAGCCTTCAGCACCCAGAGAGTGCCATTCTCAAACACATCAGCATTATTATTTGTTGCTTTATTTGTCATTCTCAGGCTGTTATTTCATGTATTAGAAAACCCCATTGGGATTTGACAGGGTTCCTGGCAGAAACAAGGAAATTCAGTTTATTACCACCAGCCATGTGGCAGGGACACCTTTTTGGTTGTTCTGATCCCTGACCTCGAACAATTCCAGGGATGGGGAATCCACAACCTCTCTGGGTTATGTATGCCCTATATATCCTATATCCTAATATCCTAGTAATAAACTGAAAAAAAAGGGGTGGGAGGGCTTAATTTAACTAAAAACTAAATTAATAATTTAACTAAAAATTAAATTAATTACTTGAACTCATAATTGAGTCTGTGGTGTCCAAGTCCACCTGGGAGAGAGCTTTTCCTGCTGACAGGAGCAATATTTAATTGCCTGTGATATAGGTTGTTGGATGTCCCTGTAACACCCGTGCTTGGCATTGCCTTAACAAGATCTTTTTGCAGAGGACGCCTTGGGCTGCTCCAGTTTGCTCTGTGCTCATACAGGTCAGGGGACAAACCTGGGCTGCCAGAGGGGGAATTAGAACCCACGGAGCATTTTCCAGAGTGGCCCTGCATTGTCTGCACTGTCCCCTGTCCCCTCCAGCCTGCCCCGCTGAGGGGATGGGTTTCTCCTGGGCAGACTTCAGGGGCCGCCAGCCAAATTCTCATGTGACACAATGGCATTGATTTCACTGGGGATCTGGTGCTGGATAATTGAGCTCCACGTCCCTCCTTTCATCATGCCAGGGCTCAAATTGCTGCCAGCCCAGGCTTCAGCACAGGCAGGGCTCAAGTCACTGCGGATTAAGAGAACGAGGTCAGAGCGGTGCTGGTGGAGGGCTCTCAAGCCTCCCATTAATGTGGCGGTGCCCAATTTGTTGACATTTGAAGCAGCAGCGCAGATTTTTGTCCGAGTTCAGTCACTAATCACTGCTCAGGGCTGTGTTTATGGCTGTAATTTCCATTACATTACATAAGTGCCTCTGCTTTACATCAGAGCTCTGCAAAACATCCCCAGACCGGACTTTTCAGAAGCAGCCTCCTCTCTTCTTCCAAACACCTTGCACTCAATTTGTTTCATATCTTGTGCATCTCATTTATATTTCATTTTGCCTTGCCAAGCCATGGCTGATTTCATTCCATCTTCTCTTCACGATGTGTTTTGCTCTAGTATGAGTTTGCTACCCATCCCTGGGTTGCCAAAGATGCAAATTCTTGATGCTACCACATGTGACAGAACGAGGCCAGGCAGATCTGCAGCCTGGGGGCGATTACTGGAAGTCAGATTTCAAGGAACTCCTTCCGTGGTCTTGTGAGTTAGGAAAACGTGCACACTCCTGTGTGTTTGAGGTGCTAGTACCAAGGACAGAGGAGCTCCAGCAGGGAGGAAAAGCCGCCCAGGGAAACTAAGAATTGGTGTAAAAGCAAGGAACTGCCTGGTGAGGGGTTACCCATCTGTTTCCTCAGCTCCTTTTAAAACCAAGCCCAAAGTCTGCGAATGACAGGAGGCAAGGAATGATAATTCTGGTGCCCAGGAAGAGTGCAGGCTTTATGGCTGAGTCCTGAGTAATTTTTAGTGCTTGAATAAGTATATGGTTAAATCAAAGTAAAATTACAAACCACATGCAAATATTCATAATGAATTCTGAAAGTATCCTGCTGCCTGCTGACCAATATCATCTGCTGCAATCCATACAATTAAATACTTTCTGTTACTCCAGGCCAATATAAATGTAAATTGTTCGTGCTCTCACTTACAGCAAAGCCATTAAAAGAGAAGAATTCCACCTCTCTTGCCTCTGGACGTGACATTCCTTCAGCTAAAATGATTTTAAATATGGAAAAGTTTGGGGCTGGGTGTGTGGAGCAGAATTTTGGCTAATCTCTTGCTCCTGACTCCAGGAGAAATTTGAAAAACAGCTTCCTCAGAGGTGCTGTACAAAGCAGGGCTGTCTCAGTGCCTATTCACTGCATATTTGTTTAATATGTCAGTGGTTTATGGTTCTTACAAAAGATCCTTATTTCTACTGCACAGATTTCACCAATAGTTTTGGTAACTGCATTAATTTGGCATATTAGTAAATACTAATTTTTATAACAGATCAGCTATTCATTCACCCATTGTTATGATATTTATCAAGAGTATTGATGGCTTATTTCCTACCTCTCATTATCAGTAAAAAAGACGATGTTTGATACCTAAATCATGAATTTTTGAGACAAATGACACTGGCCAAGTTCTTATCCCAGGACTGGCTGCTGCTTTGTTCTCAGCAGCTCCTGTTTGGCATGAAAGGAGTGGGAAGAAAATTCAGAAGTCTTGAATTTCTGCTCTTCCCATCTCATCCCAAAACCACCTAGAACTTTGGGAAATGGGCTCTGGAAAACTTATAGGTGGTTTTGGAAGCAACAGCGTGGAGAAGGGCCTGGAAATGAAGCCGAGCTTTGTGTGTGGAAGGAACACGAGTTGCTGTGATTCATGCGAGGGAGCACACGAACCTCATGGTCTGAAACTGCATCAGCAAAGCCCTCAAAATATTTCAAAGCAAAGTCTCCAGCGTCTACCCAGAAAATAATGAGCTCCTGACAAAGTGTAACTTGGCAGAGAAACTTTCCAAAGACAAGTTTAGAAAACCGTAGATCTTTTCCAGCTCCGCGTCTTTGCTGCGAGTGGGGAAAAGCCAAGAGCCCGAGCGAATGCTTTTGCTATTAGCAAAGGCTTTATTAAAAGGTACAGGACGTACTTAAGAGGCAGGAGGGGTCTCTGCTGGGAGATTATGCACAGGAGTTGCTTTTGCTCTGAAAGGGTTTTTTTTTATATTGGAAAAGGCACTAATTGAGGCTTCTGTGTCTGTGGCAGCTCTGCTGTGGCCCGCATTCAATTCCCTGTTCAGCAGCCCAGAGTTCTGCTTGTGCCTTCAGAGAGGGGTGGCTAAAAGTCACCCCTGTGCTGGAAGCACGAACAGGGGGTTCAGCAGAAACCAGGCAAGAGGAAGGTGTGACCCATCCACTCTGCTTTCCACGAGTCCCTCAGATGTGACCCATTTCTACAGCTCTGCTTCTGTTTTTAGAACGGCGCCAGTTTTTCTGACCCATTGTTGTCTTTGCCGCTCCCATCTCTGGTGTGTCCTGCTGTTTCTAATCCACAGTTTTTGTCTAGGCTGTATCTGCCATGGGCTTTTTCTTCCCCCTCTGACAGCTACAGCAAGAACAGAGGTTGCTTTGCAGATGTGAGAAAAAAGTATTTAGCAGATGGCTTTTTTTCCCCCTCCTGAGTTTGTAGCAAATTGCTCCACTTGGCTGATGGCTGTGCCCCCTGCCAGGAGCCTGAATGCAGCCCCAGAGCACCCCACTGACCTGCTTGTTTTGCTTCTCTTTTCTGAGCTCCCATTTCCAGAAATTGATGCTCAAGTGTCCGAGCCCTTAACAGAAAAACCAAGCTCCAAGGGCAGACTGAATTCTCTGTTAACTTGTGCCTCATCCCAGCCCCTGTGGGTGAGACCAGCTGGCTTTGGTGTGAGTTCTCCCATGGTTACCTCTTGTAATGCTGTTTCTCTTTTCTTTTAGTTCATACTGGACACATTTGAATGATCTGCTCTATAAAATAACCAGGCTGTTTCTTGTGGCTGCTGTAAAATTCCTCCTGTGGCCGGAGATGGATGAAGGATTCTCCTGCCCTTCCCATCCGCAGGGGTGAATCACTTGGGCTGTGTGACAGCAGCAAACATTGGCACACCAAGGTGCAGGAGGATTGTGCTCATGTGTGTGAGAACGATCCCTCTGATCCCACAAAATGTCTAGAGATGAAAGGGCCTTCAACAGACACAAGAGAATGAGCTGGATCCATGAATTTTGGGTCAGCTGCTGTTTTTCCTCAAGTTCTCTGGTGTCTTCCTCTGTGGGTTTTGGTAGCACTGTAAGTTGTTTCCGTGGATTCATCTTCTCATTCTGGTAGTTGGCCTGGCACATCCTCTTGGCTTCAGAGCAAGGCTGCAGCTCTCTATTGTTACCCCAGAATTCCAGGCAGTCCCGTAGCTCTGTGTGTTTGTGCTGCACATCTGGTCAGACTTTGTTCTTCAGAGCAAAAGATATTCCAGAGAGTCAAAGAATCCAGAATGGCTTGGTTTGAAAGGGACCTTAAAACTCATCCCGATCTACCACCTCTCCATAAGCAGGGACACCTCCCACTGTCCCAGGCTGCTCCAAGCCCCAATGTCCAACCTGGCCTTGGACATTGCCAGGGATCCAGGGGCAGCCCCAGCTTCTGGGCACCCTGTGCCAGGGCCTCCCCACCCTCAGAGGGAACAATTCCTTCCCAATATCCCATCTAACCCTGCCCTCTGTCAGATTGAACCCATTCCCCCTTGTCCTGTCTCTCCAGGCCCTTGGAAAAAGTATTTCTCCATCTTTCTTGTCGGCTCCTTCAGGTCCTGGAAAGCCGCAATTACCCCAAAACTTCTCCTCTCCAGGCTGAACAATCCCAGCTCTCCCAGCCTTTCCTCCCAGCAGAGCTGCTCCATCCCTCTGATCCCCCTGGTGCCTCCTCTGGGCTCTCTCCAGCAGCTCCAGCTCCTTCCTGTGCTGGTCCCAGGGCTGGGGCAGCTCTGCAGTTTTCCCTTTCTCTCCTACACTGCAGGGATAACACTCCAGCTGTTTGCTCTTTATGTATTTTCTGACAATATTGCAGCACTCCCTGGGAAGATGTTTAATTATGGAAATGAGGATTAGACAGCACCTTTCCTGTGAGGTCCTTGCAATGGACCATTGTTTTACAGTGGTGAAACAGAGGCACAGCAGATGATTTATGGAATAATTTCAGAGCAGGATGCCCGAGTTTCAGTCCTCAGTCTTAACCGTGGGAGCACACCACTAACCCCAAGGCTGTGGGCACTTTCTGGAATCTCTGCAGAGAGCACAAGGTTTTGTGGGAATTCCAGGGGTCCAGCTCTATTTAGCTCCATGTCTCTTGTTAGGGAGAAGAAGACTTGGGGATGGCAGACCCTTGGTCAGGAAGGTTTTATCTCAACTTTATTGCTGAGATGTAGTTTTTCCAAGCCTGGGGATTCCATTCATGGGAGACCTGCTCATTCCCACTTTGCAATGACACCTTAATTCTGCACCTCAGCATTCCACTGAACTCTAACTCCAAGGTGAATGTATTCCTTGGCTGCCCTATTGGTTCACCTCAAACTTTACTTCGGTTTAGATTTCCCCATCAGTCACAGACTCCCTGGTGAGCCAATCTGGCAGTTTGTATCCCCAGATTTCATAAAGGAGAATTTGTCCTCTCCACAGAGGTCCATCCTCACAGCACCACAAACCAAGGCTCTGTGCTAAAGCAGAGGTGAGCTCTGTGCTTCCTTTCCTGTGCATCAACTCCCACATGTCCCTGCAGGACAAATCCAGAAGGAATTTGCTCCTTTTCTTATGCTGCCTGAGAACCAGGATCAAAATCACACCCGCACTGTGCCACTGTTGGAAGTGTTAGCTGAAATATATTCTATAAAATAAGATTACTCCCAATGAGCATTTGTTTGGCTTTTCCAGCTCAGCATTCAGAGTTTCACCTCCTCACATCCTAAAGGGAATAAACCTAATTTGTAAGAAAAACCCTTTGCATTTTATGGATGCAGCTTTTTCATTTCCTGGGCTTTGCACCTCTAAGAAAGAGCAACACAAACCATGAGTGAGACATTACTTCAGCCAACCTGAATCACTCCCTTGAACTCATTCAGCAGCATCCTTTTTGCATGGTCTCACTCATCCTTTTTTTTCCTCCAACAAAACCAGTATTTTTAAAAACACTACACAGACATATTTTTAGCTGCCGTGAATTCCTGCAGTGCCACGGGTCAAATCCACCAGCTGGTCTAACATGTTTTGGAGGCAAAGGGGAAGTGGAGTTGTCTAAGACACCAGAGCAGCACCATCAAATCCCAAACCTGAGAAATCTCTGTGTCTGTCTCCTCTGCTGCCCCTCCCCAGCTCTGCTCCCTTCCCTTTCCCACTCTCCCAAGCTGTTTGTTTTACATCTCGAGCCAAGCTGACTCCCAGCCAAACATCCTGGGGGGGCAGGAGAATGTTATTTATCCATAGTCACAATTCTTTGGTGGGTAACAAGCAGAATCTGCCCTGGGAACAGGAGAATCCCTGTCCTTGAAGATGGTAACAAGCTGAAGGTAATTGGGCAGAGCAGCCAGCAATAAGGAGCCCTCTGGCTCCTGGATCAGTACTTTTGAAGTATTTTGCTGCCTGAAAATTCAGTTTGGTGTTTTAAAATGCACTGACATGTTTTACTCCCCGGTGGGCACAACTCTGAGCCTTTAGAGGTGGGAGTGAGCACAAGATTAATTCTCTTTCTTCTGTCCTGGGGTGCAGGAGAGCACGAGCACTGCGGGTTCACCTTCATAAATTCTCACTTAGTAATTGAAGGCCAGGCTGCTCTGGCTTTTATTAGAAAAAGGAGCAGGAATCCTTTGAAGAAATGATTGAGGTGGTTATTCTTTCAAACAGGCCATTTGGTTCAAAGCAAGCCATTACTGGTTTCAAAGATTTATAAAAAAAGATTTGTCAGGGAGTTTTTTCTCAATAACAGGAACTCCTGAAATGCTGTTGACTCTCTCCAAGTGTCCTTCTGGCTGAGTCTTCAGAATCAAGAGAAAAATGGCATCTTTCAGTGACCAAATATGTGTTGAGAAAAGCTTTCAGTTGTACCTGTTACTTTGTCATCACTTGGCTCCCGTTCTTTTATAGAGACAACTTTTATACTTTTTTTTTTGGGGGGGGACATCCAACAGAGAGGACAGGGAAATACTGAATGAAATTATACAGAATGAGAGGAACAAAGATAATTTCTTTTTTCTAATATAGGAGACCACTGATGCCACCAAACAACTGATCTGAAATACTGTAATTCCAGTAAGTACAGCAGATGTTTTATCATTTATAAACACTCCTGAGTGCTTACAGGAAGATCAGTGCAAACCAGCCAAGCCTTTCTTCAAGTCACATAAAAATTGGAGTCCAATTTATTCCATAATGGAACAGAAGCCCAGTGTTTGGGTGAAGGATTTCACTGCTGCAGAAGGTGGGTGCTGGGTCACAGAGGTGTGGGATGGCTTCAAGAAGGTTTATACTATTTGGATGTTGCACTGCAACCCTTCCAGGTGGTATTTGCCACATGGATGGGTGTAACTGGTGCTTGCCACAGGGCTGGGCTCTGTAGAAATCTTGAAAAGAGATGAAGACTTTTGTTCTGTCATCTCAGAACAATGAATCCGTTTCTTGTGCCCCTTTCCCATCTTATTCCTCTCCCCTTTTCCTGTTGGGCAAAATGAAAAAAACCTCAAAAAACAACAAAACTCAACTTATTTATTCACTTCTCAATTCTGCCTGAGCCTGTTTTTTAAGACCCTTCTTTTGTGAGTTTAATCAGATGCTCGATAAGAGCAAAAGCGTTGCTAACTAACGAGGCCCACAAAGCAGCCCCTTCAGGGAGCACATGACCTCATCCCCAGGATTACTCCAGCACAGGAATTCAGCCTCCAGCGCACGCCCGAAATAAACCTTTGCAGGGAAGTGCTTTATCCGAGCATACGCTTTGCCAATGTCCTCCTCAGTGGCTGGGACGAAACACGTATGGAAATTCCGATTTTCCTGCTCCCAAGCAGCCTGCCCTGCTGGCTGGAGCTGCCTTTGGGCTGCTGCCCTGCTGGAGCAGCCAGCCCTGGCACAGGGATGCAGCCGTGGAGCGGGGCTGGCTTTCACTCCCAGCTCCCATTGTGTGCTCGGGTTTTGTTGGATGCTCGGAGCCTTGGCAGCCGGGAGTGGCTCTGGGAACGTCTGTGGGGTCACACATAGTGCTCCCAAAACTCCCCCTCTGCCAAAAGGTGGCACAAATCCCTCCCTGACGGATGAGAAGTGACACCATTGTGTTGTCTCTGTGCTCTCGGGGCCTTTAGCACCTAAAATTGGACAGCACCAATATCCCAAGGACACCATCCCTGCTCGGGAAGCTGGTGGGTTTCCAGCCAGGTGCTTTGGGATCTCAGCCTGGGTGTCCAGACTTAGCTCCTGTTGCCCCTGTGATGAAGAGGAGGATGAGGTGAGCAGCTTTCCACCCTGGCACACTTTTCTGGACAAGATCTCCAAGGGAAGGCAGGAAGGACTCCTGCAGTTCTTGAAGTAAAATGAACTAAAAGGCAATATCCTGTCAAGTCCCAAGCTGGTTTAAGCCCCGTTATCCCTAGTCAGGAGCTTGTAACCGTGCTGGAAGGAAACACATCTGCAGCTCACACTGAGATGTATCATTTATTTATTTCTAATTATGCACATTTAGCAGCAAGTTACATGAAAGATTAAACACCACGTTACGAGTGTGGTCTCATTAATTCTGCACCACGCATCTAAGTCACTCAGCAATTACCTTCACCCATTCTTAATGTGGATAATTTTATTAAATGTGGTGATAGCAAAAATGAGTTAAGAGCTTTGGATTCCTGTTTTCAGTGTGGTCTCTTCCCGAGGCTGCCTGGCTATATATAATTATTACATAATGCCACCTTGGATGCTTCTCATTTAAACAACGGCTGAAATAGCTGCAAGGCTCTGACACGAGCCAAGGGAAGCTGGGATGTCACAGGGTTCAGCAGATGCCACTTCCTTGGGCTCTGCTCCTGTAAATGCAATTCTTCATCATGCCTGGGATACCTGTTGGTGACAGATGTTGCAAAGCCTCAAGGTTTGAGTTTATTCTACGAATGATTGGCCTGAAGAGTAAGTGTTGCCCTAAACACCACAGTGGTGGTGTTAGAACAGCTCTGCTCCAGCCAGGCTGTACCATTTCCAAAGGTATCTCCTTCGCCCTTTTCTCCATCAGTCTTGTCCCTACCTGTGACCTATTCAGGAGGTGACTGTGATTAAATCCGGTTAAGAGCTGTAGCCACTTGGCTTCTCTAATTTAACACACTTGGGGCTTCCTCTAATCCAGGTGATATATTAAAAGAATTAAGCGATTCTAGCATGAAGAGCAAAGAATTCAGGCAGAAAAACTGAGAGCAGAGGAAGCCTTTTCACAGGGGTAAACTGAAGAATCTTTCTAGAGGAGCAGTGGGAAACACAGAATTAGGAAGTTTAGTTATTTGTACTTTGTTTAGACTTATTAGAAATCAGGGTGAGAACTGACTGGGGTGAAGTGCCAGAACTGGGGAATGATCTCAGCTCTCCCAAGTCCCAGCTCGGTGCCATTCCCACATTCCTGGCTCTCCCCTGAGCTCCCGCTCCTTTGCTCCTGATGGAACAGCAATAACAGTGGTATGTTCAGGCAGGATTTCTTTGCTTTTCTCATCTTCAGCCAGGTAATTCCTAAGAAACATAAATCAGAAGTCTGTAGGACCCAGAAACTGGAAGGCACCTCTTGGTTGCTGAGTTCCACATCCTGTTACTGCAGGCACCTTGTCACATAATCTGTTTTTCACTTCTGTTTAATTATTCCGTGTTTTCAGCAGTCATTTTCTCCCAGCTGTATCTCTGCCAGCTGATTTAATTTTTAATTTAAATCATGAGATTTGCTCAATATATTTAATACTTCATTGATCAAAGGTGTCACTGATACTGGAAGAAGACCACCTCCGATCCCTGAACTTTTACTCTGCTTTGAAAATCAGCCAAACTCATTGTTTAGTTTGGCAAGTTCCATTCTCTCTCTGAGATCCCAAACAAGGATAGACCTGGAGAGATTTTCCATGGCTAAGGGGACAAAACCTCTGAAACAAAAGTAGTTTATAGTGGAATAATCATGCTCATTTACCTCAAAATAGTCACTGTACGACAGAAGGTTTAGTCTCTCATGGGTCTCCTTTTATGCTTATCATTCAGAATTTACCAGAGCTCTTTCACATTTTTATGGGTGTTGGCTTCAGTGGGTTATTTCTCCTTCCCCTTTGTGGCACTGTCATGCTGATGGCTTTGAAATATGAGCCTTTGCTAAATTCTAAATTGTACACAAAGCAATTAATTAAAATTCCTTCCAAAACAGCCCTGGCAAAGCCCCATCGGTGCTGCTTTGCAGCCAAGGTAGAATGGGTGGAGGCTAAAATGCACCCAAGTGGTTTTATTTCAAGATGCTGTACAGTAGGATCTGTGAACCAGAAACCCTACAGCTTCCCCAGAGCAGGAACATCATCTAAGAGCAGAAGCCAAAGGTGAAAACTGAACTGGGGTGAAGGGTTCAGGCTTAGCTGGGTGATATTTAATGCAGGACCTCGGGGGCTGCACCGGGCAAAAAGTATCCATGAAGTGTTTTAATTGCTGTTCTTTGAAAGAGTCTGAGGTATAAATGTGATCACAATTCTAGTGATCACCAGAGACTCTTGTAGGGTTTAAGAAAATCTAAAATTCCTTTTGTTTTTGTGACTAATTCCAGTGGCATGGGCAAGGCCCTTGGAATGGATGATGAATGCTTGAAAACTCTAATCTGTGACAGCTCAGAAATCAATCCTGAATTAACTGTGCACAGCAGTTCCCATCTCTGCGCTCAGAGTGTTCTTGGTTGTAATTGCCCTCAGTTCCATGAAGTTTCACTGCTCTGAAATGTGCAGTGCCAGCACCAGATGGGACACAGGTGGCTCCAGGGGGCATCCAGAGCCCTGAGCTGTGGCTGCTCACCCACATCAAATACAAACTGCTGGTTTGCCCTGAAATGGAAAGGATTTAAGTCACAAAGGCAGGCACATCCAGAGGAAAATGTGCTTTTATGTGCTTTAAGTGCTATAAATGCCTTCTGGGAGCTGCGGGTGTTTGAACCACTGTGGTGGGACTCAGCAAAGCTGGATCAGCCTCCTCTGTCTTGCAGTGGGTAAAATACCTCAGCAAAAAGGCAGAGGCTCCTGGGGAGCTTGGGAGTCTCAGTGTCAGCCTCTCCAGGTCCCTGTTTTCCATATTTAAAGTGGAGGAATGTTTTTTGTTGATCCATTATAATTACAAAAACTTTCTTTGCCATTCCTCCAGCACATGTGGATGCCATGAGGCTCCTGCTGTGGGGCTGTGGACATCACTGAGTCCCTTCCATGACAGAAAAATTGGATTCGTGTCCCCTGTATCTCTAGAATTCAGCTCAACAGGTTTTAAAACTTCCTTCCCAGTTGTTTCCTCTCTGCCTCTTTCTCCATGGAGCTTTTCCAGAGGATGCTTTCTTGCTTTTTCCCTCTTTTTCACTCTCACTGCACTCCCACAGACAGCCAGATCATTTTGGTTAATGCTTATCTCCCTTTGTAATTTCCAAGAATAGCTTTAGTCTGAAAATCTGGCCTAGGTGGGGTGGCAAAAGTTTTCTATTCAGTGCCTTCACATTTTGCTGTTTATTAAAGGGAGGTCACTGAGCCCGGATCCATAGTTTTGTGGGGGCTTTCCAGATGTGGGATTTCTTATCTGGAAAACTGTAGAGTGTTTGCAGGATATTTATTCTTTATGACCTGGCCATGGAAGTAGAAGTGAAGTTGTTTGACTATAAATTAAAGGTAAGTCCTCAACCTGGAACCTGGATGGATTCCTGCTTATCACTCTGCATTTTATCTGTTAAAAGCATTGAGAAAAAGGCAATCAGCTTCCTTATGTCCCCTTTGAAAGCTCTGACCCTCTTCTCACCTCTTTGTGCAGAAGAAAATTCCTGAATTATGAAAATTTCCCTTTGGAGTTTCACACCCTCAGGGTCCATTCATATCTGCAGGGTTTAATTGGGGTTGAAACAATTGCCACACTTCTTTGCACACACGTTATCCAGGAGCCATGGGGAACACAGCGGATTTTCTGAATTACTCTAAATTCGACTGCCTTAAAATTCCTCTCCTTAGAATGGATACAATGTAAATAAAGAGAAAGGGGGGGAAAAGGCGACAATTTGGCTTTGATCATTTCTGCTGAAAAGGCTCAGGACTGATGGCTTAGGACTGTTATGAATTTCTGCTCTCCACTGTGATTTAATGTAGTTTGACCTACCCTGAGTATCCCTGCTGATTCCTTTGCCCTGTTGGAATTGGGAATGGAAAGAAAATTATTTTCTGCAGTTATGAATGTGTGGAAACAGCAGTGGAAGACGACGAAGCCAGAGCTGTTCGTGTTTTGACCTCCCATGTGAAAACTTCCAGGGCTCCCCCAGTCCCTTTCTTTGAGAATATTTCAATTGATTTCGGACTTAATCCACTTCTGCTGGAGAAGATTCCCGGAGCCTCGGGAGTCACAAGCTCGTGGCAGAACCACTCCAGTACTCTGGCTTTGAAAGGTTGCATCTTCTGAGGCCTTGCCTTGTGAAAATGCCCTCTGGCAGATGGTCTCCATCTATGAGTCCTGTGGAACAGCACTGCTTGTATTCCTTGCAGAAAATGCACCAATTCCCCATGTCTGCAGAGTGGGAATGATCCAGGTCAGGACAAATCCCTGCTGTGGCTCCTTTGTCTCTGTTGCAGTAGATAAGGAGAGGGGCACAGTGATAACGGCCTGCTGGGCACCCCAGCCTGGAGGGAACACGTGGAGCACGTCTCGGTGGAAACTCTGGAAACATGACGTTCCTGCAGTTAACAGATCACAGAAAACTATTTTGGGGTTAGCAATTTACAAACCTCAAAATGCTCCTTGTTGTGTTCCCTGGAGAGGGCTTTGGCTCTTCTCCAGCCGAGTCTTCCTGCCTGTCAGAATCCAGCCCGCTGCTATTTTGCCCAGATTTTAGCAAGATGTGCTCGAATCCAATATGTGCTGACAATATTTGATCCCCTCCTGCTGTAATGTTGGAAGTATCTGCTTAAGCAGGAATTGTTTCCTTCTTTTCCTCTCTTTTTTGCCTGCCATTTTTATGTCTAATTTCCAAGTCATGACATGTAGAGAGTGTCTGAGCAAATCTAATCAGCCTTCTGCCTTCGTTAGGAAGGACAGCTGAGATAGTTTTTAACACCTCCATTCCTTCCTCACTGCAATCTGTTTTGATTAAAATTGCACAGGGCTCTCATCTGCATATTTATCATTCCACATTCCCACAAATCATCTCACAACTCTGCCACTCCTGAACGTTCAGGAGAGACTGGATTGCTACCCCAGGACTTTAGAGTATGCAGACATTAATTTAGTTTCTCACACCTGCTGCTTTCCAGCAAGTATGGCTTTGGGGAAGGGAAATATTCATACATTACCTTTGCTTAGTATTCCCCAGGAGTCGGGATTCCTGGGGTTTTTTTCAAGATTGCTTGAAAATTTCCTATTAAGAAACAAATTTCTAATTAAATGGAAATGTTCTGAAAAAGTTCTGATGCTGGGAGGGGGCGAGGGGAAGGGGGGATGTCTAAACAAAGAAATAACCCTTTTTAATAACATTTTTTCAGCTTTTGACAGCCAGACTGTGACGTGCTTTTAGATCTTCAGATGAAACGGCTGCGGTGGAAATGAAAATTATTCCTTCCCTTTGTGCTATTGACAGTCCATCTTACTTCCACCACGTATTATTAAGTGTACCACCAGGCAGTGATCAGATTTTTAAGGAGTGTTTTCTAGAAATAGCATTTTTCTGCTCTTTGGTTAAAATCTGACTTTTAAAGTTAATGTTTATATAAGAAGGTTTTTTTTTAGCTGAATCTCCTTTTGCCCCAGCTGGTACTGCAGAAATGCCATGATTTGCTTCTCAGTTTATAACCTCTATTTTTTAATCAGATATTTAAGATGTGTGAGAGGCCACAACACCTTTTCTTCTTATTTATATTGAGGTTGTGCCTTGGGGAGCAGGGGAGCAGGAGACAACTCGTGGGAAGGTGCCAATGACCAGATGGGGAGGACACGAGCTCCAGATTTATTCTCCTGCATGACAAGCAGAACATTTTGCAGATCATCCACACCAATGTGTCCAAGATTTCTGTAGTCAGGGTGGCAGGAAGACCTGAGGGCACAGCTCATTAGGATGAGTGGTGTTCCCTATTGGACAAAATATTTGTAAAAATAGACACATTCTGGGTCATACAAACCTCTCAACAGACCTGAGAGATATCAGACATCACCCAGCTCCTCTTAGAGACCACAAGGCCAAACTCATGTTGGGAAGGGTCATCTTTTGCCAACCCTTGCTGCAAGACTTTTAGGTGCCCCTAAATGATCCAGCAGCTGATGTCTGCAAAGAAAATGTTGAGAAGGTTTCTCCAAGAGACAGGTTTAAAATGAAGTTTACATGAGCTGTTCTGAAGGGAAGATGAGGGAAAATGAAGGGACAACAGAGCCTGGCAGTCGCTGTGGCTTCATTTCTCTCTTGCTCCTGGGTGGTCCATTGTGGTCGGAGCTGTTGTTTGAGGAATTGGGGTTGGAGAGAGGGATGTCCTCTTTGTTCTCCCAGCCAAGACCATGGCTAATGTATAAATAACTGGAGGAAGGTGTCTCGTTTTGTAAATGTCAGATCCAGCAGCGGAGCTCAGCTAACGGTGCTGGGCCCTTGGCAGATGGGATGGGAAACACCTGATGGGGATGAATTAGCTCAGACATCACACGAGGTGTCAAAGCACAGAGGTCACAGAGCAGGCATGGAATGCTGCTCCTAGACCACCACGACGTCTCTCCAGAAATTTCAAAAGGATGTCAGCCAAGATACATTCGTTCTTCCGATATCATCTATGAGCTGAGATGTTTGGCTGCCTCTAATGCAGCGCCACTCAAAGTCCTGGTGCTCATGTGGATTTCATCAGTAGTGAAGGTGACAGTGACAGTGGCTCTTGCCAGAGCAGGTTTTTCATTTTCCGGGCATATTAAAGAAATCAGTTTGTACCATCATTAAGTGATTTGCCAACTCATGCTGGTCAACAGAAAAATGTCCAATTTCCTTGGTTTGGGAAAGGCCCATATTCCTGTAGGTTGGGATTTACAAAAGCCATAAGGAAATGGATGCTCAACTTTCACTAAAATTCAGTGAGAATTAGATGCAGAGCTGCCTCCAATTGGTTCCATTTCCCATTGGTGATCCATCTGTCAAACAGACTGTCCCTTTAATGACTACTTGAGGGTTAGGCATCAATTTTAGCTGTATGACCTTGTCCTGGGGCGAAAAGCACATAGCAGCACATGGAACTGCATGGGAAGCAGTTTGCAAAGCCCAAGTGGGAGTGCTCGAGACCAAAATCCCACTTCAAATACAGTCCTGAACACGTTTCATGAACCAGCAACCCAGTTTAGGGATTGAGTCAGAAATGAGGCCTGGACCATGTCTGTCTCTGTTATTCTTTATTAACAACCTTGTGATCTCTTCTGGTGCAGGCAGGGCTTGCAGAAATATTTGAGCAAATGGGGTAAGTGTTAGAAATGCCTTAAAGCTGAATGGTTTTCCATGACAAGGAAAAAGCCTTCCCTGCTGCTTGTTCGCTTCTGATTTATTCCCCAGTAAAAAAGGGTGAAGTTTGCTCTTTGTGAGCTCAACGTTGTCTACAAAACCCACTAAACTTCAGTGACGTGTCTGATGTATTATTGTCGTTCCCTCACAAAGGCAGCTGGGACAGCACGGGAAGAACAATCCCTCCACTTTGGGGGAAGCAGAAAGGTGGAAGAGGCTGGTCTCTCATCTGACAAATAAATTAGCATCAAAACTATGATGTTTAGAGAATAAATTGCTGTTTCCTCCATTACTGACATTTCATAGCTTGCAACCACTGAAAGCACAGTCACTGATCTAACCGTTAAACCAAGCTTTTCTGGGAGAGGGAAGGAAAACAAATGCTGAGATGACATTTATTAGGTGTGCTTGTTCAGGCAGTCCATTACTGCTTTGGCTCCTCACTCTACGTGCTGAGGGGCTGATCCTGCATGGAAGTCAATGGATGTCTTTCCGCTCCCCTGGCTCACTCCACTGAAAATGAACACACACAGACTGAGGAGGAAGAGGAAATATTGGAGTTAATTGAAAAGAATGAGTTTCGGGAAGAGCTGTAGAGCCCAGCCAGGTGCTTGTAACCGTACATGAGTTATTGTGTTATAGCTGAGGAAAGATCAGACAGTGGGAAATGCTGCCTGGTGAAAAGGGATATTGGCTGCTAAAAAGGCATTTTTACATATGTAGTTTTATTGCTGTCTCTGTTGTTGGAGTCTCAGCTTCTCCTGTGTCTCACTTCTTTTATGCTGAAATATCCCTGTGATGCAAGCACTGACACCAGAACCTTCCACCGACAGAGAGCTCCATTTATCTTCATGTTCTTCATAAGTCATCATACGGTGGAACTTACTATGGAGCTACAAGCCCTGGAGTTCAGATTCCACAGCAACTGCAGTAATTTAAAGCATATAGAAAAGGGATGGAAGGAGCTGGTGGTGTTGACACACCTTTTGACAATGTCTCGAGTTTCTTACACCATCCAACCTTGAGCAGGCTTCAAGCAGTGGAGGGGTGAAGGAAATACAGAATTCAACATTGGTTAAATCATAACAGAACATATATTTATTTTATCTACCTCTGTTTTCAGTTGAGCTGAGACTCAGCAGGTGTCTTTGCCCCAGTCTTCTGCTTGAGGCAGTTAAACGTTCCACAACCTGCTGTATTAGCTCTAACCCGGAAATAACAGCAGCTTTATTCATGTCTGATGACATCTCCTTCAGAATCACAGAGATCCTGGAAAATCACTCTTGTTATATATCAGAGCAAGCTCAGCAGCTTGGGTGAAGTGTGATGGTCCTGTTCTCTGAGGATGCAGCACACGAGCAGTGCCACACCTTCACTGGGTGGTGCAGCTGCTGTTCATCCCTTACACTGTTCCTTCTTCTTTCAGGGAACAAACGCACCAGGAAAGAAAAGGATATCCAGCGTGGTTTGATCTGGCTCACCAATTTCTGCTCCAGATTACAAAGCCCAAGCAGACCTAAGACTCTCTTATCCTTGAAAGAGAACTGGGCACCGCAATGGGACTCCCCAGCCGGGTCTTGGCCTGCGCCATCCTCACTTTGCTGTCCCAGCACGTCACTGGGGGACTCATCAGGAGAGTTATCCGGCAGAAGAGGGAGACTGGGCTGAACGTGACCTTGCCAGAGGACAACCAGCCTGTGGTTTTTAACCATGTCTACAACATTAAGCTGCCCGTTGGCTCCCTCTGCTCCGTGGACCTGGACACGGCGAGCGGCGACTCCGACCTGAAGGCGGAAATTGAGCCCGTCAAGAATTACGAGGAGCACACGATGAATGAGGGGAACCAGATTGTCTTCACTCACAGGATTAACATTCCCCGCCGGGCTTGTGGCTGTGCAGCTGCCCCAGACATTAAGGATCTGCTGAGCAGACTAGAGGAGCTGGAGGGGCTGGTCTCCTCCCTGAGGGAGCAGTGTGCCAGCGGGGCTGGATGCTGTCCTAATTCCCAGGCAGTAGAAGGTAAGGCAGGCTGGGGAGCCGCTCTTGGGGGAAATTCTTGTGCCGGCTGTAGATGTTGTTTAGAGTGATACTCCAATCTGTTTCAAGAATAAGCACAAGTCAACCTGTTAAATTTGAAACGTAATCAAAACTGGGAATGTGTTTGGCCAGCATGCAAGGTACATTCATTCACAGTTCCACGGCTTTATGGATCTGTGGGTCAGGAGTCGGCCTGGGACCCTTTGTAGCTGTGGCATTGAGCATGGAAGGCACTTGGGCATGGTGACAATCTGTGTCGGAGTTAAGATTAAAACTCACACAGTCCAAGCTCTTGGCTCCACTTTTTGTCCCCTTGAGAAAGCTGCCAATGTAACCATTTTTGCTTCCAAGTTTTCTTTAGTAGAGACCAGTAAAAATACAGCAGGACATAAGGCAATAGACGAGCACAGATAGTTATAGAAGAGGGAAAAATGTGTCTGTCTGGTTGATTTTTAAATTTAGGGAAGGGGTTGGTCATACAAGAGAAGAAACACAAGTCTTCTTTGGAGTGATGTGTCCCTCTGAGCGGCCTCCCAGTTGCTGATACAGCAATGACACAAAGCGCTGCCTGGCTTTTTGTGTTCTGGGGTGAATGGATGAACGATGTTTCATCGTGCATACCCTAATGAAGCAGTCAGGAAAGCTGGTCAGTCAATGGAAGAGGATTTTGAGAAGGGAAGAGGAATCCAGCATGCTCAATTACCAAGTCGTTGGCACGGGCTCTTCCCTGGCATTAGAGCGAATTAAATCTTTCCTGGTAAAGTAAATCTAGCTGGAGAAAGAAACAGATATTCTCATTTAAAAACTTTAAAAACTGATGTCCTGTAGGGAACTAGGAAAATCAGAGCCCTTTTAGGTCATATGTGCCACACCGGCCTAAGGCATCCTCATGCCAAGGGAGTAATGGGTTTTTGGGATCATTGGTACAGGTCGCCTGGACACCACACCCTATTGCAGCGGGCACGGCAATTACAGCATCGAGATCTGCGGCTGCGTCTGCGAGCCCGGCTGGAAGGGCCCCAACTGCAGCCAGGCCTCGTGTCCCTCCGACTGCAACGACCAGGGCAAGTGCGTGGACGGGCTGTGCGTGTGCTTCGAGGGCTACACGGGCCCAGACTGCAGCCAGGAGCTCTGCGCCCAGGGCTGCGGTGCCCACGGGCGCTGCGTGGGTGGGCGCTGCCTGTGCCATGAGGGCTTTGTGGGTGATGACTGCAGCGTGCCCCTGTGCCCCCACAACTGCCACGGCCGCGGGCGCTGCGTGGACAGCGAGTGCGTGTGCGACGAGGGCTACACCGGCGAGGACTGCAACGAGCTCATCTGCCCCAACGACTGCTTCGACCGCGGGCGCTGCGTGAACGGCACCTGCTTCTGCGAGGAGGGGTTCACTGGAGAGGACTGCGGGGAGCTCACCTGCCCCAACGACTGCCACGGCAACGGGCGCTGCGAGAACGGGCTGTGCGTGTGCTACGAGGGGTTTGTGGGCGACGACTGCAGCGAGAGGAGATGCCCCAATGACTGCCACAATCGCGGACGCTGCGTGGGTGGGCACTGCGTGTGCCACGAGGGGTACCTGGGCGAGGACTGCGCGGAGCTGCGGTGTCCCAACGACTGCCACAACCGCGGGCGCTGCGAGAACGGGCAGTGCGTGTGCCACGAGGGGTTCATCGGGGAGGACTGTGGGGAGCTGCGCTGCCCCAACGACTGCCACAACCGTGGGCGCTGCGAGAACGGGCAGTGCGTGTGCCACGAGGGCTTCACCGGGGACGACTGCGGCCAGCTGCGGTGTCCCAACGACTGCAACAACCGCGGGCTGTGCGTCAACGGGCAGTGTGTGTGCAACGAGGGGTACACGGGCGAGGACTGCGCAGAGCTGCGCTGCCCCCACGACTGCCACAACCGCGGGCGCTGCGTGGAGGGACGCTGCGAGTGTGACAATGGCTTCACGGGGGAGGACTGCGGTGAGCTGGCCTGCCCCAACGACTGCCGTGGGCGCGGGCGCTGCGTCAACGGGCGCTGCGTGTGCCACGAGGGTTTCGTGGGCGAGGACTGCCGGGAACGCTCCTGCCCCAATGACTGCAACAACGCGGGGCGCTGCGTGGACGGGCTCTGTGTCTGCGAGGATGGGTACATCGGGGACGACTGCTCCGACGGTAGGTGCAGTGTCCCTCTGAATTGCCTCCCCTTGGGCCATCCAGCAGCCTTGGGCAGCCTTGGGTGTAGCTTTTCTGTACAGCTGGGCCCTGTTGCTGCTTTGCCAACATAGTCCAAACAGCGGGATCAGAGATGCAACAACACTAGCAGCTTTGGGCATCCCTGAATTGTCAGGGCTAAGTACTGTAGCAGTTTCTGGTGACTTTTGGTGGTCACCAAGACAACAGGCTGATGATGGTGTTGCAGTCCCTTTGTCATCTCCATTTCTGCTCCCACCACAATGACCCTGATGCTGTAGCCAGCACTGGCTGGGATTTGTCATCATGATCCTTCAGTTTCTCATAGCAACTCTTGATGGTAGAAAAAAAAGCTGAAAGAAGTTGTTCTAGCTAAGGAGAAAAGCGAAATGTTCCACAGACTTACTACGCCACATGTGTGTGTTTATGTATATACATACATACATATATATATGTTTGGATGTATATATGGAGATGTGTATATTAGATCTGACAGAAGCTTAGAGGAAAATCGTGGGATCAGCTGGAGTGGAAACTTAGCTATAAAGTCACATGCTTGGTTTCCCAGGACCACTGGCTCTATGGAAATCGATAGAAAATTCTGGCAGCCTGATAATGACAGGCAATACACCATATATGAGGTAGTTTCCTTTAGTAGATCCTGGGGGAGAAATTGTGAAACTAAATTTTGGTAGAGTAATCAAGGAGTACTTTGGGGTTGGGAACACTATAAAAAGACAATGAATACCCTTTAAAAGAAATTCCCATCTTTCATCTCCTCCTTCTGGAAGATGCCTAAGCCCCACTTTGTGATCTCGCACAGGCAGATCTATTGCAAGTATTTACTCAAATAATAATGTTTTATTTTACTTTGGAAAATCTGTGCAAATCCCAGGACTTGTAGCTCTACATTCACGTGCTGCTGGCAGTTGAATTAAACATCTGAATCCCTCAGGACTCAGCTATAGCGGTCTTGTGCTGCAGCCATGAGAGGAGAGGCTGGAACACGGTCAGCCAGAGGTTGTGTGCAAGTGTGAGAGCAGAAATTGGCCCGTGGCTTCTGGAAATGTCTGTAGTCTCCATCGGCTGAGCATTCCTTTCCTCGGCAGCTAATTTGTGGGACATGCCTTCCCCGCTCCCTGCGTGTGAGATGAGCCGTAGGAACTGCTCATGGGAAAATGTGAAACTGGGCAAGTCATTATTTCCTTAGCCTTTAGAACTTCTTATAACTTCGGTTTGGTTTTTTTTCCCCTCTCCCATTCCCAGTGTCTCCTCCAACTGAGCTGACTGTGACCAACGTGACGGATAAAACCGTCAATCTGGAGTGGAAGCATGAGAACCTCGTCAACGAGTACCTCGTCACCTACGTCCCCACCAGCAGCGGGGGCTTGGACATGCAGTTCACCGTGCCAGGAAACCACACAGCTGCCACCATCCATGAGCTGGAGCCGGGGGTGGAATACTTTATCCGTGTCTTTGCAATCCTTAAAAACAAGAAGAGCATTCCAGTCAGTGCCAGGGTAGCCACATGTGAGTTTAATATTCTCTGTATTCATCCTTTTGTCTACTCCATTTGCATCCCTATTTTGGGGTGTTGCTTATTTTGTGTTTTCTATTTTTGGTTCATATGTGTTGACTTGCATCCCTTTTTTGGGGGTATTTATTCTGCATTTTCTGTTTTCAGTTCAGACATATTGATTTACATCCCTTTTTTGGGATGTTATTTCTTTTATATTTTCTGCTTTCAATTCAGATGTTGGCCTGGAAAAAACCGCCTTCTGCACTTTCATTTTCTACTCTTTTCCAGTACCAGGGGCTGTGATACAAGCACAGTTCACAAGCTCTTCTGCTCAGTGTCTCCCAATATGGGGTCTTTGTGAATTAAGAAACTTGGCTTCTTTATCATAATGCACATTTCTTTATTATAATGCACATTTCTTTATTACAATGTACATTTCTTTATTATAATATGCATTTTAATATTCTAGTAATTCTTCCTGAGAAAAAGGTAAAAACATAGCAGCATGTAAAAGAGCAATATGAAATCACTGGAATTCAAACTATTTTGGCTAAAATGGAGGTTATATTTGTTTTGCATCTTTGCTGTGTTTTACTACATCTTACTTTTTATCTGCCTGTCTGTCCTTCTGTTGTTCATCTTCCTTTTTGTTTTGTGCACATCCCTGTCATATCTAAACATCCCAATATCAAAAGATGCTCGTTGACTTCTGTCACTGAGGTCATTTCTAGAGAGCTGGGGCAGGATTCAGCTCTCCTGACTTCCAAAGTGCACACCAGGCTTCTTCCAGGAGGGCACAAAAAAGAGTTTTCTAGGGAAAAAGTCACTTTACTCTAAAATGATATTTATCTAGTTCAGGAAGGTCTCTCCAAAGCCACAATAACTGGATCTGAGTGGAGTTGAACCACCTCAGCTGCAGATCCTACCTGGCAGATATTTCTAGTGGTGGAAAGATGTCCACCGCAGTGCCCTGTTTATGGGAATTTGCTGCTCACGTGAGGATATCCCTTTTTTCTGCCACAGATCTGCCTGCTCCAGAAGGTCTGAGATTCAAATCTGTGCGGGAAACATCCGTCCAGGTGGAGTGGGACCCTCTGAACTTTTCTTTCGATGGCTGGGAGCTGGTCTTCCGTAATATGGTGAGGAAGCAGTTTCACGTATAGAGTGAAAAATCCTGGATTTTTATGCTTGTACTCACTGATTGTCCCATGTGCTCCAGAAAAAGGATGATAACGGTGACATAACCAGCAGCTTGAAAAGGCCAGAGACATCCTACATGCAGCCAGGTTTGGCACCTGGGCAACAGTACAATGTGTCCATCCATATAGTGAAGAACAACACCAGAGGACCAGGACTGTCCAAAGTCATCACCACAAGTAAGCACAGATTATATTTGGTCTGGTTTCAGTCGGCCACCAACAAAACATCTGCTCTTTGGGGGTTTTTAAACAAGAGAAAGTCAAGTTCTACATTCTAAATTAATGGAGGGGGAGGGGGAAGTAGTGGAGCTGCTAATGAAGAATACATGAGGAAAAAATAATTCCTCTCCACATTACCTGTTTGAAGCAGGAAGGAAATTTATGGCCAGCTAGAAGGTAGCAGGCAGTAGGCACTTTTATTCATTTTTCAAGATATACATCAGCAGGAGCTGAATTCTTACTAGAATTTGTTTAATCCTGGTGATATTTGCATGAAGAATGTATGAAGGTGGAGAAGCTCTTAGGGTTCCTGCTCGTCTTTCCTTTGGCAGCTTCTGGTGTGAAGGAGTTTTGATGGATTCGCTTCCGATGGATTGACTCCATTTGGAGCCTAAAACTATAGGAAGCAAAGGAAGAGAGTAAATGAGGATACCTATTTTAATTTTGTTCTGAATTGCCAATTAAAGGCATAAGAATATGACTGTTTTCATGGCAAGATTTCTTTCACAAGCCCCCTTTTTCTCTCTTTTTCTTGGTAACAGAGCTCGATGCCCCCAGCCAGGTGGAGGCCAAAGACGTCACCGACACCACCGCTCTCATCACGTGGTCCAAACCCTTGGCTGAAGTTGAAGGCGTAGAGCTCACATATGGCCCCAAGGACATTCCAGGGGACAGGACAACCATTGACCTCTCCGAAGATGAGAACCAATATTCCATCGGGAACCTGAGGCCACACACAGAGTATGAGGTGACGCTCGTCTCTCGTCGAGGGGACATGGAAAGCGACCCTGTTAAAGAAGTTTTTGTCACAGGTAAGGGGCTGTGAAGGTGACACAGGGACCACCCATCCTCCCCGTGCTGCTTGTGTCTTGTTGCTGGAGTTGGCGGTTACTGATCCGCGCAAAATCAGCCCAGTGTTAGAGGTACACGACAGCAGAGAATAATTTCCTGTGCCTTTTATGCCTTGTTGGCTCACCAAAATATTTAGACTCCCCCACAGGAATCTAAATGTATTTTAAAAATGGGAATTATGTTATTGTCTCTCCTACCCTAAATCCTTACTTCAAAAAGCAAATTCCTCTGGATCATTTGTCTGTCTGGTGAGCTAAATGTCTTCCACAGCTCCTATTCCATCTTATTTCTCTTTGCCTTAATTAGTTTAGAAGCAGGGAACTGGTTTTATTCTTCTTCAGTTCTGTAAATACTTCTTGTCATGCTTTTATGAATTTACTGCACTCCTCAGCAATCCAGGGAACGTTTTTGGAAAGTGTGGGTCCTTTAGCAGGTTATCAAGGCTTGACGCATTCAGGGAGCTGAGAATTACATCCCTTTTCATCCTAAAATACAGTTGTTATTTTGGAGCAGGATTTGAGACTACAGTAGGTGTGAAAAATGAAAGCTCATTGAATGTCTCTATAATATTCACCTTTTTTTGGAGACTTAAGAGTTCCTTCCAGCCATGAATGCAAGATGTTACTGAATAGGAATTCTAGAGATGATAAGTTCTTTGTTCTTTTTTCCTTTTGAAAGCTGAGGTGTTTCTAAAGGAAAGCAGTATTTTCATCCAGATATATTTTTCCACAAACCTGTTTTGTAATAAGAACAAACTATTACAAGTGAAAATGTTATTTTTGTCTCAGGAGATAGAAGTTAAATTTCTTGAACTGAAGCTGGTGAACTCTCCTTTTCATGCTAGAATAACTCTGGTTGTTGCAGTTAAGACATAACAGGAATCATGTGAGAGGAAACTTTATGGGTCATTTCACCTCCTAAAAAGCACTGTCACAAGAGACTGCTGCTAGAAGAGAAATATTCCAAATTATTTATTTATTGCTTGGTTGATTCCAGACCTGGATGCTCCGAGGAACCTGAAGCGGGTGTCCCAGACTGACAACAGCATCACCCTGGAGTGGAAGAACAGCCATGCCAATGTTGATAATTACCGAATTAAGTTTGCCCCCATCTCTGGTGGGGACCATGTGGAGATCACGGTGCCCAAGGGCAGCCAGGCCACAACCAGAGCGACACTCACAGGTAGGGAAATGGAGAGATTGTCACTGATGTCACATTGTTTGTGTCACCCCAGGGCTCAGGACACGGAGAAAAAAATGTCCTTGTGGTCGCTACACATTAGAGGTACAAACAGGGGTTACAAATTTTAAATTAGATGTTAAGAAGGAATTGTTCCCTGGGAGGGGGGGAGGCCCTGGCACAGGGTGCCCAGAGAAGCTGTGGCTGCCCCTGGATCCCTGGAAGTGTCCAAGGCGAGGTTGGACACTGGGGCTTGGAGCAGCCTGGGACAGTGGAAGGTGTCCCTGCCATGGCAGGGGTGGCACTGGGTGATTTTTAGGGTCCCTTCCAACTCAAACGATTCCATTATTCTATGATTTTGAGTAGACCAAATTGAATTTAAATCCATGTGAAATGCATTTACACACCTGCAGATGGATAACAGCCAGCAGAAGGTATGGAACCATTTCACTTCCACATGCGTCCCTGAATCCAATGAGTCAGTTCCCTTAATTCTAAGCAGCTTTGTGGAAGTGGCTTCACATCCCGAGTTCAAAAGGCATTTTCATGTGCTAGGGGTGAGATTCACTGGTGCCAATCTGCAGCTTGTCAGCTGGAGGGTCAACAGAAACCTCAATTCTCTGCATAGAGGAAAGCAGATCTCACCTTGCATCCATTCAGCCTTCCTTGTTCCAACAAATGCCTGCAGGCATATTCCAGGGACAGGAACTCATATTTCTTCTCCTCATCTCTCAGGTTTGAGGCCTGGAACTGAATATGGCATTGGAGTGACAGCAGTGAGGAACGACAGGGAAAGTGCTCCTGCTACCATCAATGCTGGCACTGGTGAGTGTCCTGATCCCCTCTGTGCTCTGGTGGAGGCAGCAACTCAGGTGGAGCCACTCTTACATTTCTAAGAGATGCTGGAAGAGATATCTTGGAAAGTTCTTGATTTCATTTTACTACATTTCCCCTCAAGGAAAAGAAAAAATTTCCCCAATGGTCTTGACCTCTGAATCTGACTTCTTTTTCCTGTTCTTCCTAATGTTCTGGGAGTGTCATCTCCAGGTGAGCTCCTTGATGATAATTACACTTACACTGATCACTCTGCCCATCCTCTGTCTGTGAGAGTTCCTGGCAGGAATGGTGGCGGTGTCCAAAATGTTGATGTGACAAAGAGTGGTTGCAGTAGTCCTGACTGAGCTTCCAATCCAGAATTTTTCTCACATTACACCCCTTTTCCCAGGTAAATTATCTGAAGGCTTTACTTCTGCCTCTCAAGTGTAAGTGGGAGAAATTTGTTCTGGTTTTGTCTGTAAAGGAGAACATCATCATCCTCTACCCATTTCAAAAGGTCCCAAAGGTGGGCAGACCCTGAGCTGCTGCCAGATACCCAGTGGAGATGTTACTCTGCAGACGCCTGGAAAACTGTCTCAGAACAGTTCAGAGACACCTCAGCTTTGCTTTTTTTCACCCTGTAGATCTTGATAACCCCAAGGACCTGGAAGTCAGTGACCCCACTGAAACCACCTTGTCCCTTCGCTGGAGAAGGCCAGTGGCCAAGTTTGACCGGTACCGCCTCGTTTACACCGGTCCCTCAGGGAAGAAGAGCGAGATGGAAATCCCTGTGGACAGCACCTCCTTCCTGCTGCGCGGGCTGGATGCAGGCACGGAGTACACCATCAGCCTGCTGGCTGAGAAGGGCAGGCACAAAAGCAAACCCACTACTGTCAAGGGTTCCACGGGTGAGTAACAGCTTTTGGTGGTCACTGGGCAAGGACTAGCCCAGGGATAACTTCATCTGATTTTCCAATCCATACCTGGGGAACCTCCTGCAGAGCAGACTCAGCTCTGGCAGCATGAGAAACTGCAGGATAACTCTGTACTTAACCTCCCTGTTGTGTTCACCTCTGTGTTCCCAATGATTTCTTGCTCATCCTTTGGGAGGCCGCACAAAGAACTCAGCCACGGGTCCTGCATGGATGTAGAACTCATCCTTTGTTTTAGACAAGGCTGGGTATTTTGTGCATCATTTTGCTTTCTACAGCCGAAAAACTGAGAGGAAGAGCAACCAGAACGTGTTTAACATTGTTTGTTCCTGCCTAATTGATTCTCTTCTCAGCGGGCCATCATCCCTCAGCAGGGCCCGTGGGGCTCTGATGTTGCCCTGTTTCAGTTTTCTCATCCAGAAGTGGGAAAGGCTCGTGCCCCAGTCTGGTTCGAGCCACCATTTCCACTGCCTACTGTGACTTACATTTGTCTGTTTCTGCCATCTCCATTTGTGCAACTGGGTCACTCCCACTGACCAGTATCAGTGAACTTACTGAAAAAGGTTTTATGCTTTGTGAAACACTTTGACCCAAAGTTTGTTGCATACAGAATTATATCTCGTTGTAGAACACAAATAAGTCCTGAATCTTTAGGTTTCTCAGCCTAAATCCTGTGAGGCAAAGTTTTAACTGCTCTAAGCAAGCAGAGACAGTGAAATCAGAATCAGCTGGGCTACAATTATTGCCCTTAGCAGATAAAGGTGTTTATCCTTTTCTCCCCAAAGACCATCTATGAGGTGAACACATGCCAGACACTGTGGGATTTACAAATTAATAACTACATAGCTTAAATTATCAAAGCTGGGTTCATATTCCCTGGCAGTGTTCATGCCAGCACAACTTCTGAATGCTTCATGCAGACAGCAATCCATCAGAGAGTTCTGTGGTCTGGAAACCATCAGTCCTGAATGATTTGTTTGATGCCTTAGACAGGCCTGTGTCCAGTGCAGGGAAAAATTAGGAAGCCTTGAGGCACAGACAGAGAAAAGGAAGCTGAAGGTTTATGTGGCAGGAGTGAGCAGGCTTCAATTTTCCCAACTTTCTCTGCTGGAAGACTGAGAGGTTTCAAAGAAGTCTTCAGAGATGATGAACAGGCAGAAACAACATGCTGTGGAATCTCACAGCCTGCTCGTTCCATCACCAGCTTCCAAAGCTTCACAAGGTGGCTTCTTTTTCCTGGTTTGCCTTTTTCTTTTCTCTTTTCTTTAGAAATACCTTCATCTGGCTGCTATATTTGTTTTCTGTCTTTACTCAGAGCACCAGTAAACAAAGAGGGCTCTGGGAGCAGCAGTTGACATAACCTGGCTCTCTGACCTTTCTCCTGCGTAGGAATGGACAAATCCAAACACAGAGCACAGGGAGCAGAAATTCTCTGGAAGCCTGGGCAGTATGAGACGAGTGGTCTCTTCAGTTTACTTTTCCATCTACCCTCAAGACACTCCTCTTTATCCATGTTCCAGCACTTGGGAGGTCCCAAGCCCTCAGGCTAAGCCAGACAATCTTGCTTTGCCCTCTCTTGCAGAGCTCGGAGGGACCTTGGGTCCCTTGTGCTGCTGGGGAGGGTGTTTGGAGCCAGCAGGGAGGGAGGGATGAGTGAAGAGGGAAGTGCCAGCAGCTCAGCCAGAACTGGCCTGGCTCTTCCTGGTGGGAGGAAGAGACAGTCCTGCTGCTCAGAGAGTCTGTGCCACCCCAGCTGCTCAGCCAGAGACTGCAGAAAGGCTGAGAGCTTTTCTTTGCAGCTTCCTTTGCTCCTGCACATTGCCAGTTTTTCATCCCATGCTCTTCCCATGCTCTTGGTGGCTCAGTCAGGCCAGCAGGTGTTCAGGAGTTTCCCACACATCATTTTTATTTGCTTGCATAGTGGATTTTACAGCACTGAGGGTAGAGCTTCTTTCAGCTCCAGAGCTGGAAATCTTTTGTTGGAGCCTTTTCTCCTCTCTCACACTGTTCCTACTCTCTGTTACCTGGATCAACTCTCCCTACACAGGCAGCTGAAACATTCAGAGCTCGTGAACCTCCAGCCAAGGACACATCACAAAATCTTCCATAGTGTAGGATGGCAGCCACTGTGGCTGCTGTCTCTTCATGGGAATGAACTGCAGCTCAAGTGACAACGTCTTTTTGAACTGATATCCCCAATCCTGCACTCCAGGGATGGCAAAGATTACAGAGTGAAGTTGGCTGAATTTTGCTGAAAAGGAAAGACTGAATATTTCACATTTCCATTTGCTCATTTGTCTTTGTAGCTCTATAGTGTAACCCTAATGCAGGCATCGAGTCCTGACCCAGAGGAGCTCCCTGGCTCTGGGAGTTTTCTTACTCCAGAGACTTCAGGGATGCAGGAGAATTCCCTGAGGGACCTTGTGGTCCTGAGGGGAACAGACTACACAGCTATAGTGCCTCATGGTGTGTGAGTACAGGAGCCTGCGGCAGTTTTGTGCTGGAGTACATGGAAATGTCACAGCAGAGCCCTTCCTGCCCAGAGAACCCCTGGCTGCTGGGATTGACAGCCTCCAAACCAACACTTCCTATAAAACCAAGGTATGTGGATTGGCTGAGAGCAGCACTCTGCTCCTCTGGAAGCTGTGGCTGCAACAGGAAATTCTTTTCTATTATTAAGGAGGTATCACAAGAGTCCCATCCAGCATTGCACTAAGATTTGACTCAGAAATTGAAGAAAATGAGGCATTTTACTCCTTGGAGGGAACTTGCCTTGAGAACGTCCCAGCAGATCAGCAGCTCATCTGTAGGGTGAGCACGTAACCCAGCTCTGAGCAGCTCAGCACTCAGACTGCAGCTTTGTTCTCTCCTGCTCCGCTTCTGGAGCCCTGCCTGCAGAGCACAATGTGGGGCCTGGAGCAGGATGGATGGCAATACATCAGGGCTGAGGGGCCGGGGAGATAAATGAGTGAGCATTAGAGAAACCAAGAGCCAAGCTCAGATTCCTCTGCTGAAGGACCCAGATTGTGCAGCAACTGTTGATGAATCGTGGATGTGATATTGTCTTGCCTCTGGAAGTGAGTTTGTACAGCAGAGCATGGCTTGGAGAAGTAACTTTTCCATTCTGCTGAGTGTTTCTCAGAAGATTTATGCTGTTTACCAAAGGCCCTTGTCCATGTTGTGCGTCAGTCCCTCTTCCTCTCCTGGCTTCTCCAAGGCTGCGACTGCGCCACCCTTTTTTATACAAACTCAAAGAAACATCAGCAAGAACGATTAGGTGAGCCAGTTCCATGGGAGAGTGCAGTGCTGACCACTGGGAAACTGAACTTGCCAGGGAAGATTGTCCATTTGTTCAGCTGAGTCCTCCTCTGAGAGCACCTGGAGCCTGAGTTCAGGATGAGGGATTTTAGTGGTAGCTACTCCAGTATTTCTGGCTTGTGATGTGCTGCAGTGGTTTCTTCATGAAATTCAGAAGTGCACAGGCACTGTAAGCCCAGTTTAATCAGCTGATTAAGAGAGGGGAGAGAGGTTTAGGCAAAGGGGACTAAAAAGAAACCCTGGTGGATCACCATGTCTCACACGAGAGACGGGGAAAGTGACTGAGAGCCCCTCTTGGGGTATAATACAAAATCCCAGAGTCAGGAGCAAGAAGTGATACAGAATGCTGCTTGCTCTATCCCAAGAAGATGGGGAAATGTCCTGGCAGCGCACCAGCATCGTTTTTAGTAAAATCACCAGTGAAACATTCCAGTGGAATTCCTCCAAAGGCCAACACCACACCACAGACATATTCAGGCCAGGCTCAGCCTGGAGAATCTACCAAGAGATATTGAGCTGTTTCCTAAGCTGACAGTAAGAAGTATTCCAGCCTGGGAAGGAGTGTATGTTTGTTATCCATCCAGTTTCCCTTTTACACAGCTTTCAGCTCTGTTCATTCATCTCACTACTGAATCATTCTCTGGCTGTCACCCACCCACCTAAAGCTTCCACAGCCTTCTTTTTTTTCCTGCCCATCTATTCCCTCGTTGTTAAATCAAGTGTTTGAGCTCCACTGCTCTTGTTATTCTACAGTTTGATTGTTTTCCAAATTTTCCATTATCCATTAACAGCATTCTGCCTGCTAAACAAAGGACACTGATCCTGTCTGTGGAATCAGAGTATTTTCCATGTATTCATGTCAATTCATTTTGCTGCTTCTTGTTTGTTTGTACACAAAGCCACACATTCCCTTGATACACATAAATTTAATGTGGGATATATGTGTGTTAATACCTATAGTAGAGGGAGACCACTCTTTCTCACCCACAAATTCATTTGTGGAGTCATTAAGTCCAAGGTGATATTCAGGATTACATTCCCTATATTCCATGGGACAACCTGTATGTGGCAACCTCCCATGTAGCTGCCAAAGCTGGCAGAATAAAATAAATCCACTTGTGAATCCAGCAAAGTTCTGGACTCAAAGCCAACATAGGTGGTTGGTCCCTCAGGTTTTTTATAACACAGCTGAGCTGCTGCTGCATTTTCCATCCAGATTGGAGTAACCAAATCCTTGTGTGGCTGTGCTAGAACTGGCAGGGACCTGGGAGAAATGGGGGGTGGTGAGGGAAAATGAAGGAAAAGGAGGGAAAATGAAGGAAAAGGAGGGAAAAGGAGAAGTCAGTTTTGACTGATCTTACACAGGGTTCTCTCACACATCCTCAGTATATCAGGAGTGTAATGCCACCCTAAATTTTTCCCCCCTCTTGTATTTTTGAATGTTTTTGTCCTCAGTTTCCAGTTCGGGGTTCATGGCAGGGTTTTGTCCTCAGTTTCCCATTCAGGGTTCAGTTTCCCAGGGGACCATCCACACATGGAGCTGTCCCTGTGGGGATGCAGTGCTGCCCTCTCCTCCCCACAGGGCTGCCCACTCCTGTCCTCAGCAGAAACCCTCCCAGTAAAGCCCAACCACCTCTGTGCCTGTTCAGTGGACAGCTTTAAGGCTAAACAAGTGCCAGTGCTCTTGCTGCCATAATTTTTTGCCTGTTCCCAGAACAGGAAAGGCCTGCTTGGCACCTGCTGATGCACAGGCAGCTGGGAGCTGCACAATGGTTCCAAGCCTTCCTGCTTTGTTCCACGAGCTCAGCAGCCCTGGAGCAGTCAGATAAAAGTTCTGAGAGTGGCTTGCTGGGAAAGAAGGGATGATGACAGAGCATTGTAGCTGTGCTGGTGTGAAGGAAAGAAACCTGGTTATCTCCAGGCTGCAACAGGTAGGGCCTGTTCAGGCCATGTCTGGGGTGATTCAAGGATAGTTATTACCTAAATCAAGAATATCAATGACATGTGTAAACACAAATATTTCTAGTATATGTAAATATAAATCACTCTTTGCCTTACAGGCTTCTCTCCTTCCCAGGGGTGAGCAGAACACAATGTTTTCACACCTGTAGCCCACCTGAGAGTGTATTTACCAGATAACATTTCTGCATCTATTTGAAAACATTTCTAATTGATTTCGCTCCCCTGAAAATGTATTTCTTTGTGATGTGTGTGTGAATTTGGAGACATGTAATGAATCTTGAGTACATATTTGTGCTGAGCTGATGGACGGTGCTCGATGACTTACTCTCTCTTAATTGAATGCAAGTGGAGCATGAAAGCAAGGAAGTCACCGAGGTGTGAAATGATGTGGGCTCCCACTAATGAGGAGATAATTCTGCATGTCAGAGAAATCCCCTGCCTGGTGCCTTGCAGCTGGGATCACACATTCCCTGTGATCTCCACAGCTCTCAGATTTCCAGAATCTGGCTGTTCTACAGGATATATCCATAGATCACTCAGCACGTGGAAAGCCAGGACTTTCCCCTTTTCGTTCCTTGCAATCTCTCATAAGAAACATTTTTTAAGTTCTTTCTACCCTAGATTTTAGGTAAGGATGTGTGTCCCCCTCCACTTTTTCTGCATGTATCACAATGGATAACTCCTCCAAGCCTGCTTCTGGTTGGATATGAGGAGCCTTAGCATGTTTCCGCTGTGATTTTTCAGCCTGAGTTTGGATGTGTTGGTGATATTTGGCATGAATTCTCCTCATGGTTTGTATCAGGAGCATTCACTGGTGGGTGTAGGAAAAACAAAGAGCATGTTTGGATACTTAGGATTCCAGTGCGATGTAAATGAGCAAAGTTCTTCAGAGGTAACCAAAGAAAACTGATTTCCATCAGCTGAGGAGGTGCCAGTTCCCTGCTGGAAGCACTGGACTTGATGCTCTCAATGGTCTTTTCCAACCTAGTTCATTCTGTGATTCTGTAATTCCAGCTCATCTCTGTGTTTGCTGGTTTTTGCTCTGGATCTGCTGCCCAGGGTGGCTCTGTGAGAACCAAGCTGTGCTTGCTGATGCTCCCTTTGCTTGAGGCCTGGATTCAGACTCCAAAACCAGCAGAACTCCTCTGTTTGCTTTGTTTTCAGAGCTCCTCAATGCACACAGAGCACATTGGAGCAGCTGTTAGCTCTTGTTTGGGGGGTTATTAACAGGAAATTTTAACTTGCAATTTACCTCTGTTTAGCACTTCCAGTCCCCACACCTGGAGAATCAATCAGTGAAACAGCATTTGATCCTCCCAGCCCTGCACCTCCCCAGCTCAGTTATTTAACATCCCCCAACCCCGAGGTTGCCCCTTCACCTGCCCAGCTCAGAAACCACTGGGGCCCTTCATGACCTTAACATAAACCCCAGGACTTCCAGCAGTTTCACAGCACAGGATGAGGTATTTGATCAGTTCCTTACCACTCTGAAAGTCCTGTCCAGTTTAAACAGAATGCAGAAAGTTTTTTTGCTGGGAAACCTTCAAGAAACAGAAATTCCCAATCACCCAGCTGGCACACAATTCCAGATTAACCTCCATGGAAGCACTCAAGGCCAGCTCTCTTGGTCCCTGGAAGCTCTAGGTACTATGGGTATTTTCCATGGATTCATAGCCATGTGTTCCTTTTCTGCTTCAAAATCCAGAATTTCATTTCCACACAGCTTTGGTACAGATTTTAGGCTTTGTGAGTAATGCTTTTCCTCTTGGTTGGTTTACTCTTCCTTTTGCATGGGATGAAACACTTCTGGAATGAGAGCCTTGGGCTGTGCAGCATGGACAATGCCCCCTGAGGCTTGGAAGGTGATGCAGCATCAAATCTCTCTTTTCAAATCGCATGCAGAGAGAGACGTTGATGCATCAGGTGTTGATGAGGAACGTGGGAACAGCGAGATGCTGCAGGTGCTTGTCTGGATTGTGGTCAAACAAGGGGAGTTTGCAGCATTGGCATGGAAGTGGTGATGTCAGAGAAAAAAAAGAAAGGTTGTGACACATTGGGAGTTTGCCTTTCCAAAAAATCCCACCTCTTACCCCTATTCCATGAATTTTGTGAGGTAACGGGGCTGAGTTCAATACTGACCAAAGTACCAGGGTGTGAGTTCAGCTCTGGAGACTAAGGGCTGTGCCTGTCCATCCCTCAAAACCAAATTCCCAACAGGAGGTAAAATATTTGCGTAGAGACACAAAGATTATTTCACAGTGCCAGAACAGTCTCACCTCCCAGTGGTTTGTTCTCTTTCTTTTTTTTCTAATAAGAAACACCATCCCTTGATCTTTTACCATGACACGGATTCGTTTGTCATCTGTGCTGGATGCTGGATGGCTGAGGCTTTTGGAGGTCCCCAGCAGTGCTGTTTGGTGCATGATTCCACAGGAGAATCCCTTGGTCCCTGGCGAGCATGAGGGGATTGTTTGCATTTCTGTCTCAGATGTGCATGAGAAACAAATGGCAGGGAAAGGAGCTCTGCATCCTGGAGGAGAATGAAACTGAGCATTTTCAGAGAAATCTGAACTGCTTTTAACCTGTGGTGGTTCCTGCATTGCTTATTATAACCAAGCTTCTACTTAAAAGATTTAACCTTACTGTAACTTTAGTTTCACTTTCATTTTAAGCAAATGTGGTTGTTTTATTTGTTTCTGTTGCCACCAGCAGATCATGATTTCTGATACAACCAGTTCCCTTTCTGTTTCTCTTTCCCAGATAACAGTCCTATTTTGACAGAATTCATATTTTACCTCAATGAATCTCCTTTCTGTTTCTGATAAGGGAAGACAGCTCTGGGTTAATGCACTTTTTATTGTTGTTGAACATCGTCGTTGTGTCATAACCAATCTCTTTCCTTCAAACAGGATGGGAAAAGCTCAACAAAACTTGTGTTCCTGAACAGTAGCAATTTACTGATTTGTCAACAAATTTTACTGAAAATCATTATGATCTATGAGTGCTCAACCTCTGAAAATCCAGCCCCAGCTGCCTGTCTAAGGCTTTGAGCAGTCATGCAATAATCACTCTGGTTTTACAGGGAGAAAGTTTATATGAGTGATGCTGCTGAGCCTAAATTTCATTTATTCCAGGGCCCCCTTAACTCTTCTGTATTCAAATATGCATAAATTGACACATCAGATCCATTTCCCTTCATGCAGCATCTCTTGTGAATTCTCAGTCATGCAGAATGGGATTATTCAGAGGCACTCTGTTCTTACTGTAACACTTCTGTGTCAGCAATTCAAATAAATCAGAAGGGTGCTAGAAAATCATCAGAGGCCACAGGTCGGTGATAGAGCACACAGGAGTTTCCAGGTAGAAGAATCAGGCAGTATTCTCTCATTTTCCCATATGATTGTTAACGCTGAGGAATCAGTTGTATCTCCTTTGTAACAAGGAACTTTACATTCTTGCTGAGCAAATGACCTCGACTTTCAGATTTAACAGCATCAGAGTTACCTCTGATGGCTCCCAGCTTCCTTGGCCACCCCTGTGGGGCATTTGTGAGAATGTTCATTTCTGTGAATGAATATTTTGACTTTAGATTAATACCAGTAACTCTGGAAGTCCTGTCTCCACCCACAGGAAGGGTTTGTGGACAGAATAATGTGCTAAAGGAAGAAGAATCCGTTAAAGACATGCAGACATGGAGGCATTTTCCTCTTCTTTATTGTTTTGTATTAGAAATAGTTTGGAACTATAAGCACTGGATGCAATTAAAAGCATCAATATCTGAATCCAAACTACTTTAAACTGTCTCTTTCCTACCCTTACAACACAGGTACTTCAGAATGGCAAACACTGAGTAAAGTCGTTATAGTAATATTTACTTATCTCATAGGGAGTTGTGATTAATGCTGACAGAACACTCACAGCTGTAAGGTTCTCTGTGAGCTGCTTTCTGTGAGCAGCCTCTAAATATTTATTAATTATTACAGTCCTTTTCTCACTGGTCTGTTTTGCCATGTCTCCAAAGAGACTTTATTGTAGTTATCTGGGGCAGCTGAGAATATAAACGTGTGTGTGGGGGCATCTCTGTGGCCCTGATTACACGTGAAACTCATTAACACAGAACCTCATTAACTAATCCAACCTCAGCGCTGTGCTGTAACCCGAGTAACGGATTGACTCTCTGTCCTTATCCAGAGGAGGAACCTGAGCTGGGAGAATTATCAGTATCAAAGACTGGCTGGGATGGTTTCCAGCTCACCTGGACAGCAGCCGACGGGGCCTATGAGAACTTTATCATTCAGGTGCAGGAGTCTGGCAACCCCGAAGAAACCCGGAATGTCACAGTCCCGGGGGCACTGAGCTCTGTGAATGTCACCGGCCTCAAGGCCAACACTCCTTATAACATCACCCTTCAGGGGGTCACTCGGGGCTACAGGACCAACCCCCTTTCTCTTGAGACCACCACAGGTATCTTTCCTCCAGCCCCACGTTCTTTCCCTACAGGGATGTGAGCCAGAGCTCTTCTGAGTGCTGGGCAAGTCCTGCTCTCTGGGTCAGCCTTGCGTGGGGTGCCCTGAGCTCGTTAAAGCTTGGCTGAACATCTCTGGCATGAAATTGCCTCATGGTCGCGCTTTCCAGCCAGAGCCTCAGTGCCCTGGTGCAGCCCTTCCCTCTTTTAGGAATGCTTTTCCCTCCCAACTCAGAACAGCTTTTATTGTTCCCTTTCCTCACTCACCTGGCTGACACTAACAGCAAACCCAGCTGGCTGCTGTACCTGCTTGGGAAAGGCCAGGTTGCCTGGTAAAACTATAAAAATCTTTTCTCTATTAGCCCAGAGAATCAAAACCTGAGAGTGTGTTCAGTTCTTACCTTCCAGAAGCTGCCTCTGAAATTCTGCAGTAGCTTCTCTGTGCTTTCAGACTCAGTGTGGTAAAGCTGTGTGTATCTGTCTTGGGGCAAGGACAAACACCTTCTATATGTTCTCATATAGGAAAGGACACAAATTAATTCCTAATAAGACTGATAAAATACATTAAGCCATCTAAGACCATTAAACAGTCTGATTAGCCTGAAAAAGACAATGCAAAAGGTTGAATTCAGCAGAACTACCTGGCATAAAACTGGCCTGAAAGGAGGAAGGTGAGCTCTGCGTTATCAGGAGCTTGCATGAAACTCATCAAAAGCCCCAAAATAATTTTCTGGCTGATCATGGGAAAGGCAACAGTTTTAAATAAGAGCTTATCACAAGCTTTGACCATGAGAGGGAAATGCATATTTACATCTCTGCTGTGTGGCTCTCTGATCCTCCCAGGTGTTGTTATCTCTGGTAATGAACAGAGTGTGAATTAATTGGCACTAAAGGGGCACCAGTGGCCTTTCCTTCAGATAATTTCTTGTAGACAATTTCTGCTGCCTCTGGGCTTCCCTACAGCCCTTTGCAACCTCCTGTCACTGTGAGATAGCCAGGGCTGGCTCGTGCCATATTCCCCCAAGCACGTATTACCCAGCACAGAAGGGGATGAAAGCACCTGTAAGGACTAATCAGAATTAAACCATGAAGTGCAGCAGAGCTTGCTTGTTTCTGCAGTGCTTTAAGCAGCCTGGCTCAGGCATGAATGTGTCTGTGCTGTGTCCCAGTAAAAGTGCTGAGCTTTGAGAGTCCCCACCGGGAGCTGGGAGCAGATGCCCACAAAAAACAGAGCAATGAGCTGGACAAAGGAGACAAAGAAGGAAACGCATCATGGGTGTCCTGACTAAATATGCAATGTGCCCCTTCCTCTCACCCTCATGAAAACAGCAGAAAACATCCTGCTGAGGTTTTCCCTTCCCTTTCTGGGTCAGGCTCAGCACCCGGCTTTTCAAAATCTTCCCTTCTGGGGGCTTCCAATTGTCAGAAATATCTGAACCTTCCTGTAACGCTACGGGGATGTCTGCAGAGAGGAAGAAACCCCAAGGCATCTCGCCCTGTTTTGCATTTTGGCTCCAGCTCCAAAATTACAAGCCAGCTTTCATAGGCTTAAGCTGAAAGGGAAAGTGGAAGAGTAAACAAAACACGAGATCTTGCTTTGGATAGAGCAACAGCTCTGGTTTTAGCTTCTCCTAAAACTGGAAGCTGTCTTTTCCAAATGCCTCAGGGGCATTCAAGAAAGTCCTTTTGCATCTGCTTTCATGCTCAGACCTCAAAGACGTGGCTCCCGCAGAGAAAGGGAAATAGCCCTAGTTTTAATGCTTCTTTTAATTTTTTTTCTTATTTAACATTTTGTGACGCTTCCATTTGATTTCCTCCCCTTAGTACCTGTCTGCTTGTAGCAAGCTTTTACTCACACCCTCTTCCCCAGCTCGGAGTACTGCCAGCATGGCAGAGAGGAGCCTTTCAGAGCAGGAGGAGGTGCAGGGGGGCCCTTCTGACCTAATTGTGTTCCCTCCCCAGGAGAGCAGCCCGGCGTTGCTGAGCTCAGGGTTTCCGACATTACTCCCGAAAGCTTCAACCTCTCCTGGACAGCCTCCAACGGGGACTTCGACGTCTTTACCATTGAAATTATTGATTCTAACAGGTTGCTGGAGCCCATGGAGTTCAACCTCTCAGGCAACTCAAGGACTGCTCATATCTCAGGGCTTTCTCCCAGCACTGATTTCATTGTCTACCTCTCCGGGACCTCTCGTGGGTTCCGCACACAGGCAATCAGTGCTGCAGCTACCACAGGTACACAAAACCTACCTCAGTGCTAACTCTGCTTTTTTTAACTCTTCCTTACAGGTTCTGCCCCTTTCCCTGCCCTCAGCTACCCCACCAGCTCACCCATTTCCTAATCCTCTGCCTCTACGCCTTCCAAGGAAGAGCAGCCGGGGACATTGTGAACTGTGAATGTTGAGGCACCATCCCCTCCAGCAAAGTCAGGCACTCACATCGTGCTGGGATTTCATTCACACAATGAGCTCAAATATTAGGGTTGGGGCAGCTTCTGAGGCAGACAAGAAGCAAAGCAGATTTCCCGAGAACCAAGCGGGAGATGGTTCCTGATGTTCACCTTCCAACCTGTGTTTGCATGTGTCACACAGCACAGAGCAGACACAGTTTCTCTCAGATAAGCTGATTTCTAGACACGGATTTACCCTGATTCTCCCAAAAGATGTCAGGCACGTTTCAGTCTGTGCCAGCACAATCCTGCAAGGCACGTTCACTGCTTGAATTCAGCTTCAGTATTCAGGTTATGTTGGTTGAGAGATTGAAAAAGTCCATTTGAGTGGATGTCAGAGAATGGAACAGGCAGGCATTGAGTTGTTGGCACATTTCACATCTCAAGGTTTTACAGCTGACAGTTTTCCCAGAAAAGCCAGGGAAGTCAAATGTTCAGGATGAGAGTGGAAAGTGAGGACTGGACTACAGAAACAGAGCATTGTTACTGCAGGCAGATAATGGCTCATGTTGTGATCATTTAACACCTCCACCAAATTTTGCCCCTCTAGGAAAAGTTGCCATGGTGATTTGTCAGAGGAATGGAGTAACGTGGTCAGTGAAAGCAAAATATCAAATCTCAGCTATTAGATAATATAATTTCAGTTTCCAGCAGCAGCAGACTGTGAATATCCTCATTTAATGATGGGAGGCAAGGTCAGGGTGACTGCAGGGGTATGGGAAACATAGGGAAACACAAGGCTGGGTGACCTTTGTGACCTGTGGTTGTGCGAATTCGAACTTCTCTGTGATTTGTTTTATTGCTTCGGCTTTTAATAATTGTGATGCATTTCCATTTGTTTTTTTATTCGTAGTAGAGGAACCTCTCCTTAGCAAACTCAGTGTATCAAACGCTACCTCAGCCAGCCTGTCGCTCACCTGGGAGGCACAGGACAAGGCCCTTGACCATTTTATTCTGGAAGTCAGGAACTCTGACTTCCCCTTGGACTCCCTGGTGCTCACAGTGCCAGGAGACTCCCGGCACTCTGTAGTGACCAACCTCAAAGCTGCCACTAATTACACAGTCCAGCTCCATGGGGTAATTGATGGGCAAGGTGGGCAGACCTTGACAGCCATGGCAACCACAGGTATTTCACCATTTCACCTTCCAGGTTTGCTTTTTATTCTCCTTTCTCTTGCTGTCCACCGAACTGCTCTAAAACGTGGCTCCAACTCATCGTCGTTCCTTTGGGGAATTATAGGGAGGTGACCATGAGGGGGGGCTGGAATGCACTGAGAGGGCTTGGAAAAAGATCTGAGGCAATGGAAAAGGCTGAAAAAGTGCCCCCAGCATTAAGAGAGCCCATAGTAAACCATGATTGGTTTCCTTATATATACACACCTGTCTGCAAGTTCAGTGTATATATAATTGCTTGCTCCGGATGGTTGATGTGTTTCACTCAGCATCTTTGCACTTGATCTTGAACGAAGTTGTTCATCCCACCCTCACTTGCTTTGCTGGGAGTGGGAGGCCTTCATGTGGTTCTCAGCCTGGAGAGGCACCTGCATGTCAGTTTTGTCCTCCCTAAACCCAAATGTCTCCCAAGGCATTTGCATCTCTGGTGGGAGTTTGGTGCAGCATGTGAAATGACCAACCCAAACTGCATGGAGTGGTCTGGCCACCTTCTGCTGGTTCTGGTATTTTCTCTGCCCAGGACTTTTATGTTCTCAGCACAGAGCAGGGCTCAAAAAGCAAATTCTCCCTTTCTTGATGGTGAGCCCACCACTCTGTCCCTTGCATTGCTCCCTTTGAGTCTCCACGGCCTGTCTTGTTTCCCTGGTTGTCACAGCTTTTCCCGTGGTGGTGGTGGTGATTCCAGGATGGCAGGAGATCACTAAGACTTGCCTGAGGATATGATTCCAGCTCATTTTGCATGCAGCATTCCCGGGAGTCAGGCTGTCATGATGGGAATGTGCCTGACGGGATGCAGGTGGCATGTGGAGGAATGTGGCCATGCCAGGATGAGGTTGGAAAGGCTCCATTTGCCCTCTCTGAGCTGCATGTGGGGCTGAGGGCTCCGTTTTGCTGAGTTTTCCACCCAAACCTGTTTGCTTTGTGGATATTTTCTCATCTCCTTGCCTGTCTTCAGGAGCACCATGGTGGCACCTTCCCAGCTGGCCATGAAGGCATCCATGGTCACTGGTCAATCGCATGACATCTGTGACATCTGTGACATCTGTGTCCTTAATCGGGGCCACTTCCATTCACCTCTTCCCAGACAGTTCCAGAGAAGGATGTGGATTACTGTTTAAAAGTCTTGGAATGAGGGACGGGAGTAAAAGTTGGAACATCTTGCAGCAGTTCTTGTTTTAGCAAAGGAAAAGATTTCACTCTTTCACCGCTCTCTCTGCCGGTGGGATGCCTCTCTCTGACTTTTCTCCCAGCATGGATCACCTTTCCATCGTTGTTTTTCTGTGTCTCACTGGCTGCATTTCACAAGGTGTTCTTGGTTCCTGCTCGATTGGCAACATAAAAAACCAGAAAATCAGCCCAGAGAGCAAACACAGGATTCTCTGCCCCTCTGACTGTTGGGTCGTGTTTGTTCTCTCGCTGGGCTTTAATGAAACTTTAATGATTTTTGTGCCAAGTGGAAGAGGTTTAAAAGAGAATGGGTAAGGAGCTCTCCCTCTCCTGAAGGACAAGCTTCTCTCCTGGCAGGGCAGAGACATGAATTTGAATTTCCTCCAGCAGAAAAGAAAAGTCTTTGCTTCTTAAGGAGGTGCCCTGACCACTGAACAGTCAGGAAGGAGAGCAAGACCAGGGTTGTGGGGTTAATTGCTTATTAGACATTCTCTGATTGTGCCTAATCAGAGGATGAGGAACACCTTATCTGTGGAGCCCAGGGAGGTTTTGGCCTGAGATTAGTGCTGAGATAATCACTGAAATCCCTCATAAACCTTGGGGTCCAAAAATAGAAGTATCTGCAACTCCAGGCAACAGAAACACCAAACAGAACCTGAACTGTGATTTCCAGGATTCCTGCCTGAACCCTACTTTCTCTATTTTGGAATTGCTGTGGGTCTGTATTCCCATCAGATTCCCAGTATGGAATTCCCGCAATTTGTATGTGTATGTTGTTGGTGCTTCTGTAAACCGGGCCCACATTTCGTTAGGCAAGTTGAGTTTATTCCAGAAAAATTAATGAAAAAATATAAATTAAGAGTCAGCACTAATTTCGTGGCTTCTTTCCAAAACCTGGGAAGATAGCTCTTGCAATGCTGCTTTTTAATTTTTTTTTTTTTTATTCAACCACAGTAAAACAAGGTTAAAACATTATTTTTGAGCACCTACAACCCCCCTCTGCTGATTCCAGCACCCCCTGGATTAAAGCTGCCTGTTCACCTGTGTTCCTTTCTCCCTCAGAGGCTGAGCCACAGCTGGGCACGCTCACCCTCACAAACGTTACCCCCGACAGCTTCAACCTGTCCTGGACCACCCGAGATGGGCCCTTTGCCACGTTTGTTATCAAAATCCGAGATTCCCTGGCGGCACAGGAAGCCCAGGAGCTCACGGTGCCGGGGGGCACCCGCAGCGCCCACATCTCAGGCCTCACAGCTCACACTGCCTATGACATTCACATTCAGGGGACCACCAGGGCAGGTGTCCCCACAGAGCCCCTCACTGCTTTTGTCACCACAGGTACCTGCTTGAAGCTCTGGAGTCCCTTTCTTGGCTCAGGGAAATGTGCATCCCAAAAAGGCTCTCCCCAGCACGGAATATCTCGCCAGCAGCAACGGGTTTGTTTGGAAACCTGGTGCAAGGAGGGGTCAGAACAGGAATGTTGACCTTAAAAAAATTCCTAGGAGCAGGATTAGTTTAAAGGGAGCTAAAAGGCCAGGTTGGACGGGGCTTGGAGCAGCCTGGGACAGTGGAAGGTGTCCCTGCCCATGGCAGGGGTGGAACTGGATGAGCTTTAAGGTCCCTGCCAACCCAAATTATTCTGTGATTCTATGATTCTGAGATTAAGAGCACTCTGGCGCCTTTCTCCCATGTCTAATAATCTTATTTAACTGCTGAAGTTTGAGAGAGAAATTTGCCTGCTGCTCAGCAGTTGCATCAGACAGCACTGGCTTGTGGAACACCTCCTGTCCCAGGATGTTCCCTTCCAGAGACCAACCCAAAATGTGAATCTTGGGGATTGCTTGATCAGAAGCAAACAAGATGCAAAAACATCTCTAAAATGAGTAAACTTGAGCTGAATCTCTGGCACTCAAATGTGTAAATATTAATACATAAGGACTTCCAAAGTCTAACACTTCAGGAGGGAATTTTTATGCCAAGTTCTAACAAAATCCATGTTCAGTGTTTGTGAAATGTCAAAACCAAACCCAAAAGCCTTTTCAGGAGAAGGTTCTGCCTTTAACTAACTGGTATTTTCTGAAGTGAGTGGAATTTGAGTGGTTGGAAGATTGGATGAATCAGCCCCTGAGCCAACAGAGCAAGGCTGGACAAATAATGTGGAGAAACAGAAATCCCAATTGTGGGATCCAGGATCAAGGCCAGAGCCATATGATCTTCCTATTTGACTCATCAGATTTTGAGTGAGCAAAATACACTGAGAATCTTGTGAAACTTCGGCCTTTTTTTTTTTGCCAAGACTTGGTGGATAAATTTTGAAGAGTTCTCCACATCTTTTCACTTTGACAAATGCCACACTGATGTGAAAAAAAGGGCCCCTCACTGGAATTTCTTTAAGCTGTCAACAGAGCACAGCAGTGGCTGATTTGTGCTGGCTGTGACCCTGAGTGATTAATGTTCCTGTTCTGGCACCTCTGACCCTTCCAGCACTGAAAATTAAAGCTGGAGATATTCCTGTGAAATAGGTAAAGAAGCAAAACGCAGGAGTTGTGAATGCCCAAATTGAGGCTCGTCCCTAAAGCACTGATGGTAGAGAGAAGTAAAAAGAAATGAAAGCTTTATGTGTATCTAAAGCAGTTTTGGTTACAACTTTCTTAGAAGTTGTAACCAAAGCAGTTAAGTTAACTTACAATTTACAGTGCATGAGTAGCAGGAGAAATGTGCTTGCACAGGGAGCCTGGGAGGAGTTTCAGTGGAGGTTGTGAGGGGAGGTGCTGAGATATTCTTGAGGAAAATTCAAAACTGAGCTCCATTGAAAATCCTCATCTTGTGGTCCTGGCTGTGCCCTTCTATTAAATCCACACTAGGGGGAAAAACGGGATTTTTGTTTGGTGGAATCTGTGACACTTTCTAATTTGCAATGTTTTTCACTTCTTTTCTTTTTGTGTGTGTGTGTTTTTGCACCTTCCCTTCTTTTAGAGGCCATGCCCCCACTGGAAAACCTAACAGTGTCTGATATGAACCCCTATGGGTTCACAGTGTCCTGGATGGCATCGGAGAATGCCTTTGACAACTTTCTAGTAGTCGTGGTGGATTCTGGCAAGCTGCTGGACCCACAGGAGTTCCTCCTTTCGGGAGCCCAGAGAGAACTGAAGCTTAAAGGCCTAATTACTGGCATTGGCTATGAGGTTTTGCTTTATGGGTTTGCCAAGGGGCACCAAACAAAGCCCCTGAGCGCTGTGGCTGTTACAGGTATTTCAATGTGAGCAAATTGTTCCCTTCCACCCTCTTCTCTCTCTCTTTCCTTCTCACACGGAAGATGGTTCATGCAAACCTTGGCTTTTGCATCCTTCTCTGCATCGTGGCTCCACGTAACTCCTCGTGACTGATGGGTTCACCAGTGGAATTCTGTTCCCTTTAAGTTGATGTTTCCCTGTGAGGGATCCTGTGGAGGAGCATGTGGGGTGGGGCTGAGGGGTGAAAGTCCCTTCTGGTCTTGCAGGTTCCTCTAACAAAGTCTTTAAAGAAGAATGGCTGCATGCAGAGCTCATCCTGTTAACAGCTGGGCACATCAGCATCCTCCAACAGCATCATTCTCCAGCTTTCCAGCCATCAGGACCTTCAGGAAGAGCCATGGACTTCTTCCCATGGCCTCCTCTCTTTCCCTCTCCGTGTGGGTTCCACCCACAGTGGGATCATTGCCACCCTGAAGCTGGCACCTCTCTCCTCAAACCAGCTCATGTTTCCAACCACATCAGAGCTGCTGTTTCAGCAGCACTTGAGCTTTCTTGGGAAGCCATTGCAGGCTGATTGTCCAGCCGCAGAACCAGCAGTTCTCATCCTGTCCATGCAGCAGTGAAGCTGGTGGGAGGTTTGAGAGGAAATAAATAGGAATGTGTGTGTGGAAGGAAGGATTGCATGGAAGGTTGTAGGACACAACCACTCCAGCAGCATTTCTCTAGGTAATGGTGCCTGACCATACTGAGTTAGAGGTGTTTTGCAGGTAATTAATAACTTACAGCTCTTGGGATCCTTTTGAATGGGTTCACTAACCCATTTTGAATGGGTTCACTAACCAGAGGCAGCAGGTCTTGCATTTAGATTGAAGGGTGCTGTTCAAGAGAGGAATTTTCATGATTCCCCTTCGCTGTTTAGGAGCACAGTAAAGGATCCATCTGATCAGAAGCATCACAGATGCCAGAAGTGCACGAAATCAGGGGTTTGCATGGAGACAAAGAACAGAGGGAGGCCTGACAATGTTCCAGGCATGCAGTTCTGTAACAGGAACTTGTTTTTATGGGCCATAAAGGTGTCACACAGGTAGGGAGGGAGAAATGCCCAGGAAACTCACCTTTAGCATGTGTAACTCTGCATGTGGGAGACAAAGCTGTGTGTCCATGCAGTGGATTTGCTGTTCCAGAGTGAAAGTTGGAATGGGCCTGCACACACTCACAATTACCCTGTTCTGTATAACACTAATATTTATTATTTTTCTTTTTTAATAGCTGGCAGATTGCTCCCCTTGCTTTGAACTGTGGTCGGATTCTTGCAGTGTGCTATAGCCAGACCTCGGGCAGGTCTCTGATCAACTGATTAAAAAATCGTTTCTTTCCCCCACTGCTATCTTCTCCTTTTTTAGAAGCAGAACCCGAGGTCGACAACCTTCTGGTTTCAGACGCCACTCCAGACGGATTCCGTCTCTCCTGGACTGCAGATGATGGGGTTTTCAACAGTTTTGTTCTAAAAATCAGGGACACCAAAAGGAAATCTGACCCGCTGGAGCTGATAGTGCCAGGCCACGAGCGCACCCACGACATAACAGGGCTGAAAGAGGGCACTGAATATGAGATTGAGCTCTATGGAATTAGCAGTGGACAACGTTCCCAGCCCGTAAATGCAGTAGCATCCACAGGTATTGTCTTTGCAGTGGGAGAAGTGTGACATTCCCTGTTCCTTTCAGCATCTCCTTTTCACAGCCAGCTCGTGCTGCTCCTGAGGTGTCCTGAACTGTCTCCTGCATGTCCCTTGTCCAAGTCACTGGTTCAGCATGGTGTGGTTATTTGTAATCAGTCTCAGCTTCCCAAGCTTCGTCACTGTCTGTTTAATATGGTTTAATTGAATTACTTTAATGATCAGGAATTAGGCAGCAGAGTGTGGCAATTAAAGCTCTGTCTTTGAGGGCCAAGAAATACTGTCTGTGCATCAGCCTTTTTCAGCGATTTTCTGTGACTAATTACATCTCAGCTCTGCACAACAATTTACGTCCCTAGGAAAGAGTTATGACAAAATGAATTTACCAGGGCCATTGAGAAGTTTATTCATGGCTTGACCAGCAAAGGCCTAAGCACCATTAACTTAGGCTGATCTTACCAGGAGCAACATGTGCTCGGTAATTCACATTGACTTGAGTTTCTTTGCAAAATCAAAGCTTTGATTCAGGTTCATAATTGAAGTGTTTCATTTTGGTGCTTTTGAATGAAGCATATCAATCTTTTTCCACACCAAAATTGTGGTTTAATTCTGAAGCATATTTAAACCTAAAGCACATGATGCAATGTCCTGTGAGCCAGATTTGCCCTTTAAAAAACGTTGAGCTTGCTGGTGTGAAAATGTGGTAATTTGAAATCAAATTAATTATGAGGGGAAATGAAAAGGAAGGGGACAGGAAAGTGAGGGGAGATCTCAGAGGGGGCTGCAGCTCCTCCCGAGGGGCAGCTCCGATCTCTGCTCCCTGGGACAGGGACAGCACCCAGGGAACGGCTGGAGCTGGGCCAGGGCAGGCTCAGGCTGGAGATCAGGGAAAGGTTCTTCCCCCAGAGGGTGCTGGGCACTGCCCAGGCTCCCCAGGGAATGGGCACAGCCCCGAGGCTGCCAGAGCTCCAGGAGCGTTTGGGCAGCGCTGCCAGGGATGCCCAGGGTGGGATTTGGGGTGTCTGGGCAGGGACAGGGGTTGGACTGATGATCCTGGTGGGTCCCTTCCAGCTCAGGATATGATTCTAAGTCCCAGGGCTGAGCAAACCAGCAGAAATTCCTAAAGGAGGCATCTGCCTGGCTGTACTCCAGGGCAGCAATAACTCAGTATTGAACAGCTTCTGCCGAAACAGCCTCACAGCCCTCCTCCCCCACCCTGCTGGCTGTGGGGTCAGCTGCAAGCACAGAAAGACCCCAGCTCCACTCCTGCCATCACATCCCTGGAATAAACAGCCAGGCCACACTCACACTGCCCCAGACAGCTCCATGAAGCAGAACCTGCACCCATCAGCAGCCCCCCTTGCCCAGGCTCCTGCAGGATGATTCCTAATGGAGAGCGGTGTTCAAAGCCCACTGCACTTGTTTAGCAGCATGTCCCCATCCTCACTGACTCCCGGGATATTTATGGGAAGCCACTCAGAGTTATCCTTTTCCTCATGACTGAGTCCCTGTGCAGCCCTCGCAGGGAGATTTAGCACATGTCACCTCCCAGAGCCAATAGCCCAAGAGATGTTTGTCAGCTGGAAATAGCCCATGAATAATGGGCAATGGAGCCACAAAAATCCAGCTAAATAATTTGGGCTGCAGGTTACACCACATTGGGTGGGTGACTGCCAAGGCATCCAGCTAATTTCTTTTTTAGGAGTGGATTATTGCACAAACATATGGATATTTATAGCATTTCCAGTGTGGTTGCAAGGAAATATTTCTATCCCTGAAGAGGGAATTTATCCACTGCTGCTCTCAGAGCTAGTGTCTTTTAGAAATTTATCTGTAAAATCTCAGCTAAGGTGCAATTTAACCGCCACTGGGAGACCACAACACACCTATGGGCCAATTAATATCCTTGTGGGAAGTGTGGGGCTCATGTCGCTCCTTTCTTCTTCTTCCAGTGCTGTTTTGCCACACTCTGAGAGCATTTTTTTTCCTGAGAGGATCACAAAACACTTCACATGCTCTTGATGTGTAATAAATGCAACCTGCTGCTTCCTGTTGATTAGGAGAAGGGAACCAGGGAACATCCTCCTCTAGTCTGCTAGGAATGAAAGAACAATTAGGAAGAAAACATCCCTAAAAAACCAGCAGCTCTCGGGTACCGTGGGTGCTCTAGCAGCCTCTCAGGAGAGTTCTCTATCTCTCATACAGCCCTGGGGATGATGCTGGAGGATAAAGACAAGTTACCTGTGCCTGCCCAAGAGATGGCCTGAGGTTCTCTCTGAGTGCCAGGTCAGGAACACGCTGGCTGCTTTCTATGCCTGCTCAATTCTGGCTTTCAGGTAGCCCAGGAAGATGATTTCATTCGCTTCTTTTTCATTCCCCTGTGCTCAAAGGTGCAAATCTCTCCCATCTCTGGGACTCACTCCAGGACAGATGCTCTGATGGTCCATTCTATTCCTTGCCAGGTTCTCTCCCAGGAGAGCTGCAGTTGGGGGACTTAGGGATGTGGAAAACTCATATCAAAGCTCTTCTTACTGCTCTTTGTCATGCAGCTCTCCTGGTACAGAAAACACTCCTGGGACCCATGGAAGTGGTTGCACAGCAGAGTCCAAGTGGGATGGATTTATTTTATTTTCTGGGAAAGGCTGAAATTCTCCATATGTATGAAAACCAAGTGCTGGTCCATCTGTTTGGTCTCCTAAATCACCACTGGCCTTTTTCTGCAGCCAGTCAGGGCACCGATAATGTGAAGCAAAACCAATGTGATTTTCATTTCTCTCTCTTTCCCAGATTTTCTTTCTTTTCTCCAGTTTCCTTCAGCCCATATCCAAATCAGCAGCACCCTTTTGTGCCACGTAGCTTTTCCAACCCCACCTTGCTTCTTTTCTTATCTGTAATTCTTTTCTTCCCTTGGCTTTTCCACGTGAGCAAACCCCACAAACACAACACTTCTAGTGAGCTCCGAGATGTAATTTACATTTCTCTTGAGAGCTCGGTTGTTTTTCTTTCCTTGTCTTTTGGTTGATTTAGTGCCCTGCTGCTTTGGGGACGCATGGAACAAACAGCCTCTGACTCCTTTCCCGCAGGCACGTTCTTTCCAAGCTATTTCAAGCCCAGTCCCTATTTTTTTTCCTCCTCTTGCCCCCCTTCCCCTGCTCTCAGCCTGTCTCCACTCCTCTTCTTGTGGATGTTTGGGATCTCTCCTCTTTGTGCTAATGGCCTGCTCTGTGTGTGCTGTTGATTTTTTAATACCTCAGGGTTGTTTTGGTTACAGCCAAGAAAGCTGGGAAGATTGGAAGTGGGATGCTCAAAGTAAACTTGGAAGTGGCAGCTCTCTTCACCACGTCCTTCCAAAGCCCTTTCCATGCCTGTTTTGCAGGATCTTAATTAAGCCTCCAAGTGGAATGTTTCAGATAGGTGTTGGGTTTAATTTTGGGTTATTTTTGGTAAAATCTGGGCTTTTTTTACCCATCTTACTGATTTAATTTATGTGGGCAAGTGCAGTGCTCAGGTTTCGACAGGGAAAGTCTGAGTTTTATTACAAAGAGCTGCACTGGAGCCACAGGTGCCCTCCTCATGGTGGCTGTACTTGGATATTCTCTGGATGGATGTGCTTGAAAGAAAAACCATGGGCTCAGAGAGAGATTCCAGGAGGAAAATCTTGTTGCTTCTGGTTTGAAGCCAACAGAAGTTCCAGGAGTCAGTGCTTGATGGATTCCCACACCTGAGTCCAGGTCTCCTTGGAGCATCCTGCTTTAGGAACTTTATGCTCAGGAAGGGAGATCCATCCGTGGCTGTCATCGCTGTGTGTCACAGAGAGCTTTGGGACTCAGTCTAAAAATCCTCCAAGTGAAACTGGGGTAGAAAAAATCGTAAATACAGCATCTCCTGGGTAGCAGAATGGCATTTCTGTGCATGTTCCTCCATGCTGTTCTATAGCACTGAAATCTCTGTTATTTCTATGCGTAGACACATGTTGGGTATTTTTAACCTTTGCACTACTGGACTGCTCCTGAAAAAAGGAAAATTTGGACCAAATAGGTTGTTGCTGTAATAAAAACCTTCAGTTTTGTACCCCCTGCATTAGTGTTGTTCAGAGCCCAACACTGACAGCACCAGCTCTTGGTTTAGGGTGATAAAACAAATCAGAGTTCCAGCCCTAAGGACTGATAAACAAATGATTTACCTTTTCTTCCTGTGTGGTGTGTCCTCTGTTCTCCCCTGACAGTCGTTGGCTCTCCCAAGGGCATTTCTTTCTCTGACATCACGGAAAACTCTGCCACAGTCAGCTGGACCCCCCCTCGCTCCCGCGTGGAAAACTTCCGGATCTCCTACGTCCCCATCACGGGAGGTGAGGAGGGACAGGGGGGTGCCAGGGAGAGCAGGAAGGGTTTGCTGGGCTGTCCTCCTTCCTTTCAGTGCATCTCCCAGGTGATCTTGCACAGATCATCTCTTTTTCCCTTCAGGAATGAGAGTGTGTAGCCAACCTTGGGATGCAGTGTTCACATCCCACGGGCAGGGCTTGTAAGGGAGCTCAGAGGTGGAGGCTGGAGGAGTTGTACTCCTAATAAGTCTCTCTCTGAGCCTTCTCATCAAGGATTAGTTTCCAAACTGTCATTATTTTGTAGGCATTTCATGAGCTGAGCCCATTGGAAAAGATGGCCCTTGGAAATAATAATCATAATCCATGGTTATAATCATTTTTCAAGGCAGTGATTTACTCAGTGCTCCCCAACGTTGTCTCATTCTGGTTTAGTGTTCAACTTCAAAAACTTCCTCTACTTCAACAGATTTTTAACCTAATTTAGGGACATCTCTGAAGGGAAACAGCTAAAGAACAAACACTAAAGACATTAGCACCAAAAGAAGTCCTGCTGTTGACTGAGACAAGGAAAGATTTAGGCTTTTAGACAATATATCCTGGAAGCACACATGCAGCTTTAAATATACAGTGGTGCCACAGAAGAAGAGGAATCTAGCCATAAACTTAGGCACTTGTCTAAGTGCTTTCCTGGAGTAAACCCAGGATTCGGAGTAAATATGGGTGCTAAGTCCTCAGCCACACACAGAGCCCCTTTTAAAGTAACATTTTCTGCATCTTAATTCTAAATGAGATGGGTGAAGGAGAACCTTCCAGCCCTCACCACAGACAAGGCAGATCTAAACTGCAAGTCCTGCCCTCAAGGTGTTTAAACTCCCATGTAGAGACTGCTGTGGTTTCTGCTTCCATCTTGTTTGTGAAATTATATTTTTCTGAACAGAAATCACAGAATCACAAAATGGTTTGAGTAGGAAGGGACCTTAAATCTGATCTCATTCCAACCCCAAGGACAACCTTCCGCTAAAAATGTTAACTTTTGTTATGAATACAAACCAATGATTTAGATTTAGGTCTCACAGCAGCAATATTTGACACCAATGGTTGTAACTAACTGGGGAAAATTCATCTCTTGCTGTAGAAGCACACTTTTTAACTTGAAAAACACCCTTCAAGCATTTCCTGGAGTATGGTGTCACTCATTCCTTGGCATTTGGCCTCATCCTAGGTACTCCAAATGTTGTCACAGTCGAAGGCAGCAAGACAAGGACCAAGCTGGTGAAGTTGGTCCCAGGTGTGGACTACAATGTCAGCATCGTCTCTGTGAAAGGCTTTGAGGAAAGCGAGCCCATCTCTGGCACCCTGAAAACAGGTAATAACATAAACCCGGGAAACAGCAGCTTTCCAAATGGATCATCTGGAGCTGCAGACCCAGCAAGATCCCATTTTTGCTGTCCACACAAACTGTAGAAAACTCTTTCCCACTCTTTCTTTGTATGTTTGCATTTTGGATGAGGATAGAACTTGTAAGTTCGGTCAGGCTCCCATTTGCTGAATGCTAAACAAACTTATGAGACACAGACAATTCATTTATTCACCGTTTTAATTCATCAGAAAAAAACCCCAGAAGTTTATTTGGTTGTTTTTTTCATTAATTCCATTTTTGAGATGAGGGAGCAAAGGGCCAGCTCAGCCGAGCAGTTCAGAGCAGTTTCTGTTGTGAACTCCACATCTCCCAGGTTCCAGACTGTTCTAAGCATAAAAACATTCTCTCTCCTGATTTTTTCTTCAATATTCTCTCAATATTTTTTTTCGATTTTCTGTCTCCTGATTTTTTCTTTAAATATCCCTGCAGGAAATGAGGGTCCACTTTGCTCCCGCTGACCCCTCCCTGCACACTTCAGTCATTCTTTTTGGGGGCTAACAAGCATCCAGAGAGCTGAGGAAAGGAACAAGATGATGAGTATTGGATGACAGGAGATTTATAGCCCATTCCAGCTGTTCTGGAGGCAGAGATCCATCTTAATTCAGGGAGAGCATAAACCTCTGTGAGAAATAGAATCCTATGAGGAGGCAAGGCAGGACGTGTGGGGATTTTGGATGCCTGGCTGGCTGTGGGATTGGTTTGTTCCAAACAAGCTGCTGGAAGGTCACAGTGGCCATCAGCTGCCATCACTTCAGTTATTTTTCCTAGCTCTGTCTCCTGAGTTTGCTGTAAAAAACAAGCCAGATTTGAGGGTGTTGAGAGAAATATGTCAGCTCTGACAGAGCTGTTGAGATTGATGGTATCAAGAGTGATCTCAGAACATGGTTAGTTCTGTTTGTTCCCAGACCTTCATCTCTTCCAGCACTGACCTCCCTTTCCAGTGGAGGCTTTTGGTGTCTCTTCATAGGCCCTGACGTCTTTGCTGCAGAACTCCACTACTCCAAGGGGAGTCATAAAAGCTGCACTGAGCTTTGGGCATTTTCTCTCATGAATTTACAGCAGAGCATTGCACAGAGCTGAGAGTGTTTGTCAGATTCCTTCAATCTGTTTTTCTTCCAGCCCTGGACAGCCCGTCAGGCCTGGTAGTGGTGAACATCACAGACTCTGCAGCTCTGGCAACCTGGCAGCCAGCAATTGCTGCTGTGGATAACTACGTGGTGTCCTACTCTTCTGAGGAAGGTGAGAACAATCAGGGATGGGTCAGGGAGCTGAAGGGTTAAAGCTCTCAAGAGGTGTTCACTGTAACTCCAGGAAAATCACAGAATATCCCAAGTTGGAGGGACCCACCAGGACCATGGAGTCCAGCCCCTGTCCCTGCACAGACATCCCAAAAATCCCATCCCTGAGAGCGTTGTCCAAACGCTCCTGGAGCTCTGGCAGCCTCGGGGCTGTTATTTGGAGGAGGGGCCTTGCTGGAAGCATTAAAAAAAATTATCCTTTTTTATTCAGCACTCCCAGTTCAGCCACGAAGAGAGATAAGGGAGATTCCCGGGAAGCAGAGGCGGTGTTATAATTCCTGTGAACACTAGAGAGAGCTCACACTTTTAGATAAAAGGCTCCGGTGTGACTCCGAGCCAGCAGAGGTGTCAGCACAGGCACGGGCTCCGGGCTTTTATTATTTTGCACTTGCACCAACCGGGAATAAAATTAATCGGCGAGTGGAGCACGGAGTTGAGCACACCATGACGCGTGTGATGATGCCAACACGTCTTTTCTTCCGTGTTTTCTTCTCAGAGCCGGAGGTGACTCAGATGGTCTCAGGGAACACGGTGGAGTTTGACCTGAAGGGGCTCCAGCCAGCCACCGAGTACACGCTGAGCGTGCACGCACTGAAGGACACGCAGAGGAGCGAGACCCTCTCCACCCACTTCACCACAGGTGCCACTCCCTCCCCACAGCTGCCATCCCTTCCAGTCCCACCTGCTCCGTGTGCCTCTGGGGCTTTGTCTACTGGAAACCTGAATTTTGTTAGTGTTTGCATCAACCTTTCTCTGGTGGGAGCCTGGTGTGGCTGATCAGAGGTGGTTTTGATGCCTGAAGTGGCTCCCTGGAAACAGAGCCTAGACAGGAATAAGGGAGTAAAGGGGATAATTATTTGAAGGGCCTTCAAAGGTACACCCTGGGGAGCCCTGAGGCTGCTGCCAAAATGGACCCCAGGATGAACGAGTCCCGAGTTCTTCACACTTTTATAGGTTTGGTTCATTTGCATATCAGCATCAATTCACCAATTAAACTTTAGCTAATGATGTAATTTCTCCAAGCTCAGCCTCCTTCTCAAGATGTTGGTTTACACATGTTGGGCCCAGGACAGTCTGGGTGTCCTTGGAGAGCAAACCCAGAGACTTTGTTATGGCTGGCTGAGCATGAGAGAGCAGCAGCAGCAGGCTGTGAGACACTTCAGAGTTACAGTAAGCCATACAGAATATAAAAGCTAAAACTCAAGGCATCTGTTTCTGTCACCAGCTCTGCAGATTCTCACACAGAGCTGGAGCAGGAGCTCTTCTTTGAGGGCTGGTGTTGGTTGCTGAAGGTGCCCAGCTGGTTTCATACTCATGGCTTTCCATGAGCATCAATGAAATCGTGGATGTTTCTCATTTTCCTGGCTTGGCCTGTGCCAGGGCATTAATTAGGGAGCCAGGAGCTGAACCACACCAGTCCCGTGCTATAATCACAGAGGGGGAGGGGAGCTGGAGCTTGGAGCCAGAACGAGTAGGAAAAGTTTTCCTATTCTAAAAAGTTTTCCTATTCTAGAAAAACATCATTGGAACCAAAGTTTTATTTCCTGAGAATATATAAATACCAATCTGTCTCCTTGTGAGAAATAATGAAACGCACAATTTTGTCTCCAAAGACATTTCAGTGCAACTGCTCATAAAATAAATGCCTGGAACAAGCCAATATTTTAACTTAGATAAAGTTAACACCTTTATTTTAAACTACCAATGGGAAAATTATTTCTTAACCACAAAATTTAGGTTGAAGTGTTTTTTTCATTTCAAATTTCTCTGGAGAAAAGGTTTGTTTTCCTGGCTTGTTTTAATATACGGTCCACAAGATAACCTGTGTAATTAACTTTGTATGGATGTGATTGTAATTGCTCTGGTGTCTCCTGCAGAGCTGGATGCTCCAAGAGATTTGAGTGCCACTGAGGTGCAGTCAGAAGCAGCTGTGATAAGCTGGAGGCCTCCCCGTGCTCCTGTCACTGGATATCTCCTGATCTATGAATCCATTGATGGCAGAGTCAAGGTAAATAAACCAGAGGGGCTGTGCCTCCAGTCTGGGTAGTGGAGATGCTCTGAAGTGTCCAGCAGTGCAATATAATTAATGTTCCTTAATTTAAATACCTAATTTTTGAAAACTAATTGCCTCTTTCAGTGCTAGACTGAAGACATGCATTTTAAACCTGTTAAAGGACTTTCTTACATTATACCATGAAACAGAAGCTCCATCCCAGGCTGAATTTTGCCTTTCATCCCTCCACAACGCAGATAAAAGCACAAACATTTCCCTTCATTCCAAACCTGTATCATGGAATAAACTCACACCCCCAATGGATGTGATTCCCTTCTCTAACCTCAGGAGAATCCCTGTGCAGTGGGGTGTCCGAGGCAGGACGAGCTGCTTCTGGAAGTGCCTCTTATTCTCCTATAATTCTGTTCCTACAGAATCAGATCACACTAAATGCTTAAATATGAATCCGGTGAATCCCAGCAAAAAGAAAATTTTGGATGCCCAGCCTGGCACATCAGAAGAAGTCCTGATTTTCAGGAAGGCAAATTCCCCAAGCACACTGAAAATCAGTCCTTTAATGTCACAGCGAAACAGCCTTTTGAAGCCTGGAGTGCAACGTTTCCTTGTCCTAGAGGATGAGTCTTCCGAGTTTTTTATGAATTTCACAATCTGTATGTTCAGGGAATGTAAACATTTATGCTGCTTTGCTTTTCAACGCCCCAGCTTGTACATTATGATGGTAAACACTCATTTCCAGGCAGGCTTTATTGAATTTTTTAAGATTAGCTTGGCAAAAATTTAGAGGACTATCTTTATATTGATTAATCTAGATGGTTAAAAATACCATCAATAATTATGACAAAAAATAACGTGACAGACTAAAATATGCAACCGTTGTGATTTATTTCTCTGAGATTTCCCTGTATTATTTCTTCTCTCCATAGGAAGTCATCCTAAACCCCGAGACAACATCCTACAGCCTGACAGAGCTGAGCCCCTCCACCCAGTACACGGTGAAACTGCAGGCCCTGAGTGGGGCCCTGAGGAGCAAAACCATCCAGACCATTTTCACCACAAGTAAGGACATCAGAGCACAGCTAAAATAATCTAAATTATTGCTCTTGGGACAGAGCTGAACTCTGCAATGAGGACACACAGACCCCTCACAAGATTTTAACCCATTTGTAGTGTTGGTGCAAAGCCCCTGTTCCCCCAGAGCTGCCATCTGTTCTCCCTTGGCTGGATGGAATTCCAGTATCCATCCACATCATCCTCACAGTCCTTTCTCTGGTGAAACATCCTGCCTTTCCCATGTGAAATATCAGCAGGAATTCTTTAAAATCCAGCTGACACCTTGATTTCCCCCTGTATCGATCCCAGCGAGCTGGGAAAACAAATCAGAGTTTGGAGCTGGAATGAAGCAAACCACAAATGCACACACAGATCAGTGCAGGGGGCTGAGGAGATGAATTTCTGGGCAGGTTTTTCTTCTCTCTCTGAGATGGGCTGTCTCAAAGCCCCTCTGCACATCAGCTCCAGCCCTAACAGGACAGCTCTGCAAGGATAAATCGGCTTCTCTGAAGGGCACTTCACAGCTGACATTAAAAAAAGGAGTTGTTCAGTGTTAGCTGTGACACTTTGCCTGTCATTTGTCTTGCTTTTCACGGTTTCTAGCCTTTCAGGCCCAGCAGGATCTTCAGTCATTCCCATTTTTCCTACTGCTGCTGGTACCAGCTCCAGCCCAAGGACTGCCAGAAGTCACCCAGCCCCAAGTCTGCCCTGTCACTGCTTGTGTAGAGCAGGATGAACTCCACCAACAGGTCCCAAAACACATCCAGAAATAGGAATTAAATCAGGGTGATTTAGGTGATGTTTAGCAAATTGACCATGAGCAGGGACAGACCAGGTGCCTTCAGCCACACGAACAGTGTCAGACTCAGGCAGAGGCTTAAGCCTGGCCTGAGCTCTAAAAATACATTTGTGTCTATTTAGTGACAGGGAAACACTGAAGGAGCTCCCTGCAGAGACTTTTCTCCAAGTCCCAATGCTGATGGAAACTTGCATGGCCTCAAGTCACATCAGGGGAGGTTTAGATTGGGTATCAGGAAAAATTTCTTCATGGAAAGAGTCGTAAAGAATTGGAACAGGCAGTGCTGGAGTCAGCATCCCTGGAAGTATTCAAAAAACCTGTGGAGGTGGCACCTGGGATCATGGTTCAGTGGTGAACATGATGGTGAGACTGTGTTAATGGTTGGACTTGATGATCTTAAAGATCTTTTCCAACTTTAACAATCCCATGATTCTGTAGAATTCTCTGGAGCTGAAGCACAGGCAGGGGTCTGTAACACTGGCAAGGAGCAGCAGCCACTCTGGGAGAAACTATAGTCAGAAACTCTGCTATGGACACACCTGGAACAACACTTAACTGGCTGGAAAAGTTAATGACCTGAGTGAATAAAAAAGAAAAAAGATAAACTGTTTTGGGGTTAGGAATTGTTCTGACTGCAATGATTTTATTGGTTTGTTGTTAGAAGGAAAAGATTAACAACATTTTCCTGTACAACTGTTGCTGCTTGCTTTGTTTTTTAGAAGTGTAGCTTTATAACACATTTAATATTCTCCTTGCTAGCTAAACACTCCCAATTAATTTATTTTTGATTGAAGTCCTGTCTTTGTATTCCCACTCCCTTTTCTGCCACATGATCAGAGATTGGTAGATTTGGTTTTCCCCAAAAGTTGCTGTAACACAGCTCTTGAATTTCAGTTTTAGCTGGAGGATGCACTCCCATCCTAGCAGGGAGCAGTTATCTGGCATTCCCAGCACTTCCAGAAGTGTAGACAGATGTGAAAAAACACATTGAAAAGAAGAATTCACCTCATCAGCTATGTGCTGTGAATGTTCTGCGTGCAGGGTGCAATCACAAACCTGTTCTGGGATCTGCACCTGACCCACGAGGGATTTTCCTGAATCGTCTGCATCCAACACATTCCGTGTAACTGCTGATTTCCTAAGGAATGCTTTCTCTTCCTTGTGTGTGCAGCTGGGCTCCTCTATCCCTACCCCAAGGACTGCTCCCAGGCGCTCCTGAACGGGGAAGCCACCTCTGGGCTCTACACAATTTACCTGAACGGGGACAAGGCTCAGCCTCTGCAAGTGTTCTGTGACATGGGCGAGGACGGGGGCGGATGGATCGTGAGTATGGGGACAGGGGCAGCACAGCCCATCCTTGCTCAGCCCAGGCACCCCTCGGGGTGTTCTTATCACAGCAGGGCTGTCTTGTCTATAAATCTGGGGAGTTTTGTCCTGGGTAGGACATGCTGATGCCTAGAACAGGGTTGCCAGCTCTTTCTGTAGCTGGAGGAGAGAGAGGAGTTCTCCAAAGGATGGGGCACACCGGGGGTTTCAGCCCTGATCCCTCTCCACTGGTGAAATGCTGAAATGACCATCTTAGATAACACATTTTCTAAATAATCAACAAGGAGAGGGGAGGGTGAACTGGCTCTGAATGAGAGAGGGAGTGAAGGAGGTTAAAGCACAGCCCGGGGGAAGCATTTGTTCGGCAGCCACGGGGTGCAGTGGCTTCCAGAGCCACTGTGCAAGGGACACATCCCACCCAGACAGCAAAGGAATGGCAATAAAATGCCACCTCTCCACAGTGACATCCCCTGACCTGAACATCCCAGAGGGACCCAGGGCACAGAAGGGCAGGAGGAGCTGGAGGAATGCTTGGCTAGGAGAGTAGGGGATGGAAATCCTGGGAAATCCAGAACTGCAGGACGGGTTTAAAAAGGCAGAGAGCAGGAACTGAGAGGCCACATCGTGCTGAGGAGACTGGGAACCCAACAGAGAAATTAAAAAATACATGGAGCATCCAAAAGCCTGGGTGCAACTCAGTCCTTGCAGTGAGACTTTGCTGGGAGGGGGAAAGGCAGGGCAGGAGCAACACTGAGCTCTGAGTTTGTAAAAGCTCATTCCCTCTGGCCAGGGCAGTGTGTCCATGACATTTCTCGCTTTTAGGTGTTCCTGAGGCGTCAGAATGGAAAGCAAGATTTCTACAAGAACTGGAATACTTACGTGGCAGGGTTTGGAGATCCTAAGGATGAATTCTGGATAGGTAAGTGCTGAGAATTTGTCTTTTTGAAAAAAAAAATTGCGAAACACAAACACAGCCCAAAAGTCCAGGAGCCACCTAGAGGCCTCCATTTAGCTGGCAGGAGGATTTGTAAAGGGGAACAGGAGAAAAGGAGCCAAAGACACCCTCTGGGAGGGAGACTGAAAGGGCCAGGCCCAGCCAGTCCCTCCAGCTGCAGCCAAAGGATGTCATGTTGGGGTCACCAAATGAACCCACCCCACGCTCAGTGGGGCTCTGGGAGAAGTCAGAGGTGACCTGGGGATCAGGTTCTTCTTCCCATCCTCCTGGGACACCCCCATCAACAAAGGCTGATGATCTACAGTGGAAAAACAGGGCAAATAGAAGTCTTAAACCCACATTTTGGTAAAATAGAAGTAAAACCTCCACATTTTCAAAGGTTGCGCTGCGTTTTTCTGGTTGTAAATGAAAGATGATGATGATGATGATGATGATGATGATGATGATGATGATGATGATGATCACACAGCACAACTTTGGTTGTTTTGCCCAGCCTGTTCCTATGATGTGAAGGGCTCTCCCAGTCAGCCTGGGATTATTTTACTTGCTTTTGTGCTGACATCACCCCACAGCTGATGTAGCTCAGTGTCCTGCTCTGTTTGTACAGTCCAATATGGCCCTGTTTATGGAATAGTGAGATGGTAGAGAAACAACCATGGAGAGACTGATGCCTTAAGGAACCTGGAAATAAAACAACACACTTTCCAGATAATATTAATGTAGGAGGTCATATAAAGGTTGGTCATTACTGGAGGCCTTCGGGGCAAATATGGAAAATGTCCACAAAAACCCACCACCGTGGGGTGAACACAGTTTTTATAAGTTTAGCAAATTAGCATAATGGACAAAAATCCCCAATTAGGAGCACAAGTGGTGATGCGATTCCCCCCCAGTTCAAGCCCCTTCTAAATCCTCCCCCCTCAGATGGGACTGAACTTTGTTGGTGAAAATGTGTCTCAAAGAGCTGGTTTTGGCCTTGGTTCCCAGGGAGAACCGAGATAGGATTGGGGCTTTGGAATGTGTTTTCTCTTTCTGCCTGTCAGGGCAGGGAAAAGCACTGGGAAAACCAGCCATGGGTACAACAATAGGCTGCAGAGCTCCAAATATATGCGTGAAGAACACAGAGAATATACAAAAGAAAAAAGGCAAAAAATCATTCGGCATCAAGACAAACAATCCCTTCTGCCCACAGGTCTGGAGAACCTGCACAAAATCACTTCTCAGGGCCAGTACGAGCTGCGGGTGGATCTGAGGGACAAGGGGGACACGGCCTACGCCGTGTACGAGCGCTTCAGCGTCGGCGACGCCAAGAGCCGGTACCGGCTGCGGGTGGATGGCTACAGCGGCACAGCAGGTGAGAGCAAAACCTGACTTCTTCTCCTTCTAATGACCAATTTCCTCCCCATTGACTCAAGGTAACCACGTGAATGTTGCAGATCAGCAGGTGCCTCTCCTATGTTTTATGTCTCCATTTTAAATCCTCCAGGAATTTTGGTGTGGTATTTTACGGCCTGCTTATGGCAGGATTGAAACAAGTGTATTAAACCACAATATATCTCATTTGGCCAATCTTGGCTGTCATTTTTACAGCCAATAATAGCCTGGCACAGCCTCTTTTCTTGTCAGTTGAATTTGCAGCAAAGCCCTGCTGTAATATGATTTATAATTTTGCTGAACAAATCATCTGCCTTTTGTAATCACAGTGGGGCAAACCCTGCAGCCCTTGTTGAGTCCTCTTCAGGGCTTCAAAGGATTAAGAGATAAATCCAGTTTAACAACATGTCTTAAAAGGAGATAATTTCACACTGCTGGGTGCATAAACCAGAGCAGAGCTGTGGGTGTGGGCTCTGCCCTGTGACCAAGCACAGGAACTTTTACTCAGACTACAGAGATACAAAGGAAATGCAGCAGCAGAATTAATGTCTGTTTAATTTAGATGGGATATTGGGAAGGAATTGTTCCCTGGGAGGGTGGGGAGGCCCTGGCACAGGGTGCCCAGAGAAGCTGTGGCTGCCCCTGGATCCCTGGAAGTGTCCAAGGCGAGGTTGGACAGGGGTTGGAGCAGCCTGGGACAGTGGAAGGTGTCGCTGCCCATGGCAGGGGGGAGAATGAAATGAGCTTTAAGGTCCCTTCCAGCACCAACCATTCCATGATTCTGTGATTTAAGGGAATTCTCTGGTACAGAGTAGTAGTAGCTGCTGCCACAAGCATGATTTAATCAGTGTGGAGACTCCTTTGGTCTTGATTCCTTCCTTGTGAACCTCTTTGGTCTTGGCTTGTCCACGCTGTAAAATTCAGCTTTCAGCAAGAAGTGCAGAAATTGAGCTGCACGACTAAAAACCCACTCCATATATTGGGGATTAGAGATCACCTGGAAAAATATTTTGACCCGCCTGCAGCAACAAAAAAATTGTGTATTTCCTTCTGAATTAAAACAAGTCAATTTTTAAAAATTTAGGTGCAGACAGGGCACGGCACAGTCCAAATATTTTCTGCAGAGTGGGCACTGCCATGAAACCTAAACCAGGCAAACCACTGACCTTGCTCTTTCTTTTGTCCCCCCATGCAGGTGACTCCATGACCTACCACAATGGAAGGTCCTTCTCCACCTTTGACAAGGACCACGACTCTGCCATCACCAACTGCGCTCTGTCATACAAAGGAGCTTTCTGGTACAAGAACTGTCACCGAGTCAACCTGATGGGCAGATATGGTGACAACAGCCACAGTCAGGTGAGCTTGGGGTCTGAAAGCTTCTGTAATGTGTGAGAGGAAGGGGAATTGCAATTATGGATCTGTCTGATGGTTCAGCCAGCCAAAAATCACAGCATCCACTCCTCACGTTCTCCAGGATCATAGGCAGTTGTTCATAAAACAATAATTTAACATCAGCTGGTGAAATCTTGTTGGCTTTGTCTGATTTTCCAAGGAAATATCCCAAGTGTGCAGGGAATAACTGTAGTTTTCAAGACGTGAAACAAAAATGTTCTTCCTGCTGTGAAAGCCAGGCAAGGAGGGACAGCTCTGGGGGACAGAGGTTTAACAAGGCCAAGCTCAAGGTGCTGCACCTGGGTTGGGGCAGCCCCTGGGATCAAGCCAGGCTGGGATGAGCAGCTGGAGCAGCCCTGGGAGAAGGAGCTGGGGGTGCTGTGGGTGAGAGCTGGAGCTGCCCCAGCCCTGAACCCCCAGCCTTGGGCTGAGCCCCAGTGGGGGCAGCAGGGGAGGGGGGATTCTGCCCCTCTGCCCCCTCAGGTGAGACCCCACCTGCAGAGCTGCCCCAGCCCTGGGACCAGCACAGGAAGGAGCTGGAGCTGCTGGAGAGAGCCCAGAGGAGGCACCAGGGGGATCAGAGGGATGGAGCAGCTCTGCTGGGAGGAAAGGCTGGGAGAGCTGGAATTGTTCAGCCTGGAGAGGAGAAGCTTTGGGGTGACCTCGTTGTGACCTTGCAGTGCCTGAATGGAACTGACAGGAAAGATGGAGAGAGACAATTTACAAGGGATGGAGTGACAGGACAAGGGGGAATGGCTTCCCACTGGCAGAGAATAGGTTTAGATGGGATATTGGGAAGGAATTGTTCCCTGGGAGGATGGGGGAGGCCCTGGCACAGGGTGCCCAGAGAAGCTGTGGCTGTCCCTGGATCCCTGGCAGTGTCCAAGGCCAGGCTGGACAGGGCTTGGAGCAGCCTGGGACAGTGGAAGGTGTCCCTGCTCGTGGCAGGGGTGGGACAAGATGATTTTTAAAGTCTCTTCCAACCCAATCCATTGCGTGTTTCCATGGTTCTGTGACCTCACATGGGTGGGTTTGTACAGGTTGGACATTCCAAAGCCCCCGTGCTTCCCAAAGCTCCTCCCCTTTGTTGTGCCTCTGTGCCCAAATTAGAAACATCCCCAGTCTGAAGCAGGAGCAGCAAATGAAAATGTGACCTCCCACCCCTCACCTTTGCCTTCACAGGGCGTCAACTGGTTCCACTGGAAGGGCCATGAGTATTCCATCCAGTTTGCAGAGATGAAGCTGAGACCCTCCAGCTTCCGGAACCTGGAAGGGCGCCGGAAGCGAGCGTAGAGCCCCGGCGGGGCTGCGGGCAGGGGATGGGGGGGATGGAGAGCGGGGTGTGGGGAGACCCTCTGGCATCGCTGGCCTGGGGGTGCACGGAGCTGGGACTGGTACCAAAGCATCGGTGACCCGGGGCCCGACAGAGGCTTTGCAGCATTCCAAACAAAAAAGCCTTAAAGCATCCCAGAGTTTCCAGCAGAGCAGCTCCAGCTGCCCACCAGGAACGTCCTCCACACCAAAGACAACGATCTCAAGGGTTCTGTGTTGTTTTGTTAATTTTTTTTATTATTTTTTTATCCCAGAAAGCGTCTGGGATAAAGTTCTTCCGACGTCTGACGATCTCTTGGGTGGCCCAGGGGAGGGGAGGGAGAACAGCTTTGTACATTGGTAGTTTGTTTTAGAACCAGCCATATTTTACACACGGAAATGTGTAAGATTAATTATCATTATTATTATTATTATTAGTTATAAGTGGAAATAATTGGTGGTTTGAATGTCTTTTTTAAAATATATATCAAGTACCACAGAGAAGGAGGGAATGGGAAAGGAAAGCAGTGTGTTTTTAAACTTAAGCATAAGATTAATATTATTAATATAAAGACAAAGTAATAATAATAATAATGATAATAATAATAAGCTACATTTTGTCATTTTTAAGAGAACCATGCTTTTGGAAACACAGCAGGACAGTGTGTGATTGTAAATTTTTTTTTTATAAATAAAAGCACAATTACTTTTAAATAAATTTCTACCTTTTTTTTCATCCATGTGGAGTTGGTGCATGTCCAGGATATATTTACTTAGATGGGGAAATAAAGACAGGCTGAGAATAATTAGGCTGATGAGCCCCAACTGAAAACTGTTCCTTTTGTCAGTGACTGGTTGTAATTATTCTGGTGGGTTTGTTACAGTGAAATGCCCGTGAGGATTTGGGTTCTTGTAGAACATAAATCTTTTTTTGTTTTTCCTGCCCAAAAGCTTCTTCCATGTTTTTCTAAGTGTTACTGACCAATGCTTGCTCCATCTAGGTGGGAATAACTAACAAAGCAAAAGAGAGAGAACCCAGAGTTGTTGTTAGGTACCATGGGCAGCTTTGAACACTTGTGTAAATAAAGGGCTCTCTTTTTTTTTTTTTTAATATGAATGAAAATCCGTGTAGTTCCTCTGTATCACACTCTGCAGTTCAAGACAATAAAAGATCTCTTGTTTTAATCCAGTCTCTCTGCCCTGCTTCAAGGTTGCATTTTGCAAACATTTTGCAAATGTTTTGCAAATGTTTCTTGCCTCCCTCCCCGCTGAAGTTACACTCCTGAACATTGTTTGTGTTGCGGGGGGAACACAAATCTCCTCCGACCCTCCAGAGCACTGGCAGCACTATGTTAAATTAATTCTCTGTAATTCATCGCCCTTCCTTGCTGCTTATCACAGTGAATGATAGGCAGCATAAAAGAGAACAAATCCAGTAATGCAGAAATATGCTCTGCTCTCCAGATGCTTTCCAAGCTATTAGGAAATGGCACTGGATTCGTGTTTCTGGGCGCTGGAAAGCTCCTGCAGTCTGTTTGCAGACATTCAGGGGAAGAAGTGACATTTATGGAACGATTTCCTCATTTCTAGTACCATCCCAGAGCTGCCTGCCTCTGGCTCTGGTGTCATTTACCTTGGCAGCTCCAAAGAGCTACTGGAGACAGGCTCAGGTTTGTGCCTCGCCCCAGAGACAACTCAAACACCCTGCACAAAAGGAAGATGGTATTTCCTCTAATTACTCACTGACAGATACCCTGCTTGGTATTCTCCACGATCACCACAGGGAGAGGGAAGCTGGCAAATCCTTGGAGTCAGACCTGCCAAAACACCCTTCAGAGCTGACACAAGCTTGACTTGGTACCAGCAGCTCCACCACGGGCTCCTGGAAGGGAAATTCACTGGCTTTTCCCCCTTTCCTGTTTGTGTCGTGTGAGAAGAGTTTGAAAACACGCTCAGGTTTGAAATCTGGTCATGAACCTGCCGAACCTCAGTGCTGGTGTTCATCCTGAACGTGATGAAGCAGTCTGGGAGCCTCAAGGGGGCAGAAGAGGAAGGGCTTCAAAAAATATTTCCTCAGCCAGATTTAAGGTCCCAGACGAAGCGAAGGGGATATCTGGGGAAATGAGAGGGGTTTATGGGGTTAGGGCTGTATCCATAAGGTATTTTTGAGACAAGTGGGTGGAAAGCTCCTTTTCCAATGTCGCTGTCCTAACTGTAACTACAGTCTGAGCACAACCTCAGGCTTGGATTTCTTAGGTTTGGGTGAGGTGAAAGCTCCAAGCCAGGTGGGCAAAAGTCAGCTGGATGGATAATTTGGGGGAGTGAGGCTGAAGCTGATGGCAGCTTTTAAGTTATTAAATCCCCTGGTTTCTTGTGAGACTTGGACTCCTGAGTGATGTGGTTTTTTCTGACTCCAGGCATGAGTGTGCAGCCACCCCGAGTGAGTGATTAGAGCACTCCAGGGTGATGTGGGAGATGACAGATACCTTAAATTCCTCCATCTGACAGAGTAACACCTTGGTGTCAGCTCAGTTGGAGCACCCATATCTGCTGCATCACCTCTGGGTGCAGCTCCCTCACCTCCTCTCCTGATGCAATTCCTGAGATCCAGGGAACTGATCTCACCCATTGCTGGGCTAAATGTCACCAGAAAGCCAGGGAATCCTGCCTGAGCCTGCAGTAGTGAAGAAGTAGCCCAGTGATTCGTGCCAGAAAACACAAATTTCCCATCTTTCCTGCACAAGGATGTCCCTTCTTTCAAAATTACAAGCTTAGCTTGGTTTGCTTTAAGAGCAGTTGAGCATAACTGAGGGTTAGAGAGCACGAGAAACAAGAAAATGAGCACACAGTGATCCAGTGGCTGCCCCTGCTGCTCGTTTGGTCTCAGTCTTCACTACCTGAATCCAAAACTGCAGCCTTGAAAAACATTCTTGCAGCTGCCACATTAATCCTGGGGGCTGTTAAATTCTGAAGGAGCAGGACCTTGTTTCTTTGTTCTTTTCTCTTCTTTTTCTCCTTCTTCTCCTCAGCACTCTTTGTTCTTAACCCACTGAACATTCTCAACCTTGATTAGAAAGGAAAGAAGAATAGAAATGTTTAGGTGTCATCAAGAAGCAGCAGCTTGATCCCAGAAAATGGCAAGGAGGTGGCATCAGCCCCACAGGTACCTTGTCACTTCTTATTTCTGCCTTCCAGGGATGAGGACAAGATGACCCAGGGCTCTGGAACAGAGCTGGGATTGCTGAGACGGTGCTTGGCTGCTTGCTGCTGGTTCTCTGCGCTCCATCAGGAGCTCAAGGCAGAGTGGAGTTCTTCACAGAGTGTTATAAATGCAGGGGATTGACAAAATGATAAAATTTATTTAATGGGAAGTGGGAAAAAGCAATGTAAAATGAAAGTAAAGAAGAAGACGTGAACCCCCCAGCAGCTTTGGAGCCCCTGTTCAGCACTGCCTTAGCGTTTTCGTTGAAAAACGTCTGCTCCAGCCTTCGTTCCTCGTCCTTTTTCTGCGTGATTTCCCCAGCAGGTAGAGAAATCTCAGCCTGCAGAGCTCCAGCAGCTCTGTGTATGTACAACATATGTTGGTGCTGATAAACAAGGTGTGGTTTGTCAGCAGGAGACTGCGAGCAAAGCCCTGCCAGAGCTGCACCGATGATCTTTGTTCTTGGAGGGCCCTGTAAAAACACACATCTTAATCAGGCCCTCAATCTAAAGGTGAAGGAGTTGGTGTAGGTGAGAGGGAAAGACAGCTCTCAGCAAAAAAAAAAAAAAAAAAAAAAAAAAAAAAAAAGGAAAAAAANNNNAAAAAAAAAAGGCAAAAAACAAAAGCCAAAACCAGAGTAAAAGATGATGTAAGAACCGCTCTGGCTTTCTGGGTCACCCTCGCCTGCTCACAAGCTGTTCCTGGCTCCATCCCAAAAGGTTTAGGAGTAGAAACACAACCTGATGATTGCACAGTGAGGTTTTCACTTGACTTGCAGCCTTGGCGAGGAATTTCCACAGGGCTGAGAATGAGTCTCCATCCGGGCTTGCATCAATCATGTTCCTGCTGCAAAATGAATCAGGCCTGTTGCATTTTGCAGTGGAACTGAGATCCCGAGGGGAGGCCGGAGCAGGGAGATGTGACCACACACAGGCATTTCAACAGCTCTGTAAGCTAAAGGAAAGTTTCCTGGAGGGGGTAGGAGTTATTGGACAGGGGAAGTTATTGCAAAATAAAGAGGCTGGTGCGGTACCCAGCTCTGCCATCTGTGTGTCCCTTCCACTCCTACATTTAGGCCCACTCAGCTGAGAAATCCACTTCAGCTTTAGTCACTTGTGCAGTGTGGGGAGCTCATGGTCTCTCCGAGATGGTATCTGCAGGGTTACTCACTCGTGCCCTTTCAGCTGACATTGAGGATAAGGCTTTGGGGTTTTTTTAGGGCTAAAGTCCCCTTTCAAGACCTCTGAAATTGCGAAAGTCTGGGCTGAGCTTTTCCAAGGGGTTTTGCAATGGCGGGGGCCCAGGTCTCATTCCTGAGTGCTGCTGTTTGGCTTTCTCAGCTCGGCCTCTTGGTAGCCTGTCAGGAAGGGACAGGTTCGGAAACCTGTGTGCCTGCTAAAATTGTGCCTGTCCATCCCTGAGTACCCTCTTTATCCCTCCCCAGGGCCATCCTGGCAGCCTCACATTCCCTGGATACACAGAGGGGCCTCCACAGCCACTGTGGGCAGAGCGAATGTGGTGAAGAGGGTTTTGGTGTACGAGGTGCAGCATCGCTGATAAACACCTGCTGTTATTCACAAATCACCAACTGCTGCTGTTATTCACAAATCACCAACTGCTGCTGTTACTCACAAATCCAGGACTCCCTTTTCTGGGATTGCCACAGGGAAAAATCCAATCCAGCCTGCCTAATGTGGCAAAAACCACTTCAAAGGTGTCTCTTCCAAGGCAGCACCTGCCTGAAACCATCAGTGCATGGGCAGGGATGGCTCAAAGGGCCTGGTGATTCTGCTCCTTCACCCCTCCGTCAGGTACTTTCCTCAGAGGAAATCATTCAGCTTCCTGTGTTTTTACTGTAAATTCGGTGCTGCAAAGAGGAAAGAGAGACAGAGACCAACACTGGGAGGGAAAAACCAACACATGGCGGTTTCAGCACTGATAATTCCTTTCACTCCCACTTTTGTGGCTCCCTCTGCCAGAGGCATCCCCCTGTTTTAGAGTCGTAGAGAGGATTAAAAGCAACATCTAACCTGAAATTTGGTGCCCTGCTTAAACTGAAACTACTTTCAGCACTCAAAGTGCTCATATCCTCCCCCCCCTTCCTCTGCCTCTTTACTTTTACTTTACTTCATGCCTTGTCCTTCTATTTCTGTGATTCTGTGAAAGTGAGAGGAGAAATAATGTGAAAAAGGCTGGGTTTTGTCCAAGTGAAAGAAAAAACGCCTGGCTGTGTCACTAGAGAGCACAAGCATTCAGATTCAGTCTGAGAGATAATTTCCACTTTGTCATCACACCAATTGCGAAAGTCACAACTTTAGGAAGAGCCGGGACTTTTTTATTAACAAGATATTCTAGGCTTTCATGCAAATAGGATGCTGCTTGCAAAGAAGGTACTCAGCAAAAAAAAACAACCCACCAGGTCTTTCCTAGAAAAAGGTTTTAAAGGACAATTTTGAATGTTTCAGCTTCATTATGACCGAGAGAAATTGGAAACAAAAATTTTAAAAAATCGTATTCTGAGTTGCCTTATATCCTGAATCGTTCGACTTTTCCCTAGAAAATAAACAGTAAAAATTAGATTATACCCCTGAAATGATATTTTTTATTTGTTTTCAGTGTAATTTATGTGCTTTATAGTAACCAGACTACCTGGAAATTACACCCCCACCGCAGCACTGGCACAGCAGTCAAATTAATTGCAATTTTTTCATAATAAAAAGTACATTCAGGTGGAAGCTCTGTGTTTTGGCAGTCTCACATCAGCCCTGAGGAGTCTCCTCTGAAGCCCTTTGTGTGAATATATCCCAGCCTTGGCTATACTTGGATTCATGGATTCTGCTCTTGGCTTTCCACAAGGCTTTCCAAGTACCCACAGCTCCAGCAACTGCTTTGATTCTTCTTACTGAAAGGGGTAAAGGTCTCTCAACCACCAAAATTTCCGTGTCCCTGAGCTATTCTAAGCCCAAACCATCTCCCCCATGCCAAACCCTTCTCATGTCATTTGGCCTTGGAGGGAAAAGCAGCTCTGGGTTGTGATGCTGAGCAGGGAGGTCTGTCCTTGCTGGAAGGGAACAGGATTGCTGTGAATGCATCACCCCCACAGCAGAGCTGCCACGAGGGTGTCTGTGTGTGCCAGTGCCCCTCAGCTGTGCCCTCCTGCCCCCAGACCCAGGGCAGGACTCGGACAGGAAACTGCCCTGGTGAAACCCCGTGTGCTGCAGGATGAAAGAAGTTCACTTCAGGTGACACAGCCCCGGTCACCCCTGCACCATCCCGCGCTGCAGAACATTCCCTTCGGGAGGTTTTCTTCCTGCTTGCCTTGGGAGAGCTGCTGTGGGTTGGGAGATGCCCTGGGGCTGTGCCAGGGCAAAGGCATCTCCTGGGGCTGGGTCACAGCTGCCCTGTGCCAGCCTTTGCCTTCTGGGGTTTAAGTGATGCCCCAAGAGCGGGGGGGGGGGGGGGNTGGGGGTATAGTAACCCTCGAAGGGGGGGGGGGGGGGGGGCACTGCTATGAGCTGCCAAATGGGGACACCTTCCAGTGAGGCAGCTGGGCTTTACTGGGGACATGGGGATGTATGGAGATGTGGATAAATGGATATATGGATTTATGGATGTATGGATACATGGATATAAGGATATATGGATATATGAATGTATGAATGTAGGGATACCTGGATATATGGATACATGAATATATGGATACATGTATATATGGATAGCTGGATATATGGATGTATGGATATAGGGATATATGGATGTATGGACATATGGATATATGGATGTATGGACATATGGATATATGGATGTATGGATATATGGATATAGGGATATATGGATATATGGATGTATGGATACATGGATATATGGATATATGGATGTATGGACTTATGGATATATGGATGTATGGATATATGGATGTATGGATATATGGATATATGGACTTATGGATATATGGATGTATGGATATATGGATATATGGATGTATGGATATATGGATATATGGATACCTGGATATATGGATATATGGATATATGGATATATGGATATAGGGATGTATGGATACATGGATACATGGATACATGGATACATGGATACATGGATATATGGATATATGGATGCAGAGGTGTGTATGTACATGTAAAAACGATCCATGTCTGTTTGCCCACAAGCAGCCACATATAAATATAAAAATAAATATGAATATATGCAAGAATGATAAAAATTTCCAGGCTGGGAGCATCCCTGGTACCCAGGCCCCACGGCACTGCCAGCTCAGCAGAAATGTCAGTGTTTCCTGCAGCTTAGAAAGCGAGAGGAAACCACCGAGGTTTCAGGTGGCAGCAGGTGCTGATCTCAGAGCTGACAGCACTGCCTGGGGCTGCTCTGGCCCTCAGCCCCACACTGAGGCAAACAGGGATCACCAGCACTCCCAATTATTGTGATGGATCCCTGTTCCACTCCATTTTAGTGTGTGATAAAAGCATGATGGTCTTTCTTGTTCAGGTGTGATTACGAGTAGGAGTTCTCTGATTCCTGCAGAGTCACTGATGTCTGTGCTTCAAAGGACATGAGAGGAAAAGACAGGGAGAACCAAAGAGTGTCTGTGTCCTGGGAGGGATTCAGCCCAGATCAGAGCTTGTGTCATGTGCCTCAGGCCCGAACAGGTGGTGAACAAAATTAAAATAAATGAACAATAATTGTGTTCTCCCACCTTTAGTGCTCCTACCTGGAAAGTTCTGCATCTCCCACGGAAAATTTTCAACAATCTGTGCCCTCAGAGCTCCTCTCCTTGCTACAGTTTGGCACTTCTCAACAAATTTCCCACCTCAGCTGAGTGTTGATTTGGGAGGCTTTGTGACACCCAGGCTGCTGGAAAATCTGTTTTCTTCCTCTGAGCTGAACACTGAATAAACACCAGCTGATCAGGTACCTCTGTGGGTACCCAGGGAATGTGACAGTGCAGCAAAACTGGGGACACACAGCACTTCTGGGACAGGAGAGCAGCTTTTCCTTCACAGTAAAAATGAGGATTTTCCCTCAGCTCCATCCCAAAGGCAACAAAAGCAGAGGCAGCTGCCAGGGCTGGGCTGTTTGGAGTTGGAACAGAGCAGGAAAGCAAATCATGGGCACACTCAGCTGTCTGAGCAGCAAGGGCTCAGATGAGAGGGGGTAGCTGTGTGTACACCTTGCTAGACCATGGATCTGGAGAAGAAATAGCGGCAAAGATGCCGTGGCTGGAAAAGGACTTTCATTCCAACCACAGAGTGACAACACATGGGGAGACTTCGATGTTTCTGTAACAAAAAAAGCTCAGAGTTTTGCATTCGTTGCTGACCAAAGAAACTTCAGCTGCTTTGTTTTTCATTTCAAGGCTGCAGGACCAGCTGCAGAGCCAGGACCTTTGCCAGGGCTTTGCTCCCTCCCAGGTGATCAGACTGTCCAGGTACTGCAGGTGCAGCAGGTTTCTGGGGGCTGTTCTGCACTTGGCATTTCTGCACAAAGATCACCCTATTGAGTGGCCATGTGGAGATTTGTAAACTCCCACTAAGAATTATGCTTTGTGTTAGTTCACAGAACCACAGAATCACAGATTCAATCACAAAATCACAGAATCACAGAATCACAGCATCAATCACAGAATCACAGCATCATAGAATCAATCACAGAGCCACAGAATGGGTCAGGCTGGAAGGGACCACAGGGGCTCATCTGATGCCATCTCCTGTCTCCAGCAGGGCCATCCCAGAGCACAGGGCTCAGGATTGTGTCCAGAAGGTTCTGGAATATCCCCAGTGAGGAGACTCCACAGCCTCCCTGGTCTCTGTTCAGGGCTGGGCACTGCCCAGGGCAGAAGTTGTGCCTCCTGTGCAGGGGAATTGCTGGGCTCAGGCCCTGCCTGTTGCTCTTGTCCCATTGCTGGGCCCCTGGAGCAGAGCCTGGGCCCTGCTCAGAGCCCTCCCTGCAGCCAGGGACACCTCAGACATCTCCTGAGATAGGTGTGGATGTGCACACAGACAGGGAATCACATTGAGAGTGTATATGAAGTGGATGTATGATAAGTGTGTGTTGTTCCTTCTTGTAAATCATTTCTAATTCAAACAAATGAGTTTCTAAAGATGGGTTTTAGATCTCTTGTTGGTGACCTGACTATGCGGATATGTGCAGGTATATCTCTTTATACATATATATATATGTATAGGAGAGAGATTATTTACAAGAGTGTGTTGAGACAGGACGAAGGGGAATGGCTTTAAGCTGGCAGAGGGGAAATTTATGTTGGATATCAGGAAAAAATTCTTCCCTGTGAGGGTGGGGAGGCCCTGGCCCAGGGTGCCCAGAGAAGCTGTGGCTGCCCCTGGATCCCTGGCAGTGCCCAGGGCCAGGCTGGACAGGGCTTGGAGCACCCTGGGATGGTGGAAGGTGTCCCTGCTCATGGCAAGGGGTGGGATGAGATGATCTTTAATGTCCCTGCTCACCCAGGCCACTGTGTGGCTCTGAGGATGTCACAGAGAGCTGTTCTGTCTCTCCTGTAAGCAAGCCCAAGAAATGCCCCATCAGCACAAACGTGAGCAGCACCAACAGCAGCCGCTGAACCGAGGACATCGTGGGGAGAGCAAACATTTCACAGAAGGCTTTGGTGATGATTGTTGTTATTTGCGCTGCAGAACTTCCTAGAAGTCCTTGCCATGGAGAAGATGAAGCTGTTCAGCAGGGCTGCTGTGGGAGCCCCTCACACCCTGCCTGGCACTGGGCCCAGCTGCCCTTTTCTCAGAACAGCACCTCCGGAGAAGGAAGGCTGAGCATCCTGAGTGCTCTGTCCAGGCCATCTCAGCCCGGGTGTTTTCCCACTGACAAATCACCCCAATGCCTGGGCTGGCACGTGCCACGAGCTGGGAATGTTCAGCGTGGAGAAGAGAAGGTTGTGTGGACACCTCACTGCCATGTTTCTTTGAAAAACAACCTCTCCTTCTTCAAAGCCCAGTGATGTCAGGGATCAAACACGCCAGAAAAACCAACGGGCCGAGGGTGTTTGTGGTAGCTCCAAGTGGAGAAACCTTTTGTGGTCATGCCTGCTGACCCCAGGAGAAAACCACAGAGGAGCTGGCAGATGTTGGCATCTGCAGTGGGCAGAGTGAGAAAATAATAAAGGAAGGCAGGCTGTCAAAAAGGATTTTTAGCACCCGGTACTCACATTAATCCCCTGACCTACTTTCTGAAAGACCTATATAAGGAAGAATATTCTCCACTGAGCAAGCAGCTAATAAGCAGTGCCAGCATTTAAGAGTTGGGAGTGCATCAGTTCTGAGATTCAGTTATCTCTTCCTGGAAAAAATTAAAGCACAGAAAACAAACACTCTTAAAATTTAAAAAAAAAAAAAAAAAATCCACCCACCCATCTATTTCTAACGAAAGCTTTGCACCTCAGCAGGGCTGGGAGTTGGCACCACGGCCCCAAAGGTGTTTGTGGGTGAGCTGCCCAATGGACCTCACCAGCAAGAAAAATTCCTGCCCTCAAGTTGCCACAGCTTATTTTACTGGAGTTGCTGCAAACGTCCTTTGAGGCACAGGCAGCCACGGTGCAGCCTTGGCACCGAACTCTCCAAGTTCCCTCGTGGACTTGGAGCAGGTCCAGAGGAGGGCATGAAGTTGGTGAGGGGACTGGAGCACCTCCCCTATGGAGACAGGGTGAGAGAGCTCGGAGTGTTCAGCCTGGAGAAGGGAAGGTCGTGTGGACACCCCACAGCACCTGGAAGCCAGAGGGAAGCCCTTCATCAGTGATGGGACAAGGGCGATGGGTTCAAACTGAAAGAGGGGAAATTTAGGTTAGATATTGGGAAGGAATTGTTCCCTGGGAGGGTGGGGAGGCCCTGGCACAGGGTGCCCAGAGCAGCTGTGGCTGCCCCTGGATCCCTGGAAGTGTCCAAAGGTTGGACAGGGCTTGGAGCAGCCTGGGACAGTGGAAGGTGTCCCTGCCCCTGGCAGGGGTGGGATGAGATGAGCTTTATGGCTCCTTCCAGCCCAAACCATTCTGTCATTCTATGATTCTATTACTCTTCCCTTTTTTTATTATTTAAAACTGTAAAGCCTCCAGACCTGTGGGGGAGGCCCACGTTGGACACATTCATTCATTGCCCACATTCATGGGTTCTCATTCAGCCCCTGTGACCACACCTGGCATTTTGGGAGCCTTCATTTCCACTTGGCCAAGGTGAGATGTTTCAAGGGTTCTTTCTTCAGTCTTAGCTACAGGACCTCCCCTTTGACTTCCAGTGGGGCTGAAGGTACTCAGCACATTGACATGACATTTATTTGACTTCAACCATCAGGATACATAGAACTGGTGTCAAAATCAGATCAGTTTTGGCCACCTTTCACATCTGGCAGCTCTCGTTTCACTGCTCATGCTGCTTCTAGGGAGTGGACAGCAATAAATGGCACTGGTGTTATTTTTATTTTAATAAGTTGAAGGTTACACCCTTAGTCCTTGTAAGAGGCACAAGATTATTTTTCACATCTTCATCCTTTCACGAGTTGTTTCATATGTTCTAGTGTAAGACATTGCAGTGCTTCAAAGCTCCTTGCCATCATTCAGGAAAGAGAAATACCAGAAATTCTCCAGAAGTGCCTTCCCTGGTGAGAGCCCAGTCCCTTTCTGATTACAGAAACATCAGCTCGAAGCAGCCTGGCCCTCAGCACGAGGATTTTTGGGAGGCCCCTGGGAGAAAGTGAAAGCCCATTGTGTGATGCTGTGGTTGGGGCCAGACAGATGGGTTGGTTCATTAATCACCCAGTGTCGTTCGCTCTACACGTTTCTGGCATTTTCCTTTCTTCTTGCTCTCTCCCACACAGGGAAGAGGGTTTTCCTTATGGAAAAGGCCTTTCCTTAAATCTTTGCTTGTTTGACTGCAAAGCGGCACACATAGAGATTTCCATGTGGGCATGGAGAGGAAGGCAAAATAAATGTTCCCAATCTTTCCTCTTCTTCCATTAAATTTTTCATCTCACAGAGGGATTTGCTGGAAAGCACTTCCCATTGGATCCCCTCAAACTCACCACATCCCAGGGATTTCCATTTTAGCTGTGTCAAAACCCGAGCACAGAGGCACAAACCAGTTCAATGCACAGAGAAAATCACTGCCAGAGCCCAAAGCATCACCGCCTTCCTCCCTGTGCTGCCATCCCCGTTCCTTCACGTCCTCACTCCTCAAGGCACAGGGGTGGGGAGAGCTCAGCACGCAGACAGAGCCTGCCTGGCTCCTGCTGTAATAATTTCCACCCAATGTCCTCTGTGAAAGAAAAAAAAATTAAAAGAACAACAGAAAGTACCTTAAAGCTTTTTTTTTCTTTTAAAACTAAACTCGCCAGCCCCAGAGGAACATCTGACACAACCAGCTCCCTCCTCCTGTTCTTTCTGCATCATTGTGTGCACACAGAGTGCCCTGTGGGAGGCTCTGAGATGAATTTGCCACAGGTGCTGGTAAAGACAAACCACATCGTCCTTGCAGCTCCAGAACCTCACTGGCACATCCCAGTCCCTCAGGGGCCACCAGGAACCTCAGCGTGGGTTTGTTCCAGGGGCCAGCAGATGAGCTGACCAGGGCAGAGCCACGATTTGTGCCCCAGGGTTACCTCTCCCCACACTGACCTGTTTGTTAGAGCACAAAGCACTCAGGCACTTGTGGCTTTTTGTAAAGCTGCAAAACAAGAAATGTCCCGATTCTCAGGAAACCTTACAAAACCACACCAGAAATCTGTCAGGCAGCCTGAGGTGTGTTCTCACTGTGTCTGCATCTGTAGGGATGGGAGAACTAACACACATCAAAATTAAAAATGACCTGGCATCCGCTGAAATGAAAACAAACCTAAAAAGCTGCCTCATCTCTTTTAATGAGCAAATAGTGTTTCATTTCAGTTTTTCTTCATGATTTTGGCATTTTCTGCTCTCAGATAAACCTCTCAAGGCCAAGCAGAGCTGCTCAGTGCCTCCCTGCCAGGCTGGCCTTGGGAAGGGCTGCATCCCTGCTGGCAGGGGATGGGGTCCAGCCGTGGTCTCCCATGGACAGGGTCCTGCAGCTGCCTGTGCTGCTTCATCCTAGAAACCAGCAGAGACGCCTTCCCCTTTCACCATGCTCACTTTTAATGGCTTTTGCTCCAAGATAAGACTCAGGTTTTCCTTTCAATCCCTTTCTCTCGTTGTCCCATGGGGGTCACAGCCCTCCAGGTCTGCCTGCCCAGCAGGGTTTGTATCCAGAGCACACCTTGCTTTTGATTTTCCTTCTTCTTTCCCATTGTCTGAGACTTCAGGCAGTGCTGCCCTGTACAGCCAGGCTGTGTCTGCCCAGGCTCTGAGGTGTCCAGGATGGAGCTCTCAGCTAAAGCCGATGGCAGCAGAGCCTCTGGAGAGGGACAGGACACGAGCCATGCCCTCCTGAACCAGAGGCATAAAATAAACTGGACAATCCCCTTTGGAAAAATGCTATTTCTCTCTCTTGGTTTCAAAGTAAAGAGGTATGAAAGATCCCTATTAAATCTTGACTGAGTGGAGGCAGTGAGATGAATCCAGGCCTTAATCCAACCAACCTAAGGAGCACACCAGGAAAACAAACCATTCAGCATTTAAAAGAAATGAAAAGAATATTTATTTTCCACATGCTCAATTAAATCATGGATATCAATGTCACAGGGTGTAACTGGACTCAAGCAGGAATTCACTCAGATGAATGCCTGCTGTATTTTAGCTGTTGCTTTTCCTCTCTCCCAAAGCGTCTTGTACTTAATTATTGCTGGGAGTGCACTGGGCTGGGTGGGCATTTGGGCTGGTCCAACACAGTGCTCTGGCTCATTGCAGGCACCAAAGACAGCAAGTGGTGATCCTGGAAGTGTCCAAGGCCAGGCTGGATGGAGCTTTGAGCACCCTGGGAAAGTGGAAAGTGTCCCTGCCCATGGCAGGGGGTGGAATCAGGTGATCTTTAAGGTCCCTTCCAAACCATTCCATGATTCCACTGATTAAGTGGCTCTGGACAATCTGCCCCTGCTGGGCTCCAGAATGGTTTCACTGTGTGTCTGGAACACACCTTTCTGTGCCTACTGCTGCTCCTGGCATAAAAATAAAGACAGAACTTAAGCCAGAGTTTCATCTTTACTCAACTAATATTGAAAGGGTTGTTGATCTCCTGCCGAGTCCAGGTCATCAGTGGCTGAATTCAGATTCCTCTAGTAGGTACTCATTCTGGGAATCCCAGGGAGGGAATTTTAGCCTGCAGTTTTCATGGAATTATTATCAGGTATTTTCCTGTGCTTTCATTCAGTTTATGCTATTCTAATTCGTGCCTGCTGTCACAGTCAAGATTTCTTGAAGATGGGGGAAGATTGCTCAAATCTGCGCTCTGAATTACTCAGAGAGGGAGATTACATCTGTTATTATGGCATCCACTGGTAAATTAATCAGCCTGGTAATGGGTGAGGAAAAATACCTCCATCATCTGTCTCAGGTTTTGGCAAGAACCAAACCAAGCAAGTAATCTTGGATCTAAACCACTGCTTTATCTTGTCTAACTCTGGTGTCTCAGCACTTCCAAATCTTGTGGTTTCACCTCACCCATTCAGCAAAACCCAACTCAAACTCATGAACAGGCTTGGTCATCCTGAAAGTGCCTTTTCCAATGAATCGATGAGTCACTGAACCATTTTCTCCCAGTTTTGGAGCCCTGGCATTTCATGGCAGGCAGTTCTGTGCTCACAGAGATGGCTATCGCAGCCCATTCCGCCGTAGGAGTGTTGAAAGCTCGGGCTGTGGGCTGTGCAGCTGTCTAGGACTGTATCCTGTGCTCCCCTGAGCTCTCGGGGCACCTCCTCCTCTACCTCTCAATTAATCCAACAGATGAATTGCCATTCAATGGCTGCACCCAGTGAACTTCTCACCGGGGTTGAGGTCACCAGACGCTGCTTCTGACTGGGATTTGCTCTGACTTGCAGGTCCCCAATGAGCTCTGTCATTTTGGTTTCCACCTGGCTGCTTTCCTTTCCTTTGTGCTGCACACTCAGCTGGTGGCCAGGCTAAATATTTAGATTTAGATTATAAGAACAGAGACGTAAAAGTCTCAAAGGCTGCCCACAGAAAATTCCTCTTTGTGTGGAGAATCCCTGATCCAGCTGCTGGCTTTAATCAGAAAAATGGTGCCCAAAACAATTTCCTAAAAAAATTCAGTGTGGTCACTGGTGTTTGTTTGCTGTTCTGCTGGAGCTGCCTGAGCTCTGCCTGGCTCCATCCCCTGTGACAGTGCCCTGCAAGGATGGGCACCTTTTCTTGTGCCCAGGACCCATGAAACCTTCATGACAACATCCTTCCCATTTCCTTGGACCCACAAATTTGACCTTTCAGCCACCTAATGCTTCACCTATCCTATCCCTACAACTCCTCCCCTCTCCCCCTCTTCCTATAATCACCTATTTTTTCTGCCTGCCAGTCCCTGCCCCCTCTTGTGCATCATCATCCCATCCTTGCTGCACTGAGGAATTCTTTGTTTCTTCAGGAAACAAAACAAAACCGATCCTTTTCCAAAGTGTTATGAAATCCATTCGATTGGCAGTAAGGGAAGGCTTCCTGAATTGCTGACTAGAAGTGCTGACAGAGTTTGTTATCACTGCAAAACCAGCAGTGATGCAAATATTTCATCAGGAATTAATTAGCTGTTGTGTTTGGTTTGTAATGAGGCAGCTTAAGAATGAATTCTATTTAGAAAAAAAAATCTCAGAAATTTATCACAAAGAAAAAGTCCCTTTCTCCACCACTAAAATGTAGCAAACATAGATCAAAAGGCTTAAATTTTTCCCATAGTTTCAAGCTGAATAAATACATTGAATAAATAAAATAATAACAAGTGGAGTGTTCCAAAACAAAACATCGTTTTTATAGAAAAAAGAAATCATTCTATTCCCCAAATGCTGAACTTGTATCTTTCAAACTTATTAAAATATAAGGAGTTTTTTAAAATTTCTGAAAAGCTTTATCAGAATGATCATCTTTCCAAAATCCGGTTTTGCTTTTAGTGAAACAGCATTTCTGAGAGGAGGGGAATCCACTGCAATATTTCATAGAATCCCAGAAGGGCTTGGGTTGGAAGGATCTTAAATCTCATCTCATTCCACCCCTGCCATGGCAGGGACACCTTCCACTGTCCCAGGCTGCTCCAAGCCCCGTCCAACCTGGCCTTGGACACTTCCAGGGATCCAGGGGCAGCCACAGCTTCTCTGGACAGCCCAAGAAGCTCCAGCTGGTTTCAGACCTGATGGCTGAGGTTGCCCTGAGGGTCATTCTAAAGCCTCACTGGCCAGATGTATCCCCAGCCCATCTGCCATGGCACCCATAGGGTTTAGGCTATTTGGGGTTTGCTGATCCAGCTGGCACAGATTGACCAGCTGGCACTTGCTGGGACAGTCCCCCATGGCCACAGCCCACCTGGGCACACAGAAATGCCTTGGGTGCCTCAGGCTTTCCCTTTTCTCTCCCCAAAGGCAGATCCATCCACTGCAGGACCAGCACTGAAGGCTTTGCTGCCCACTCCTGGGGATGCTCCAGGAGAACAAGGGCAGGGAGACAGAGCCTCCAACCCAGATCAATGTGCTGTGCTTTTGCTCCTCATCAGCCTCTGTTCCACCTGATCAGGCTGCACTCACCAGACTGCCTCGGAATGTGTTTGTGCCGCACCCCAGACCACAGGTTTCTACTGCTGGTGTCACCATGACACCAGCAAGGCTTTGCCAAGGCTAAAACACTTCCTCAAGCGCTCTGCTCAGCCTGTCCAGCTGCTTGGCAATGCTTTTATGCCTCATTTCTAGTTTTTAGGCTTTTAGGTCTTTGTGTGTCTGCCTTAGTTGTCTTTTGGCAAGAAAAATGCTGGCAGGGCTATAAATAATACCACAAAGCAGCAATAATCACAGCCCCAGAGCAGCAGGGTGGCTGTGCTGTCCCTCCCTCACCTATATTTGGTTTGTGGTGAGCCCAAATCTGGCTCGTGTCAGCCTCAGCCTCTGCCCTCCCCTGCTTCATATCAATTAATAATAACAACAACTTCTCCATGGGCTGTTTACCACCCACAGACATCCACCCCCAAAAAGCCCCGGAGGAAAGAACATGAGGTAAGTTGTTGTGTTTTTTTCTATTTATAAACAGAAGAAGATGATTCCCAGCCATAAAAGAGACTGAGATGTTTATCTGCTATGGCAGAAATGTCGAGTCGACTTCTTGAAATTCCAAACGTGAAGTTTCCTCTGCTCGTGTCGAAGCTGCTTCGTGTTCTCTCACAACCTACACCACCACCTCCTCATGATCTTCACCACATCCCTCCCTCATTCCTTGCCTTGTCCTGCTCGGGCTCAGCTGGGACAACAGGGACAACCCCTGGTCACAAGTGCTCGTGGAGCTTTTCTCTGGCCAGTGATCCCGCTGGAATTCAGGGAAGAATTCCACTGCAGCTCCATGGATCTCACCTGTCCAACGCATCCGGCAAAGCTTTTGGGGAGTCTCTGCTCCATTTTTCACTTCTCCACCCCCTGCCTGAGATTTTCTGTCTGTAAAATAGTAAAAATCAAGAAGATTTTTATCGTAACAGGATTGGAGCTGTGGGGTGAAAATAAATGGATTTAGGCACATAGATTTTATCATTATCAGGTGCTTCTGCTCAGAGCTGGGTTCAAACATCTCCCTTCCCAAGGTGTTCATGGAGCAGCTCAGAAGAGCAGAGCACATCTTGATGGCTTTCCTTGGTCACTGCTCCCCTCCCACTCTTTTCCCTTGGGCTTCTGGCCTAAGAAACTCAAGGCAAAGTCCTGAATATCTCCTCTAAAATGATCTTCCACTTCCAAGGGATGCTGTCGCCCTCCCAGGTGGTCATGCCATGCTCCTTTCTCCCGGAGCCAGCGGGGTGGGACACGGTGGTCACACAGCCCTGGGCAGAGACCAGATGTGAAACCAGATTTCCTTCCAGTCTGGATTTTACCCATGGGCCAACCTCCTCTAGAAAACAGTTAAAACCCAACCAAACCAACCAAAAGCAGCCGTGTCAAGACACTTCCTGAAACTGCCTCATTACATTTAGCAGTGGCCACAGAAAAAGGGGATATTTTTTGCATTTGAGTGGGTGCCTCAAACTTTCAATTGCTTGCTGTGTTTTTATTTCATTCATTCAAAACACTGTTTGAATCTGCATTTTCCCATCCTGTGTGTTTTGAGAAGTCACACTCTCTGTTGAGCAGGGGAAATTAGGTAGAGATTTTCCCTGCTCAACAGGAGCAGGAGTGAATAAATGATTTGGGGTCTACAAAATACCTTTACTGAGAGAAATTTGAGCCATTTGGTTTGATTATTTATTCAATTATTTATTCCAGCTGCAGAAAGAAGGAAATCTGAACCTGGATCTGTGTGAATTTAGGTTAAGAAAAAGAAAATTTTGACCAGTGGAAATGAGAGTTAATGACAGCTGAGGGAAAATAATCCACAAGATTTTCCTCTTTTCTCTCTGGCTCTGTCAATCCAACAGAAAAGAGAAGCAAATCCGTGAGACCACAGTTGGTCAAACATTGTCGTGACTCCTTGGAAGAAGTGGCAGGTCCATCCTGACTGGAAGTCTTTGAGCTGAAAGCTGGCTGTCTTCTAAAATGAAATCTTCCAGTCTGGTTGAGTTTCCTGGTTCAGCTGTGCTCAATAAGGTAATTTCTAAGGAATTCAGTGAAATGGATTAGTGCTGATGCATCCTGGGTGACAGAATTAGCTCAGTAGGTGAGGCACAGCCTTTGGAAGTGTATCCAGGAAAAATATCCACATTTGCTTGTGTATCACTAAAAATGAGCTCTATTTCAAGACAAATTTTCTACAGATTTTCTCCAGTATTGCCCCCCTCCGTCTCACTCATGTTTTCATTTCTCTGCTATCTGACTGTCACAAATTCAAGGATGAAGATGTCTTTCACGTGCACCACACTCACAAGAGTGTGACACCCTGAGTTACCAAGAGCTTGATGATTTCCCTGACCCAGAAATGATCCAGGTTTCAATCTCTGCTGGAAGAAGCCGCTGTTAATCAACAGGAGGGAACAACACCAGAGTCTCAGCATTTTCTAAATCTCTTTAAATCCTGAGATACAGAGGATGTAGGCTTGGCTATGCCATGCCTGCACTGATTTCCCACCATGACAAAGAATCCATGATTTTTTGTCTTCCAGACATGGACTGAAACCATTCTAAGAAGACCAAAGCAAGGGCCAAAACCAAGCCCAAAGCTCAGGAGCTTAGGAGGGCAAATAAATCAATCAATTTTCACTTAAAACCAACTGGGGAGCACAGAAATCTCTCTTTGCAGTAAAGATCTCTATCACCAACCGTTATATTCCCAGTTGGCAGAAGTGGACAAGTCACAGTTCAAAGCTTTGTGTCTCTTCCTCTTTGGACTCCATGAAATTTTCATAATTAAACCCCAAAAAAACAAGGCGAACTGCATGATTTGGTCTGGAAACCATGAGCAATTCTGTGGTTTTGCTTAGGTTTGTACTGAAACTAGTCCGAACTGGGGAGTTTCTCTTTGCTGAATATGACCTGAAGATATTGAATTCATTCACACCCGAAACTGAGAGCGAAATTTAGGGGGCATGAACCCACGCAGACTAAAAGAAGGAAAAAGGGTTTGCAAGAAACCGCAGGCCAGGCTTGCTCACTGAGTTCAGCATCACCTTGAGTTGGTCTGGGAGGTGTTTGCTGCTGATTCACCAAACCACAGCTCCTGGACCCCACAGGGCTTCAGCTCCTCGGGAATTGTCAGCCAGCTCTGGGAACACACAGGTCCCCAAGTGCTGCTGATCTCAGGGTGGCACCTCTGAAGGCGTGGATGAGCTTCCCCTGGTGGCAGTCCTTCCTCTGGGAGAAGAGAAGGCTCTGGGGAGATCTTAGAGCACCTTCCAGTGTCTGGGGGGGCTCAGGAGAAGGTTGGAGTGGGACTTTCATGAGGATAGGTCATGATAAGACAAGGGGGAATGGCCTTAAACTAAAGGAGGGCAGGGGCAGATGGGATTTTGGGAATAAATCCTTCCCTGTGAGAGGGGGGAGGCCCTGGCACAGGGTGCCCAGAGAAGCTGTGGCTGCCCCTGGATCCCTGGCAGTGTCCCAGGCCAGGCTGGACATTGGGACTTGGAGCAGCCTGGGACAGTGGAAGGTGTCCCTGCCCATGGCAGGGGGTGGGTCTGGATGAGCTTTAAGATCTTTTCCAACTTTAACCATTCTGTGATCTGTGTGGGCTGGCAGGCTTCCGGCACAGAAACATTCAGGAAAAAGGTTTGGAAAAGGAGAATTGCCAGAAAAACACTTGTTATTTGTTACAGTGGCTCATGTTGATGGGTTCTCAAGTGTCCTTCAGGCATCTCAGTGCCCAGCTCTTCTGGACAGGGGAAAACCCTGCTTTTCCACCAGCAAAACTTGCTGTGTGTGGTGTGCCCAAGAAACCCCGAGACATTTGCACAAAAGCATCAAAGAAAGGAATAAGAGAGGAGCAGAATTCAAGAATGGGCAAGATTAAATTTTTCAGCCTGCATGAATTGAGAGTGACATTGCAGAGATTCTGGGGTTGCATTAATTCAAGAGAAGCTGGAGTAGGAATGACGTGAACATCAATGGGAATGCACAGAGCTTTTGTATGCCCTGATTGGAATCGAAGAAAGAAATACCAAACTCAGTTCCAGGGAGGACAAACCACACACAATCCAGAGTGGATGTGTCCTTCTTGTGGGTAAGAAATACAGCTCTGAAAAGGCTTTGGATGATTTCAGGGTAACTGTTCCAGAGAAAACGCTGGCAGATGCAGGATTTTACCTGACAATTACCTCTGTAGGAACAAAGACTGTCACTCAAGGCTGAATATTTTGATTTTCCTTTCCCATTCTCCTGTGATTTAGAAATTTTGTGGCTTATGGAAATGAACTGGCAATCATGGCTGTTGTGTGACACAGGGATGCCTCGATTCCCTTATGCCACTGTCACTGCTCCTCCCTGGATGTACCTGACTGTGATGGCTCCCAATCCCTGGATCATCCCTGTTCCGTGATGGCCTTCCATAATTTCACTCCCAGGCAGGGTCCATTATGTTTATTTGATGACTGCCACCCTCAGAAGGCTGATGTCAAAAGTAGGGGGTGATTTTTCACAAGGACCATGATAATTAACCTCCCACCCTCCACCTGCTAATGAGGCTCCTGCTCCCAAATGAGCTCCTGCTCCCAAATGCCCTCAGTCATTTTCCCCACCTTTAGCTCTCTTAGAGATACCTGGACGAAACAATTTGTCTGGGCTGTTTCTATAATCAGTCCTGGAATGGGCTGAGGACACAAACATTCCCAAACTGATCTGCCAGCTAAGCCAGGATGAACCACTTGCTAAGAAAGCACTGTCTATTTACACAGAGCCACCTTCAGAATTGGCCCGGGGAGCCCAGAATTATTTAATCCTGCATTTTTTCAGGAATCTTGCCCCTTGTCAATGAGCAGAGCCTGTGAGAAGCCCAGCAAGTGTGAAAAAGCCCTGCACATCCAGAGCTGAGCACTGGCACACCCCAATTAGCAGGATCATAAATTGGTGAGGGCTGGGATCTCCACAGCTCTCTTTGGAGATGTTGGTCAGCCAAGTGCTGCACTGCTCCCAGGAGGGACCTCCCAGCTTTTCTTTTGTTTTTTCTGGAGATTTTTGTCTTCACCTGTGGTGATGGGAGACCAAGAAAGCAGCCACAGCTTGGAGGTGCCCAGGTCTCAGCTCGTAACAAAAAGGTCCCAGCAGCTTCAAGCTGAACTTGTTCCAGTCACCATGAATAAAAAGCTCCAGGTGACTTCCATCCTTTAAGGCACTTTGGAACATCACGCTTAAGAATTTTACCAGTTTCACATCTGGAGACAAAGCTCCTGTCACCCTGAGGATACAGGTTATATTGCCTTCTTTGAACATGGATTTTTTTGGGGGGATTTTGACAGCACTCCATCCTTTGCTGCAGCTTTTCTGTGTGTGCTCATGCTCCTGAGTCATTTGCATCAATTTTGCAGAGTCTTGGGGACTGCTTCAGGGAGCCTTTAGGGGCACAAACACCTAAAGAGGGTCCCCAGGCTGGAGGGCACAGCTGTGTTTAACCCCCGAGGTTAAAAGGTTAAAAGAGGCCTTTTCACCTTCTGATGCTTCGTTTCTGTCTTTAACAGGGAGGTAGAGGAGGAACACCAACACTGACCCACCTCAGCAGCTGCTGTGAGGATAAATCCATCCCAGACTGAGTGACAGAAGGTAACCCTGGCACCCAAGGCACTGTACAGGGGGAATTCTGCAAGATCTTTCCTTATTTATCCTATAGGGATGGAAAAAATAAACAACTTCACAGTTTCTTGCTGAGAAGAGTGATGGAGCTTTCTTATTTTGAGAAAGGTGAACTAACAAAGCCTTTCGAGCTGCCAGAATTATAAATAGACTTTCACCCCACATTCCTGCACTTCCCTTGATGTACAGCCTGCATCTCGAGCCAGTGAAACTCTGATTTTTTCAGTGGTTCTCCTATTGTTGCCCGGTAGGGTTCAGTGTATGAATGCCGTGTTGAGCAGAGCCTGTTTGTAAGACATGGGGAGATTTAGGAGGTGCCAAGTGCTGAATGTCAGCTTTTGTGGGGCCTTTATTTCTAATCTGGGTACCTCAAACTGCCAGGTGAATTCAGTTGTGAGGTAACTCTGCTCTCCCACTGAAGTCTAACCAGAGATGATGTGGTCCCAAGGAAGGTTTGGTTCTTTTCAATCTGACCTCAGATCTCTCATCTCTCTTTTATCAAAAGCTGTCAACACTTACGCACAGGGAACACAAATAACAGCTTCTTCTAACCTAAATCAGACTCACCAATCTTTAGTTAACAATTCCACTTCTTTCCATGGCCAATTATTAATATTTCATACTCACACTGGGGAAAATTCTGATTATTACAGCTGAACCATTCCAGAACCCTGCCTGTCCTAACCCAGACCCTCAGATCTGTGTCTCAAAGACACCCACGCTGCCCTTCCCAGTGTCATCACTTCCAAAACTGTTCATCTCCACCCTTAGGTGGGTGACAGGGCCACCTGCAGGTGCCAGACGCTGCTCCAGTCTGATCCTGCCCCACAGCTCAGCCCCCACCTGATGCTTTTTTCCCATCTCAGCAGCATTCTCATTTTCCAGGGGTTGGGGATAAAGCTCTGCGCCCTTTCCCAAACAGATCATCAAACTATCTGACCTGTAGGGCCCTTCCTGACCTAAATTCTGTTATTCTCCTGCAGATGTTGAGGGGAAGATCCTTCCCAGTGATGCTTTTGTGGTGCTGCTGCCTCTCTGTGCCAGGCCTGGTGTGTGTGACACTGTGCCAGTGTCTGTGCCCCTCACACCACACAAGGTCCTGGCGTGGTCTCTGCAGACCTCACCCAATGTCCAGCACCATGAAATGGGGCCTTTCCCTTCATTTCCATGGGTTTTAGTGGTTATTGCTTCCTGCTACCCAAATCCATCTATTAGGATTATTTTAAGATTATTTTATTATTATTATTATTTTATTAGGAATCCATCCATTCCTCCTTCTGACCCAAATCCACCTCACAGATTTTCTCATGCCAACATTTTCAGATGTATCCAGAGACTTTAGGAACCACACTCACACCAGCAAATGTAAATGTTCTTTTTTCCTCTCTTAATGAACTCGAAATTGATACAATCCTCTTCTCTTTTTATATATTAATTAAATCCCAGACTATGCACAAAAGTCTGACTATACTTCTGAGTGGCTCCATTTTTTAGAGTGCTGCTGGAATCACACAGAAATAGCCTGGTTTTCATGAAATTATGAGATCCTTGTGGGAAATGAACGTCCTTCTGGTGCTCCATAACAGAATAACTGGAATTTCAGTGATTTGAAATCTCTAGATGTGCCTGAAAATCTCATTCTGAATAACTCTGAGTATTTTTTTTTAATTTAAACTATATCAATTATTCCATTTCTTCCAGCTTTGCAATTTATGCATTATTTTCTTCTGGTCATTAACCAGAATACAGAGGAGTTTAATGCCCAGAAATAAGTTTTCCACTTGGATTAACTCTCTCAAATGCTGCTGAAAGGCACCACAGGTTTTCCAGCTGCCCAGTTCGGGGGATGCCACACGGGAAGAGCTCTGGGTGTGTTTGTGCAGACAGTAATTCCCACTGAGCAAACGCTGTCTCTGACAAATTTGTGGAAGTTATTGCACTTTTATAACTGTTCCATTGTATTGTTTTATTGTTGCATTTTATTATCTCTCCTAACGCCTCTGCTTTCTACCTGCACTCCAAAGGAGATGGATGATGCACATCCACTACAGTATCAAGAGGTGTTTTTTTCCCCCATAACCAATTTTCAGCTAATTTAATACATCTGATTTTCCATATTCTCACAAGACAAAATGATATAATTCTTTTGAGCAAAGGAGGCAGCAGCACAGCAGGAATAAACCCTCTGTAGCTTCCCAAGGAGATAATTCTGCACGGTGGCAGCTTTAACCTTTCCTTTTTTCCCTCATTTTCCTCTTGTCTGATGTCTATTTTTATCCAGTGGTCTTATTTGAGAAACAAAATGAGGAAAGAACGTTGCTATTCTTGGAAAGCCTCCAAGAGGCTGGGATGAGAGATGGGAGATAGGCAGCATCTCCCTCCAAAGAGCGGTTTGTGGTGGCAGCCAAAGGTGTCCTCACAGCAGGGCCGGGAACGAGATATCGGAGTGTCATTTCCTTCAGTCAGCGACCAGCTTTGCTCAGGGCCACTTGAAAGGACAGAGATTCTAATAAAAGCAGTTAAAAAATAAACCCAAACAACTTTTTCAGCCTTGGCGAGGGCTGAGGTGCGGGTACAGGCACAGCCCCGCAGTGCGGAGCGCGAGTGATTCATCGGAGGAAACGCAGAGCCTCCAACAACGAGGTGATTCATCCCTGGGTGCTCAGGGTGTTTTCAGCAGCCTCAATTTACCGATTTTGCATTTCCATAGCAAATGATCTCCACGTGTGCTCCCATGTTCATGTGTGAGCAGTCAGCTGCAGCTCAGAGCGGGCTGGAGAAGCCTGCATCCGCTGGGGGCTCTCACTGAAGATAAAGGACCTTGGAAATCGTCTCATTCTGGGCTGGATGGAGCTCTGAGCCACCTGGGATAGTGGAAGGTGTCACTGCCCATGGGATGGGATGATCTCTCAGGTTCCTCCCACCCCAAACCACTCTGTGATTCCCTGATTCCATAAGAAGCCCAACAGCATCCTTGCTATCAATGACCCTCAGTTAGAATGATGGCAGGAATCACTCAGGGTAATAAAATAGATACCATGGTTCATTTTCTCTCGTAGATCTCAGATGAGGTTCTGGGAGTGAACCACGGGGATGTAAACATGGGTTATGGCTTCGACAAGAAATGGGCACAGTTCTTATAAACCCAGGAACCTCTAGAGGCACCTACACTCTTCACCCCCCTGGATTTCAGTGACAGCTGGGTACCCACACATCTCTCAAAAATTGGACATTAATGTTTTTGGTAAAGGTTTCAGCTACCACAGCTTCAGTCAAGGGTGAATTTCCAGCGAGCACATGGATGGGTGCTCAGCTCTCAGTAAGTTCATTTCCTCTCAGCCGAGGAGCAGAACAGTAAGTGCTAATGATGGGCTGGGATATTTTGTATTTTTTCTGACAAAGGCAGTCGCTTGCAATAGCCACCAAGAAATAATTAGAGCTGCTGGTTTTGTGGTTCACTTGTTTTCTGCCTCCCTGCTCTTTTATGCAAAGCTCTTTGCTGCAGAGGACACAGCTCGTGCCAATGCAAATTCGGGGCAAGCACCTGCTATTTAACCTCTTGAACCAGAGCTGGGGAGAATTGCTGCAACACCGGGCAGAAGACATGAAACACTGAACTGTGCTCTGGGAATCAGCTCCATCAGGCAGGTGAGAGTGTGAAAGGGTTTGCAGGGTGGTGTTTTCAGGAATTAGTAACAGAGCATTGCACTAAAGCGATGTTTTGAAAGCACATCACCTCCGCCAAGCCAGAATACACAGCCAGAGTACCCCAAAACTCCTATTTAATGGGGGGTGCCCCATCCCTAGAATGTCCAAGGCCAGGATGGACAGGCCTTGGAGCACCCTGGGATAGTGGGAGGTGTCCTTGCCCACGGCGGGGGGTGGGACTGGATGATCTTTAAGGTGTCTTCCAACCCAAACCATTCTGGGATTCTGTGATTATGGGACCTTCCCAGCTGATTCCAGCATTTCCAGCTCCCCCTACGGGTTCGCAATGCTGTGCTCGTGGGTTTATCTCAGAAAGCACCGGGCCGTTTAATCCAGATTGCGTTTGTTTGCACAAATTTCTCCCGTTTTTCCTCACTGACATTCACTGATCTCTTTTCCTTTTGCAGCCATCACCACCACCTGGTTGTTCTGAACAAGCTTAGCACAGATGCTTTTCTGTGTGAAGAGCTGACCTGCAATCCAGGGGTGAGCGTCAAAGCCTAAGAGCTCGCTGAGAGCTGGGCCTTCCTCACAACACCACACCTGATGTGATATCCCACAAACTACACCACCGTAACCCTCTGGAATATCATCTACCCCAGTGAGGAATGTATCTGCTCAGTCTGAGCAGGAGCTGCTGAACTGCCTGTTCTAGAGTCACTGCAAGACCTTGGGAATTTGGATTTTCCTGTGTTTCAGAGCTGTCACATTGTTGAGGAGGGTTGGAGAGAAATTACTTTGGTGGGGGATCTCCATGTGCTGCTTCCCAAAGGGTGGATTTGCTGCTCTGCACTTGCTGCTTTAAGGGGTCAAATGAACTTTCACAGGCGAGACTTTGTAAATCTGTCCTTTATAATCAAGATTAATTCCCAGAACGAGAACCTCTGCTGCTTGTGGCTGTCCAGAAGTTTTGCATCCACCAAGAAGGACCCAGCAGGTGAGGATCCAGCCTACCAGGCCTGACCAAGTGAGAGCAATATCTCATCCCTTTCTCTCTGGTTCAAATAGGTTGTGCCTGTTCCCATGGCGATAAGGAATGCTCTGGAAAACACTGCTTTGCAGATCTGTAGAAGCCTTTGTACTGCTGTGCTCCAGTGATTTTATTAAAGATAGTGGTAATGATAGGAAAATGCCACGACTCAGCAATGTCAAGGGTGTCAAGAACAATTGCATTAAAACTGAAAAGTTCTACCTTTTATCTGGGAGGCCACGAGCCCAAATCAGAGGAAACTGGAGAATTGCACTCAATAAATGCCTGGTTTTTCTGTTCAGATATTCTTCCCAAGGAATTTCTTGTTGCACTCTACTGAAGGCAAGGTGCTGAGTTGGATGGATCATTGGTAGGATCCTCTTTGCCCTCTCTGATGTCCTTGTATTATCAAATTGGGAATAGCTGACACAAATAACCCAGGAATTTTTTTTCTGGTAAATAAATTAACTGGCTTGCCTGGATGTGATTCAAAAGGGATCACACATCCAGCCGTGACTCTTGTCAGAAACATCCAGGTGTCTTTTGACTTGGACTGGCCAGAAAGCCAGGAATCATCCCACAGAAAATATGCGGGGTTAGGAATCAGTGGACCTTCAACACCGGAATAGAGTAGGAATGTTTCCAGATAAACAAATCTCATCTGAGCTCTGTGCAAAGCCAGGGTGACAGTCCCAGGCCAGGACAGGATAGGAGTGAGCAGGAATTCCCTGACTGCAGATAAACCTGGGGTTACAGACACCCTCTGTGGGCACATCCCAACCTCTGCCTTCAGAGGTCTCTTCTGCCTACTTTGGTGTCACCACTTTCAGCCTAGAACTTGCACCCTGCATCAGAAATGTATTTCTGGCACATTTCTATGAAGTTCTTTAATGAAAATCTCACCCAAATATCTCCAGACCTCCATAGACAAGAGTGGTCATAGAATTACAGCATATCTTGAGCTGGAAGGGATCCATAAAGATTGAGTTCAACTCCCTGCTCCTCCCAGGAGCGCCCAACATGAATTCCTATGGCCAAGAGGATCCTTCAGATGCTCCTTGACCCTTGGAGAGGGTTAATGCTGTGGGGAGCCTGTTCCAGTGATCAGCCACCCTTTCAGGGAAGAGCCTTTCCCTAATGTCCAGTCTGAACTTCCCCTGATGCAGCTCCATTCCCGTTCCTCCTGTGCTGTCCTGGTCACCAGAGAGGGGATCAGCAGCTCCTGATTTGTTGTGAGCAAGGTGTGGACTGCCACGAGGTCCCCTCCTCAACCTTCTCTTCTCCAGCCTGAACAAACCAAGTGACCTCAGATGTTCCTCATCAGTCCTGCCTTGGTGCCTTTTTCCCCTGGACACACCCTCAGAGGGTGATGTCCTTCTCCTGCTGAGGTGCCCAAAACTGCCCCCAGCACTCGAGGTGGAGCTGCAGCAGTGCAGGGCAGAGCGGGTCCATCTCCTCCCTCCCTCCCCTGGCCGGGGATGCTGTGCTTGGGCCACCCCAGGGCACAGCTGGGCTGCCCAGAGGTCACCAGTGGGCACAGAGCTCTGCAGGTCGCTCCCTGTCGGGAGGCAGGAGAGGTTTCAGTGCACAACAGGAAGGCAGAGCTCGGGGCGACTCCCTGAGCCCGACTGCAGCTGCACTGAGTATAAAATGAAAGAGAATTTGCGTATCTGCCCCTTTCAGAGAGAGCCGGCGGCGGGGCGGGGGCCTGGGGCGGGGGATCTTGGTGCCTGTTCACCTTCTGACATCAGAAACCTCGGCGGCAGCGCACGGACCTGGCGGAGAAATCCCTGAGCGAGAACATGAAGCTCCTTCCCCTGCTCACAGCTGCGTCCTGCCTCACGCCCCCGGGGCCCTCTTCCTTTGTACAGCAAGTGATGAAGTTTTTTTTCCAGATCACATGAGCCAGGATGAAGGGGGAAAATCCTGCCAGGAGCAGAGATGGGCTGCAACTTGAACCCGATCGAGGGGAGACACAGAGCAGTGCCTTGAGAGCTATATAAGAATGTGCCAGGCACAGGAGCAAACACTTTCTCGGGTGAAGGACTCGCATGAATCAGCCATGAATGTGAATGAAGACACTGTTCCCAGGAGGCTTGGGGCCACTAACAAAGTGTGTTTGTATTTCATCATCGCCACGCTGGGTGTGTTGCTTGTCTTTGCCTTGGCCACCATCATGGTCCTGGTCGTCCAGAGGACGGTAAGAGATTCATTCATTGACTTCTCTCTTCTCTCTTCTCTCTTCTCTTCTTCTCTTCTTCTCTTCTTCTCTTCTTCTCTTCTTCTCCTCTTCTTCTCTTCTTCTCTTCTCTTCTCTCTCTTTTCCTTCTTCCTTTTTTTCCTTTCCTTTCCTTTTTCTCCTTTCCTTTCCTTTCCTTTTTCTCCTTTCCTTTCCCACCCTGTGGCCAGAAGAACAGTTCCTTCCTCTGTTATAAACACACACACATGAATTAGGGGGAAAGATGAAACACAGAGAAAAGAACTTCAGAAAAAAGAGGACCTTTGTCCACGGACAGCATCTATTCTTGGCACGCAATTCCTACTCTGTAAATGGAAAGAGAAAGCTCCCGGTCCAAGGTGCCAAGCAGCCTCTGTCCTGCCTGGTTTGATGTGTGTCTCCTGTCGGTTCTTTGGAGAGCAGCCACAGTTTGAGATGGTTTTGGTCTGGTCTGGTGCTCTGAGCTGGTGATGGACTCCAGCAGGGGACATGTCACAGCTCTGTGTGACACCCCGTGGTGCTGCCTGCTGCTGGGGTGAGGCAGAGCTGTCCTGAAGCACCCCGAGCAGCGCTGGGGGCCAAGGAACTCCCTCCTGCCCCCTGTCCCCTCAGTCGTGCCTTGGGTGTGATTTTTAATGCACAACCAGAGCTGTAGAAAGGATATCAGTGACACAAGGTCACAAAAAACAACTTTTCCCTCTGCCTACAGGCATTTTTAACTCCTTAAAATAAAAGATTGCTCTTGAGTGGATCTGGGGTTGATGGGGAACCAGTGACAGCCAGAGCAGAGATACAGATGGCTGTGAGGATAAAAACTGAATTTCTGACCTTGTAGGGGCATTGCCATCAACTTTACCAAGGTAAAATGCCAGGCTAGGAGTTTTATAGGTTTTGAATTCTTATTGCAAATATCACAGTGCTGAGGTACCTCCAATACTGTTCATAGAGGGAAAGCTCCAGCACGGGGCTGCTGGGAGAACTGGCTGTGGAAAACAAAATATGATCCTTTGACTCAATATTTTCACTTGCTAGATTTACCCTGCGCAACTTGTGTGCCCGTGTATGCACATTAGCCAGAAATTAAACCAGGAAGGCTTGACTGATCCACCTTCAAGAGAGGAATCATTTACCTGTAATCAGTGTTCTCCCAAAAGAGAAGCACTTTGAGGACGGTTAACATGAGACATGGGGCTTTTTAAGTGAGAAATAGTGGGATATCAAGGGAGATCTTTAAAATAACAGTCTGGTAATTACAGACTTGCCACAGCTTTGCTGTATAATGAGGCTTTCATTTGTAGTTATTATGGGAGTGAGCATTAAATCACCTCTCCTTCAGGATAAAGCAGTTACAGGAGTTGCCAGAGGAACAAGATTACTGAAAGAGCCAAGGTTTTGACTTAAAAGAGTAATGACACCATTGCAGCTGCCTTGAAAACGAGCTTGGCTGAAGGAGAAAATCCAAAGCTGAGGGGTGTGAGGAACAAATAAAATCAAGCAGCAACTTTACGCTCTGAGGAGAATTTGGCAGTAAAAACACAGATTGTGGTTTGCTCTCAGGGAGTTCAGAAGCAGAACAACCATCCCCCATCCGTGACTGGTCCTGAATTCCCAGAGCAGAGAACAAGTGTTGCTTCTGTGGGACAGATTCTGCAGGGAGCTCCAGGCTTGCTCCAAAACACCTCAGCCCTTGGCTGCACTGTCAGAGCAAGGCTGGGCATGGAATATTTTGGGAATCACAGCTGTGGTTGGGCTGAGCACCTCCAGCCTTGATTCCAGCAGTTGCCAGGACCTGAGGAGCTGGGGAATCCTTGGATACTGAGCTGCTGTAGGGATCAGAGCCTCGCCAGCTGACTTCATTATTTTCTTTATAACTGTGACAAAAGGACCAACACTTTGTGTGCTCATCCCCTGGGGACAATCAGGTTTTCCCTCCAGGTGTTATCAGCTGGATTGTGTGAGTGCTTCCTGAGTTCAGGGGCAGCTCCACACCCTCCTTCTGCTGAGCTGAGAGAGAAGCTTTTATTTCCCTCTGTCCAAGGGGTGTTTGAGGGTCACAGGGACAATGCAGGGCTTGGACCCTTGGGTGCCACAGCATTCAGAGGAGGCTTGTGGTGACAGGATCACGCTGTCCCTGCCCCCATCACGGGCACAGGCTGCTCGTCTGCCTTCTGACAAAGTCATAGTTGCCTAATTTAAGATGAAGGAAGACAGACTGGGAAAGGAAAATCAAACTCTGCAGAAACCAGGCACTCGCAACACCCACAACCTGGGTGCTCTAAAGGAGGGAAACACGACATGAAAGGCCAATGAAAAAGGCAACTATGATTCAAAACTGCTTCTCTGAATCCTACAGCACCTCTGACAGACATTATCACACCTCCCCACTTTCCAGCACCTCAAGAAATTTCCTTTACGCCTTGTTTTCAAGCAGGGCGGCACAGCACTTTAGTGCCACACTGTCAAGGGTCATTTTTGGAGCTAAACTCTGGTTTTTTGGAACTATTTGCAGTGCTGAAGTCAGTTCATTTCTTCAGCTTTCACCAGCAGAACCACTTGGCCTCAGGCCACTGCCAATCTTTTACAAGTGACTTTATTTTCCTCTGGAATGAGAATAGTCCCTGTGAGGTGGTCTGGAGCCATCATTTTTCTTCTTAACACTGTTTATAAGTGTGTTAAACCCTCTGCCCTTCTGCCTGCTGCAATCACTGCTGAATGTACGAGTATATACACACCTCTGGAGATATTTGTGTGTATAGAGAGAGAGAGATGTGGAACCAGTGACAGGGAATGGGACAGAAAGGGCTGGAAAATGTCATTTCAAGGCACACAGACCCTCACAAATCTCATGCTGTACAGGAAGGTTCATCAGACGCCTGGGCCTCCCATTAACAAACTCTGTGTGAATGTCCAGAGTCCGTGATCTGGGTTAGTTCATCACTGCTCTGGATTTTGTAGACTTCATATATTGAACCTCTAAATTGTGTGGGAAAACCTTTTTATCACCAATGTGGCAAATACTAAAGGTCAGAGCAGGTTTTTCTATTTGCTGATCTGCTCTCCAAGGCTGTTAAAAACCTTTAGCAGTAGATTTGTGAATCACTCCTACAGCACCCAGCATGATCCCCCACTATTTATTGGAGGTTTATGTACCTTTAAAACTAATTTTGGCCCCGGGTGCCCCAATTGGGGCCTGTTGGCCCCCTCTGGTGGCAACCCTGACAGAGAGAAAAATAAAAATTTTAAAAAATTAAAATACTGAAAATTCCCCTAAAAGCAGATTTCCCACTCATTGAGCACTACAGGAAACCACTGAGGCATTTTAGAGCAAAACTGCACTGGCCCAGCTCTTGCTGTGGGTGTTCTGGGCAGTGACAGTCACCTGCTGTCTGGGGGAGCCACTTTAATACCTTTGGTCAGCACAGGAGAAACTGATTTTCACCCAGGGCTGTGTTTCCTGTCAGGCTCGTTATCAGATGAGCCGTGGGGGCAGTGCTGTGTTTTCTGGAGTTTTCATGTCCAGCTTCAGCCTTTGCCTCCTGGCACCTCAGGAGGAAGAGCCTCCACCTTCCTTCCTCCCCAGCCAGAGCCATGTCCTAAAGTAAATCCCAGGATCAGTGAGGCTGGAAAAACTCTCCAAGGCCATCGAATCCACCCTGTGCCCGATGCCCTCCTTGTCCCCAGCCCAGAGCTCTGAGTGCCACCTCCAGCCCTTCCTTGGACACCTCCAGGGATGGGGACTCCAAACCTCCCTGGGCAGCCCCTGCCAAGGCCTGAGCTCCCTTTCCATGGGGAAATTCCACCTGACATCAGGATAGTTTGAGGCTGAGCAGGAACACGGGAGAGCCTCGGGGCTTCTTTTTAGATTGAAGAACTTCCTTTGAGGGCAGGGGACCAAAGAGCTCTTCCCCATGGAGCTGCCATGTGGACACACTCTTGAGCCCATTATGGGGACTGTGCTTTGGGGGAATTTTCTTGGACTGTCCAGAGGTAGGTGAAGACTTCACAGAATCCCAGCCTGGCCTGGGTTGGAAGGGACCTTAAAATTCATCTCATCCCACCCCTGCTATGGGCAGGGACACCTTCCACTGGCCCAGGTTGCTCCAAGCCCTGTCCAGCCTGGCCTTGGACACTTCCAGGGATCCAGGGGCAGCCACAGCTTCTCTGGGCACCCTGTGCCAGGGCCTCCCCACCCTCCCAGTGGTCAGAGGTGTCTGGTTCAATGAATATTCACCATTGTGACACAGGAATTTAGAATGACCCTTTATTCTGTCTCAGATTGAGAAAATTTCTTGTAGAATGATTAAGGGAAAGAAGAAATAAATCACTTTCTCTGGCACCTGATTATCATTTTCTCTAATAAAGCAAACTCAAATCATTCTGCTTGCTGGGAAAAGACTGAGCTCCTTCATCATCAGCCCCCAGATCACTCCAGACAGGGTGAAATTCGTTGTCTTGAATTCTTTCTGAGCTGGCACTGTAGAATTTAACCCGTTTGGGCTCCTCCCGTGTGCCTCTTTGCATTCCAAATGACAGCATTACATGCGATATTCTTGCTGCTGGGAAAGAAAGAAATAATACCAGTAATATTTCAAAGGAAGTCCTAAAGGTTTATTTCAGTATCTACTCAGTTGTCACTAAAATAAATTGCTTTGCTATGTGCTGGTTTGACTCGCTGGGAGCCTTCCCAGGTGAGAACACAATGCCTTTAGTCCATTTTAATTTTGGTTTTATGCCCTGAGTGCAGAGCAGGCTCTGAGCCATCCGCAAGGCAAACACCTCCCTGGCTGCTGGTTTCATTGAGTGTAATCTCACTGGGGGCAGAGCATCCTTTTTCTGTCTCCTAAAATATCTTGAATTCTCCCCAGAGAGCAGGAATGTTCAGATGCTGCAATGAACAGCGACACTTCCCCGTGCCCTGAGTGTGTGTGAGAGGGGCAGGGGGCAGAGAAGGGGCTGAGAGGTCCTGGCAGAGATCCCTGGGAGTGTTTTCAGCCCAAACCCTTCTCAGTTTTACATTTGGTGAGATCCATGAGAATTCCCAAAGGAGGATGTTGTGTCAGGGAAAAAAAGCTTGGAAATACCTGTTTTTTCAAATGACATCTCTGGGTTCCTGTTCTCCTGCTGCCCAGCACCTTCCTGCACAGCTCAGGAACATCACTGGAGAAATATTGGCTCAGCAGGGGACTCTGCCCTGCCTTACACAGGTGTGGGGAGAGAAAAGGAACAAATTACACATCTCAAAATTCCCCAAGAATCAGAGACTCATTTAAATTGGGAAAGAGCCCAAAGGTCAGTGAGTCCAACCATTAACCTGTCACTGCCCAGTCCATCTGGGAGCAGCTCTGCCACCTCTGCAGGACCCAGCACTTGGCATCAGACCAGAGGATAACATCTCTTTGCTGGGAGCAGATGCAGCTCCACACTTTGCTGGGGCTCCAAACACAGCCACGTGAAGCCAAAATCTAATTTAAAACCTCCCTAAACATTTAAGATTAGAACATTAATTATGACAAGCAGACCCAACACAGCTTCCCTCACTGTCTGACCACCTTCCTTCTCCCCACACCACCCATTTATCCACATCACACCCAGAAATGAGGTGTTTATGCTGTAACACCACTTTGGATGAAGCTGTTCCCCACCACAGGAGTGCCTCATTTCTCCCAGGAGATATCAGATGTTCTGTTAAAGCTGGTAGAGCTTCCCAAATTTCTCCTTCCTGGACATCCTGGTGGGTCACTGAACAGGCTCCCCAGGGAAGTGCTCACGACACCGAGTCTGACAGGGCTCAAGGAGGACCTGGAAGAGGTTTTTAGTCCTGTGCTTTAGTTTTAGGTAAGTGAGGAGCAGGGAGAAGGACTTAATGATCCTGATGGATCCCTTGCAGTGTGCTAAGCTGGACCTGGTCTGATTAGCCTGCACAATTAGCCCAGGTAATTTCTACCCAGGAAAAAGGAGCTGGTTCAGCCCAGCCTGAGCAAAACCCAGTCCCTGACACTGAAATCCCTGTGGGGTCACCCAGTGTGAGAGTGAAGGGATGGGACACACAGTGAGGAACTCCCAGTGCTTTCCTCAGCTGCTGGGAGAACATTTTACTCCTTGGGGGCATTGCTGGACATTTATGAGCTGTCAGAGACTCAGGGTTGTGTGTTTGGGTGACAGAAAGGTGTCACCAGAGGAATCCTTCTGCGTTTCACCCCTGGAGCTGATTTTCTGGGAATTTCTCATGTCATGCTGATTGAGGACAATTTCCTGCGCCGTTTTCACCCTTGGTTTTACATCTCAGCAAGAAGTAGGAGGAGAGGTGAGGCAGGACATCACTGTCATGCTCAGAGCTCAGCTCTACAGCTTTAATGCTCTTTCCTTGGCTCTCCAGGTTGTCCAGTCCCCTCTGCCCTACCCTGTCCAAACTTTGCAAGCCACAAAGAGTGGGATTTTTAGGACTTGTCCCTCTGAAACATCCCCAACAGAACCCACACAAATTTCTTACTGCACTGAGAGAATCTGGCTGTGTCAGAAATGTTTTAAAAAAGAGAAACATTTCAGATCCACTCTTAAAGCAGGGTTGCACATGGAATGAATATTCCCTGTTCCTAATCCATCTCTTCTCTTTCTTCTCTTTCAGGCAGCTGATCCTGCCATGGAGGGCATCAAAAAACCCATCAGGACAGGTAAGACCCCTAAACAATACATGCAATTTGTCACATCTGTAATGCAAATATTTCCCAGGGTCACAAATAAGGCAACTGCATACATCTTAACATTTCCCATAAAGACTCCTCTTGGTGAAGAGCCAAAGTGGGGGGGGGGGGG